>CM062819.1:1084092013-1085292013 GCA_031772625.1 Pinus tabuliformis
CAAATGAAATTGTGAAGCATTTGTCTCAATCTCAAAGCTTCATGAGAGATCTAGTAGTATAAGCACTAGTACATAACACAACTTATCTTTCAAATAAGTAAAATATTTAGAATGTTCTTCTTCCAATTTGAAAACAACATTGGTCCTATTTAGTTAATGCAAAGGAAAAGCAATTTCTAAAATTCCATAGATAAACTTCCGATAGAAGTTGGAAAGTCCAAGAAAACTCCTTAAAGCTATCAATTTCAAGGAGGGGACGACTTGCAAAGTACTTCAACTTTGAGAGTATCCACATGTATTCTTGATGCATCATTATTCAATCTAAGGTAATAGATTAAACTTTGTGCAAAAGAACAATTGGCAACATTTGCATAAATTAAGTTTTGTTAAAGAAGCTTCAAAACATGTTCTAAGTGTTGGAGATAAGTCTTCCAAGACTTAGAAAAGTAAAGGATATAATAAAGACATATGATAACAAAAATGTCAAGGAAAACTCTAAATACACCACTCATTAATCTCATAAATGTACTAGGGAAATTGGCGAGCCAAAATGCATCAGAAGCAATTCAAGGAGACACATCTTGGTTTTGAAAGTTATCTTCCAATTATCTACTACTTGAACTATGACCTAATGATATATAAGTTTTAGATCAATTTTGGCGAAGAATTAAGCTGTTGGAAATAATACTGAGAGGGGGGTGAATCAGTATTATCAAGTTCTTTTAATAAATCTTCCTTATTTATACTTTGAATTATTTTTGCATGTCAGTACCATAAAATAATGAGCATGAACAAGAAAAACAGATAGTCACACCAAAGAACACCAGATATAAGGTGGAAACCCAATGTTGGTGAAAACCACCTGCTGCAATATGTCTCTATCTTCTTTCAAATTAGAAACTCCTTTTACAATGGTTTTGTACTGGTGCAGTCCTTTACCAGTACGCAGGCTGCAACCTGCAGAGAGCTACAACTCTCTCTCGTTTTCCAGTCTATCCTGGAAGGGAGCTACAACCCCCTACTTCTTTTCTTTCAAGGACCACTTTTCATAAATTTTCAAACTGCATCCATAAACATCAAGAGATCATCAAGTACAAGTAAATCACCCAGTCAACTACAGTAACCAGATCAACAATAACAGTAAACTAAACCCAGAGCACCTTATCAACAGAAAATTCAGCCAACAAAAGTCTTAAGACAGATACGCAGTTTTTCTTTCTCTGGCCTGTGTGGCTACACACTTCACCTTCTGCTCCCCTGCGTATACCCACAGAGATTTTTCTGCTGCACCGCGTACCCACGCACTGTTTCTTTAATCACGCTGCGTACTGTTACTGTAGCCACGCACCCACAGATACTATCGCGCCGCGTACTGCTACTGTAGCCACGCACCCATAGGTGCTGTAGCGCCGCGTACCTACGCACCTGCGGCTTTTGAAGCGCCGCGTACTTTCCCTGTGCCTACGCACCTGAACCTCTGTCGCACTGCGTACCCACGTACTGCGCCTTCTTCTGCTTTGCGTACCCACGCACTTCTCCTTCTTCTGCTCTGCGTACCCACGCACTTGCACCATTAATCACCTACATACCTCTGATTAGGGCCGAATTGGTAGTCCACCAGTGTGCTACAAATCGTTAGATGCCCATATCTGATCATGCGCTTGAGAGATCACCCTTCATAGATTCGCTTCCAACTTCACTTTTATATAGATCAAGCTTTTAAAACAATAACCCAATATTTCAAATCTTAAGATATTCAATTTGCAAAAGATGCTTAGCCAAGTGATCTCCTTTGCTTTATATAGGCAAGCTCTTCCTAAAATCATGGATCAATACCATAGATAACCAATACAAGGGGCCCAAAAACATGGGGCTCAATAATAATAATAATATAAAACAATACCATGGGCCAAAACCATAGAATCAAGAACGGAGGGCTAAATACCACGGGCCAAACATAGGAAACCCCACGTGAACGCGCTTCTCTACCTTGAAGTAAGTGAACTGGGGGTACGCACCTTCTGAACGGGTGACCTGCGTGTGTGGCCGCAGTCCCTTCACAGCGTACCTGCGGGTACGCACCTTTTGAACTATTCTCCTGCGTACCTCTTAATTTCCAACATTTTGAGAGCCTGATCAGAGCATTTCCACTTGAGGGTGTTTCCATCAAGTACAACATCTGTAACATAGAGCCATACCAGAATCATAATGCCAACAATCTCCCCCTTTGGACTTGATGGCAACCTCAAAATCTTCAACGTCATTCTCCCCCTTTTGAAATCAAGGGCAAAGGGTTATGCTCCCCCTAAGAACATGCTCCCCTTGAATATGAACCAGATCTGCAAAGAAGAACCATAATCCACCAAACACCATAAATGACCATGAAAGAGATAGAGACATATTGCAGCAATATTCAGACCAGCATCCATGATCTCCTTCTGTACGTCCTCCATAATGCCAACAATGCATTATATGCTCCCCCTGAACCTGTGCCATTCGATCTTCAACCAATCTGCAACCCAGCACATGTACGCATATGCCCCAGATGAGCCTTGCGTACAACCAACCATCAAAAGAGATTCAACAAGATGATGCATCAACAACCCCCAGCTTTGGCCTGAGGTATTCAAAGGTCTCGCTGGGCAATGGTTTGGTGAGTATATCAGCAACTTGTTCCTTAGAAGGAACATACTCCAACTTGACCTTTTGTTCAAGTACTTGTTCCCGGAGAAAATGATACTTGATCGGTATGTGCTTGGTCTTTGAATGCATGACTGGGTTCTTTGAAATGCTGATTGCACTTGTGTTATCACATAAGATGGATATAGGTGGTGTACAAGTGATTTGAAAGTCCTGCAAGGTCTGCATCATCCAAAGGAGTTGAGTGCAGCAAGATGCAGCAGCAACATATTCTGCTTCAGCTGTAGACAAGGCAATCGAACTTTGTTTCTTGTTTAACCAAGATACTAATCTGGAACCCATAAAGAATGCACCACCACTTGTGCTCTTCCTGTCATCCACGCTTCCTGCCCAATCTGCATCTGTATAAGCATGAAGTGTGAGATCTGTATCTCTAGGATACCATAAGCCATAATTTTGATTCCCTTGAAGATATTTAAAGATTCTCTTCACTGCCTGAAGATGAGTTTCCTTCGGATTTGCTTGAAATCTTCCAACTATTCCCACTGCATGCATGATGTCTGGTCGGGTACCTGTCAAATAAAGTAGACTTCCAATCATAGATCTATAGGTTGGTTGATGCACTGCTATTGATTCATCATTTGCACTGAGGCTACATCCTGTGACCATGGGTGTACATACTGGTTTTGCATCTTCCATGCCATATTTCTTCAAAATCTGCTTGAGATACTTGGTTTGAGACAAAAAGATCCCTCCTTCTTTTTGTTGGATTTGCAAACCAAGAAAATATGTCAGTTCTCCAAGCAAGGACATTTCGAATTATTTCTGCATTACCAAGGCAAAGCTTTGACTCATAGCTTCTTCATTGCTCCCAAAGATAATGTCATCTACATACACAACAAGAATTAGCAATTTGTCGTCTTCAACTTTTATATAAAGATTTCTATCTGCTGATCCTTTTGAAAAACCTTGTTGATGAAGATATTTGTCCAAGCGATAGTACCAAGCCCTTGGAGCTTGTTTGAGACCATAGAGAGCCTTTTTCAATCTGCATACAAGATTTGTATCATTTCCAAGAATAAAACCATCTGGCTGCTCAATGTATACTTCTTCTTCCAAGTCTCCATTCAGAAAGGCTGATTTTACATCCATTTGAAATACTTTGAAGTTTTGAAAGCTTGAGAGAGCAAGGAACATTCAGATAGCCTCAAGTCTTGCAACAGGAGCAAAGGTTTCTTCAAAATCTATTCCTTCTTGCTGCGCATACCCTTTACAAACAAGTCCGGCCTTGTTTCTAATTACTTCTCCATTTTCATTCAATTTATTTTTGAAGACCCATTTTCTCCCTATAACATTCTTATCCTTTGGTATAGGAACTAGCTCCCAAGCGTTGTTCTTTTCGATCTGCTCAAGTTCTTCATCCATTGCTTTGACCCAACATTCATCTTTGCATGCCTCTTTCACATTTTGTGGTTCAGTGGAAGAGAGTAATGCCAAATAGCTTTAAGCTTCTGCAACTGTTCTTCTTGTTTATACACCTGCTTTTTTCTGACCCAAAATCTGAGATTCTGGATGATTCTTCTGAACATATCTGGATGGAGTTTTCTCTTCTATCCTTATCTGCTCCTCTGGTTCTTCTTGAGGTTCTTCTTCTTCATCATTCTGTCTTTGAGGGTAGTCTTCATCTTCTTCGATATCTTCATGATTTACTTGCCGAGGAATGTATCCCTTCTCATCAACCACTACATCAATGCTGTCAACAATTCTTCCAAGTCTTTTATTGTAGCACTCGTACGATTTGCTGTGTGGAGAATAACCAAGAAGAATGCCTTCATCTGCTCTAGGTTCAAGTTTGCCAAGTTGCTCATCAGTATTCTTAATATAGCATTTGCTCCCAAAGATTTTGAAGTGCTTTACCAAAGGAGTCTCACCATACCAGAGCTCATGAGGAGTTTGAGTGATGTTCACCCGGACATTTGTTTTGTTAAGAATAACAACCACAGCATATGCAGCTTCACCCCAGAAAGTTGCGGGAGTTCCAGACTCATCAAGCATAGCACGAGCCATTTGTTGGACTGTTCTGTTCATTCTTTCCACTACTCCATTTTGCTGAGGAGTTCTAGCTGTAGAGAATTCTCTTCTTATCCCATGTTCTTCACAGAAATCAAAAAATTCATTTGAGGTAAACTCCCCACCTCTGTCGGATCTGAGGCACTTAATTTTGTATCCTGATTCATTTTCAACCAAGGCTTTAAAGGATTTGAATTTTTTGAATGCTTCATCTTTGTGCTTCATAAGTCCTAACCAGACAAACCTGGAGAAATTATCAATGAATAATATCAAGTATTCTTCTCCTCGAGGTGTCCTTTTCCTGAATGGTCCACATACATCTGTATGTACAAGCTCAAGAGGCATGCTAGCTGATCCTTCCTTCTCTGGAAAGTTAGTTCTGGTTTGCTTTCCAAACTGACATGACTTGCATATGGTGTTGTCTGGAATCTTGATATCTGGAAGACCGCGAACTGCCTGATATTTGCATGCTTTCCTTATTTGTGAAAAGCTTAGATGCCCCAACCTCTGGTGCCATAACCAGTGTTCATCATCCTTGCTTAGATAGCATTGTTGTTGTCCTTCTTCAAATATGTATAGATTATTTGGAGTTCTTTTACCTTTGATCACCGTTTTACCTGTATCAATATCACGAACAAGACATCCATTTGTTCTAAATATTACCTCTGTTCCTTGATCACACATCTGGCTGACACTCAGAAGATTATGCTTCAATCCATAAACATACAAAACATTTCCAGCTTTGACATTTTCTTTTAACTGAGCAGTGCCTTTTCCTTTTATAGTTGCAGGAGTATCATTTCCAAAAGAAACTTTCTTTCCCTTTTCTAGAGCAGAATATGATTCAAGTTTTTCTTTATCACCTGTCATATGCTTCAAACATCCACTGTCAATGTACAATAGATTTTCCTGTCCCTCTCCATAAAATGCTATCCCACATCTTTTTGTTTGTGGTTCCTTTATTCTCCATGTTTTGGTGCTTGAGGCTTGTTCCTTTTTCTGCTGAAGCCTGCTCCTGCATTCAAAATCTTCATGACCAAATTTATTGCAAATAGAACATTCAACTTCATTTTCAAGAACCGAAAAGTTGTTATAGGTCCTTTTTGTAATCCCGATCATACTTCTTTGTTTTTGAGCTTCTCTAGTCATGATCATTTTATATGCAACACATTGAGCTGCTTTGTGACCAAAGTTATGGCAAGAAAAGCATTGTCCATTGAAGAAATTTCTGCGGTTATCAAATCTTCCAGCCAAACGATTGTAATTTCTATTGTCATTCATTCTTGAAGCAAATTGAGAGGATTTTACCTGTGGCTGGTTGCAGCTTTTGTTCATCCTTAAGATGGATTGCCCCTGATTTTCCTGATAGTCTTTATTTGTAATTGGTCCCCGCTTTACCTGGTGATCTCCATTGTGCTTTTGCTCATTCCTTCTTGCTGCATCAAGATAACTCTTTGAGGTGGATGCTTGAGAAGTTTCTCCATTATAGCCCAGACCTGTTTTGTTTAGAGGAGAACGCTGTACATTTATGATCTCATCCAAAGTTTCAGATCCTTTGACAAACTTAAGATTAATAGCCTTTGTTTTCTCAATCTCTTTTCTAAGACCAACAATTTCACCTTCTAACTTTTCAAGATATTTTTCTTTTTCATCAATTTGAAGTTGTAGAGTATCAATGATCCTATTCTTTTCTTCTATACATGTCTTGAGTCTAGAAATTTCTTCACAAAAGCTATCCACATCTATAGCATCCATGTAATCATCATCTTCAAATGCCATTAAAAGTTTATAGTCGTTACCTCGTTCATCTTCATCACTATTTGATAGACCATCACTATCTTCATTAGTGTAGTAGCTTTTCTTATTTGTAATTTGTTTCTTGTTCCATCTAGCAGGTTCCTTTCCTTTATCCTTATGAGACATTTCGCAGCATAGTGACCTACTCTTCCACAAGCAAAGAATTTAAAAGGTAACTTACCTCTGAACCTTCCAGTACCCCTTTGAAGATTTCTGACAAAATTTGATTCTTCTTCTTCTTCTTCTGGCACGTGACTTGCTTCATAATAGTCTCCTTTGCCTGAAGCCTTGAAAGCAGCTTCTCTTCTGTCTGATGGACCTCCCTTTCTCATTTCATAAGCAGTTAGAATTTCGTGTAGCTGCGACATAGTAAGAATTCGTAGATTTTCTTTTTCTTCTATTGCAGACACTTTAGATTCAAACTTGGGGGACAATGATCTTAGTACTTTTTCAACCACAATAGCCTCTTTTATTTATTCACCCAAGTTTTTCATGCAATTAACAATCTCATCTACCCGAAGGAAATAGTTAGCCACACTTTCATCATTATACATTCTGAGATTCTCATACTGAATCCTGAGGGTTTGAAGTTTAGCACGCTTTACCTGTTCATCTCCTTCGTAGCTCAAGACAATCTTGTCCCATATTTCGTTTGCGGATTTATATTGCATAACCTTCACGAATTCTATTTGAGATAAGCATCCTAGCAGAGTATTGACTGCTTTAGCATTTGTTTCATATTTCTTCTTTTCGACCGAATCTGTAGGAGTAGCTGAAGGAAAAGTGTAGCTTGTATCTATGATATCCCAAACTTCTGTACCAACAGATTGAAGATAGGCAGTAACTCTTACCTTCCAATAATTGAAGTTTGTCCCATCAAAAATTGGTGGCCTGATTGATGCTTCCCTCTCGTAGTTTCTCATGATGAGTGATCTTACTTCAAGCGATCAAGCTTCTCTGAAGGACCTGCTCTGATACCAATTGTTGGAAATAATACTGGGAGGGGGGGTGAATCAGTATTATCAACTTCTTTTAATAAATCTTCCTTATTTATACTTTGAATTATTTTTTCATGTTAGTACCATAAAATAATGAGCATGAACAAGAAAAACAGATAGTCACACCAAAGAACACCAGATATAAGGTGGAAACCCAATGTGGGTGAAAACCACCTGCTGCAATATGTCTCTATCTTCTTTCAAGTTAGAAACTCCTTTTACAATGGTTTTGTACTGGTGCAGTCCTTTATCAATACGCAGGCTGCAACCTGCAGAGAGCTACAACTCTCTCTTGTTTTCCAGTCTATCCTGGAAGGGAGCTACAATCCCCTACTTCTTTTCTTTCAAGGACCACTTTTCATAAATTTTCAAACTGGATCCATAAACATCAAGAGATCATCAAGTACAAGTAAATCACCAAGTCAACTGCAGTAACCAGACCAACAATAACAGTAAACTAAACCCAGAGCACCTTATCAACAGAAAAATTCAGCCAACAAAAGTCTTAAGACAAATACGCAGTTTTTCTTTCTCTGGCCTGCGTGGCTACGCACTTCACCTTCTGCTCCCCTGTGTATACCCGCAGAGATTTTTCTGCTGCACCGCGTACCCACGCACTGTTTCTTCAATCACGCTGTGTACTGTTACTGTAGGCACACACCCACAGATACTATCGCGCCGTGTACTGCTACTATAGCCACGCACCCACAGGTGCTATTGCGCCGCGTACCTACGCACCTGTGGCTTCTGAAGCGCCGAGTACTTTCCCTGTGCCTACGCACCTGAACCTCTGTCGCGCTGCGTACCCACACACTGCGCCTTCTTCTGCTTTGCGTACCCACGCACTTCTCCTTCTTCTGCTCTGCGTAACCACGCACTTGCACCGTTAATCACCTGCATACCTCTGATTAGGGCCAAATTAGCAGTCCACCAGTGTGCTACAGATCGTCAGATGCCCAGATCTGATCATGCGCTCGAGAGATCACCCTTCATAGATTCGCTTCCAACTTCACTTTTATATAGATCAAGCTTTTAAAACAATAACCCAATATTTCAGATCTTAAGATATTCAATTTGCGAAAGATGCTTAGCCAAGTGATCTCCTTTGCTTTATATAGGCAAGCTCTTCCTAAAATCATGGATCAATACCATAGATAACCAATACAAGGGGCCCAAAAACATGGGGCTCAATAATAATAATAATATAAAACAATACCACGGGCCATAACCATAGAATCAAGAACGGCGGGCTAAATACCACGGGCCAAACATAGGAAACCCCACGTGAACGCGCTTCTCTGCCTTGAAGTAAGTGAACTAGGGGTACACACCTTCTGAACCGGTTACCTGTGTGTGTGGCCACAGTCCCTTCATGACGTACCTGCGGGTACGCACCTTTTGAACTATTCTCATGCGTACCTCTTAATTTCCAACATTTTGAGAGCCTGATCAGAGCATTGCCACTTGAGGGTGTTGCCATCAAGTACAACATCTGTAACATAGAGCCATACCAGAATCATAATGCCAACATAAGCACCTTGAATTTGATCAAGCAAAAAGCCATGATGTGAGGAAGTGGATATCTATTGTTGATGATCATTTTTTTTAATGCCTTGTAGGCACAAGAAAATTTGTTGATGCACATGGAGAATTGCTAGGTTTAATGAAACATTTATTTAAAAAACCTTCAATTTTCCCTTTAATTTAACCACATTATAGTTTTGAAGTGTGATAGAAAGTTGCATTTGGAAGAGATACCCTAATAAGAAGATCAATTGTATGATTAATTTTTCTTTATGGAACAAATGTTTTTGGTTCTTGAAACAAATTTGAATAAATTTCCAAAATTATATTAAATGTAGAAATTGAAACATTTTATTTCCCTTTATAAAATTGCATCCTAATGAAAACAAATGCTAATGTTGATGATTGATTAACTGCTTTGGGAATCTACTTGCTAGTGTGTATGAAATCTATTCATTTAGTGTTCTTCTAAGTATGCAATTTTTATTATATTTTTTCAGTGCATACATACTGTTATATGCATCATAAAAATATCTCTTATCATACCAATAAGGATTTCCAACCAACAATCCACAACTATCCATTTTTGGCACATCACAAGTGACCTTATCCACAAAGTCAAGGCCAAAAGTGAATAAAAATATGTATGTTTGTGTGATCTATTTAGATGAAATGTTATCAATACATCTAATTGCATATGAATGAGGATGAGGGTCTGTAAGGAAATGAAGTTTCTCAATAATGGCCTTTTCAATCAATTTTATCTACGAGCCATTATTAATGATGAAATCCATTAAAAAAACATGATTAAGGTGGGATTGAGTGACAAGAAAATTGCCATGCCCCTCCTAGACTCATTGATGATGCATCGAAGTAACATTATTTATCTCGAATTTCAATTCATTATAAGTTCTATCATCACTAATGATCTCAATATAGCATTATTAGCTCCATTTCTTGAGATAATACGAGAAACGTTTTCATCTTTAACGTAAAATGCTCACTTTTCTCATGACCTTTGTTTTTACAATACCAAAGGTGTTTTCCATTTCCATTGGAATCCAAAAATGGAAAAGAAGGAGAAGAGAATTTATTTCTTGAATTTGGATGAAGTGCATATTTTTCAAAAAAAAATTATTTTCATATTGAAAGATCATGCACATTGGTGGACTTTATGGTTATCTAAAAATATTTATTCATCCAATTGAGTGATATTGAATCATTATCAAGAGTGGCGATATCGACACATTTGAGTTATCAATACAATGGTTCCTACAAAACAATTTTAAATTTAAGTATGAATTACTCACCTTAATTAAAGGCACTGAGGAGAATGTGCGACCTATTGAACTAATGAATGTATTCTTGAACAACCATGTTGAATAAAATAATTTCATTTAACACTCATAGCCCACTTGTAATTTGATGGATATAATTCCAAATTGAGGGCTTTTACCAACTTTGACCATTTAATGATGGGTTTCAAATTTGTGATTTGTTCTACAACCAACAATTTAGTAAGTCATGTTATTTTTAGCTTGGAAAATGGAACCTTTTCTTCTTCAGGAATTCGATTGTCTTCAAACCACATATCCATATCAAGGATCCAATTATCAAGTACTTCTGGATTATCAAATCAATTGTAGATTAAGATCTTGCGCTTAGAACTCTGAGAAGATATCTTGGTAACCAAAATTCCACTAATTGTTTTTCCTAATAAGGTATTGATGTTGGATAGCTTAGCTGATTAGTGTGAGCATTGTCATTACTCTTGTGATCATTGTCTTGGATCCAAAAATGGAGATGAAAATACAAGTAGGCTACAATAGAATTAAAAAACTCTCTAATAGTGCATTAAAATATGATTTGTGTTTCTCTTAGAAACAAACAAGGAAAAAATACAAAATTACCTACAAAAACTAAGTGCTCACTTAAAAATAAATCAATTTCACAAACTTATAGTTGAGATTCTAAGTCTATTTTGCAAACCCATCATTTGAAAATGAATTTCAAGAAATGAAGAATGAATTGGAAATGTCGTAACCAATTTTAAGAAATTGACAATAATAACTAGCAATTGGTCACTAATTATGAAAAATTGAAGTTGGGCATAAATTTTGAAAAATTAAAGTTGGTTTAAGGCAATTCAACACAAATTTCAAAAAATTGAAGGCAATTGTGCACAAATTTGGACAAAATGAGTAATTTGTATACCTAATTTGGGTTGTATATATTATATAGGCTCAATTTCGTAATACCAACTTGTATGATGGCCATACGAGTGTAATCCATGGCTAATTTACATGTGGGATGCCATATGGTTGCACATCTTCAACTGGCTACTAATTGCACATAGGGGATGGCCATACACTACAATGTTCTATTAGATATACACATTGGATGGTCCTACAATCATACACAAATAATTGATGGTTGAATGAATGTAATTCATCTCTATTTCTTGGTTGCCCACATGTGTGGAGGATATATACTTTAAATTAATTCTTGTGTGGTCATACTATGGACATAAAAACTGAAATTTGACAAATATAGAAAACATTTAGATATTGTATCATCAATATTTGGTGTTTTACAGACCAATTTTACTTTTTTGAATGTTGTAGGAGCATAATTAACTGCAATTTTGCTAGATGAGGAAAATAATAAACTTACACAAGCATGCTCATGGAAAATATCTCATACATTGAGTGGAATTATAATGTAAACAAAGCATATATAGTAAAAATTGAACAAATTACATGCAAATTATACCTCAACAATGGTTGAATTAATTTGTTAAGAGCTTGAAACTAGCTTTGATGAAGCGGAAAGGGGTAGAACACAAATCTAAGGTTGTATTGGAAAGGCACTAATACCAATAATGTGGGTAATCCCCCTCAAACAAAGTTATACACATAAAGGAAGTGTGAAAATACTAATCTCTAAATATTTTTCATTAAATAATGAAGTGCCTTATATAGATTTTATAAAATAAAACTACTTCAACAAAGCAACAAGAGAAAGGAGCCTTGTTTCCAAAAAAACAGGGTCTATGAACTAAAACAAGGAATATGTTGAGGAAAGATTTGAACTATGCCCATGAAGATCTCAGCTAGCCCCAAATACTAGGAAACCATCCCATGAAGCTCTCAATTATCCCTTGATACTCAGAGAGTACAATGCTATGTAACCCTCACACCATATTAGTTTCCTATTACAATATTAATGAAAAATACAATAACATATAGTGCTTAAAATGTAAACTAGAAATTTTATTCCTTATCAAACTATTAACTAATAATTTAGGCCTTATTCAAGGAAGGTGGCCTCATAAATAAATAAGGCATCATAAGTAAGGGGGTAAGGGTAATACCTAACATGCTCACCCCCTTCAAAAATAGTAAATTCCTAAAGGCTAAAGGTGAGGACATTGTTGTAATAAAGTCGTCAATTCCCATGTGGCATCTTCTAGTTGTATATCTTTCCACTAGATTAATTCTTCCCTGATTGCGCACTGGTGCAACTCACACTCTCTAGTATCCAATACAACTTCTATTGGGATTAAAATGGACCCTTCTTCATCATGGACTCATAGGTTGGTATACAATTTACAATTCGATCCCACAAACTTATTCAAATACTAGACACATGAAAGATTATATAAATATTGGAGTGGGTTGTGAGAATCATCTTATAGAGCAACCATGTAATGTGTTGTGCAATTTGATAAGGACCATAGAACGTAGGAGAAAGTGATCCAAAATTAGTGCTACAGGCTTTCATTTTTTTAAAACAAAAACCACGAATTCATTTTCTTACACAGAGAAAAATAAATATTTAAAGATTTGAAATTTAAAAGCCAGAACTAAAGCAACATAAAAATAACTCAACAAATTGATAGAAAAGTTCACCCATATGGGCTATGTCTCTAGGTTTGCTTCCATTGTCAAATAAATCAAATCAGAAGGATGAAATGGAAAAATTTACATATTTGTACATTAGAATATGGCCTTCAATCTACAAAAATAATTTTTGATGTCCTCTAGGAAGATAATAATGGATTCTTTGTGAAATATAATGAACAAAAGCTTGACTATCTATCACCAAATGGGCCTCCTCTTCGAATTCGTCCACATTTCCTAAATCCATATTTGATACATGTATTCAAAATGTCAAAATGAGAGATTGATGGCTTCTTATTTTTTCCATTTCTTACGCAAAAACCTTCCATAGGTTTTGATTATATGTCTTGTGGTGAAAAATATGCAACTACAATCCCTACTAAGAGATAAAATATAAAAACCATAATTAATATGGAAGTTATAAAGAACAGGCCAAACCAAAATATATTGGATTGTCTTTCTTTTTCAAGAGATAAGTATATGTGTGAAATACTTGAATCTAGAAGTTTTGACAAAAGGGGCACTCTCATTTTCCTGAAAATAGCAATCGTTGTGAACATTGCTTGTAAACAACAATCCCCAACCAGTGAAGATATGGTGAGTTAGAGCTTGATTCTCCATTATATAGTTTCCAAATCATGGTTTTCAATATGGGGGGTTTTTTCCTCCAAATCCATAGATACTATAAGTAAATTCTATTTATCTTCATTTCCCATGCCAAAACAAATTCAAAGGAGGCCACATGCACTCATCTGGTGGTTCAAGACCATGACGTAGTGCCTAGAGTATACCCTAGCACAATATTATCCAACATTGCTTGGGATTTGGCTAACCATAAACAATATGCATGCTCTTTTGAAGCAACTTTGTAATTTATCCTTTGACTAGATTAATTAGGGGATCCTCTTGGATCACTCCTCCCCACTGAGAAGCTTTTGGACCACAAAATTTTGGTTACATTGTGGAAATAATTGAGGTTACAACTCCCTCACTTTTATAATATCCATCCATCATGCTTTACTAGAATTCATTCCCTATATACCTAGACAAATATACTTCGCATCACCTCTTCATGAAGTTCTAACCCTTCTATCAAGAATAACATCTTACTACAACTCATCAAGATATTCAAGAGAAAAAAATATTTAATAGAAGGAAGTTGAACATTATCACCTTGATCCACAATCATACGAGGCTCATATGGTTTCAAGTGTTCAACATTTACCATGTAATACATCTACATATATGGAGGTAACTCAAACTAGAAAATATTGTTACCAATCTTTTCCAAAAGTTTATTTGGACTATACCTGTTTGTCTTATAAATTTTCCATGTAAATAAAATAACACTAAGGTCAATGGAGACATATTCCAAGAGGAATTGTGCGAAAACATCGTAGTGGTAATCACTTGTGGTTTAATAATGGCTATGGAAATTGGCAAAGGCACTCACAAAGGAAAAGAGACAATGAATGGCATTTAATTATGAGAAGTAAAGGAAAATAAGAGAAAAGGAAGTTGAAGCAAAAAAAATTTGCATGCAAAGGAAATTAGAGAGAAAATGAAGGAAAAGGAAAGAAAATGAAAAAGGAAATGAAGAGAATAGACATCAATGACAAAAAGGCATAAGAGAAACAATTCAAAGGTTTTGTCAGTTCTAAATTTTTGTCAGTTTAGTTTTTGGCTCTCTCACACTATTGCATACTTAGAGCATTGTTGGACGATCCAAATATTCACATGAATTGGAGAGAAGCGAGCAAGGGAAGAAAAGTACAAGAAAAGGAAATAAAGGGAGTGCAAAAAGAAGGTTGGATCAGCTACTACAGTAGAAGTACATTGCAGGTAATAGGTTGCTTATGTGATTTCCTTGCTGAGATTTGGATGCATGGTACATGCATGTTATTCTTTGGTTATTTGTTTTCATTGGTATGTGTATTTTCCTGGATTAACAATGGTTTCAACCTTGTGTTTCCATTTCCTAAATAGCCATCTTGCAGTGGGTTCCTTGTTTTGATTTTTGATTTGTTCTCAGGATCCCTGGAGGCTATGGGTTGGGAAAAATTCTCTAGAGACCTTGAACAACTTGGGTTCCCTAGAGGCTATGGGTTGAGATGATAGATATCTGGAGCCTTGTAATATCTTGGGTTCCCTAGAGGATGTGGATTGAGTTAATATTCCCTGTAGCCCTGAACAACCTAGGATGAGACTAATCTAGTTGGTATTAGTGATTTTTGGACTGGTAGGTGAAATCACTATGGTTGAGGGTGGAGGTGGTTTGGCCTCTGGAAGGCTTGGTTGGTTCTATTTTGGTTTAACCCACATGATCCTACATTCAAGCTTGGAATATGTGATGGGGATGATTGATTTAAAGAGATATTTTGTTCAGCCTAATCCATGGTTGGGTGGTACGTGGAAGTCCCTAACTTGGTTGGAATATGCATATGTTAATATGAGTTATTTTTCTAATATGGTCTATAAGAACTTGTATTGGTTAATGTGTTGATTTTATGGCTAGTTTAGCATGCATTCTATTTTGGTTATATGTTGGTAATATACACAGTTATGTGATGTGATCTTACTATGGATCTCTTTCATGATTTGACAAGTTATTGAATGATTGATGAATGCATGGGCTAACAAGTGTTGTTGCAGCTAGCTTGAGAGGTCCTTCATCCTTCTTGGTGATTTTCTGATGAAGTTAAGGCGATCATGATCAATCATGCATTCATGACTTGTGACTACTACATTTACCATCTGTTTGACAGAATGTCTATGATGTCCTAGCATGTTTTGAGAAAGACTTAGCTTGATTATTGATTACACATACTAGTCATCATATTTGATTGCATTATGGAGAGTTATAATAATTTCTAGCAGTGGCCTATGGGCCATTCGTGAAAAAGTGTCAAAAATCTCACAACTACTGGCGCATAACAAAGAGATTCAATCATAATCACATGCATAAAGTCTTGTGGGTGAGGCTATAACCTTCCAACCACATGCATAGTGTGTTATGGGTGTGGTTGGGTTATCCAGCTTGTGAAAATGAGTTCCAGATCAAGGATTGATGATAAACAATGTTTGTCATGTTGCTAAGTGATCTAGTGTCTCTCAGGGGTGGTAGTATGTGTTTCAGTTTGTAGGCACGACTTCCATAACTAGAACTTGGATGTCGGTTAATGTCATAGTAGCAATCAACTCATGTTTACCTTGGAGAGGTTGTAGATGTGGGTAAATGTGGGAGGAGGTGTTATAGAGTGATATCAGAGAATTTTCATTCCCTGCAACATTTCCTCTGATACCTAGTTATATAGTGGTATCAGAGCGAGGTTGCAGCACTAGACCTCATGGTAGTTGTGATTTTTATGCATGCATGTGAGTTTTCCATGTGTTCATCATACATATATGGTGGTTATTTCTTGTTATGGTTATGATATTCATGCATGATGCCAATATTTTGATGTTATTATATTATATCATGCTAATATGAACTGATTTTTTCATACATGATAGCCTCCCCTAAGATACATCAAGGTATGATTTGATTATTTCTTTTATTTGGTTTATCTAACATGGCATGCGTTAAAAAAAACAAAATAATGGACAATAGATAAGATAAAATAGAACCACTCCTGGAAGTGCTCCTCAATGCTTTGAAGAGGGAGACCTTCAACATGGAAAAAAGGGAGGTCTTCAACCTGCGGTGGTTTAAGAAAGGCCACCAACCAAAAAAAATCTTAGTATGATTCTTGGAACTCTTGAAAATATGACAAGAAGATGAAGTCTTATGTTAAGGAAGTTCTCCTTAATTCTTTGAAGAGGGAGACCTTCAACCTAGAAAAAGGGAGGTCTGCAACCTATGGTGGTTTAAGGAAGGCCACCAACCAAAGGCATACTTAGGGGCTTCTGTGCCTCTAGCTACAACTATAAATCTGGGTATGATTGCCTCTGGCTATAGGCTCAGGGAACAAGCTTAGTTTGTGGCTCAGGATTGCTATATTTATATTTGAAACCTGTAGATGAACATCAATTCCCTCCCCCCTATCAAATGCATGGTAAGAAGATAAAGAAAAATCAACTACAAGACTTTTTGATACTCAAGAACAAATCCTGTGGTATTATTTAAATATCTTCTTGGTTGTTGAAGCCCATTGCCAAGCGATGATCCATCTAAGGAGATTTTTTTTTTTGTAGGAGGCTTGTTTCTGAAGCAGATGTTTGAATGATGATTTTTATGATTGCAATGCTCACATGGATGAATATCAAATAAATGATCTTTCACATGGATAAATATGTCACAATGTTGACATTTCACAACCTGTTTTTGTGTAGGAGAAGCAAAAATAGGTGAAGATAAACCATCTTAAAAAAATCCAAAACTCTTAAATTATATTGTCTTGGAATAGTCTAAAATATGAAAGGACACATCTTTGTCATATCGAATACAAGTATTTTGCTTGTTATCGACAATCTCTTCCCAAGGTCTCATGATGGGCTTGGGATCTGCTTTGTCTTGATTAGTTTTTGGTAGCTGATGAGATTTTGTCTCAATGTCAAAAATAGAAGAGGATTATTCTGAACAAAAAAAAGTTCATAATATTGTCTTTTCTATTATAATTCATCTTGTTGAAACTGTGACTCAAGCAACAAAAAAAAAATCTTGTCTTGTGCATTTTGCAGAGAGGTTTGAATATATGTGAGAGTGTCTTTGTTAATCTCTACTGTATCATGAACAATGGAGTGTATTAAAATATTCAAAAACTCTAATATCTCAGTAATGTTGACCATGTTGTCAATCTTGGAAACTAAAAGTGTCAAAAAAAGGCACCTTAAAATTAATATCTTAGGACACTTGTTGATGGAATGGGATTTTTCAGTTTTCACACCAAATGGACTATAGTTTCAATGCTACAACACTTCTTCTTCTTCTTCTTTTGTTTTTACTATTACTCAAGCATTGCAATGAATCTCAATCAAAAAATCAACATGAATATGCCATAGCTAGCATTAGTGTTTGCTTACATTTTTTTAATTGGATGTGCTAATGCATTGGTGGTCGAACTCATATCTAAATGGTAGAAAGAAAATAGTTTTTACTCCCTGCTCCAATAAGATTTTGGCAGGCAAGCCTTCAATGAAATATTCTTATTATCAGCTGTAGAAATTGAAATTAGGCGCCCAATTGTTTCTCTATGATCAATCAATCTCTAATTCCTGTGTAGTTGTCTCGTATTACTTTTTTTAGAGGGTTTTCTTGATATATTTGATGCTTATTGTGATGATTTCCACAAATCCCCAGTGATATTCAACTTTCACATCTAATCCAACCTCTGCATTAGTGTCTTCTAGGAAGATATGAGAAAGAATCCACGAATCAATTTGCCCCTGTAAGTGTGCAGAAAATGTCATAGTCATCTTTTGTTTGCTATGAAAGCTTGCAGATGGAAGCACAATCTTCTCTGGGTTGTTGATTTGTATGATAAAAGATGTTTTGGGTTCCACATTCAAGCAGGAATTGAAGGCATGCAACATAGTGAACCTAAATCCAATTTTAAATTCAATTATCCTAATTCCAATTTCCCCCTTATTGTAGCATCCTCCAGACAACTAGTTGCACCGAATACACAAAGGCTACTATGGCTGAGTTTCAAGTTAAAATCTTTAACACTTTGATCATGGAACAACTAATCATTGTCTTCTGCAGGGGTGAATCTTCACCTTCTCTGACCCCTTTTATCAGATCATTGAAATTGGCATGTAGAAAATTATGATATCTAATTCAAAGGATTCCCTCACAGTGTCATTGGTGTGTGAAGATTGTGTTAACGCCGATCAAACTCAATAGAAACGTGAGTCGCAATGTACAATGCCAAATAGATTATATATAACACGGATCCAAAATATTTCGAACATATAATTGTTATGCCCATCACACACACACACACACACACACACACACACACACACACATATATATATATATATATATATATATATATATATATATATATATATATATATATATATATATATATATATATATATATATATATATATATATATATATATATATATATATATATATATATATATATATATATATCTATATATATATATATATTTCTCCATTCATACAAACCATTTAAATAAAACGACTATCACCCAGATAATGTCATCACTGCACATATAAGCTTCACATCAAAAACGGATATCATACATACCAAATGACTATGGAAGCATGGATGAGTAGCACAAATAAATCAACGTTATAGTTGAACGGTAGTCAAGTAGCAATGCACCATACAAAAATTAACAAACCATCTATAGGAGCCACGCACAGTAGTGATTTCACACATAACTTAACTCACGATTATCCTTCTTCCATTTCATGTGTGGCTAAAGAGTGAATGTTGACCACGATTCGACTCAACAAACTCTGCTAGTGGCAACTCAAGATGTAGTGCTCCTTGTATCATGAATTGGACTTCAATGCAGTAGTTTGAGTGGCATAAACAATCATGAGGAAATAAGGAGAAAATGTCAATGTTATCCTTGTTTTTTGACTTCCTAGATGTCACAAGTCAACTTCACAATTCGTCTCTCACAATCAGTGTATAAACAAAACTTTCATCAAAACATTGTTTTGATATTCAATACAGTACATGGCATTCATCATTTTGTATGTCCATGTGAACAACATAACTAAGAGCAGTGATTTAACACAAATAGTTTAGTGTTATGGGGAGTAGTGTACATACAATACTGAACATAGAGGGAGCAACGTATTTTACACATTGTAACTATAAATCAATGCAGAACAGAGATGTTTCAACAAATCAGAAATGTGTACAACCAAGAAAGAAATATATGGATTGGAATAGGGTTTTTATGGTGTTCTTTGGCTTGATAATTACACCAAAAAATTACCAGGTATACATTATGGTAGATTCAGGTGTATATACTATGGAAGGGATTGCAAAAATGGTGTTGCATTGATAGACAATTAAAGCAGGTGTAGGTAGACCATCAATGTATCAACAGAACCTTAGTGTTTCAACAAAGAGAAAACATTTGAATTTTCAGGCTTGAATGCAAGTTTTTCTATTTAAGGATTACAGGAAAATGTGTAGGACTGACATACATAGAAAGGCCACAAAAAACTAGTGGCTTAAAATGGACTAGCGATAGAATTTGTCTGCTCTAATACCATGTTAAACAACACACAATAATGGACAACAAATAAGATTAAACCTTGAATGCATATTATTCAGAATGATATAAAATTTTATACAAGTCTAGTGACCCTTGATTTCATATTCCTAGTGGTCTCTTGAACTCCAATGACCTTTCACATTCCACACCATAACCCTTAGCGGATTAGGTGTCCAACAATATGTTTGTTGGAAATAGGGGAACAAAGATGAAGAGTAAAATGGTGGATTACAAATCACATGATTCCCCGTACAGACCCGATGTGAATTCTATGGAATGGGAGAGGCAAGCTAGTTAGCAAGGAGAATAGTATTCTCCTGATCTAGCAGATACAATGAGGAGTCTGAGTGAAAAGATTCGAATTTGGAAGGCATATAATAAAAATTTGATTGAGGCATAGGAAAGACTTGGAGGGGCTCAAGAAAAGAAAGCATAAGTTATGACAAATGGGGATTAGTCATGGAGATAGGCAAGAGGAAAAGACAAATGGGGCATATGGTAGTAGGCCTTAAAGAAGACACATCATGGACAAAGATGATATAGTAAGAGGTGGTAGATATTTGGATACAGTTGATCTAAAGAGGGGTTGTGAGTATGGATTCTACTGTGGTCCTGGTTCTGAGAGACATCATCGCCATTAGTACCATCATCCTTATAGGAAGAGTGAGAAAGGATATTTTATAGAAGAGTTCAAGAAAGCCAATCCTCTTAATTTTGATGGAGAGATGAAGAAATCAGAAGATGCAAAAGCATGGCTTCTTTTAAGGAAGAATTTATTCAGATTGCATGTTTACTCGGAGAACATGAAAGCCAAGATAGTTACCTTCAGTCTCAAAGGAAAAGAAAATATTTGGTGGGAACATGTGAAGAATGCCAGAAGCATTAGATAAGAGGAGCTGATTTAGGATGATTTTTGAGAGACTCTTCAAGAAGAAGTACTTATCCAAAAGATATTATGATTACATGGACAAGGAATTATGTGAGTTGAATATGGGTTCTATGACTGATGATGAGTACACTAGAAAATTCCTGGAGTTGTTGAGGTACATGATTTATCTTAAGGATGAGAAATTGAAGATACATAGGTTCATCAGTGGGTCGCTAGTAGGATTCAAAGAATAGATTGAGTTTGATGATCCTCGGTCATGGGAGTAAGCCATAAAAAATATGAAGTAATGTTATGAGTAGTCAAAGCACAAGCCTGAGTTGAAGCGTGATTAGAAATGGAATGAGAATACTAAAGGAAAGTGGCCTTAAAAGTGAGGTAGACCTCAAGATGTAAGTGACAAGGAAAATGTAGAGCCTTATAATAAGTTCAATGCAGTTGAGAGAGGACATGGGTCTCAGCCTGAGGAGCATAATAAGGGTGATGGTAGAAAGCCTTTGAGTTGTTGGAATTGTGGTGGAGAGCATTGCAGAAGTGAGTGCCCATTGCACTAGGGTGGTAGGCCTCATATGTATAGTTTTCAAGACGCACAAATAGTTGGAGATGTTGGTCAAAGTATTCAACGGATTTATGCAGCAATGGATAACATGCATGAAGATCATCAGGCGTCCATTATCTATATGGAAGGTAAGATTTGTGATCAAGTTGTCTCTATTTTGATCAAATTATAGTGATATCAGTCTTGACCTAGTGGATAAGTCTTGCTTAAGTAAACAAGTACATGTAGAATCTTGGTTGGTGGAGTTGGCTACAGGGACCAAGAGAAGACTTCATCATTGGGTGATATCCTGTGCATTTGAGCTTAATTGTACGCCTACATAAGCACATATAAATGTGCTTTCTTTGGGATCATACAACATGATTTTGGGCATGGAGTGGATATAAATTCACAGAATGAAGCTTGATTTCCATGCCAATTCTATTAAGTACCTAGATGATGATGGCAAAAAGAGAGTCTTGGAGGGAAATAAGAATCCTACATTAGTGAGAATGGTCACAACTATGCAAGCAAATGATAGCCACAGAAAAGGATTTTTGTTATTTTCAGTGCATGTTTCTAGCAATAAAAGGAAGGATGTTGAGGATGATGAAGTCCTGAAGAAGTATCTTGTTTTACAACAGTTTTAGGATGTGTTTTCTGTAGAGAATCCAAAGTTGCCTCCTCATAGAGAGGTAGACTTTTCCATTGAGTTGATGTCAAGAGAGGCACCATCATCTAAGGCACCATATAGGATGATCACTTTGGAGTTGGTGGAACAAAAGTTGTAGCTTAAGGAGATGCTTGATAAGGGATGCATAAGGCCAAGTGTATCTCCTTGGGATGCACCAGTATTGTTTGTCATGAAGAAGGATGTTAATCTTATATTGTGCATTGATTACAGGTAGTTGAACAAGGTGGTTGTAAGGAATAGGTATCCATTGTCATGGGTTGATGACTTGTTTGATCAATAGAACGGAGCAGTAATATTCTCAAAGATTCATATGAGATTAGGATATCATCGGGTCCACGCAAAGAATAATACATCTACAAGACTGCATTTTGTATGGGGTATGGGCATTATGAGTTTTTGGAGGTTCCTTTTGGTGTTACTAATGCTCTAGACACCTTCATGTGTTTGATGAACAATGCATTGCATCCTTACCAGGACAAGTTTGTGATAGTCTTTGTTGATGATATATTCATATATTTGAAGAATGAGGAAGAATATGTTGAGCACCTGGCAACACTGTTGAGATTGTTGAGAGAGCATCAATTTTATACCAAGATCAACAAGTGCAGTTTCTTCCAGTCTCAGATTCACTACTTATGACATGTTGTTTCCAAGGAGGGGATAGAAATTTACCCAAAAAATATTAAATCTATCATGGAGTAGCCAATAACTAGGAATGTGGATGAGGTTAGATCATTCATAGGATTAGCAGTCTGTAACAACCCTGGTGAAAATTCCATGTAATAAAAGTTAAAAGAAAATAACCACAGATGAATCAGACACCTATTCCAAGATGAATGGTGGGCATGACATCCTATTTGGTGTTCATTTGGTTGTTTACAACTAAGGAAATTGGAAAAGGTAATGACTAAGGCATTAAAGAGGTAAAACGGTATTTTGGCACATTTATTTATGAAAATAATGGAAATTAGGAGAAAAGGAAGGTGAAAGGTCATTGGTTGCATGTGAGGAGAAAATTTAGGGAAAATAATGGAAAATAAAGAAAATAGAGGCCTCATTAATAAAAAGGCTTCTGAGGGCTAGTTGGCAGGCTCTTGGCTAAGACTTGATTAGTTCAGTTTTGCAGCTCTCTCATTATTCTCTCTCTCTCTCATATTCTTGGATACTTAGAGTTTTCTTTGAGCACTCTTGGAGGGTGTGGAATACTTGGATTCTTGGAGAAAGAAGGAAAATAAGGGAAGGAACGTGCAAGAAGGCATCGACATCAAAAAATACACCCGATTTTCATGCACGTAACAAGTTTCATATATGATTTCTTGACTAGTTTGGACATGCATTGCATATGCATGTGGATTCTTGGTCATGATTTGTCATTGGCATGGAGGATTTCGTAGATTGATAGTGGATTTCCTAGCATTTCCATTTCTAGATAGCCATGGTGATTATGGGTTTATTTTCATTGTTTTGTTCTGGTTGGTTCTCATGTTTCCTTAGCTTGGGCTGAGTTATTACTTCCTGGAGCCTTGGTTGGAAAAATGCTCTAGAGCCCTGTAACAACTTGGGTTGAGTTACTAGTCTTGAAGCCTTGGTTGGAAAAATTCTCTGGAGCCCTTGGTGGGTTGAGTTACTAGTCCTGGAGCCTTGGTTGGAAAAACGCTCTAGAGCCTAGCGACAACTGTGGGTTGAGTTACTAGTCCTGGAGCCTTGGTTGGAACAAATGGTCTAGAGCCCTGGATGGCTAAGATGGAGACTAATCTAGTGATGGCGTTGGTGATGTATGACGATGAGGTGGAATCATTTTTGACAGGTTGAGGTGGATGGCCTTAGGAAGCCCTGGATGAGTTTTGATTGATGTGTTCTATGAGATAGTACATTCATGCTTGGAATATGGCATAGGAGTGAATGGATGAAGAGAGATTAGGATCAACCATTCTATGGTTGGTTGGAACATGGTAGTCACATCTCCGGTTGGTTCATTGCATTCATTAATGAGAAATCCTTTCCCTTGATTTCCATATGTAAAGGTACTGATGTATTTATGGATTTCTTGGTTGTCATGTTTATTGTATTTTGTTCCTATTGTGTTGGTTATATGCACATTTTATGGCAGCATATATGTATGGATTTCAACATGTTTTCACTTATATGTGAATGGATAATGTGTCTGTGAGCTAATAGATGATAATGCAACAAATGGCATGAGGGAACAATGGTTCATAGTGATTCTCAGGTAAGCATGAGATCCCTACACTTAATTATGTTGTTTACACCTATAGGTTACATGTCGATGATATGTTTGACGAAATTCCTGTCATGGCTAGTAGGGATCCGGTCAAGGTCTTGAAAAAGTATTTACTTTAGTACTATAATTCTCATATTACTTTACTGATTTAAAGAGATGGATCAGTTTTGGGAAGTTACCTAGGCTTTGGGCCTAAAAAAGTGGCTCAAATCCCAGAGTCATTGGCACAACACTTGTTAGCTACCTATACCAATAGGTTTCATATTTCATGATTGGCAAAGAAAGTTCCAAATATGCTCTGCTTTGGTGATACAAAGATCCCATATTTCCAAAAGGAGACCAGGTGTGTATATAGCTTCATGTTGATTAAGTTTTGATGGGTGGTCCAAAAGCCTAATCTGGATCATGCCATGTTTCAATTTTCCTGTTGTAGAATAGAGAAAGAAGTCTGTCCAAACTGTTTAATCTTGGCAGACCAGTAGCTTAGGTAGAGAACTAAGGTTCCCAACTGCTTAATCTGGGACCTTGGTAGCAATAAGGGTAGTTCTAGATAGAAAATCAGAAGGAAAAATCCAAAGAAAAGAAAAGGCACATAAGGGTCTGCAAGTCTAAGAGCACCCTCCATGAAGAAACAAAAAATGCTAGGCAAATAGATGGGTAGGCAGATGGGGTTGCAGAAATGTCATTCCTTACAATTCAATGTGTGCTAACCTATTCACAAAGGAATATCAATGGATTGAGAAGGTCTTCTTCTCCATCATGTTGCAGCAAAATAAAGAAGCATGACTAACTTCCTTTTCCCCTTTTTTCACCTTCATTACTAACATCCCTTCATCGGTTGTGTTCATGAAAGAATTTGAGATTTCATGCTCATTCTTATTCCTTTGAAAGCCACATTTCTTGTCTAAAAATCTTTTTATTTTTGACCTACTCCCTAAGCTAAGTTATCCTCACAAAAAAACTTAGTGATTTCACTCCTCATTCACCTTTTCCATCCATATTAACCCCTAACTTCTATCACTAAATCCCTTATGTTCCCCTTCCCCCTACTATTATAACACCATGGTGTATAAATCCCAAGCATTGTATAAATATCCTCCCTTTTTAGCACTATAGCTAAATAAGTTTGTCTAAGGGAGACATTAGTCCACCAGGGACTATGGTCAACCCTGTCATGGGATTGCTCTAACCTCTGGTTGGAGTGATAACCTTCCCCTAAGACCTCACCTCACCTCTGCTCAAGAATTCCACAAAAACCCCTTCCCTCTGCTTAAAACCCACTTTTTAACCCTTCTTCCCCCCTCAGATTAACCCTTACCCCGAAAAACCCACAAAAAACCCTTAAACCTAAAGTTCTCCGCCCAACATGCATGATCCGTCGGGAGGCCCACCAGCCATCCATCGTCTGCCACCCCCGATCCAACGGTGGGCGGGTATTTCCAGATTTGGATCTGCCGTCCTTTAGCGTCCAGGGAACGGTGGTTTTCCGCCCCGTACATGGGACGCGTGGCAGGCGGCGGGTTGTTCGGAGCCCCCCTCCCCGATACCGCCTTTGCCCAAAGGTGGTGCGGGGAAACCGCTTACCACCCTCCCCGTTACCACCTTCCCTCCTACGTCACCTATCACCATGACGTCGGACCATCTCCCGCCCCGCGCCGCGTGGCCCTCCATGTAGCCCTGCCACCTTATCCGCCCGCCACCGTGTCTGGCCACGCTGGCCTTCACCTCAGCGCCCACGTCACCCTCCGTACCCGGGCCCGCCATGACGTCATCGGCGGAAAAGCGCCAATAACCTGTTTTTGCCAAAATTGTCGTTATAAACGCCCGAAATAGCCGTTTTGTGTCATTTTAGAGCGAAATACACATAACTCTTGTCGCTGCTTCGGCGCCAGATTGTTCCCGAACCTCCAAATTCGAATTTGCGACCGCCCGAGCTTATCAACTCAGCTACATTGAGCCTTCACAGTTCGGCCCGCAGGCTTTTCAAGCGATTTTATCCAGGTATTCACCATAATTCTCCCATTTCGCCCATACATACCATTTCTCTGCAAATTCACCATTAAAGCACTTGTCAAATTCCAAATTAAACTCTGTCTGCCACCTAAAAGTGAGCTAAGGTAACCTGCATTGCCCTAGCACCATAATTTAACATTAAAACAGTTAATTCGCGGACCAAAATTGTAAATTTGTCCTCGAGGTGCCCGGCATTGTTCCCTTTTGCTAGGTGTAGACCAGCCGCAACTTTTTACCAAAGTAAATCTCACATACCCTCTGCAATCATCCTGATAAATTCACAATCCCTGTGAATTTACTAGCAAACAGAAAAAACAAGTCTACCAAGCCTGCCTTTTCAACTTTGAGGAGAATTTCAAGTATTGTCTGTTAAGCCTGTCACTCAAATCTTTGAGGAACCTTGCAAACCATTGTAATCACCTCAGTTAAATTCAAACTGCATAATGTCTGCTCCTGCACCCTCAGCCCTCAGTGTGGCTCCATTAAATCCACCAAATAAAGACCTGGAGTCCTTGCCTCTTGCTGACAAGGACTACCTCATTGAAGACTTTGTGGGTAACAGGGACTTTCTGCAGACCTTCAGGCAATTGAGAGAGGACTACCTGAATGGTCATGATACATATGGGATATGGGAGTCAAACCTGCCATACTACTGTCTCCCCTCTGTAAATGTTTTTCCTGAGATCATTCGCCTATGTGTTGAAAACTATGATGTGCAGCAAAGAGCCATTAAGTCGCCATCTCGAAGCATCCTCTTTCACATCAATCCTGAAACTATCAATAAGATGCTCCACTTTGATCAAACTGAGCTGTTGTTCCCCTTTTCCATGAATTATCTGCTGGACACTGGTGCCAAAATGACCAGTGAAGATATTCAGAAGGTCACCAGGACATTTGTGAAACCTGAATGTCAGCCTGTAGGGCCTCCTCCCTACTTGGATGTCTATTTTACTAAGGTAGGCAGAATGTTGCTAGACATGATTGCTTATGTGTTGGGATACAGAACCAGTGAGCATGTGGATGAAACAATGCTGGTATTGCTAGCTGCTTACAGCCCAGGCCAACCCCCTGCCCGCAAATATAACTTTGCCAAGTTCATAGCTAACAAGATTCATGATCAGATGTGCAAAGTAGACAGACAGGGTGTCTTCAAGTACTCATCCTATATCTACCACCTTTTTATGTACTATCAGTCTGAGGCTTTTCCATGCTACATCAAAAAGCTGGACTATAGAGGGGAGAGATGATCTGTTATCTTCTGGACAACTGTCTATCACCAAGTCCAAACCTCACCCTATTCCTATTGTGATTTTGTTGACCAATTTGTATACCCTGTCTCTTGCCTATTGATGAGGTCCCCTCCTCCCAGAATATCAACTGAGATACAGAAAGCTCTGCAGCTTTCCAAAAAGTACAAAATAGGTGATTGGTACCTATATGAGAATCATACAGCCATCAGAGTCTATGGCTGTGAGCTCTGTCCATACAGGCTCCCAAAATATGTGCCTATGAGGATATTTGCCTTGGAGTATTACAGGCAGTTGATTCAGTCTGACCTCACTCACTTCCACAGCTCCAAGAAGAAATCCCACCTCAAGTTCAAACACCAGGTGGGCCCCTTCATCATGAATAAGAAAGAAGGATGGGAAGAAGCCGACCTAATCCTCAAAGACAAATACAAGTTGTCATATAGTTTTCGGTGGGTCCCTTATGACCCTGAAGGCTTCATCACTGCTAGAAGAATCAAGTACAGGCTTCTAGGTTATAGGCATTGTAAATACCCACATATTGAAAGATATGCCAACCAGCAAGAATGGCAGCAGGATACTCAATTTAAAAACTAACTGAAGAAGAGACAATGTTAAAGAATGCCAAGGAAATAGAAAAAACCCTTGACCTAGACTCTGTGCAGCAGGTACCCTTCAAACGGCCTTATTCAGCAGGAGAAGGGACCTCGGCCTCAAGGACTGCACCAGCCACACAGGCACCTTCCACAGAAGCACCAGCTACAAACAAAGGGAAAGGCATAATGGGTGCTGAAGAAGAAACCGTGAAAGAAAAGTCTGCCCCTTCAAGTGGGCAGCAACAAGAACAACAACAAGAACAACAACTGGAGCAGCAGCAAGAGCAGACTCCCCCTCCACAAACTGAGCCACCAATAGCTCCTATTTTGCAGACCCCAGCACAAGAAGACAGGGGTACGAAAAGAGCCAGAGAAGAGTCCACTCCTGCTAGTGGATCCTCCCAGCAACCACAGACCAAGAGGCCAAGAGCTGATTCCCCGGAGGTAGAAGACATCACTGAAGAATTCCTTGACAGTTCAAGGAAAAACAGGGAGGGCAGCCAGCACACAGGGACAAGCTCCTTTCAGCAGGAGCAAGGATTACAACTTGGTTTGGAGGAGTCCTCCCCCTCCTAGCAGAGCAAGAAGCCCAAAGGCACTAAGGACTTCTTCAAGCAAATAAAGGCACAGAATGACCTGCTGAGGGTGGAGGTTTATAAACAATTTCTCAATGCCACGCCAGCCCAAAAGGAAAGGCTAATGTCTGTATATGACATCTAAGAGGAGAAAATGATCCTCAGCCATTTCAAGCCTACAGTGCCCCATCCAAAATCAGCAGCAGACTATGTGAAGACAAGGGTGGAGGTCCTAGCCAAAGACATCCATCCCATGGACCAGATTGAGCTCCACAAACAGACTGGAGAAATGGTCTATGCAACCTTGGTGGAGAGGGCAACCTTGGCCCATGAACTAAAAGAGTCACTCAAAAATACCAACACTCAGTTGGATTTTGAGAGAATGTCCTCCCTAGCCAAGGATAACAGAATAAAGTCACTGGAGGACATTATTATCGATCTGGGACATGATCCTAAGGATCCAAAGGGTGTAAAGGCCCTTATGAAGAAAAAAGAAGATGACCTCAATGCATTGAAGAAGAGGCTAAAGCTGCAGCCCACAGAGCACCCTCAAACAGCAGAGCTACAAAAGGAAAAACAGGCTGATGAGCAACTGGACCTCATAATGCAGCTAAATCAAAAGGTCCTCGATTTGGAGAAGGAGCTTGAAGGAGCCTTACAAGATAAACAAGGAGAATCTACATCCCAAGCTCCTCCAACTACTTCAACCACTGCAACAACTACAGAGCCAGCAGTGGCCCCTACAACAGAAGCAGCAGCAACAACAGCAGCTCCAGATTCCAGTGCAAGTGTGGAAGAATTAACCAAGGCCATTAAGGAAATGGAGCTTCAGGCAAATGAAATAAAGAAGGCCAAGGAAAAATTGGCAGAACTGGATGCCAAGTATGACAAATCAAAAGTGACTGTAGCAAAACAAAACAGAGAAATAAAGGCCCTAAAAGAAAAGATAAAGGCCTTAGAAAAAGAGCTGAATCTGGAAAGTGCCATGGCTGAGATAAAAAGAATTTATGGGCCAAAATTGGCCAATCCATCACTCAACAATGGAGGTCAATCAAGACTATACATGAGCAGATGGATTTAATTGGCCAAGCACAAACAGAAATTCAGAGGGCCAAAACAACACTGGGAGACAAGCCTGAACAAGCAAACAGAATGATAGATTTCCTGAACAGGCAAGAAAAGGAGGAGCTGGCAGCCATTGGCATTGTCAACAGGACAGAGGTTGTCCTCACAGCCAAGAAAGTACTCACTCTCAGGAATTATGTACAGACTGTGGAGAGAAAGTGCTTTGAAATACAGGCTGAGGTGCATGAGTACCAACACAAGATGGCAGCACTGCAAGCAAAAGGACTGCCCAGCCTACTAAGCGGTACAGGAAAGCTGATCTCCCGAGATCAATTTGCTAACAGGATGGCTGCTTATATTGAAAACCAAATCACTGCATCTGGCAGTACCTCTCAGGACACAGGGCCTCCAACAGGACAGAGCTTATATAATAAACTTGAAGGCCTGTTTTTTATTGAGAGTGAGGTGAAGCACCTTTTTGAAATTCCTCCTAATTTTTACAGGTATACAGAGGCCGATGAAACTTTAATTAAGATTCGAAGACATCAAATGCCTAAGGAAGATTGGTGGCAGGCAATGCTTCAAATTTTGCCACGGTAGCCTCAGTTGCTCGGTCACCGCCATCTCCAGCTCACTAGAAGACAAACAGCAGGAAAAGGTTAGCATTTAAGGCAGCTGAAAATTGACTCAGCACATGTACAACGACAGCTAGCCCAAAGGATAAGAAAAAACGCATATCTTTGACAGCTTATCCTCAGCTGACTCCAACAGCCACCAAGTCAACAGTCTCTGACCATTTTGACAACTAAAGCACTGAAGAGTTATTACGGCATTAACTTTTTCATCTACAACGCTCCAGGAGTTGGCATAACATCAATGAGCCATTAACTCATTTCCTTGATATTTTTCATGTAAATTTTGTATATATACCCCCTTTAGCAACTCATAAGGGGTTGGTAATTTTCACTCTGAGACAAATGTATTGTACACTTTCAGAATTGTCTAATACAAAGGGCTGGATCAGCTCAGTGGTTTCCTGAAATTTTGATGTCTTGCTGATGACCTGCGTGCGGTTGCAGAATTCTTGTGTTGTCTGATGGAATAATAAGTTTTCCTTAATCTCTGTTTGTTTTCCTATGTTCATTAAATCATACTCATGTTTCACTGACTAGCAGTAAAGAAAACGAATAGTGCATGAATTGTCTGGTTACACCTTGTGCTCAATTTTTACTGCTGTAAATGTTTTTCTTCAGGATTAACTATGGACATGAATCCTTAAATGCTCATGTTTTTATTAATTCTATAATGTGAATGTTGTCTAGAAATTCTTCACTGCTTCTAAATAACACTCTCACTTCTTTAGCATACCAGTTTATTGGAAAATCCTTAACTACCTTTCATGAACTGGACACATCACACTTAATCACAATTTCAAAGTATTGTTTCTCAGACAGTTATCCAGCTCTGCAGCTTCACTATTGTATCAATATAGCACACCAAACAACTAAAGGACCACTGAATCCATTGCCCAATGACCTATAACATTCTAGTAAGAACATACACATCTTGACTGAAACATTATCCAATCAAATACAAAAACAAATCTTGAACATCATAACTAGCCTGAAATTTCTACACAAACAGAGCTAAACCTTAAAGAGAGAGCCCTCTCTAATTACAGCCTGGCTAGAAGCTGCAATCCAAAGATTGGTTAGTGGTTACCCCGGCCGTATTCCCTTGGGAGTCAAAGGGAACAACCTGGGTGTTAACATAACTGGCGACTCCATTGGGGACCATCTTATTTTTCAACTATTGTCTGTCTATAGATAGTGGTTCTAAAAGTTTGAGAAGTCCCTTGAAACAGTTCGAAAAATATCCTAAAATATAAAAAAACAAGTTCAGAAGCTGGCTCCTAAAAGGGAAACTAGACACACTAGGGCAAACCCTGACCCCAATCCACCAACTATTTTTGAAAATCCTAATACAATCCCCAAGATCATTAGGAAGCAACGGGAACATGAGACCCTTGCTGACTCAAGTCCTGAGACAGCTCATCCAAATCCTGTTCCAACTCCAATCAAGGTTCTATTTCGGTCTACCCTTGGTTCCCCCAGTTCACCATCCACATCTCAAAGCCCTCCTTTCACACCTCCATCCACTGCACATATTCCCTTGACCAACACTCTAGTTTTCACCTTTCCCACCACCCCTGTTGTACCAGTCATTCATGTTATCCCAGTTATCCCTGTCAACCCAATAAATCCTGCAAATATGGCTAATAGATATGCACCCCTGCAGTTACCTGCCAATGCTCCAGCTCTACCTCAGGACTATCAATCCAAGATTTCATATTTTGACTCCACTGTCCCTTTCACAGCAATTCAGCATGCCAGAAGGATGCAAGACCACTTTGAGAACTATGAAATAGATGATGACAGTGTGAGAATGAGAGTCTTTGTTCAGAGCCTTACAGGGGATGTAAGAACTTGGTTTAGATCATTGGCTGCAAATACCATCACAACTCCTGATGACCTTTATCAAGCTTTTACTAATAGATGGGAGAAGAAGAAAGATCCCCTGCACATACTTGGTGAATATGACACAATCATACGAGGTCCTCAAGAGATCGTGTTGGAGTATTGTGCAAGATTTAATAATGTATATAATGCGATACCAAATAATTTAAGACCTCCCCCTGACTTAGCCTTGTACAAATTTCCGGATGGTTTTGACCCTGATATGGCATATCAATTAAAAGAAAGGGTGCCTGAAACCCTTGAAGAAGCCCAAAAGGCTGCTGTCACAGTAGAGGCTAACCTGATTGCCAAAAGAAATAGGGCAAGATTGGAAAAGAGAACCACCTTCAAAGAAGAACCCTCAGCCTTTGATCAAAAATTGGATGCAATACTCACTGGTATGAAGAGATTGGGTGATAGAGTAGAATCAGTTGAGAGAAAGTCTTCATGGGAAGCACCACAAAAGAACCCAATTAGGAATCCAAATTTTAGGAGAAATCAAAACCCAAACACTGGCAAAACCGGTTCTGACCCAGACATAAGGCCTCCTTTCCAGGAAAACTATACTGAGGCATCCACTTCCAATGAGCAAACAGATGACACCCACATTAACCTAATGGGCCTAAATGATGAGCAGCAAGTATTCTTGAGTCAAGAGGATCATAAAGATGATGAAATTCAACAATTCCAAACCAGGTCAGGTGAGTCATTGGACTTTAAGCAAGGATATGATACAGTTGTTTATGAAGTTCATAAACAATATAAGCTAAGAAGCAGAACTATAAATGTGACACAGCCTGACAAGACAAAGGACACAACACAGCCTAAGAAAGCTATTATCACAGAACCAAGTGACAAAACTGGTCCAATTACAGATGAGGTAACAGTTGAGGAAATAGCTGAAACTTCTCCCTCAAAACAACAACCAGTAGAGTCATCACCCTTGCAGCCCAATCCAACTAACACTCCTCAAGAGATGAGCAAGAAGGATAAGCCTCAAGATCAAGATAAGAAACAAGAAAAAGACCTAGTGAATAAGGAAAAGACTGTCATCCACAACCCCAAAATCCAATCTGAAAAACCCTTTGACTTAGAAGCTGAAATTGGCAAACTAAAAGTAGCTATTCCTCTTTCAGAACTAGCCAAGCATGATATTTATAGACAACAAATCAAGAAGTCCCTTCAAATTACTCGTAATAAAGATAATGTCAATGTGTTGGATGACACCCCAGAATTACTGTTCGGTCCAGAAGTTGATGGAAAAATAGTAGTCACAGGTGTCTTACCTTTCTATGTCAGCCTGCATGTTCATGACAAGATACTACACAACGCAATGTTTGACTCAGGTGCCTCTCACAACTTGATGCCAAAATCAGTCATGGAAAGATTGAATCTAGATATTACAAGACCATATAAGGACCTATTCTCATTTGACTCCAGCCAAGTCAAGTGTCTAGGCTTGATAAAAGACTTATGTGTGTCCCTTGTTCAGTACCCAAATAAAACAATTCTCATGGATGTTGTGGTTGTTGATATCCCACCTAAATATGGGATGCTGTTATCAAGATCATGGGGGGCTAAACTCCAAGGTTCCCTACAACTAGACATGTCATATGCAACCATCTCTGTCTTTGGGCAACCAAAAAGACTATACAGAGAAACACTTATGAAATACATGGTCAGCAGTGAAGAAAAACCTCAAAATTTTCCCATATATGCTGTTCACTCTGATATAGACTCATATATTTTTTTCAATGACAATACAGGTCTTACAAATAATGATGTTGAAGCCAAAACATTTGAACAAGATCAGGACATTAATGAACAAGCTGCTGCTCTAGAAATCAAGCTAATTCAATCAAATGATCAGACTGTCCTAGAAGACAAACCAGGTGAAAAACCAGAGCTTCAACTCAATATCCCAGATCACAGAGAAGTTATTAAATCTCCCCTAGAAAAAGAGAACCTATGGTTTCTAGAATTTGATGGGTCAGTTAACAAATTAGGGGTAGGAGCTGGGGTTTGGATACATAACCAGCAGAACAATCATGCAGAAGGACGAGCCTATAGACTAAATTTCAGATGCACTAATAACATGGTAGAATATGAAGCTCTCTTGCTAGGCCTTAAGCTAGTAAAATCCTTACAAGCCATAAAAGTTTCAATTATGGGAGATTCAGACTTGATTATCCAACAGGTAAAGGGAAATTTTGTTACTAATGATAAAAGACTGAGATCTTATAGATCTGCTACTGCTGAACTACTACAGTCCTTCACTGAATTTCAAATTACCAAGATTCCCAGGACCCACAACCTGCATGCTCATAGCTTGGCCACATTTGCAAGCACCTGCAAGTTACCTTTTGAGCCCCATCATTGCTTTACAGCTGAGGTGAAACACAGACCTTCTGTCCCAAACAATGTCAAAGACTGGCAAGTATTTGAAGATGATGCACAAATAAATAATTTCTTGACCTTGCAACAAGAATTTGCAGGACTAAATATTGACACTGAGGGAGCAAGTCAATCACAAATACTTGAAAGAGAAAGTCAATCACAAATACAGAATAAACAGAATAACAAGTCAATATCACCTAAGACAACTCACCAAATCCTACGTCCAACAATTTTCAACAAAGACAACATACAAGAAATTCAACAAATCAGTTGTGAAGAAGTGGCTGATGCTGAAGCTGAAGTGATACAATTGAAAGATAATTTTCTTCCAACAGGCCTAACTCCACTAGAGGATATCTTTGATTCAAATGATGTCCCAAGAAAACCAAAAATGCAGCCCCTTAACTCTGCCATTGAAGAATGCAACATTGGAACCATGGAAAATCCCAAGATAATAAAATTGTCTGCATCCCTACCTCCTGATCAGAAGCCCAAATACATTGACCTTTTCAAAGAGTTCCAGGATGTCTTTGCATGGAGTTATGAGGACTTAAAATCCTATGACACATCTGTTATCCAACACACAATCCCTTTCAAGCCAAATCAAAAGCCATTTAAGCAAAAATTGAGAAGAATAAACCCTATGCTCCTCCCTGCAATTGAGAAAGAGGTACAAAAAATGTTTAAGGCTGGTATCATAGCACCAATCAGGTTTTCTGATTGGATCTCAAATTTGGTACCTACAAGAAAGAAAACTGGTGAAATAAGACTTTGTGTTGATCTTAGAAACCTAAATCAAGTGTCCCTCAAAGACAACTATCCCTTACCCAAGATGGATCACATTCTCCAAAGAGTGGTAGGAGCATCAAGGATCTCACTACTTGATGGATTCTCAGGTTTTAATCAAATCCTAGTGCACCCTGATGATCAAGACAAAACTTCATTCACAACCCCATGGGAAACTTTCAAATATGTAAAAATGCCTTTTGGATTGAAGAATGCAGGGGCAACATTTCAAAGAGCAATGGATATTGCTTTTTCCAAAGAGATTCATGACTTCCTTGTCATCTATTTGGATGACCTCACACCTTTCTCAAAATCAGACCAAGAACATTTGAAACATTTGAGACAGATCTTCTTAACATGTAGGAAATATGGAATTTCCTTGAACCCAAAGAAGTCTCTATTTGGTTTGGAAGAAGGAAAGCTCTTAGGACATATCATTTCGAAGGATGGCATCAGAATTGACCTAGACAGGATACAAGCTATCTTGCAAATGCCCCACCCAAGAAACATCAAAGAATTGCAAGCCTTCTTAGGGAAGATTAATTTCTTAAGAAGGTTTATCCCAAACTTAGCAGAACTGATCAGATTATTGAACAACATGCTAAAAAAAGATTCAAAGGTGAAATCGACAGTAGAAGAAAATCAAGCCTTTGAAGGCATAAAATTGGCCCTTACCCAAACTCCAGTTTTAACAAATCCTCGTTTTGACAGGGAATTTATCATTTTCTCTTTTGCCTCCCAGCATACTATTGCTACTGTCTTATTACAAAAAGATGACCAAGGAAATGAGAAACCCATTGCTTTCTTTAGTAGAGCCCTTAGAGATGCACCTCTGAAATATCAGATCATGGAGAAACAAGCTTATGCTTTGGTCAAGGCCATTAAAGACTTTAGGATTTATATCCTTTATTCCCATGTTATAGCTTATGTGCCAAGTCCCATTGTTAAAGACATTCTCACTCAAGAAAACTTAGAAGGTAGAAGAGGAAAATGGATCGCCAACATCTTGGAATTTGATATTGAGATAAAACCAACAAAACTAATAAAAGGGCAAGTCTTGGCCAAATTAATGACAGAAGCAAACTTCCAAGCCTTAAACATAAATCAGCTAGACAATGAACCGGAGCTGGCGACTCCAAAGATCAATGTAGCCTTTGAACAATCCCCTTGGTATTCTGATATATGTTATGTGTTACAAAACCTGTGTGCTCCACCAGGATTGTCCAGAACTAAGTGTAGGTTCCAAAAAATGAAAGCTTCAAAATTTTGTGTAATAGATGGCAATTTGCTTTGGAAAAACCATGAGGGTATACTGTTAAACTGCTTGATTGAGAATGAGACTAACAATGTCACCAAAGAATTTCCTGCAGGTGACTGTGGTGGACACTTGTATTGGAAGTCCATTGTGGATAAAATACTGAGGGCTGGTTACTATTGGCCCACTGTTTTCTCTGATGTCAAGAAATTTACCACCTCTTGTCATAAATTTCAAGTGTTTGAGGGAAAGAGAAAGTTACTGCCACTTCCTTTGAGGCCTATTGCAACAGAGAGGCCTTTTCAACAATGGGGCTTGGATTTTATTGGGGAAATTCACCCTTCATCTTTAGGCCAACATAGATGGATTCTAACAGCTACAGACTACTTTACTAAATGGATTGAAGCTGTTCCATGCAGAAAAGCAAATGATTCCACTATCATTTAGTTCCTTGAGACCAATATTCTTTCTAGATTTGGCTGTCCTGATAAAATAATAACAGACAATGCTGCTGCCTTCAGATCAAAGAAGATGGTCAATTTCTGCCACAAATTTCACATCACCTTGGGCCATTCTACTGCATATTATCCCCAAGGAAATGGCCTTGCTGAGTCATCAAACAAAAGCCTTGTAAACATCATAAAGAAGGTATTGGAGGAAAATAAGAAGAATTGGCATAAGAAGCTTGTGAATGCCTTATGGGCAGATAGACTAACAACCAAAAGATCAATTGGGATCAGCCCATATGAGATAGTTTATGGATTAGAAGCCAAATTTCCTTCATCACTGGGAATCCCTGTCATGAAATTACTTCAAGAGAGTCAAGCTGAGCCAAATGATATGCAAAGAAGGATAAATCAAATAATATGTTTGCAGCAAACTAGAGACCAAGTTTACAGCAGAGTTCAAGTTTTACAAGAAAAGCTAAAGAAAGCCTTTGACAGAAGGACTAAGGCAGAAGATTTTAATGTTGGAGACAAAGTCCTCAAGTGGGACTCAAGACGAGAAGATAAGGGAAAACATGGAAAATTTGATTCCCTTTGGAGAGGACCGTTTTTTGTTCAAGTAGTACAAGGAAACAATACTTATTTCCTTAAAAGTCTTAATGAAACTGATTTGGATGAAGGTCCTGTGAATGGCAGGATGTTGAAGCACTATTTTGACTACTATTCATGAGTGCATCATAAGTTTCCCTTGTACATAATCAGCTGTATATATTCTCTTTTAGCAGGTAAATAGTTCAGTTTGAGAAGTCACTACAAATAAGCAGAAAAGGGGCTTTACATCCCAGAAATTCCACAGAGGTAACAACCTCTAGTTTTGAAATACAAAGCAGCACACTGCAAGTTTTGGTAAAAGCAGTCAAGGGCTAAGGCATTCTAACCTGCTGTCCTTGGCTTTTCAAATGGAAAAGCCATCCCCATGTGGAGCCACTGTTAGCTACCTATACCAATAGGTTTCATATTTCATGATTGGCAAAGAAAGTTCCAAATATGCTCTACTTTGGTGATACAAAGATCCCATATTTCCAAAAGGAGACCAGGTGTGTATATAGCTTCATGTTGATTAAGTTTTGATGGGTGGTCCAAAAGCCTAATCTGGATCATGCCATGTTTCAATTTTTCTGTTGTAGAATAGAGAAAGAAGTCTGTCCAAACTATTTAATCTTGACAGACCAGTAGCTTAGGTAGAGAACTAAGGTTCCCAACTGCTTAATCTGGGACCTTGGAAGCAATAAGGGTAGTTCTAGATAGAAAATCAGAAGGAAAAAGCCAAAGAAAAGAAAAGGCACACAAGGGTCTGCAAGTCTAAGTGCACCCTCCATGAAGAAACAAAAAATGCTAGGCAAATAGATGGGTAGGCAGATGGGGTTGCAGAAATGTCATTCCTTACAATTCAATGTGTGCTAACCTATTCACAAAGGAATATCAATGGATTGAGAAGGTCTTCTTCTCCATCATGTTGCAGCAAAATAAAGAAGCATGACTAACTTCCTTTTCCCCTTTTTTCACCTTCATTACTATCATCCCTTCATCGGTTGTGTTCATGAAATAATTTGAGATTTCATGCTGGTTCTTATTCCTTTGAAAGCCACATTTCTTGTCTAAAAATCTTTTTATTTTTGACCTACTCCCTAAGCTAAGTTATCCTCACAAAAAAACTTAGTGATTTCACTCCTCATTCACCTTTTCCATCCATATTAACCCCTAACTTCTATCACTAAATCCCTTATGTTCCCCTTCCCCCTACTATTATAACACCATGATGTATAAATCCCAAGCATTGTATAAATATCCTCCCTTTTTAGCACTATAGCTAAATAAGTTTGTCTAAGGGAGACATTAGTCCACCAGGGACTATGCTCAACCCTGTCATGGGATTGCTCTAACCTCTGGTTGGAGTGATAACCTCCCCCTAAGCCCTCACCTCAACTGTGCTCAAGAATTCCACAAAAACCCCTTCCCTCTGCTTAAAACCCACTTTTTAACCCTTCTTCCCCCCTCAGATTAACCCTTACCCCGAAAAACCCACAAAAAACCCTTAAACCTAAAGTTCTCCGCCCAAAATATTAATTCGAATATTTTAATATGCCGGCGGGACCCCCTCAACATGCACGATCCGTCGGGAGGCCCGCCAGCCGTCCATCGTCTGCCACCCCCGATCCAACGGTGGGCGGGTATTTCCAGATTTGGATCTGCCGTCCTTTAGCGTCCGGGGAATGGTGGTTTTCCGCCCCGTACATGGGACGCGTGGCAGGCGGCGGGGTTGTTCGGAGCCCCCCTCCCCGATACCGCCTTTGCCCAAAGGTGGTGCGGGGAAACCGCTTACCACCCTCCCCGTTACCACCTTCCCTCCTACGTCACCTACACGTCACCATGACGTCGGACCATCTCCCGCCCCGCGCCGCGTGGCCCTCCACGTAGCCCTGCCACCTTATCCGCCCGCCACCGTGTCCGACCACGCTGGCCTCCACCTCAGCGCCCACGTCACCCTCCGTACCCGGGCCTGCCATGACGTCATGCTGATGTCATCAGCAGAAAAGCGCCAATAACTCGTTTTTGCCAAAATTGTCGTTATAAACGCCCGAAATAGCCGTTTTGTGTCATTTTCGAGCGAAATACACAGAACTCTTGTTGCTGCTTCAGCGCCAGATTGTTCCCGAACGTCCAAATTCGAATTTGCGACCGCCCGAGCTTATCAACTCAGCTACATTGAGCCTTTTCAGTTCGACCCGCAGGCTTTTCAAGCGATTTTATCCAGGTATTCACCATAATTCTCCCATTTCGCCCATACATACCATTTCTCTGCAAATTCACCATTAAAGCACTTGTCAAATTCCAAATTAAACTCTGTCTGCCACCTAAAAGTGAGCTAAGGTAACCTGCATTGCCCCAGCACCATAATTTAACATTAAAACAGTCAATTCGCAGACCAAAATTGTAAATTTGTCCTCGAGGTGCCCGACATTGTTCCCTTTTGCCGGGTGTAGACCAGCCGCAGCTTTTTACCAAAGTAAATCTCACATACCCTCTGCAATCATCCTCATAAATTCACAATCCCTGTGAATTTACTAGCAAACAGAAAAAACAAGTCTACCAAGCCTGCCTTTTCAACTTTGAGGAGAATTTCAAGTATTGTCTGTTAAGCATGTCACTCAAATCTTTGAGGAACCTTGCAAACCATTGTAATCACCTCAGTTAAATTCAAACTACATAATGGCTGCTCCTGCACCCTCAGCCCTCAGTGTGGCTCCATTAAATCCACCAAATAAAGACCTGGAGTCCTTGCCTCTTGCTGACAAGGACTACCTCATTGAAGACTTTGTGGGTAACAGGGACTTTCTGCAGACCTTCAGGCAATTGAGAGAGGACTACCTGAATGGTCATGATACATATGGGATATGGGAGTCAAACCTGCCATACTACTGTCTCCCCTCTGTAAATGTTTTTCCTGAGATCATTCGCCTATGTGCTGAAAACTATGATGTGCAGCAAAGAGCCATTAAGTCTCCATCTGGGAGCATCCTCTTTCACATCAATCCTGAAACTATCAATAAGATGCTCCACTTTGATCAAACTGAGATGCTGTTCCCCTTTTCCATGAATTATCTGCTGGACACTGGTGCCAAAATGACCAGTGAAGATATTCAGAAGGTCACGAGGACATTTGTGAAACCTGAATGTCAGCCTGCAGGGCCTCCTCCCTACTTGGATGTCTATTTTACTGAGGCAGGCAGAATGTTGCTAGACATGATTGCTTATGTGTTGGGATACAGAACCAGTGAGCATGTGGATGAAACAATGCTGGTATTGCTAGCTGCTTATAGCCCAGGCCAACCCCCTGCCCGCAAATATAACTTTGCCAAGTTCATAGCTAACAACATTCATGATCAGCTGTGCAAAGTAGACAGACAGGGTGTCTTCAAGTACTCATCCTATATCCACCACCTTTTTATGTACTATCAGTCTGAGGCTTTTCCATGCTACATCAAAAAGTTGGACTATAGAGGGGAGAGAAGATATGTTATCTTCTGGACATCTGTCTATCACCAAGTCCAAACCTCACCCTATTCCTATTGTGAGTTTGTTGACCAATTTGTATACCCTGTCTCTTGCCTATTGATGAGGTCCCCTCCTCCCAGAATATCAACTGAGATACAGAAAGCTCTGCAGCTTTCCAAAAAGTACAAAATAGGTGATTGGTACCTATATGAGAATCATACAGTCATCAGAGTCTATGGATGTGAGCTCTGTCCATACAGGATCCCAAAATATGTGCCTATGAGGATATTTGCCTTGGAGTATTACAGGCAGTTGATTCAGTCTGACCTCACTCACTTCCATAGATCCAAGAAGAAAGCCCACCTCAAGTTCAAACACCAGGTGGGCCCCTTCATCATGAATAAGAAAGAAGGATGGGAAGATGCCGACCTAAAACTCAAAGACAAATACAAGCTGTCATATAGTTTTCGGTGGGTCCCTTATGACCCTGAAGGCTTCATCACTGCTAGAAGAATCAAGTACAGGCTTCTAGGTTATAGGCATTGTAAATACCCACATATTGAAAGATATGCCAACCAGCAAGAATGGCAGCAGGATACTCTAATTAAAAAACTAACTGAAGAAGAGACAATGTTAAAGAATGTCAAGGAACTAGAAAAAACTCTTGACCTAGACTCTGTGCAGCAGGTACCCTTCAAACGGCCTTATTCAGCAGGAGAAGGGACCTCGGCCTCAAGGACTGCACCAGCCACACAGGCACCTTCCACAGTAGAACCAGCTACAGACAAAAGGAAAGGCATAATGGGTGCTGAAGAAGAAACCGTGAAAGAAAAGTCTGCCCCTTCAAGTGGGCAGCAACAAGAACAACAACAAGAACAGCAACCGGAGCAGTAGCAAGAGCAGACTCCCCCTCCACAAACTGAGCCACCAACAACTCCAATTTTGCAGACCCCAGCACAAGAAGACAGGGGTACGAAAAGAGCCAGAGAAGAGTCCACTCCTGCTAGTGGATCCTCCCAGCAACCACAGACCAAGAGGCCAAGAGCTGATTCCCCGGAGGTAGAAGACATCACTGAAGAATTCCTTGACAGTTCAAGGAAAAACAGGGAGGGTAGCCAGCACACAGGGACAAGCTCCTTTCAGCAGGAGCAAGGATTACAACTTGGTTTGGAGGTGTCCTCCCCCTCCCAGCAGAGCAAGAAGCCCAAAGGCACTAAGGACTTCTTCAAGCAAATAAAGGCACAGAATGACCTGCTGAGGGTGGAGGTTTATAAACAATTTCTCAATGCCACACCAGCCCAAAAGGAAAGGCTAATGTCTGTATATGACATCCAAGAGGAGAAAATGATCCTCAGCCATTTCAAGCCTACAGTGCCCCATCCAAAATCAGCAGCAGACTATGTGAAGACAAGGGTGGAGGTCCTAGCCAAAGACATCCATCCCATGGACCAGATTGAACTCCACAAACAGACTGTAGAAATGGTCTATCCAACCTTGGTGGAGAGGGCAACCTTGGCCCATGAACTAAAAGAGTCACTCAAAAAAACTAACACTCAGTTGGATTTTGAGAGAATGTCCTCCCTAGCCAAGGATAACAGAATAAAGTCACTGGAGGACATTATTATCGACCTGGGACATGATCCTAAGGATCCAAAGGGTGTAAAGGCCCTTATGAAGAAAAAAGAAGATGACCTCAATGCATTGAAGAAGAGGCTAAAGATGCAGCCCACAGAGCACCCTCAAACAGCAGAGCTACAAAAGGAAAAACAGGCTGATGAGCAACTGGACCTCATAATGCAGCTAAATCAAAAGGTCCTCGATTTGGAGAAGGAGCTTGAAGGAGCCTTACAAGATAAACAAGGAGAATCTACATCCTAAGCTCCTCCAACTACTTCAACCACTGCAACAACTACAGAGCCAGCAGTGGCCCCTACAACAGAAGCAGCAGCAACAACAGCAGCTCCAGGTTCCAGTGCAAGTGTGGAAGAATTAACCAAGGCCATTAAGGAAATGGAGCTTCAGGAAAATGAAATAAAGAAGGCCAAGGAAAAATTGGCAGAACTGGATGCCAAGTATGACAAATCAAAAGTGACTGTAGCAGAGCAAAGCAGAGAAATAAAGGCCCTAAAAGAAAAGATAAAGGCCTTAGAAAAGGAGCTGAATCTGGAAAGTGCCATGGCTGAGATAAAAAGAATTCTATGGGCCAAAATTGGCCAATCCATCACTCAACAATGGAGGTCAATCAAGACTATACATGAGCAGATGGATTTAATTGGCCAAGCACAAACAGAAATTCAGAGGGCCAAAACAACACTGGGAGACAAGCCTGAACAAGCAAACAGAATGATAGATTTCCTGAACAGGCAAGAAAAGGAGGAGCTGGCAGCCATTGGCATTGTCAACAGGACAGAGGTTGTCCTCACAGCCAAGAAAGTACTCACTCTCAGGAATTATGTACAGAGTGTGGAGAGAAAGTGCTTTGAAATACAGGCTGAGGTGCATGAGTACCAACACAAGATGGCAGCACTGCAAGCAAAAGGACTGCCCAGCCTACTAAGCGGTACAGGAAAGCAGATCTCTCGAGATCAATTTGCTAACAGGATGGCTACTTATATTGAAAACCAAATCACTGCATCTGGCAGTACCTCTCAGGAAACAGGGCCTCCAACAGGACAGAGCTTATATAATAAACTTGAAGGCCTGTTTTTTATTGAGAGTGAGGTGAAGCACCTTTTTGAAATTCCTCCTAATTTTTACAGGTATACAGAGGCCGATGAAACTTTAATTAAGATTCGAAGACATAAAATGCCTAAGGAAGATTGGTGGCAGGAAATGCTTCAAATTTTGCCACGGTAGCCTCAGTTGCTCGGTCACCGCCATCTCCAGCTCACTAGAAGACAAACAACAGGAAAAGGTTAGCATTTAAGGCAGCTAAAAAGTGACTCATCACATGTACAACGACAGCTAGCCCAAAGGATAAGAAAAAACACATATCTTTGATAGCTTATCCTCAGCCGACTCCAACAGCCACCAAGTCAACAGTCTCTGACCATTTTGACAGCTAAAGCACTGAAGAGTTATTACAACATTAACTTTTTCAGCTACAACGCTCCAGGAGTTGGCATAACATCAATGAGCCATTAACTCATTTCCTTGATATTTTTCATGTAAATTTTGTATATATACCCCCTTTAGAAACTCATAAGGGGTTGGTAATTTTCACTCTGAGACAAATGTATTGTACACTTTTAGAATTGTCTAATACAAAGGGCTGGATCAGCTCAGTGGTTTCCTGAAATTTTGATGTCTTGCTGATGACCTGCGTGCGGTTGCAGAATTCTTGTGCTGTCTGATGGAATAATAAGTTTTCCTTAATCTCTGTTTGTTTTCCTATGTTCATTAAATCATACTCATGTTTTACTGACTAGCAGTAAAGAAAAAGAATAGTGCATGAATTGTCTGGTTACACCTTGTGCTCAATTTTTACTGTTGTAAATGTTTTTCTTCAGGATTAACTATGGACATGAATTCTTAAATGCTCATGTTTTTATTAATTCTATAATGTGAATGTTGTCTAGAAATTCTTCACTGCTTCTAAATAACACTCTCACTTCTTTAGCATACCAGTTTATTGGAAGATCCTTAACTGCCTTTCATGAACTGGACACATCACACTTAATCACAATTTCAAAGTATTGTTTCTCAGACAGTTATCCAGCTCTGCAGCTTCACTATTGTATCAATATAACACACCAAACAACTAAAGGACCACTGACTCCATTGCCCAATGACCTATAACATTCTAGTAAGAACATACACATCTTGACTAAAACATTATCCAACCAAATACAAAAACAAATCTTGAACATCATAACTAGCCTAAAATTTCTACACAAACAGAGCTAAACCTTAAAGAGAGAGCCCTCTCTGATTACAACCTGGCTAGAAGCTGCAATCCAAAGATTGGTTAGTGGTTACCCCGGCCGTATTCCCTTGGGAGTCAAAGGGAACAACCTGGGTGTTAACAACACTAACAATTTTCATCCACAATCACTAGAAGGCAAGCCTGTGAGAGCAAATTTAGGTTGCTAGTCACTCCCTTGCCCATAACATGAGAGCGAATATGGCCCAAGAGACCTAAAACAATATTGAGACCCAGGGACAAGTTGTCTCAGTGGCTGAATTATCTTTTGAGGGTTCTGTTGATGATGTTGGATGTCTATATGGTGTGTTTCCATTGGTTCCACTTCCTTAATGTGACTTAGGAGGTCAAATCATATCATAGTGGCCTCTCGTCACATGTTTACCCTGACTGGCTGGTTGCTTGGGTAAATGTGGGAGGATGGTGTTACAGAGTCATATCAGAGTGTGGTTATGCTCTCCATGGGTTGTGTTGATCATACTTTCATTTTGGTTGCATATGTGTTCCTTATGCATGTAGTCTATGTGCTTGTTGCATTTCATGGTGTTGATCATGGTTGTAGTGATGTCACCATGTGAAGGTTGAGGGTGTGGTTGTGTTTTATGTCTTGATGTATGTATGGTTAATTACGCATTGTTATGCACGCCAGGGATCACATATTGTCAAGTGCACATGAGGTGGTTGTTGTTGTTGTGCATGAGGTCATGGTTTGTGTAGTTTGTATTTTCATACATTGATGACTGGACTCTAGTTGGAATGGTGTGTATATGATTTTGTACTCATATGTTATATGGATATATGCATTTGTTATGCATGTATGGTCTTGGTTATAGTTATGCATGAATAGTAGGTCAAATATGCCTTGTGTAGTCATTGTATGCAATTTAGGTCATCATGATGCTATTGATTTTTATGATTCTAATGTGTTGGCTGAGATAGAGTAGGATATGCAGACTATCAAAGTGAGGTTGCAACTTTAGACTTTGCGGTAAGAGTAGATCGCCATACAGGTATGGTATGTTTGGTATGCATGTACGTAAGTTAGGGATATTTATATGCATTAGGTTTATGTACATGTCTTTTGATGTTATGGTTACTGATGAGCCCCAATTTTTGGTACAATTTGGGGTCATATTGGCCTACTTACCTTGCTCAACCATTCATCTTTTATCACTTATGCATTCATTTCTTAGTATATTCGTGTTGTTTGTAGGAAGAAGGGCAGGCATTATATCTATGTGGCTAATACATGATGATTTCAGGTTTTTGGCATTAAAGAGAGCAAAAGACCACGCAAAAGGAGACAAGGAGACAGCAAAGGTGACATTGTGGGTTCATAGGGAGGTTGTCCAAGGTCTTGATGACCTTCCTCGTGATTTTCACCTTAACTCTGAGCTCTAACAGCTCTCCCCACCGAGCTTAAAGGTAGCCAACACGTTCTACAGGATCAGCAGTTTTACAGCAGTTTGACTTTCAGCTGGACAGCCAAGCTCCACGAATGGAGGAAGCCAACTTGATCTTCATTTTGTATAAATATGAAGGCCGTAGCCTTTGTTAGGAGCTTTTTGAACTTTTGGACTGATATTGTAATTTCTGAGCACAGCTCGGTGTTTGTTTTTGTAAGCCAGTTTTGGCATGACATTAGACTTTTGATTATGAATAAAGGCAAGCAAATTTGTATCTAATTCTGAGATTTTAAGGGAGATATAGCTCTCAGGTTAGGGCCCAACCTGAGAGCAAGAGATCTCCTCTTCTTGTAGTGTTATTTGCCTTTCTTTCCAGCACTTTGTTTCTTTGTTTTGATCTGCATTTCAAGAACACAGTCTGCTGATTTGATTTATTTAATAAGATTGAGTAGGATTAGCTTGTGGTTAAATTACTTTCAGTTGCTTAGATTAGGATAGGAGGTTCGTAATTCACTGGAGCTCCAAGAAAAGGTTGTTAGTGCCTTCACTTCCATCTCTGTTTAGGGATTGGGGTGCAGTCTATACCAATCACCAAAAAAAATGCAGTCTTTTTCCACTTTTATGCAAGCTGCAACACAGTCGTTTTAATCGTGGATCCTTCCATGCATTTTGCTCTTGAGCCATACTTCTTCATTACAATTCCATGCACGCCTTTTCTTCATGATTTACATTGTTTTTCATTGGTTTAATAGCACAGGTAGCACAGGTTAATGGATTCTCGTTTTTGGTGCAAGACATAAGTAATTTGTTTTATTTACACTGCTCAATATCATTCCACTTCCTTCTTCTTCTTCTTAACCTCTCCTCAAGCCACCTACTCGACCTCTGTTCAGCTCGTTTACCTTCCAACTCATCCATTGCCACGTAGCTTCATTTTTTGACCTTTCGTTGCTGCCATCCTTCTATCCACCAACCAACTCCGTGCACTCTCTCTCCATCTTATTTCTTTTCCCCTGAGCCATCACAAGCTCCATCTCCACCTTACCCATCCACCCATCCCGCTCCATCACTTCACCATCACCCAAAACTCCCACGATAGAACATCCTGTAGAAGGTAGCAGACTTCCTGTAGAATTCCTTAGTTTCCTGTAGGATCCCCTGCAGACATCCTGTAGAAGCCTGCAAACTTGGTTGCCGAGCATCTGAACGTTGTAGACCTCTGTGGACTAATGCTAGGGACCCTCTGGGACCTCTCCTAGCCCTCCTTACCTTTCCCAAGCTTTCTCTCCCTTCGCACCACCTCTGCACAGCCAAACCCTAATAAGAAGCAAATTCATAATCACTCCATCCACTTAAGCAAAAATACAAAAACAATGTTATTTTTCATAGAAGTGGTTTGAGTTCATGCATTTCACATCATTAGAAGTAATGACATCATTTTTAGACATTTGCACTCTCACTATTGCACATAGAGGTTAAACTAGTCAGATTAGGGTTTACTAGGGTTTCCATGCTTTGGTTGGATTTCAGTTCATTTTTGAAAAGTAGATCAATTTACCTTGAGATAGCCTTCATCCATCATTTAGAAAGCCTCTTCTGAGAGCATATAGAAGTTGGCTTGAGCCCTAGCGGACTTGTGCCAGCTGACCAAGTGACAGCTGCGACAAGAGCTAGTACTTGTGCATACAGCACCGTCGCTTCCAAGTTTGTACGAACTACCGGGTTGATAAAATTAGAGATAGGAAGCCCCAGGAGTTGTAGCATTATTGCTACAATACTGGGGCCCACCATCTTTTTGGCGCCGTTGCCGGGGAAGCGTCAGAGTATTAGTAATTGTTGCTTTTCTTCTATTTTCCACTACAATATTCTGCTAAGTAGTTTATTTCATTTTTATTCTGCAAAAGTAGCATAGACATTTCCTGATTTCATAGATTAGCATTTCCTGCTTTCATAGATTAGCATTTCCTCCTTTCATAGATTAGCATTTCATTTCTGCAAGCGTAGACTAGCATTTTCATTCCTGCAATTTCATTTGAGCAAAATAGATTAGTTCTTTCCTGCTTTCAGTTTAATTTTGCATCTTTATAGATTAGTTGTAGATCAATCTGTTTCAGTTTTGCAGGTACCAAAGAAAAAAAGCAAAAAACAATCAAAAAAGAAAGTCTTTTCCATTTCATGCCTCGTAGAAATCGAGATAAATCAGGCAAATTCCTACCCAACACCCCCACCACATCACTAAGTCACCCTTCTCTCTTATTTGGTGACAGTGACCCAGAAGAACCTATAGGTGAACATCCCGAGATATACAAAGATCCTATAGTAGAAGAAGAGTTAGAGACCACTCCATCTGAAGCTATGGCTGATAATAGAAGAGAAGATGAGAGAATAGAAGGTGCCTTCCCCATCCGAGAGACCAATGGAGAGATGAAAATGAAGAACATTAGCCCCTCCGCCTTACCTCACTTCCATGGACTGACTACTGAAGATCCTGATACCTTCCTGTTTGAGTTTGTTGTCCTTTGTAGAACCTATGACTATACTGAAGATGATCAAAAGCTGAAACTCTTCCCTTCAACTCTTAAAGATGCAGCATTACGCTGGTTCATGGGCTTACCTGGGAATAGTATCACAACTTGGGCTCAGATGCAGCAAGCTTTCAATACCAAGTACAGGGATTATTGTAGGTCTAAGGAAACCAAGGGAGAAATCTTTCGGATGACCATGGGAAATGATGAGTCCTTAGAGGATTATGAGGAAAGGTTCCAACTTAGCTATAAGCAGGCCAGGTGCACACTTGACCCTGAATCCCTCAAGTTGGTCCTACTCCGAGGAGTCCCTGAAGACCTCTTAGATACCCTTCACATGTTAGCTGGGGGGGACATTTACCAACTGCCTTATGAGGACATCAAGACTGTGTTTAGAAACCACTCCAGGGCAGCTCGGAAACGAGGTAGAGGAAACCTCCTCTCAACTAGTGTCCCTTTCTCCAAACATGAGCTTGCAAATCAATTAGAAGATCTCAAGAGTGAGGTGAGACAGACCATTTCCATGCAGCTGGACACATTTAGGATCCAGCAGAAGAAAGAAGAAGCTGAGAGAGCCTTGGCTGTCTTCTGCCCTAGGTGCACAGGGAGACACCCTAAGAACGAATTCCCATTGCATTCGGTTGAAGTATGTTTCGTTTGTGAGGAGGACCATCCCACAAATCAGTGTCCAACCTTACCTGGGTTTAAAGCCATGTACCAAGGAACAGAAGCTCCCACTGAACCCGTCTATTACTCAACCAAAGGAGGCCACAGGGATCTAGACCTTATCAGTAGGGAATGCAAGGGGCACCTCAAGCTTATTACAGCCCCAACCAATCGACTCCTATGCCTTCCTGGGGTCCCCTTGCTCATCCTTCCTGGTCCATGCCTCCTCCATGGTCTTATCCACCTCAGTACCCTACTCAACCTACTTCTCATTCATATCATTCACATGCCCAGCCACAGCCTCAGTGGAATGCACCTCAGTCGGGGTGGAGGCCCCAGTACAATACTCCTCCTGCCATTTTGCCTCCACCACCAGTTCAACCTCAGCCATTACCTCCTGCTCCTCCAAGGCAACCTCAAATGCCTGCTCAACCGAACCCGAACCACAACAATAGACAGGCCCAGCAGGTATACACTGGGGAAACCTCATGCCCTACCTATGCTGTGGAGATCCAGGAGATCAATCTTCGATCTGGAAAGACTCTACCAAATCGCCAACCTCCTCCCCCAGAGGATGAGGAAGATAAACAGGAAAGTGAACCAAAGGCTATTCCACCCTTTCCTGAGAGACTGACAGCCACCACACAACCCAACCCAGAGGAGGATGAGCTTCTGGGTGAGCTCAAGCAGTTGTGTGTAAAAATACCGCTTCTCCAAGCCATCAAGGATGTGCCAATATACAACAAACTGGTTAAGGAAAAGTGTTTCAAACACCCAGGCAGGCGGAAGAAAGATGCTTCAACCATCAATGTCATAGGACAACTGTCTGACCTTATGTTAGGACAAGTCATCTGCCCAAAGTACCTAGATCCTGGAAGTCCTGTAGTAGATGTCCACATCAATGGCACCATCATACCTCACACCTTGATTGATCTGGGGGCTGCCATTAATGTGATGACCAGGGATACCATGCTCAAACTCAATCTTCAGGGTTCCTTGAGGAAGACCTCGACAGTACTGCAATTAGCAGATCGCTCCACTGTGGCTCCAGAAGGGATTGTGGAGGATATCTTGGTCTCTATCGACTCTTGGGAATACCCTGCAGATTTCTTGGTTATGCAACCCAAGGCAAAGCTTACTGGATACCCTCTCATTTTGGGAAGGCCTTGGTTAGCCACTGCAGATGCTTACATAAGTTGCCGTGCAGGAAATATGACCATAAAAAATGGTCCTATGTCCAAACAGCTAGTCCTATACCCTCCTGCCCAACCCTCCTTAGAGCATGACTTACCACTCTGTTTAGAGGAAGGAGAGGAAGACGAGGTGTACTTAGCACCTCTGTGCACCTTAGATACCACTAGAAGAGACCCCCTAACCAAGGATGACTTGATTGAGACCTTGATCCAGAATCCACCTTCCAGTGCTCTATCTTTAGAGAAATTGGTGGAGGATGCCCAAGCTAGCACCTTAGTGGATCTTTGTACAACCAACCCTGTCACTCCCAGAGTCAAGAATGTGGAGTTCGGCCCTGAGAGAACGTTGAAGATCAGCTCCTCCCTATCTCCTTCCCAGGAAAAGGAGCTGTGTAGCCTGTTGGCCAGTCACCTAGGTGCTTTTGCTTGGAGCTATAAGGAGATGAAAGGAGTCCATCCTTCGGTCTATACCCATCACATATACATCAAAGAGGATTGTAAGCTGGTTAGGCAACCCCAGAGGAGAATGAATCTAGCCCTTAAGGACATTGTCAAGGAAGAATTGCAAAAACTGTTGGATGTCGGATTCATCTACCCTATCTCAGATAGTGAATGGGTGTCCCCTCTGGTGTTGGTTCCCAAGAAAAATGGGAAATGGAGAATCTGTGTGGACTACCGAGAACTGAACAAAGCTACCAAGAAAGACCATTTCCCTCTACCTTTCATAGATCAAGTGTTGGATGGACTGGCAGGAAAGAAGTTCTTCTCTTTCCTGGATGGGTTTAGCAGGTACAACCAAATCCAAATCAGCCCGGAAGACCAAGATAAGACCACCTTCACTTGTCCTTGGGGCACCTTTGCCTACCGAGTCCTTCCCTTTGGGCTATGCAATGCTCCTGCTACTTTCCAGAGAGCTGTCTTAAGCATCTTCTCGGAGCTGGTCCATGATGCAGTGGAAATCTATATGGATGACTTTACTCCTTATGGGGCCAACTTCCAGGAAGCATTGTCCAATATGGGAAAAGTCCTAACCAAATGCATTGAGATGAACTTGTCCCTTAGTCCTGAAAAATGTGAATTCCTAATGACTGAAGGGACCGTGCTAGGCCATACCATTTCTTGCCAAGGGTTGCAGGTGGATCCTAACAAAATTTCTCTCATCAAGAAGGTTCCACCTCCTCAAAAGGTAAGGGATGTTCGGAGTTTCTTGGGATTAGCAGGATATTACCGGAGATTCATTAAAGACTTCAGCAAGCTAGCCTCACCATTGTTTGGCCCGTTGGCAAAAGATGTGGAGTTTAAATGGACTGACGATTGTCAGAGGGCTTTAAATGAATCGAAGGACAAGTTGGTGTCAGCGCCAATCCTGAGAGGTACAAACTGGGCCCTACCTTTCCACATCCACACTGATGCCTCAAACAAAGCCATAGGTGCAGCTTTAGGACAAGTTGAGCAAAAACTTTCATATGCCATTTACTTTATTAGCAAAAACTTGTCCAAAGCTGAGCTGAATTACACTGTAACCGAGAAAGAATTCTTGGCTGTGGTCCATGCACTGAACAAGTTCTGACATTATATTACTGGCTATCAAACCTTTGTACATACAGACCATGCTGCAATTAGATACTTAATGAATAAACCAGATGTGAATGCTCGTATTATTAGATGGTTACTTTTATTGCAGCAGTTTGATTTGACCATTGTTGACAAACCAGGTAGAGAAAATGTTGTTGCTGACTTTTTATCTAGATTGGATTTGTCTGCAGACGAGGATGGAACAGTGGATGACCAGATGCCCGATGAACATCTGTTTGCTATTTTAGTACTCTCTCCATGGTTTACTGATATAGCAAACTACCTTGTTTCAGCACAGTTCCCTCCACACCTATCTTCAAGAGAGAAGAGCAGAATCATCAGAAAAAGTGCCTCATTTACTTGGATCGGGGGCAATCTGTTCAAGCGTGGCCCCGATCAGATCTTAAGGAGTTGTGTAAGGGAGGAGGAAGTCTTTGATATCCTCCTCACTTGTCATGACGGGCCTTGTGGAGGATTTTTTGCAGCAAAGAGAACTGCCTTCAAAATCCTGCAGGCAGGCTACTATTGGCGCACACTTCATCAAGATGTCAGAAGATATGTCAGCCAGTGTGACCAATGCCAAAGAATGGGGAAACCGACCCAAAGGGATGAGATGCCTCTCCCACCTCAGGTGACTCTTGAGCCATTTGAGAAGTGGGGTATGGACTTTGTGGGCCCAATCAACCCTCCTTCGAGGCAAAGGTCTTACATCATTGTGTGCACTGACTACCTGACAAAGTGGGCAGAGACCAAAGCAATCAAAGCAACAACAAAAGAAAAGGTGGCCGAGTTCCTAAGAGAAAACATCTTCTATAAGTTTGGCTATCCAAGAGAGCTGGTCACTAATCAAGGGAGCTAGTTCACCTCCAACCTGGTTGAAGATCTACTAGCTCATCACAAGATCAAGCATAGGACTTCCACCCCCTATCACCCTCAAGCAAATGGGCAGGTGGAAGTCACCAATAGAGCATTAGAAGGGATCTTGACTAAGGTGGTGAGCAACAGCAGAAAGGACTGGGCAGATCGCCTGGTTGAAGCCACATGGGCTTACAACACCACTTAGAAGACCACCACCGGCTTCACACCTTATGAGCTGGTCTATGGGAAGAAAGCTTTGCTATCCATTGAGTTTGAACACAACACTTTGAGGATGGCAGTTCAGCTGGACCTAGATCTCAGCCATGCACAACAAGAAAGGTTATTGCAGCTGAATGGACTGGATGAGTACCGAATGTACGCCCTCCTTCACTCAGAAGTGGTTCAACTTCAGAGAAAGGTGTGGCATGACCAACATCTCCATGACAAGCAATTTCAGCCGGGGGATTGGGCTTTGTTGTATGACTCCAGATACAAATATTTCAAGGGAAAGCCGAGAACCAGATGGCTAGGGCCATATTCAGTGGAAAAATGTCATGAAAATGGATCTGTTCTTATTCAGACCATTGATGAGGAAGCCATCCCCATGCTTGTCAATGGGCATCGATTGAAGATCTACAGGAAGCCTCCCTCAAGACAAGAGTTCATCAAAACTATGGAGAAGGCAGTGTTGGTCATAGAGAAGGGTTCTGCCTCTTCTTTGGGCATACCCTGAAGAATCTAAAAAAAATAAAAAAATAATAATAATAAAGATCCTTGGGTGAAAACCTTTCTGAGGCGCCCAAGGCAGGTGGTAGGGGTGAAAACCTCATGGAGGCACCCCTATTGTCTTTCAAAAAAAAAAAAAAGAGATTGGAAAAAGATCCTTGAGTGAAAACCTCTTTGAGGTGCTTAAGGCAGATGGCAAGGGTGAAAACCTCAATGAGGCGCCCCTGTTATCTTTCAAAAAAAAAAAAGAAAAAAAAACAAAAGAAAAACAAGGTCATCAGATTCATTATGTAAAATTGCATGCAGGTGTTCTATGGAGGAGAGGAAACCTCTCAACTCAAAGCCAAGGGTCCTCATCATGCAGCCAGGACACCTCACCAGCACCTCCTCCAAGAATACTCATTTTCTCCAAGGTATGTGCAATTTCATTACAGCTTGAGTCTTATATAGGAAGACGCAGATTTTCTACAAGAAAATGCAGAGTTTCTACAGGAAGATGCAGATCTTCTACAGGAAGGTGCAGACTCTCTACAGGAACGCATCCTTTCTACAGGAAGCGCTGTATTTCTACAGGAAACTTCCTGTAGAAGCTCAGAACGGACCAGAATTCATTTCATAAGGAGATCTAACGGCTAAGGATCGGTTTGGATGCATGCAAGCCACGGTTGTCACCCTTGCACATTGTTGTTATCTTGTTCCACCATCCTTGTCGACATGCAACAAAGCTACCTGCACCAGCAAAGCAGATCGATGAGTCTCGAGAAAAAGCAAATTGTAAATGGAAAAAGTGCTAGAGATCTCACACCATATTCATCACAGTCAGCCAGAAGCTCCGGGAGCATGATCGTGAGGCCATCCATCGTCGTGCAGCATGCACCCAAGGAGGAAGAACTGTTCCAAGACATCCCGCGGGAGTCCTGTAACAGTTAAGCCTGCTAGAGTGGATACCATTCACAGCGCAGGCCATATGTAATGAAACATGGGTGCATGCAACTAAAGCATCCCATCCATCGTCGGCAGCTCGTGAACATGGACCTATGGGCCTGTGTAAGTTCGCCAGCAGCAGGTAAATCGACTCATCAGCGTCAAAAGAACCGAAACGTCGTGTGCAGCCACGCAGGTAAGTGTCTCGACCCTTCCTTCCATCAGATTGCATGAATGTTACTTTGACTGATTGCTAAGTGTAAAGGTGAATGGGTTGAGCGGCCGTATGGCCATTTGGCCAGCCACGTCGGCCAGTTAATGGTCTAGTGGATGTGTGGGTGGCGGCCATGACAAAAATAATAGCAGCACGCACGTGAGAGCAATCCGATCGAAAAAAAATGAGTTTAACCGAAGAGGCGACGACAGATCTGCGGGAATTGATGCGGCAGCAAGTGAATGCGCAGTTGAATGATGGGATGACATCACCCAACGGTCCGGCGGGGACAGCTCACCCCCGCGCCATGGATTCCGCCGAATTCAAAATCTAATCGGCTAGATTGCACTCATGCATTTATCAACCACCATTTTGAACTCGAGCGGCTATCCTGATCCTTCTGCAGTGTGATACGCCGAGCCTTTGGTTATCAGAACGATCGAGAAGCACACCCAAGGCGCAGACTGACTGCAGTCTCTCCCGGAAATCACACGCTGCATTCTACAGGAACGCTGTCATTCTACAGGAACGTTGTCATTCTACAGGAACGCTGTCATTCTACAGGAACACTGTCATCCTACAGGAACGCAGTTTTCTACAAGAAAGCAGGTGCCTCACATAAAAAGGTGGCCAATTAGAAAGGTAACCCTGAACTCTTCATGCAACTGGTTATTAAAGGTGGCAGAATTGTCGTCCACAGTCTGGTCATAGAAAAACGGTGAAATTGTTGTCTGTTGTGCCTATACTGTCATTCTACAGGATGTCGAGTAATTAAACTGTGTTAAGTTCCTCAGGGATAAGTTTTGTGGGTTATGTGCATGACATTCTACGCTCTGTCTCAGTAAACCAAAATTTCTTCCACAATCACCACCTCTGGTTAAGGAAACTATTTTATCATGCCGGGTGGGTTTATAAGACGAGAACCCACTGATTCAACCAAGTTAAGGGAAAACCAGGAAGTGGTAGAGCTCTTCACACGGGTTCAATGGATATCTTTTTGTGACAAGTTGCAGGGGTACGATGATGAAGTGGCAGAAGAATTTTTGCAGGCTCTAAAGCCGAAATCCAAGACACTGGCCACAGTGAACTTCAGGGGTCTAAGCCTCAAGCTCACCCCGCAATATATCAGTCGAATTACTGAACTTCCAATGGGTTTGCCATGGGATAAGGAGGAAAGGAAGTTGAGCCAGTAGGCCAAGAAAGAATTCTTTCCACCTGAGGAGGAATTCTCGGAGGACAAAAATGGGGTGCGAAGAACCAGCTTGCTGCCACCATGGACTGAAGTCAGCCTGCAAATCATGAAGTATATAACCTGTGAAGGCCATTTTAGCATCGTGTACGCATATCACTTTCGGTTGCTCACTGAATTGAGGCACCGGATTGATCTTCATGTAGAACAGAAACTGAGCATTCCTTATTTCCTGCTACAGTCCCTAATTGAGTGTGCCACAAAGTTAAAAGAAGGCATACCAGATCAGGTAGCCCACCATGGGTTGATCAAACTTCTTGTGGAGGATGCGCTTCATTCATATAAGGTTCCCCTCTCCTGGGAATCATTCAGGAATTTGACAAGAGATGGAGACATAAAAATGCTGATTGAAGAAACGGGTTCCTCCAGCAGTGAGGAAAAAGAAGCAGTGGCCGAGGGAAAGAGAGAAAAAGGCCAGAAGACCCCGACCACAGTGCAGAAGAAAGAACAAAAGAAGGAGCATGAGGAAAAGGATGACAAAGAAAAAGGTGACACACCCATCTTGTCAGCAAGAGAAAAGAGGTTGAAGAGCAAAACGGACAAAGCTGAGGTGGTCCACATCAGCCCAAGTACCTCATCAACACCTGCAACTAAACCAAAAAGCAAAACCCATGCAGCAAAGCAAGCAAAGGTGGTGACACCCGTGTCTATAGGAAAGCAGAAACAAGCTTCTACAGGAAGCCCGAAAACAGAGACAGGGGCTTCTACAGGATGCCCGAAATTGGCAAAAGGGGCTTCTACAGGAAGCTTGAAAATCATTGCAAAAGAGGCTTCTACAGGAAGCCCGAAAATTACCAAAGCAGGGGCTTCTACAGGAAGCCCGAGAGTGGCTAAAACAGGGTCTTCTACAGGAAGCCCAAAATTGGTAAAGAAAGGGTCTTCTACAGAAGGCCTGGAAGTAGGTAAAGCAGGGTCTTCTACAGGAAGCCCGAAATCTGAAAAGAAGGGGCCCTCTACAAGGAGCCCTGAGAAAGAAAAACGCAAGAAAGAGAAGGCTGGTATTCTCGAAAAGGAGGCAGCAGCTGCGCTGGCTGCCCTCAGTACACCTCCAAAGCCGAAGGAGAAGAGAGAGAGGGAGATCCCTCTACCTTTTGAAGCCAGGAGAAGTAAGAGAATAAACACGGGCAATCCGCAGCCTCCACCCAGCAGCCAAACCATTTTAGGGGGTGTCCCTACTTCACCCAGTAAAAGATCACCCTCTAAAACATCGGCCACCCCCGAGAGGGGAAGCCCAAAAATAACTTCCTGGACACGAAGGATAGGCCAATCGGCTTCTGAAGCCCGGCTCAAGGAAATAGGAAAGGGGGACGAAGCGCCACCCTCGTCACCACCAGGGGTAGAAAAGGCAGGGCCACCAAGAACAGGAAAGGAAGAGCATGCTCCGGGCCCTAGTTCTCGGCCAAGGACAAGGAGCTGGAGCAAAGTTGCTCAAGGATGAGCAAATATTTTAGCTGGGGGGTGATGATGAGCCCCAATTTTTGGTACAATTTGGGCTCATATTGGCCTACTTACCTTGCTCAACCATTCATCTTTTATCACTTATGCATTCATTTCTTAGTATATTCGTGTTGTTTGTAGGAAGAAGGGCAGGCATTATATCTATGTGGCTAATACATGATGATTTCAAGTTTTTTGCATTAAAGAGAGCAAAAGACCACGCAAAAGGAGACAAGGAGACAGCAAAGGTGACATTGCGGGTTCATAGGGAGGTTGTCCATGGTCTTGATGACCTTCCTCGTGATTTTCACCTTAACTCTGAGCTCTAACAGCTCTCCCCACCGAGCTTAAAGGCAGCCAACACGTTCTACAGGATTAGCAGTTTTACAGCAGTTTGACTTTCAGTTGGACAGCCAAGCTCCACGAATGGAGGAAGCCAACTTGATCTTCATTTTGTATAAATATGAAGGCCGTAGCCTTTGTTAGGAGCTTTTTGAACTTTTGGACTGATATTGTAATTTCTGAGCACAGCTCGGTGTTTGTTTTTGTAAGCCAGTTTTGGCATGACATTAGACTTTTGATTATGAATAAAGGCAAGCAGATTTGGATCTAATTCTTAGCTTTTAAGGGAGCTATAGCTCTCAGGTTAGGGCCCAACCTGAGAGCAATAGATCTCCTCTTCTTGTATTGTTATTTGCCTTTCTTTCCAGCACTTTGTTTCTTTGTTTTGATCTGCATTTCAAGAACACAGTCTGCTGATTTGATTTATTTAATAAGATTGAGTAGGATTAGCTTGTGGTTAAATTACTTTCAGTTGCTTAGATTAGGATAGGAGGTTCGTAATTCACTGGAGCTCCAAGAAAAGGTTGTTAGTGCCTTCACTGCCATCTCTATTTAGGGATTGGGGTGCAGTCTATACCAACCACCAAAAAAAACGCAGTCTTTTTCCACTTTTATGCAAGCTGGAACATAGTCGTTTTAATCGTGGATCCTTCCATGCATTTTGCTCTTGAGCCATACTTCTTCATTACAATTCCATGCACGCCTTTTCTTCATGATTTACATTGCTGTTCATTGGTTTAATAGCATAGGTAGCACAGGTTAATGGATTCTCGTTTTTGGTGCAAGACATAAGCAATTTGTTTTATTTACACTGCTCAATATCATTCCACTTCCTTCTTCTTCTTCTTAACCTCTCCTCAAGCCACCTACTCGACCTCTGTTTAGCTCGTTTACCTTCCAACTCATCCATTGCCACGTAGCTTCATTTTTTGTCCTTTCGTTGCTGCCATCCTTCTATCCACCAACCAACTCCGTGCACTCTCTCTCCATCTTATTTCTCTACCCCTGAGCCATCACAAGCTCCATCTCCACCTTACCCATCCACCCATCCTGCTCCATCACTTCACCATCACCCAAAACTCCCACGGTAGAACATCCTGTAGAAGGTAGCAGACTTCCTGTAGAATTCCTTACTTTCCTGTAGGATCCCCTGCAGACATCCTGTAGAAGCCTGCAAACTTGGTTGCCGAGCATCTAAACGTTGTAGACCTCTGTGGACTAATGCTAGGGACCCTCTGGGACCTCTCCTAGCCCTCCTGACCTTTCCCAAGCTTTCTCTCCCTTCGCACAACCTCTGCACAGCCAAACCCTAATAAGAAGCAAATTCATAATCACTCCATCCACTTAAGCAAAAATACAAAAACAATGTTCTTTTTCATAGAAGTGGTTTGAGTTCATGCATTTCACATCATTAGAAGTAATGGCATCATTTTTAGACATTTGCACTCTCACTATTGCACATAGAGGTTAAACTAGTCAGGTTAGGGTTTACTAGGGTTTCCATGCTTTGGTTGGCTTTCAGTTCACTTTTGCAAAGTAGATCAATTTCCCTTGAGATAGCCTTCGTCCATCATTTAGAAAGCCTCTTCTGAGAGCATATAGAAGTTGGCTTGAGCCCTAGCGGACTTGTGCGAGCTGACCAAGTGACAGCTGCGACAAGAGCTAGTACTTGTGCATACAGCACCGTCGCTTCCAAGTTTGTACGAACTACCGGGTTGATAAAATTAGAGATAGGAAGCCCCAAGAGTTGTAGCATTATTGCTACAATATTGGGGCCCACCAGTTACATTCATGATAGATGTTAGTTGATCAGTGTAGTTACATGCACCTGTGTCAGATAGTTAAGGATGGTAGCAACTTGTGGTTGTATGCATTGCTATTTTTGTTTTATGTTAGATAATTTGATGATCATGTTATATGTTAACTGATTGTTGTTATATGTTAGTTAACTTGATAATTAGGGTTATTTCATTGAGATCTTGATGTTCTAATTTGGATTGGTCATATGCGTGATGGTTATGTTCATTGCATTGAAGATCTTGATGTTATATGTATTGTGTTAACCTAGTTTGACCTATGCAAATGGTTATGGTTGTGATATTCAAATATGAGCCGACATATTTGTGATATGGTGTTGTACTAATTTATACTGATCGTACACGTGTTTTTTAGGCATTAACGAAGAAATCTTATGAGCTTATTATGTGAAAATTCTAATTAGTTACTACTATGGATATCATGATTTAGGTTTGAGTTGACATGTTGTAAAGTTATATCTTGCTAACTAGATTGATTGTGCAGACAAGATAGCCTCCCCTGAGGTACACTAAGGTATGAATTTTCTTATGTAGTATACTTGGTGCTTCATTCTTGATTATGTTGTCCATTTTATGTTGAGTGTTTGGTGTCTATAATGTCCTCTAGTTGATTTATTTTGGTATGTTTACAAGTTGGTTGGATGTTTGCTGAATTGCATAATATGAGTATGTATTTATAAGGTTTCTTGCAAAATGATCTTGTTTTAAGAGGATTGTAGTCACACATATGTGTTGAGACTATTAATATGTACTTGATTACAGTAGGTGATAGTTGTAGCATTGTGTCTACGGACTATGAGTTGACTATGAATTATGACATGATTGTTAGCCTTGGTAAAGGCTGATCTCAAATTGATAGATACGATTGTCTTGATATTTGGAACATGTTGTTGACATGTGTGCAAAGTTTTAGGGTAACATGTTAGGTATTAGCATGACAAGATAAAACTTGATGTGTCTATATAACTAACAGCTGGGTGATGTGACAGTACATAGTAAGCCTCGATTGCAGCAAGGTAAAAAGGGTAAAAGAAAGGAATTGGACAAGAATTCCTTTGGCTATGTCTGGAAACCCTAATTCCAAATGAATGAGTGACTTTCATACAGGGAATCTTCTTAACCTTGATTTTGTTTGAAATTATGTGGATATGTGTTATAGTCATGAACATGTACTTGATAGGTATATTAGTTAGTCTCTAGTTGTAGGTGGATATGTCAAGGGAATTGGAGTCCCTTGAGAGATGGCGTGTATGTGTATAGTTGCAAGAAATGTGCTTGGAACAATAAGGTAAGATAAATGGTATATTGTTATGTTTATTTATGCACTAACCATTATGTTTTAATTACAACATGATGCAAGGAGTTGAATGGCAAGAGAGGTTGCCATGAAATCTTGAAGAAGGTTCAGGTCGAGATTTCCTTGGGAACCATGGGAATTGCGTTAAGGTATTTTTTGTTAGTATTGTTCTTTTGTTATTTTTTGATTTGTTGTGCTTTGTTTGTGGCTTTTTTTATGTCTAGTGTATGGCCATACCACTTTGTTTGTAGATTCGTGTTGTTTTTGGTTTTCATGGTTTTTATCTTGTTTGTTTCTTGTGCTTACATTTTAAGTTTTGAGTATTGGGAACTCGTTGGGAATGTGGAAAGTTAGTGGAGCACAGGGAGAGTTGAATGAAATCCAATAGGTAAGGTAAGACATGGATGAATCCTGGTGCATGAGTAAGCACAGTAGAAGGTAAATACTATGACAATCAGTTGGACTGGTTGGGCCCAAGGTGGCGGTGGTAGTACAAACATGAGAAAGGTAACTAGAAAGGTAGTAAATGGATTCGAGGTGTCATACACCTTGGATATGTTGGGAATGATTGTTCCCAATGTTGTACATGTTGTGCCCAAATAAGGAATTTATCTTAACCCAGACCTTCATATCTGGTAATTATGTTATGATCAAGATTATGCCAATGTTTATAAGTATATGTATGTGTGTATGTATGTCATTATCTGAAAGGATGATTGTTTTATGTTAATGATTATATATGTATGTATGTACATATCTATGTCACTTTTTGATAGGGTTGTTAGGGATTGTTTGTGTGGAGGAATGATTTCTTATGCAAGTGAATGGCATGAAGAGATTCGTGGTTCATGAGGAATCAAGTGGGAAGAGTAGCTTGACACATCTACGAGGTCAATATCATGTGGTTATGAGTTGATATTATGTGATTATATTATGTTTATGTTATGACAGGTACTGTGGAAGGATACATCAATGAAATGAAAGTAGGGTGGTCTACGACATGCTAGGATAAGCATGGATAAGGAACTTGAAGAAAGTTTCCTTGGTAGAGATAATGTGCTTTCATATGTGAGGTATAACTATTGTGCATGTTGTACATGTTGCATCTAGGATGATTGTGTGCATGCAATACTGTGCATATGTAGTGTGTGTACATGTTGTTTATCCAATATTATGTATAGGATGTTAGTGCATATAATGTTGTATGAATGTTTCATATTCAGTGTTGGGTAGAGATGATGCTATGTACATGTTGGATATACAATGTTGTATGCATATGGTGCTTTGTGTGTGTTACGTATGTGGTGATGTGTATAGATTTTGCGATGTACATGTTGGATATGCAGTGCTAGGTACATATGGTGTTACGTGCATGTTGTATGTGTGGTGTGCATGATTTAACAATTGGTGTTGTGTGCATGTGGTGTTGTGTACATGTTGTACAAGTGGAGCCATGTGTAGGTTTTATTGTGTACGTTCCATCCATGTGGAGCTGTGTGCATGTGGTGTTGCGGACATGTCGTGCATGTGGTACTATGCACATGAGGTATTGTGTACATGTTGTACAGGTGGTGTAGTATACATGTGAGATTGTGTAGATGTTGTGCATTTGGTACCATGTACATGTGATGATGTGCACATGTGGTGCAAGTGGTGCAGTGTACGAGTGGTACTGTGGACAAGTTGTACATGTGCTATTGTGTGCATGTCATACAAGTTGTGTTGAGGGAATGTGGTACTATGTATGTGCATTATGTGTGTGCATGTATTGTGTGGTGGTGTGCATCAGGTATAGATGTATTGTGTTATGCACTGGGTGTAGGTGTATGTGTTGTATGTGAGGTGTAGGTGCATGTATTGAATGTATTTGTATGTCATGTGTGGTTGTATCTATGTGATGTACACTATGTATATGTGCACCTAGTTGAGGAGAAGGAACTGGGTGCTTTTCGAGTGTGGAAACCAATCCGGTGTGCGTACGGAATAAGAACAAAGGTAGAAGTAATGATTGATGAAGGATAAGTATCAATATTTTATTTAAGCTTTATTATACATGTGGTTTATGATGTTTACAGGTGATCTATGATTCTTGTATATGATGATTACATGTGAATTATGATTATGGTTTATGATGGTTACATGTGATTTATGATTTTTATGGTTATGTTTTGAGCTAACATGATGTGATATTTTTATACATGTTGATTTCGTCAAATATGATAGTTTGACTTGTTGTGATAGGAAGCAAACAAGATGGAAAATGTACAATTTTTATGAGATACCAATGAGGTATGATGTGAATTTATTTCAATTTATTTTAAATCTAATGGAATTTATGTGCTTGGTATAGGAATGCATGAAATTTCCAAAGGGGTGATTGAAATCAACTGCAAGAATTTGCAACAACCAAAGGAAAAGGAATTGGAACATGCAACAGTATGTTGGTAGATAACTTCAAGAGCAAGACCATTGTGAGACATTAGTACCCAATGTGTCTATTAATTTCCATGAGCATGATATGAATGATATTGTTAGAGCTTAGATTTTTCTCAAGCTGAAAAGGCAAGGTTCTAGGTCCACATCAAACCACGCTCAACCTTGTAGCTAGCCCTACGAGGACAGGAGAGGGCTCTCTCCAGGTAAATCTTAGCGAAAGATAATTGATGGGGCTTGAGATGACTGATTTAACAACTGATATTAGGCTAGGTATCAAGTGCAAGGATTTTATTTGAGTTTTTAAGGGTTTTGTTGGAAAAAAGGGACAGGAAAATTTTGGGTCCGGGGATGAGGCCTAGTTTTTTCAGAGTTCTGATTGGAGCAAGGAAAGCAATAGTTTTGATGCTTTGGATTGAATGAATGGATGGATCAGACCGATGAGGGGCTAAGGAGGGCAAGAGGGTCTCAAGAGTCCTCCTCAAACAGATGAAAACATGTAAAATTAAACAAAATTTCAAGGCAAAGCATAGCAGTCCAATGAATTCTACCTTAATCACTAATTTGTTTAATTGCAGAAGAAAAGAGAAGGGAAATGATACACATAAACATCAGTAAACTTACAATTACTTAGAGAAAAACACGATCAAAACACAGAGCCACATGGATCCCAACAAGTGCTACAAAACCCTGGTCTTTCCTTTGCCAAACTTTTAGACATGAAATGTACAATACAGTGCCAAGCAATCCCAAGTATCCAACCTTGAAAATGACTGAGCAATTACATGATATAGACTAGCCTAACTCCTTCCCATGCCTCTAGGGGTCGAGCTCATCATTCTAGGAGTTGTTTGAACCAATTCTAAACAAGGAACTGAAATCTAGGTAGTCAAACAACTTACCCCTATATGCTAGGAAACTGATTCATTCATTTAATTTTCACTCTCTAGTGAATGAATCCTCTAGAACAAGTAAAAATGTGTCAATATTACATCATGGTTATCAAATTACATCATGAAATATAAAAAGTAACATCAAAAAGCAAAACTAGTCAAAACTAGGCGAAATTCTGAGCTGAAGAGTGAAAAATAACCAAAAATCCTCTATGTGCTCCGCCTGATTCTCTATGCGTCACGCAACTTTGGATCTAAATTTGAGGCCCTTATCGAAGTCCAAATTGAGCTCAAGTGTGCTTGTTGGAAAGGTCTACCAATCTACTTTCTAAAAAAAATGACATTTTTCAATTTGGCCTCCATTTTCCACTCCAAAAGTCAGTTCTCCCAACACTACTTCCTGTGTGTCAAAATACGGGCAGTGAGGTCATTTTTTGAATGTTTTTGGCCTCTTGAGGACTCAAAACCCGCCAAAATTTCTTGGACATGCACCAAAAATCATAATTTATCATGAAAAATCCATAAATGCAAAGTTTTTTAGATTTGTAGCCCTCTAGCAAAAGAGAGCGCCACTTGGCGCGACGCATAGGGAGGCAAAACCTGTTTTTTAGTGCAACAAATTTCAAAATGTCAAACATTGCTCCAAATTTCTTGAAATTTGGGCTGGACCTTCTCTATAAAGTGTCATTCTGGGCTAAAGAGGCTTCAGCCAATATTCGAAGATGATCATGCTCCTTTTTCCTCTTTTGCTTCCTTATTGCCTTGTTTAATTTTGCCTTTAGATTCCTTATTCGTGCCTTGCAAACCTTGTTCCATGCCATGTAGTGGAAAGCCATGTGTCTCAGCAATGCTTTGTTTTTATCGGCCTTGTCCAGAAGTCTCTCTAAGTAGATGTTGACTCTCTCAAGCCAAGACTCTTGATCAACGTTAATCTCTTGCTCCAATGAAGTGAGTTCAATCCTCCTCCTTTGGGCAGCTTGACGATTCTCCCTGATGTTTTGTAATTCCATAATCGCCTGCTAATCTTCAAGATGCTTATTCCTTTGCTCCAAGTATTTTATATTCCACTTAGCCCTCTCCAAATCGAGGGACAAGGCTTTAATCTCTGTCTGCTGCTCATGGATGATATCTCTAAGGTTGGCACTTTACGGGCCCAGATCTGTATTGTCATCCTGAATGAGAATGAAGTCGGTCTCTCATTCAACTGAAGGCCCCTAATCCTACATTGGCCTCTTTCCTTTTTCCTGCACCTATGATGTTGATGTCAGAAGCGAGGCCAATTCCATACCGGGTGGAGATAACACTCGCTTAGCTACCACAAACAACTGCCTGGTACCCTTCTAATAAGTAATGAAAGCCGATATAGTATCAATGTGTGGGTCATGGCCTTCATGTTGATGAGAAGGTCCGCTTTTCTCATGCCCAACCTCTGAAGGCCCCTGTGAAGCTCTGAAGAAGTCACGGGAGATGAAATCATCCCAAGTGATGCCCTGTAATCCAAGCTGACGAACCACCAAAATCTTGATGAGAGAAAAATGATAAACACTGTTAAGTTGCTACTGAGGGGTTTTGTGTTGTGCAAGGTTGGTCATTCTCTCTATGTTCTGGAATGGAAACACTCTTTTGAGCTGCCTCAAGAAACCGGGTTTAATATATGGCTCATAATGCTACTGGTCAATCTTCTTCCTCTTGTTCCATGGTTCTCCGATGTTTGGTATGCCGGTTTCCAGTGAGATAGATTCTGGTGTAAGTGTGAAGGTGAAACCAGCCAAAGTAACCTGATCTCCATGTAAATGCAGTAGAAATAGATGAGCCAACTCATGATGAAATTGAACATTAGCCACCTTCTGACAAAACTCATAACCTGACTGATGTTGAAAATAAGAGATGGCAAGAGGGCAGGCCTGTAATTCAGTGAGGGTGATTGGTTCTTCTCTGATATGTCTGCCACCTCTATGAGTCCCCCGGGGTGCAAGTTCCTCCATGGGTGAGTCACTTTGGGTTTCCATTCCATAATCGGATGAATGACCGGATGACATGATTACTGTACAAAATTCCTTGGAGAAAACTGATTGCTGATGTATGAAAACTGTGTTGTACTGCTCTTAGTGATGTGCTTGACCTCTGCCACGAAGGGGAAAACAGAACAAGGGACTGTTAGGAGGGAGGAAAATAGTGAGGGATTAGGGGGTATTGGGATAGATTTTGTTCGGAAAATATGGGAGGGTTTGGGATTTTATGTATGGGAATAGGGTTTAGGGTTTTACATTTAGAAATTTGGGAAAGGGAATTTGGGATAGGGGTTTAGTGGTTTTAGGCGGTAGGCAACAATGAAATTAGGGGAAAATGGAATAAAAGGAGAAAAGAAAATGATGGGAAGAGAAAAAACTTGGTGGAAAACAGTTGTTGAAACCCTAGGAAGCCATTTCTATGTGAGGGCTTTGACAAGGTAGGGTTTGATTATATGTTTAGACCATCAGCATCCATAAACCACCATATCATATCACAAAATTGGATGAAACATCAAGATGGAGGCTCTACCCGGAAAATCCGTTCGAGTTCTTGGCAATTTGGAGGAATTGTGAGCAGTTTCGAGCCTTTTGTTGTGTGCACCGTGCAGCTCGCCCAATGTGCCGCACCTTCCAAGTGTGCTGCACCCATGCAAAAATACACCGTTTGTTTTCTCCCAGTGCACCGCGCCTCTTCGGTGCACCACGCCTTCTGCCTAGTGCGCCGCGTGCACTCTAAACACAGTTTTGGCTTCAAAAATTACAGTTTCGCCCTCTCGCCACTAACTTCGACCTTCTTTGATCTCTTGGATACAAATGATATTGATACACATAGATATATCTTTATAAACACATGGCTTTGATTTTGTCTTTGTAAAGACCCACTTTTGTAATGTTTTAAAATTGGCATTTCTTCACTTTAATACAAACCCTGTTCTTTTGTTTCCTCTTTGATTATCTGACTTGAATGATGAATCTTTTGGCTATTTTTGCAGGGATAGTGGCATGTCTTGACAAAGGAAGACCAGGGTTGTGCCTGGAGAATTCAACAACTAAAAAACTTTTGACAATTACATGGCAATTTATTACAAAACGAAATGACGAATTTTCTTCAAAACAGAGTTTTGAAGAAAAGTCATAGTCCAACAATATGACGATGAAAATATTTGAAATGAAAACTTATTGAAGACATCCTCATGACCTGTGGGCATTATTTGACATTCTGAAGACCAAACCCTAGACCTAGAAACTGAAAGACTCTTTTTTGACCAAAACACCATCTATGACTGTAAATGACTGAAATCAACTTTGATGATCTTTGAGAAATTTTGACCAACCCAGCAGGTACAACCATGAGGGAAACAAGTGAAGAGACCCTTCCGTCAGACATTGGTATGACCCTAATGGAATGCAAATGGAAGAGCTGAATGAGACACCTAAAAATGAAATGCAATAAGAGAAATGATCTCTGATGGAGGGATGACCAGACTGACTCTAACATTGGCTCTAATGGGGATGGTAGCTCCAAGGAGGTGCCAAGAATGGCAGATCTCTGGAAGAGATAGACAATGCCTTCGTCCATTGGGCATGGATGGTCAAATAACTGCAAACCCAAAACAACTCATACCAATCCAAAAACATATACATACTGCAATATGTACATAAACAAAGACTGAAAACTAAAGTGTTGCCTCAAACAACTTATTTATGTATAAATATAACCCAATTTGCTGCAAAATTGATAGATCAAGTAACGTTGTAATGCCAGATCAACCAATCAAGTAACTATGACAAGGATGCTACTTGGAAGTGCTTCAACCAAGACACAAATGTAAATGTTGACAGCCATACATGCACATAACGAGTCTGGTTATGTAAAAGACAATTTGATCTATCATTCAAACTATAAAAATTTTCCATGTATGTTGCAATAGGATCAAAAAAACCAGACTCTGTTTGTTGCCCCAACTCCTCAATATTGAACTCCAACTGCAAAGTGTCAATGCAAATATCCACAGGTAGCTCTATTGTTTCCTTTTTTGAAGGAGGGAGAGTTTCCAAGAACTTTTTGGGATCTTGGAATTCATATGGTTGGATCTGATCATTTAAATACTGAATCTCCTTTTCAACTTTTTCAACAACTAACTCAAAGAAACCAGTTTTAGCTTTAGGAGGAAATTTCGGAGATCTCAAACACTAAATCATGGCAATGAAAAATACTTCATCAATTTCAATATCCACTAACTAATCTCTAACTTCTTTTAAAGCTTCACAAAACACAGGGTCTACCACATACCCTACCATTTTATTTTAGTGCATGAACGGATCAGTGAGCGCTGGAATCTCTAGATTGAGTTGGAGTCACCAGGTGAATGTTTTAGCCTTCATATGTGTTTGACTGTTGTCCACCATCAAAAATCAGATCTAACTTGATACATGTACTAGGGAAATTTTCAAGTCAGATGTTCAGTTCATAAGACTACACCGGAGATTGACTGAAGCAGCTTTTATCTACTTTAGATAATGCAACGCAAGAGCGTTTCGAAGGCTACTTGACTAACTTCATGCTTCGTCTGTAGTCTATAATAAAAAGAACACTAAAAAACAAATAAACTTTTCATCCCCAGTATGGTTGCCACTATGTTAGAGCCTAGATTTGCCTCAGGCTGAAAAGGCAAGGTTCTAGGTCCACATCAAACCACACTCAGCCTCGTAGCTAGCCCTACGAGGACAGGAGAGGACTCTCTCCGGGTCAATCTCAGTGAAAGATAATTGATTGGGCTTGAGATGGCTGATCTAATAACCGATATTAGGCTAGGTATGAAGTGCAAGGATTTGATTTTAGTTTTTAAGGGTTTTGTTGGAAAAAGGGACAGGCAAATTTTGGGTCTGGGGATGAGGCCTAGTTTTTTCAGAGTTCTGATTGGAGAAAGGAAGACAATCATTTTGATGCTTTGGATTGAATGAATGGATGGATCAGACTGGTGAGGGGCTAAGGAGGGAAAGAGGGTCTCAAGAGTCATCCTCAAATAGATGAAAACATGTAAAATTAAACAAAATTTCAAGGTAGAGCATAACAGTCCATTGAATTCTACCTTAATCACTCATTTGTTTAATTGCAGAAGAAAAGAGAAGGGAAATGATACACATAAACATCAGTAAAATTACAATTACTTAGAGAAAAACACCATCAAAACATAGAGCCACATGGATCCCAGCAAGTGCTACAAAACTCTAGTCTTTCCTTTGCCAAAATTTCAGAAATGAAATGTACAATAGAGTGCCAAGAAATCCCAAGTATCCAACCCTGAAAATGACTGAGAAATTTCATGATATAGACTAGCCTAAATCCTTCCCATGCCTCTAGGGGTCGAACTCATCATTCTAGGATCTGTTTGAACCAATTCTAAACAAGGAACTGGAATCTAGGTAGTCAAACAACTTACCCCTATATGCTAGGAAACTGATTCATTCATTTAATTTTCACTTTTTAGTGAATGAATACTTGAGAACAAGTAAAAATGTGCCAATATTACATCATGGTTATCAAGTTACATCATGAAATATCAAAAGTAACATCAAAAAGCAAAACTGGTCAAAACTGGGTGAATTTCTGAGCTAAAGAGTGAAAAATAGGCAAAAATCCTCTATGCGCCGCGCCTGATTCTCTATGCATCGCGCCATTTTGGAGCTGAATGTGAGGCCCTTCCCGAAATCAAAATTGAGCCCAAGTATGTTTTTTGGAAAGGTATGCCTGTTTACTTTCCAACCCAAGTGGAATGTTTCAATTTGGCCTCCATTTGCGCCTCCAAAAGTCAGTTATCCCAACACTGCTTCCTGTGTGTCAAAATAGGGGCAGTGAGGTCATTATTTGAGTGTTTTTGGCCTCTTGAGGACTTGAAACCTGCCCAAATTTCTTGGCCATGTATCGAAAATCATAATTTATCATGAAAAATCTAGAAATTCAATTTTTTTTGGATTTGGAGCCCTCTAGAAAAAGTGAGCGCCATGTGGCGCGGTGCATAGGGAGGCAAAACCTGTTTTTTAGTGAAAAAAATTTCAAAATGTCAAAACTTGCTCCAAATTTCTTGAAATTTGGGCTGGACCTTCTCTATCAAGTTTCATGCTAGGCTAAAGAGGCTTCGGCCAATATCCGAAGATGATCATGCTCCTTTTGCCTCTTTTGCTTCCTTATTGCCTTCTTTAATTTTGCCTTTAGATTCCTTATTCGTGCCTTGCAAACCTTGCTCCGTGCCATGTAGTGGAAAGCCATGTGTATCAGCAATGCTTTGTCTTTATCGGCCTTTTCTAGCAGTCTCTCTAAGTGGATGTTGACTCTCTCGTGCCAAGACTCCCGATCAACGTTAATCTCTTGCTCCAATGAAGTCAGTTCAATACTCCTCCTTTGGGCAGCTTGACGATTCTCCCTGACGTTTTGTAATTCCATAATCGCCTGCTGATCTTCAAGCTGCTTATTCCTTTGCTCCAAGTATTTTATATTCCACTTAGCCCTCTCCAAATCGAGGGACAAGGCTTTAATATTTGTCTGCTTCTCTTGGATGATATCTCTAAGGTTGGTACTTTGCGGGCCCAAATCTGTATCGTCATCTTGAATGAGAATGAAGTCGATCTCTCATTCACCTGAAGGCCCCTCATCCTGTATTGGCCTCTTGCCTTTGTCCTATACCTGTGGTGCTGATATCGAAAGCGAGGCCCCTTCCACACCTGGTGGAGATAACATTCGCTTAGCTGCCGCAAACAACTACCTTTACCCTTCTGATAAGTAATGAAAACCGGTATAGTAGCAGTGTGTGGGTCATGGTCTTCATGCTGATGAGAAGGTCCACCTGTCTCATGCTCAACCTCTGAAGGCCCCTGTGAAGCTCTGAAGAAATCACAGGAGATGAAATCATCCCAAGTGATGCCCTATAATCCAAGCTGATGAACCACCAAAATCTTGATGAGAGAAAAATGATAAACACTGTTAAGTTGCTGCTGAGGGGTTTTGTGCTGCGCAAGGGTGGTCATTCTCTCTATGTTCCGGCATGGAAACACTCTTTTGAGTTGCCTCAAGAAAACGGATTTAATATATGGCTCATAATGTTGCTGGTCAATCTTCTTCCTCTTGTTCCATGGTTCTCCAATGTTTGGTATGCCGATTTCCAGTGAGATAGATTCTGGTGTAAGTGTGAAGGTGACACCAGCCAAAGTAACCTGATCTCCATGTAAATGCAGTACAAATAGACGAGCCAACTCATGATGAAATTGAACATTAGCCACCTTCTAACAAAACTCATAACATGACTGATGTTGAAAACAAGAAATGGCAAGAGGGCAGGCCTGTAATTTAGTGAGGGTGATTGGTTCTTCTCTGATATATCTTCCACCTCTATGAGGCCTCCAGGGTGCATGTTCCTCCATGGGTGAGTCACTTTGGGTTTCCATTCCATAATCGGATGAATGACCCGATGACATGACTGCTATACAAAATGCCTTGGAGAAAACTGATTGCTGATGTATGAAAACTCTGTTGGACTGCTCTTAGTGATGTGCTTGACCTCTACCACCAAGGGGAAAACAGAACAAGGGACTCTTAGGAGGGAGGAAAATAGTGAGGGATTAGGGGGTATTGGGATATATTTTGTTAGGAAAATATGGGAGGGTTTGGGATTTTGTGTATGGGAATAGGTTTTAGGGTTTTACATTTACAAATTTGGGAAAGGGAATTTGGGATAGGGGTTTAGTGGTTTTAGGGGGTAGGGAACAATGAAATCAAGGGAAAATGGAATAAGGGAGAAAAGAAAATGATGGGAAGAGGAAAAACTTGGTGGTAAACAGTTGTTGAAACCCTAGGCAGCCATTTCTATGTGAGGGCTTTGACAAGGTAGAGTTTGATTATATGTTTAGACCATCACCATCCATAAACTACCATAGCATATCACAAAATTGGATGAAACATCAAGATGGAGGCTCTACCTGGCTAATCCATGTGAGTTCTTGGAAATTTGGATGAATTGTGAGCATTTTTAAGCCTTTTGTTGTGTGCACCGCGCAGCTCGCCCAATGCGCCGCGCCTTCCCAGTGCGTTGTACTCGTGAAAAAATACAATGTGCGTTTGCTCTCAGTGCATCGCGCCTCTCCAGTGCGTCGTGCCTTCTGCCCAGTGCGCCGCACGCACTCTAAACACAGTTTTGGCTTGGAAAATTATAGTTTCGCCCTCTCGCCATTAACTTCCACCTTCTTTGATCTCTTGGATGCAAATGGCATTGATACACATAGAGATATCTTTATAAAGACATGGATTTGAGTTTGTATTTGTATAGACCCACTTTTGTAATGTTTTAAAATTGGCATTTCTTCACTTTAATACAAACCCTGTTCTTTTGTTTCCTCTTTGATTATCTAACTTGAATGATGAATCTTTTGGCTATTTTTGCAGGGATAGTGGCATGTCTTGACAAAGGAATACCAAGGCTGCACTTTGAGAATTCAACAACTGTAATTTTTTTGACAATTACATGGCAATTTATTACAAAATGAAATGACGAATTTTCTTGAAATCAGAGTTTTGAAGAAAAGTCATAGTCCAGAAATATGACGATGAAAATATTTGAAATGAAAACTTATTGGAGACATCCTCATGACCTGTGGCCATTATTTGACATTCTGAATACCAAACCCTAGACCTAGAAACTGAAAGACTCTTTTTTGACAAAAACATCATCTATGACTGTAAATGACTGAAATCAACTTTGATGATCTTTGAGAAATTTTGACCAACCCAGCAAGTACAACCATGAGGGAAACAAGTGAATAGACCCTTCCATTAGACATTGGTATGGCCCTAATGGAATGCAAATGGAAGAGTTGAATGAGACACCAAAAAATGAAATGAAATAAGAGAAATGATCTCTGACGGAGGAATGACCAGACCAACTCTAACAGATATGATGGTTTTAAGTTAGAGATATGCCTTGGTTTTTGTATCTTTTGATGTGAGGAAGCCTTGGCAAGCGATGGACTACCCAGAATGGGGGTGCCAACGAAACTTGAAAGATGAGTGACTGCACGGAAGGGTTGACTGGATTGCCCGAGGGAATGTGTAGTAGAGAAGGGAAGGCTGGGGATGGATTTGTTTTGGTCATGAGAATTTCCATATGGAATTAGATGCACAATAGGAGTGCGCCATGGAACAATGAGTCTGTAACTTTTCACTGAGAGGACAAGTGGTCTGAGATTATAACATGGGATATTGGATGTAATTTGACTGTGGCAGTGGATTTTGGACTTGCTGGGAAGGAAGTGAATCCTATTATTACTTGAGGGTCAAGGTGTGAGGCTATGGATTCCCTTGTTGTGGATGTAGACATCATATATTTTTATTTACTGGTTTAGTAAATGTGCATATGTGCATATGTGTGTATTATTGTAAATATTGTATTGAGCTAGATTTATAAAGCTCCATAGATAGTATGGTTATTTGATGGTTGAAGAAAATATGTATGTGTATATGTGGTTATTGTACATACCATATGAGTTATGTTATAAAGATCCAATGAACGATATGATTGTCATGTTTCAGCAGTGGTCATTCTAAATACTACAACAAGTGATTTTATAAAGCTCCATGGGCAATATGTTTTGTTTTAAACAGTCTTCTTGGTTATAGGTGTCATTGAACACCGAGGATGGTGTTTCCCCAAGGGGGAGGGTTCTGTAATAGCCCTAGTGAAAATTACATGTAATACAAGTTAAACAACAATAACCATAGAAAATGGGACACACATTCCAAGGTGAATGGTGGGAAGGACCTCCTACGGGGTGCTCATTTGGTTGTTTATGGCTAAGGAAATTAGCAAAGGCAATGGCTAGGGCATTAAAGAGGCAAAAAGGTATTGTGGCACATTTATTTATGAAAATAATGGAAATTGGGAGAAAAGGAAGGTGAAAGGTCATAGGTTTCATGTGAGAAGGAAATTGAAGGAAAAGAATGGAAAATGAAGAAAATAGAGGCCTCATTGATAAAAAGGTTTATGAGGATTAGTTGGTAGGATCTTGGCTAAGAAATGATCAGTGCAGTTTTGGAGCTCTCTCGTTATTCTCTCTATCTCTCATACTCTTTGATACTTAGAGTTTTCTTGGAGCACTCTTGGAGGGTGTGGAATACTTGGATTCTTGGAGAAAGAATGTAAAGGAATAACATGAAAGTGCAAAAGGCATCAACATCAACAACTAAATCATATTTACTTACAGGTATCAAGTTTCATGTATGATTTATTCACTAGTTTGGACATGCATGGAATATGCATGTGGATTCTTGGTCATGATTTGTCATTGGCATGGAGTATTTCCTGGATTGAAAGTGGATTACCTAGCCTTGCCATTTCGTGGATAGATATGGTGATTATGGGTTTATTTGAATTGTTTTTTTTTGGTTGGTTCTCATGTTTCGTTAGCTTTGGTTGAGTTATTAGTTCCTAGAGCCTTGGTTGGAAAAATGCTCTGGAGCCCTGTAACAACTTAGGTTGAGTTACTAGTGTTGGAGCCTTGGTAGGAAAAATGCTCTGGAGCCCTTGGCGGGTTGAGTTACTAGTCGTGGAGCCTTTGTTGGAAAAACACTCTAGAGCTTGGCAATAACTGTGGGTTGACTTACTAGTCCTGGAGCCTTGGTTGGAACAAACACTCTTGAGCCCTGGATGGCTAGGATGGAGACCAATTTGGTGATGGCTTTAGTGTTGCCTGACCATGAGGTGGAATCATTTTTTGATGGGTTGAGTTGGATGGCCTCTAGAAGCCCTAGATGAGTTTTGTTTGATGTATTCTATGAGATCCCACATTCATGCCTTGAATGGCGCTAGGGTGAATGGACGAAGAGAGATTTGGATCAACCATTCTACGTCGGGTGGAATGTGGTAGTCCATCTCCGATTGGTTAATTGCATTCATTAATGAGAAATCCTTTCCCTTGATTTCCACGTGTAAAGGTACTGATGCATTTATGGATTTTATGGTTGTCATGTTTTTTGTATTTATCGTCCTATTATGCTAGTTATATGCACATTTTATGAAAGTAGTTATGTATGGATTTCATAATGTTTTTACTTGTATGTGAATGGATAATGTGTCTAGGACTTAATAGATGATAATGCAATAAATGGAATGAGGGAAGAATGGTTCATAGTGATTGTCAGATAAATATGAGATCCCTACACTTAATTATGGTGTTTACACCTGTAGGTTACATGTCGATGATATGTTTGACGAAATTCCTGTCATGGCTAGTAGGGATCTAGTGAAGGTCTTGAACAAGTATTTTATTTAGTACTATCATTCCCATGTTACTTTACTGATTTGAAGAGATGGATCAGTTCTGAGCAATGACGTGGGATCTGGGCCTGAAAATATGGCTCAAATCCGAGAGTTGTTGGTACAACATTGACAATTTTGGTCAATAGTCACTAGGAGGTTTGCTTGTGAGAGTGAATTTAGGTTGCTGGTCACTCCCTTGCCCATAGCATGAGAGGAACTATGGACCAAGAGACCTAAAACAACAGTGAGACACAGGGACATGTTGTCTAAGTGGTTGAATTGTTTTTTGAGGGTTTTGTTGATGATGTTGGATGTCTGTATGGTGTGTTTCCATCGGTTCCACTTCCTTAATGTGACTTAGGAGGTTGAATCATATCATAATGGCCTCTCGTCGCATGTTTACTCCAACTAGCCAGTTGCTTGGGTAGATGTGTGAGGAGGGTGTTACACAATTTATTACAAGAGGTTCATTAGGAACTTCTCAAATATTCGATATAGTATAACATCCTTGTAGAGGAAAGGAAAGAAGTTTAAATGGATTGAGGAGTGTGCAACTAGTTTTGAGCAGTTGAAGCATTTTCTTACAAATGCTCCGATCTTGAAAATTGCATCTCATGATCAGAAGTTTGTGGTTTTTACAGATGCATGCAAGGAATCAATTTGTAGAGTCCTAATGTGGGAAGGACATGTTGTTTGTTATGAATCAAGGAAGATGAACAAACATGAGAAGAACTATGTGACTCATGATCTTGAGTTGGAAATTATCATTCATGCATTGAAGATGTGGAGATGTTTTCTCCTTGGCAGGAGATTTGTTCTGATTAGTGATCATAGTGGACTGAGATACTTGTTTAACCAGCCTAATTTGAATGACAGGAAAGCTAGATGGTTGGCTACCCTCAATGAGTTTGACTTTGAGATCAGGTACATCAAGGGAAAGGAGAATAGGCTTGTGGATTCTCTCAGTAGGAGAGTGTAGGTGAATCATATTTCGGATGTGATCACGTATGGGAAAATTTTACAAGAGTGGATCTTGCATGTAGGGCAATATGATGAGAGGTATTAGAAGCTAAAGTAAATATTGAAGCAACAGGGTGTAGGTGATAGAGATGACAAATATCACCTCACAACAAATGGCTTGGTCAGATTGAAGAACATGATGTCTGTGCCAAATAGATGTGAGCTCAAGAAGATTATCTTGAGGGAGTTTTATGTCAATCTATATTCAGTCCACCCAGGATACAAGAATAATTGACCAATTATTAAGAAGTTCTATTATTGGTCAAACTTGAAGAAAGAGGTGGTTGGGTTTGTTACAATATGTTTGGACTAACAACAAATGAAAGCAGAATGTAAGCATATAGCTGGTCTATTACATCCTATTCCAAATCCAGAATGGAAATGGTAGGTCATTATTGAGAAATGGAAACAAGAAAATCCAGTTTAATTTGTCCTTGAATTAAACAGTGAATTAAAATAGAATCCTTTTCTCATAACAATTTGAAGATAATTAATTAATTTTAATTAACTTAATTAATTTGGAAAATTAGAATTGGAAGTCTTTTAAAAGACATGTATATTTTCTCTCCAGCTTATAGGAGTTCAGGATCGGTTATGAATGAGTTGTAATTAGTTAACTCAGTTTATTGAGTTAAGTCCAGTTAAATCAGTTCCAATCTATTTTAGGAACTAATAGTGAGTAAACAGTCAGTTGGGACATTAGTGACCTAATTAGTGCTACTCTAGTGAACTGAAGATTCCACCATTAGAAACTCATGCATGTTGATTATGAGAAAGACCCATTTGATACTAGAGTGTAGGTACAATGTACTATTTCTTTTAGATTTTTCTGAGTTGCATTGATAGTGCATGCATTCAAGAACTGATCTTTGAGGGATTGCACTATTTTTAGAGGCTTTATTTCCCTTTAAATACGGGCTATTATCCATAGGAATTACACATTGGATTAGAGACTTGGAGAGCTTGTGAATTGGCTAAGATTTAGCCTTGAGATTGCTTATGAGTTGGAGATTAAATTTTCTGAGTGCTGGGATTTTTCTAGAGAGAACAAGCATTGTAATTTCATCTTGATTTTCCAAATTAAAACAAAATGGATAGGGGGTTTTGAGTTGTGGCTTTCCCTAGATATTTATTTTGTTATGTGCCTTTGATTCTCTTCCTTTATTGATTATTGTTTGCTTGATGTTTATGGGCTTCCATTGTAAAGAGTAGAAGTATATTCTTATCTCTTGTTTTAGTAGATTACATGAGCTTGTGAATCTATAGGTTTTTGTACATCGTATCAGAGCAATATTGTTTTTTGGGCTGAGAGTTTGCATAGAATTTCTTTGCAAAATTTTCAAAAATAAATTGTAGATTTGGATTCCTTGGGAAAAGATACCCAAATTCAAAAAAAATTCGTCGAATCAGAGTTCGGATGAGGGAGATATCACTGATTTAAAATTAGCTCTCTAGAGGAGATTTTGAAGTTTTGAGATTATTAGTTACAGGTGAAAGTCGAATTTGCATACATACTTTAGGATCGACAGATGGCATTCCATGGGTTAAGGCTTGAGTATGCCTTGGAAGGAAGCTCGAATTTTATAGCCTAGAGGGACATGATGGAGGTTGTGCTAGCAGATAATGGCTTGAAGGAATTCATTGATCAAGAAGTCCCCTAGCCAGCAACTACAGATGCAAAGAACTTGGTCGAATGGAAGAAGTGTGTGGCGAAGGCAAGGTAGATAATCGTTGAGGGAGTTTGAGACCACATTGTCTCAAGTCTCCATGGCAAGGAAACTCCGCTTGCTATGTGGAAAACATTGACAGACTTGTATCAGAATACAAATGATCAAAAGAAGTTGGAAATGAAGGATAAACTTCGTAAAATCAAGATGGAGAAAGGCAAGATGATTCCAAGGTACTTCACAAAGTTCACTCAATGTCGGGATGAAATTGGAAGTGTTGGAATCACAGTTTCTGAGGAAGATATGGTGAGCCTTGCTCTTCTTGGAAGCCCAAAGAGTTGGCATAGTTATAAGGACTTTGTCAATGGTTGAGAGAAGTTGCTATATTGAGAGAAAATATGGTCGGATTTGATGCAGGATGAGATTAGGAGGAACACAAGGGATGGATCTTCATCAAAGACCGATGATGAAGAGAATTGTTTCTTAGCGATTAAGGCAAGGAAGTGGAAAGGTAAAATTTATCGTTCCAAATCATATTATTATCATGGAGGTAAGAAGAAGGACATGACGAAAGTTAAATCCTTTCATTTTCACAAGATGGGTCACTTTGCTACAAATATTCCATTGAAGAAGTCCAAGGAGAAGTCCTTAGGAGGAGTAGCGTGTGCGACTTTGGCCTCCCAATTTGAATTGGATTTCCCCCCATTGCATGCATGGAGTCTTCAATGATGGGAAGTTTCTGGTACTTAGACAGTGGAGCTCCTTTCCACATGATTGGTGACAAACAGTTATTCAGAGAACTGGAGGAGAAAGATCTCAAGACGCTTATTGAGATGGGTGATGATGGTAAGTATGGTGTTATTGGTGTCAGCACTATAAATTTTTAGTGGGAGCATGTGGCTCCACTCAACTTGAAGAATGTTATGCATGTACCTAGACTGACGAAGAACTTGGTATCCATTGCCATGTTTGAGGATAGAGGCTATGATGCTATTTTTTTGAAAGGAAAGATGTTCCTTCGACACATAGCCATGGGTCAAGTAAAGAAGATAGGGATTCAAGTTCAGACTATCTATATTATAGAGGTAGATGATTGTGCTTCTTTGAGTTCAAAAGTGAAAAAGATGTTGAGTTGAGACGTCGGCAAGTTGTGGCATAGGAAATTGGGCCACTTGCATCATGGGGATTTGAAGATATTGCAACCAATCTCTACCGGTCTTCCTAAAGGTATGCTTGAGCAATTTGATACATGCAAAGGTTGTACTTTGGGAAAATACACCAAGTATTGCTTTGAGATAGATACAATTGAGCAGAGTCTATTCTGGAGAGAGTGCATTCAGATGTGTGTGGACCATTCTCGACAGTATCCACTCCCAAACATAGGTATTATGTTATATTTGTAGATGACTATTCTCGTAAAGGATGGATATTTTTCATGCAGAGAAAGGATTAAAAATTCACAAAGTTTTTTGAATTCAAAGAATTGGTCAAGAAAGAGTCAAGGAAGAAGGTTAAATATCTACGGAGTGATAATGGTGGATAATATGTCTCCAATGAGTTTAAGAACTTATGTGAAGTGCAAGGGTTTAAACGAGAGTTGACAACACCTCATAAAAATCAACATAATGGGGTTGCCAAGATGAAGAATGGGAGTATAGTAGGGGCAACAAGGGTGATGTTGCATGATTAGGGCCTACCATTACACTTGTGGGATAAGGCATGCAACACAACAGTTTATGTTCAGAACTGTAGCCCACATCAGATACTTGAGAGTAAAACCCCTAATGAAGCTTATTGTGATAAGAGGTGAGATGTTGTTTACTTCAGGATTTTTAGGTCATCGGTTTATTACCATGTGACCAAAGATGTATAGAAGAATCTTGAGCCAAAAATAGAGTTGGGATTCTTGTCGAGTACACTGATACTCCCCACAACTATTGGGTGTACATGCAAACTAGTCGGATGACAGTGGTTCGTAGGGATGTCAAGTTTTTTGAGGAGTCTCCATGGGTTTACTGCTCTCCATGTGGAATCTCCTGAGTATCTCATTGGCATACTTTCCTTAAGAAATAAACAACAAAGGGAATGGAGCTTCAAGGCTTCACCAATGCATATTGGGTGGGGAGTCCATCTGGAAGGAAGAGAACATTAGGAGGGATCTTTAGTATTAGGTAAGCTATAATTTATTGGTACAATAGGAAACAAAGAGTGGTTGCACTCAGTTTAGAAAAGGCAAAGTAAATGGTTGTAAGTCAAGTAGCATGTGAGGCTATCTGGATGAGGAAGATCCTGGTTGGTTTTTCTTGGTTAGCAGATGGATCTGACAGTGGCTTATTGTGATAATTAGAGTTGTATCAAACTCTCTGAAAATCTAGTTTTTCATGATCAGTCCAAGAATATAGATATCAGGTATCATCATCTTTGAGATTGTGTATTGAGGTGGATCATGTTGTTAGATTACATTCCCACAGAGGAGTAAGATGCTAACATATTGAAAAAGGAATTTCCAAGATGTAAATTCGAGTTTCACAGAGACAGGATCGGGGTAGTGGATAATCCCTTTCTTATTGAGAGGGAGTGTTAAGAAATGGAAATAAGAAATTCTAGTTTGATTTTTCCTTGAATTAAACTGTGAATTAAAATAGGTTTCTTTTCTCATAAAAAATTTGCGAAAAGAAATCTAGGTCCCTAGTGCTAGGTCTTGCTTGAGCTTCTGGAGCTAGTGCTAGGTCATGCTTGAGCTTCTAGTCTTAAGGGCATTGGTCCTCCTCCTGCAAGGTAATTTGTGAACACCAGGTAGTGATCCTTGTCATGACCCTAACCCTTGCATTTTACGCATCATACCTCTTTGCGCACTTCTAGTCGCGCTATCCTATCCTATTTAAAACTTTGCATGTCAAGGCATAAATTCTTCAGTTGCATGTGGATTTGCTGAACTCATAAGTTAGGATCCTACATAGGGGTCTCTTGTAGCCTCATATCAATCCCTAAGGCCTTTTCCTGAGTCATTATCTTCTGTTGCAATAGTGCACTCCTTAAATGTGGCATTAGCAAAGCTACAAACCACTCACGATGTTGTCCATCCTTCATATTCATATTAGCTTCGCGAAATGTACATTTCAGCCTTTGATCCAGCTCCCAAGGTGTCTCACATAGTAGCATCATGATCTCTTTGAATCCAATGATTGACTGTGCTTCAGACTTTGGCCTGCTAAATTCTCTATTTAGTGCTGCTTGGATATTCGCGATCCCTGCATTTGGATTATCATTGGAGTGCTTAATATACCAGGTCAGTGCGTAGTCCTACAGGGCACTAACCAATGTCACTTTCTCTATATTGTCATCTGTAACTCCTTGTGCTTCTCATATAGCCCTTACCGCGATCCAGAATTGGTTCGGATCCTCATTTCCCAAACCTTTGAACACAGGAAACTTCACTACGCTTGCAATATTGAATCGCAGTGGGGGTGGAGGTGGTACGGGTGAAGATGGAGGTGATGGTGGTGAAGCTGGTCGCGGTGTGGGTGGAGGTGGTATTCATGGAATTATTTTCCTTATCAGATGGATCACACTTCACAATGAGACCTTCACCAGCTCTTCCATGTCCCTTCGCGGAGATGAAATCAAGGGGCTAGTTTCTGGTCTCTTATTTCTTCGTTCCTGTAAGCTTTTCCACTTCGTGTAGCCTCGAACATCAAGGTAACTACATAACGCTCTTTTCACACAATAGCATTTTAATCCAAGTATTCAAAGACTTTGCATACTTACCTCGTGGTCCTTTGAGAAAACGTTGCTCTACCTCGCTGTAGCTAACTGAGGTGTTGACCGAAAACTCAATAATGGATCCTCTTATAATATGATCGAGCCAACGATCAACAGTGTGCATAATCTTATCCATCGATGCTTCCAACCTTCACACTAACTCTGGGGTCCACACAATAGGACTGTCAAGTTTCCACCTTCCTTGGCTATCTGCTAGCTTTGCAATCCACTCATATAGCTCAGTAGGGAAGGGCGCGAAGAATATTTCATGGATCTCTGTGTGCATATATCAATATAACCACTTTTCTTTTGATAGTCATGGGTTCCTGTTCTCCTGTGCTACAAACTCGTGAATTCTTCTGTCCAACCAACTTTCAATTTCCTTCTTAGTTGGATTCCAATGATACGACTGTTGGGCCATGAATACGACCACTTTGTAACACTTATTTCATCCATTTTTACTCTTCTCTATTATATCATCTATTATAATTTATCATTTAAATCCATTTTATAAATAATTTATGCTCTCATGGATGAATATTATTTATTCTCCTTTATTTCTAATAAATTGATGGTTATGCATTATTTTATCAATTATAGTTCTAATAAGTTGGTTATAACATTATTCACCATTTTTAGCCTCCAAGGTAACTTCCAGATTGAAGATTTGATTTTTAAATCTGCCAACTCAGAAATTCGCTGGTTTAAGGAGTGACAATTTTGCGGTTGAGATTCTGAGCAAATGAAGACGAATTTGAGAAATCTGGAACATGGGTTTTGTCTAGAACGGGCCCAATTAACTTTAACACAGAACGGTTTGCCCAAATTTGGCTTGTACAGAGAGAAACACAGGGTTCTTTGAGCACGATTTTCTCCGATTTGCAGTTGCGGCCGTCCTCCAAATCTCAGCTGCAAAGCCAAATTCGTCTTGTTCTTGTTGATCAAATGGTTAGAAGCAAACCAATTTTGTAATAGGAATCATGTTGTACTTATCCTTATTGTAACTTCTCTCTGATCTCTCTCTATTTAAATGAAAACAGAGATCAGAGATGGGGATGATTTGAAGAGACTTCAGGATGACTTTGGGGATTCGAATGATGGCGAATTGATGATTTGAATTAGAGATTTAGAAGCAAGGATTCATGATAGGATAGGAGGAAGGAAGGATTGTTTTATGCTGTAAGTCTCAAAGCTTCAACTATTGTAATGATTTCACTCTTTAATGATTAATACATAATTTGGGCGTTGCTGTTCACTCTTTTCCTTCTGAAGTAACCCAGCAGCGTCCGCTGGCGGCTAAGGGCCCAGCCTCTGGTGGAGTACGCTGCTGCTGTGTATCATATATTTAAAATTGCTGCTGTGTGACGGTTTGTTTTCCTTTTCATTTCTTTAAATTGTTTTGTTCAGCGATCTTTTGTTTATGAACATTTCGCAGAAATTACTTTGTTATATTGAAATCATAATTGGATTGCGTGAGTGATAGAATTATTAATTATAACTTGAAATGTACTGCTGATAATTTCGATCTAATACTGCGCTGTCTAATTAAGAACCGTGGTCCATTTAACTGCTGCTCATTTATAATTGCCATGGTTGTTCAATTAAGTTACTACTCAAATATAACTGCGATTGTAATTGCTTCAATAACTGCGATTAATGTTCATGCTGCTGGATTAAGGTTGCTGATTCAATTACATTTATAGTTTGTTGTGTCTTTCCAATTACTTAGTTTTGCTGTTCGGTTCCTTTAATTCCAGTTTGTTGTTCCATTTACGGTCGTTCCATTGTAGACTTGCTCTTCCATTTCCTATTTGCTGTTCTATTTTACTTTCTGCCGTTCCATTTACTTGCATTTGCTGCTTTGGTGTGAGAGAAGGTCTAAGGCTGTAGTGAGCCTCAGCAGTCGCTGCCTAGCTCCCAGACCTATGGTCCATGCTCTAATTTCCTTTCCATCAGTTTCTAGAGGGATGGGTTATCGCTTCCGCACCCTTGACTGATAAGCTGTCTTGTGTGATTTTATCCTTTTGAAGTAATTTAGTCATAGTTTAGCATCCGTCTACTCTTGTGTTCTCTGAACGCTGTACTACTAAACATTACTCTTGAGTAAATAGCCGCCTCAAACTGAGTACACTCTTGAAATAAAAAGTCGTCCCTGGGTTGACAATTATTGTGAGGTAATTAGGAGTTTAAAAGACACCTTTTTATCGCTCCACAATGACATCAGACATCTCTATGCAGATTGCAGTCCTAGCAATGGAACCATTTGTTGGCTTGAAGGGGCCTGACCCAAGTTCAGAGTTTTTTAGCCAAAAAAATCCCTACACTACTAGCCATTTCGGCATTAGCCCATGGAGCATAGATTGAATTCTCACCCGAAGCAGTACGGGGGGATGCTAGAACCAAGTTTCCGCACCCTTGAGATGTTTGTGGTGTCGATTTAGTCCAACTATGCCTACCTTTGCATAGGTTACTTCACACATTGTTCTAACCTTCAATACCCCCGTGATCTATTATAATTGTCTTTCGCGCGACCCTAACCAGGGGTTGAGATGCTTTCGTGCTGCTATGGCAACGAACTGCATTATTTCCCCAAACTACACCACGTATCTTACTTATCTTCTTAACAGATTTTGGTTAAGTTTTCATAAACAAATATTCTATCTTACATTTACTTAATCAACACAATCTTATATATTCGTGCATCATATAAATAGTAGAAGTGAAATTTATACCCAATATATTCAATGCATAAAAAAGCAAAGAAATACATATAATTGATATGAAATTTCTCTTTATTAATACTTCCAACTGTTACAGACTCGACTTCCTCTGCGCACTCAACTGCAGGGGTCCGTGCACTCAGCTACGGACTACTAGGCCTTTATGCACTCAGCTGCAGAGCCTTCTCCTACTCTACAACCAAAAATAGACTTTACACTTCCGTTCTTCCACTATGATTCTATTCCATGTTTCTATTGGATTAGATCCTTTCTCTATCTACTTAGAGTCTCACTCTATTTAGACAATGCCATGGTCTAAGGACCATGGTGTTATCAAGAAATCTAGTGTCTATGCAGAACTGCTAGTCCCAATAAGGCTGGTAGCTACCTTAGAAACAAACAAACTAAAACCACTTTCGTTTTGCTTTATGAGAAATAGATAAGAGGGGAATAAAGGAGACCAACCTATGTCTTGCTCTTGGTTCCTTGTTTGATTCCTCTCCCTTCTGATAGATCTCTGCCACTCAGTTCCTTTTCTACCCAGCTTTAAAGAGCACATGTAGAATCAAAGCAGCATAAAATTATCCAAGAACATAGATCTGTTATCATAAACAATATAGGACCAGATATATATTGACCACACAAATGCATATATCATCAATCATACAAGAATGTGGAGGAAAACTTGAATAACATTATTAATAATCAAGAATAGAAAAGAGGATTACAACCAATTTTTCTGACCCAGCACATCCTCTCAGCAAGAAAGCCCTTCTTCACCTCATGAAAAGCTTAGATCACCCAACATTATGATGTTGCACCAAGAAACTAGCAACACTTCTTTACAAGGTACAAAATTCCAGCCTCTGGATCTCTGGGATGAGGGATCCATATATAGATGATTGCAGGGAGGTGAGTTAGCTTCTGAGATTTGATTAGTGTCCTCTCTTTAATAGTTCTTGATTCCACTTGGAGATTGATGATCTCTTACTCATCCCTGGGCGAATGCAGAGAGGCAAGTGTCACAGGAGAAGTTTCTGGAAGATTCCATGATCCTCCACCTTGTAGATTGACCCTGCCATTTGTCCATTCTCGCCCATCGCACCCCATAGAAGGGATTTTCAAGATGCATCACACCTCTGTTTGTATTTAGGTGGGATGCAACACACTTTGACCATGGAGCAGGTGATATGGTCTAGTTTTGACCAGTTCTGAGCAGTTTTTCATGGAGAACTTCTGGGAGAAGATGTAATCAGTTGACCTTGTTCTTTTAGAGGTTGGAACAACACTTTTAGGGACTTAAGATCCCTTGGTTTATGCACATTTATGATTAGGGTTGCAGTGCCCAAAAATGTCTATAACAGTTTCCCCCTAAAGCATGAGGTCGTTAATCTGTTGATGTCAAGTGACCTGTAATAAGATACAATACAATACATTATCTTCATAATATTTTCATGATCTAGCTGAGGTGGGCATTCCCATGCTCAGCTTTATAAATTCATTTTCATGTGCATAAGATAGACAATCGTCTGAGTGTAGATTGATGATCCTGGTAGAGCCATCATCCCTTGGATTGGATGATTATCTGTGTAGTAATGATGTACATTTGATGTCTTTATTTTCCTGAATATATATCGCAGCCGAAAGGATGAAACTAGATCCGAGGTCTTCAATCTCGTTCGATCTTCACTCAATGTACAAGTCGATCCATGTGAGAGATGTTCTGGGAGTCGAACATGGAAAGACATCGCCTAATTACCAGCCAATGATGTAAGTTGTTAACAGGTGCGAGAGGAATCACCGATAATGATCATGACCCTCAAGGTACTACAACACAATTCACGTGGTGTGAATAAGGGACTTGAAATTGAACACCACGCAAAATCTTTCGGTTGAAGGCCATTGATGTAAACCTGTCGCCGGAAGTGAGAAACTTGCCATTGAGGCATGCAAGCTTCAAAGTACTGAAAGGGTTGTTCCTAGATCGAATTCTTGGATAATGAGCTGATGTCGACAAGAAGCGATCCATCATAGGAGGGCCTTAGTGAATCCCACATCAATGACATGGAATGGATCAAATGATTTTAATGGAGGTGAAAACGATCTGGTGATATAAGATTTAGGGTGGAAGTCATAAAAGAATGGAGCGTAAATGTATTGCAGTGGGTGAGACACAGGTGAATTCTCTGAGCAACATCTCTTGAACATATCAGCGACACTGACATGATGGATTGGTAGTGTTAACCCCAAATATGGATGGTGTGATATGACCAGTGAACGGAACAACCCAACCCGACTCGGCTGCGGAGTGAAAGTGTCATGTTCAAGAGCGACTTGCTACCAATAAAGTTTTCTTCAAGTTTTCTTCCCAATTTTTCCCCAGCCATTGCTGACCAGTACCTCTTTATTTTTGTCAAGCTTGAGGAGGATAACATATGCTTGTTCTATAATTTGTCCTTTGGGCAAACCCATCGCTATGTTTTAACGGGCCTAGCGATAGTGAAAGTCGTTCTTGTCTGTATGGAAAAGTTTGTCCCTATTTGGTTTTAACGAGTTTAATGACAAGGATAACTCGATCCTTTTAAATTTTAGAGTCTGAAAAAGGGACGTAAAGAAAACTCCAATAATCCTTTTTCGTCATATAATCCCTTGAGTCCAAAAAAGTATAAAACAATACAAAAGGGATGAATTTTCGTTACTTTTAATGAGCCGAACAAAACAAGCGCTCGATCTTTTTGTGTAATAATCCCTCAGGTCCAAAAAGATTAACATCTAAAGGAGGGATAGCACTTCCGGTCCCTTTAACGAGCTGGAGAGGCCAATCGCTCGGCAATATTTTCATATTTTACGAGTCAGTTGAAAAGAGCTTAAAAGAGACTCGTTTTTTGAGGAACGAGTGATAAATTCGGGTAGCAGCTGATTCCAGGTAAGGTTTGGAAATTTCCAATCATGGCAGTGTCACAAGGATGGCTAACAGGATCACTCTTCGCAGCTGTTCCTCAAAAGGGTAAACAATCAAATGGAGGTGAATGATCGGCCCATACAGAGTGGAGGTGATGATGAGAACACGACCAAGGCTTCAAGAGGCTGATGATAATACATTCACAAAGGTTATTTACCGGAAAATGGTTCATTTTTTAATGAGCTTAAACTCTGGGGGAACATTTGCTCATTGCTTATGTCTATTTTTTAACGAGCTTGAATTTCGCGTTAAAACTGCTCGATATAATGGTCATTGATTATCTTGATTTTACCATTGACAACTTTGTTCTTTCAAAGGTTGCACTGCCTACTCAATTGCTTCATCAAACTAGTTAGAAACTGACAATATACGTTTGAAAAATGAGTTAAAACAGTAATATTTTACTTGAATTACGTGAAAAGTAATTTAAAAGTGCTTTTTACCTCTCATTTTACCATTTCATTTGAACTTTGGTTTGTTGGAGCTTTGGAGGTGCTTTCCCCCTTGATTTTCACTAGCTAATTCCGGGAGATTCTGTGGACGATTCTCGGCGCCGTCTAGACTAGGTAGGAGCTAAACCTGAGCTCTTTAATTTCATCCTTTCCTTTTTGAATTCTGAGCCTCTGGGGTTTGAAAAACTCACCTTGGATCCATCGCACCTCTTCTATATTGAAAGGTACGATGCATGCTGGCTAGGCCATTGGCCAGTTAGCATGCATCCCACCTAGAACACTGCTGGGGGTGCGATGGGCGTAAAGAGGGAAATTTATGCACAATTTTTCATGGAAATTTTCGCCTGTTTTTCACCAAACCAGGATCTTGACTCTTCTCTTGTTTGTTTCAGAGATTTATTGGAGAAAAATGCCTGTTACATGGTGAGAATGTGAGCATCAAGAAGAGGACATGCTTGCTTTACATGATCCGGTTACGATAAATGCACTGCGGAACTGTGGCCTGTTCAAGTTTTTCCGCATCTCTTGCATGAGGCAATAAATCAACTTGTTGCAATATTTTCTCGATGCATGGGATCCTACCACCCAGGTGTTCCAGATTAGGGGCAAGTCCATCCCCTTGACTGTCGTGGACATCTATTTTTTTACCAGCTTATTGAGGCGGGGTGCCCCTATCTCATTATCAGGTTCGGCCCGTGGGGGTGAATCTGTGAGGGACTACATTCACAGGTATTGCAGAGAGGGATCTCAGCCGGGTAAGGATAGCAAGATCACAGGTCCCTGAGGACCATTCTGTTCACTTTTTCTAGACTGGCTGGTAGTGCGGCACTTCACGTGGCCAACAGGTATTATATGCAGTACGCCTTGGAATGCCTTGAACCAAAGGTGTTCAACTAGTGTGATGCAGTACTCTCTGTGATGAAAGAACAACTGACCAAGGTGAAAAATGGAAGGTTGAAGAACTTTGGATATGGTTCTATCTTGACAGCTTTCGCCTTGGAAAAGATCCCGCTGATGCAGCCGCAGTATGTTTCACTTGGTTTACCTCCACCGACTAAGCCACGGATGCAGAGATGGGTCAACCTTATGGCCAGACATGCTGGTCAGTCCCAAGTTTCCTTTTCTGATACCTTTTTCGAGTGGTTCAACCGTGAGGAGATGGTTTTTTCCGAGTATCCATATGCCGGTATGGATTTCCGGGGTGATCCGGATTTGGTACTGCCTGCTGGCGAGCAGTGGGGTGTCATCGGTAAATTCTCTGACCATATCTCTGTTTATCGTTTATTTTTATAATGTTCTTGTGCTTTATTATATTAGGACTAATCAAAACTCCTGTGCTCATGCAGATGTTGGACCAGTTCGGCCAGTAGTACGCCTGAGGGTGCCAGTCGCCACTCCAGCAGGAGAGGCTGTGGGAAGGGTTATCCTTCGCGACCTTGATGTGGTCGAGACTCTTTCAGCATTGTAGGATCAGGTTGAAGGCCTCACTCTTGGTATTCCAGATGTGAGGACTAACGAGTTGCCTCTGAGGTTGCAGCGACATACTACCGGCGTGCCGAGTCAATGGACTAGGCTTTTACGCATGATTGCATAGGTTGTTATCACCAGCATCATTAGACTAGGGTGCCCCCTAACATTTTGAGTTTCTCTTCATTTGACCAATTTTGTCTTGGTTATAGAACATTATGTGTAAACCATAAACAGTGATATGTATATTTTTGATTTTCGGAGTTTTATTTTGGTTAAGTTACATGATCCTGATGCAAAAACTGATGAAATGCTTCTTTTCATAAATGTTGCAAATGTCTATCTAACACATAATTTTCCAATGAATCCGTTAATGTGTTTAAGTTTCTAGAAATATGCTGATATTGAATAAAATCAAATTGCCTTTCCAAAATCTTGACCCTTAGGAACATGCGATAGATAGTTGGATTTTGGACGGAGTAGATACCAGTGAGTTGTAGTATGACGAGCTATGAGTCTATTCTGACGACAAGTCGGCTTATGCCATGTGTGATGGCATCAGAGAGAAGTTATATCAACGCACTATATTCAGCAATGTTATTTGTTGACCAACCAATACATACTCCTCTGAAACTTACTAACTCGCCGCTTGGATCAAAAATGGCCCAGGTCGCAGAAGATAGGTTCCGTGAACTACGACTCGCTTCGTGAACATATCCAACAAAAGATTACAATAGGTTCGACATCTGCGACAAATGTAAAAAGTGGATTACTTGACCAAAACAATTACCCTTAGCGAAAACAAAAATGTAACAAAAGCATATGGGTTACTACACTGAATCATGCGTAGTAACGCTTAAGGTACAACCCGTTACGAGGTTGCGCGAGTGGAATCCCGTCATAATCCATTAACTCATAGGATCCTTTTGCTAATACCCATTAAACAATATAGGGGCCCATCCACAAAGACTTGAATTTACCTGCTCCCAATTTATCGGACTCCTGGTCGTAAATTAAGACCAAGTCACCTTCTGAGAAGACATGGGGTTTGACGTTTTTTTCAAACTGCACCTTGACTTGTTTCTTATGGGCTTCGTTAGCAAAAGCGACAGCACAACGGGTTTCATCCAATTGGATTAGTTCCAAAAAACGAGCCTCCTCTTCTGAAGTTCCGGGGAGAAGGTCGACTGCGAGTTTGGGGGACGGGATTTCACACTGAACTGGTAAGATTGCTTCTAGGCCATACACCAGTTGAAAAGGTGTGAACCCAGTTGCATTCCTTACCAATGTTTGGTATGCCCACAAGGCTGAGTACAGGATCAGGTGCCATCTCCTTTTGTGGACACCAATCATCCTTTGCAGCATCTGCTTTAGGACTTTGTTGATTGCTTCAACTTGTCCATTGGCCTGTGGGTAATATGGAGTGGAGCTGTCATGGGACAACCCTAATTTGGTAGCCAATTTGACCATCATGTGATTGTGAAAAATCTATCCATGATCTGTGACTATAGCCTGTGGAATGCCGAATCTGGCAACTACATGATTGAAAAAGAAAAGGGCAGCTGTTTCACCAGTGTTATCTAATGTAGGCATTGCCTCGGCCCATTTGGTAAAATATTCTACTGCGACTATGATATACCCATGCCCCCCGGTCGAGGTGGGGTTACATGTCATGAAATCAATGTCGCATTTGGCGAATGGCCCAACAACAACTATCGATTGCAGAGGTACGGGTGGTTTTCTGGTTTTGCTATCAAAAATTTGACATGCATGGCAACTTCTGACTGTTGTTATGCAATCTTTGAACATTAATGGCCATAAGTATCCTGCTCTTAAAAATTTTTGCACCGTAGTGTAACCAGATTAATGCCCCCCACACGCGCCTGAATGGCAATCATTCAGGACTTTTCGGCCTCCTCATGGGTGAGGCACCTCCTCAGAACTGTATCGACACCATGACGGTAAAGTGTATCACCGACGATCATGTAGTCCTTTTATTGGTATCAAATACGTTTTTGTTCTGAGCGAGAGGTATTAGACCTATATTTTTGGGTTTGGAGATAGATGATTATATCTCCATACCACGGATTGCTTGAAGATATCAGAAACAAAGATTCATCCATGATGGTTTCTTCGGATGTTTCATCGTTGGACGATGATGGGAGATCGCATAGTAATTCCGCGAAAAACAGGGATTTATTTGATTTGGATTTTACGAATCCCAGATAAAACTCTTGAAGAATTGCTATCCATTTTGAATATTTTCCCCCAGCAACTGTCACGACAATATATAAGTCATGGGGTTGCAATCTGACAAAATGGTAGTTTTTCGAAAGAGGACATAGTGTCGAAATCTCTATATCGCTTGAACAGTTGCGAGAGCCAGCTTTTCAACAGAGGAATACTTACTTTCTGTATCATTTAAGTTCCTACTCAAATAATATATAGGATGTTCAATTCCGCTGTCTTCTTGAACTAAAACCATTGCGATGGTTGTATCCGTTGCAACCAGATACAGGTTAATGTCTTTTTGATAATCAAGAGCGTACATTAATGATGCTTTCATTAGGGATTCTTTTAAAGCATCAAAGGAAGCTTGCACAACCTGATACCATACGAAGGGTACTTCTTTTTTCAATAGACGTGTGTAACCTTTAGCAAGTTCAGCGTAATTTGGAATGAACCTCCTCAGAAAGTTTGCTTTCCCTTGGAGTTTCTGAATCTGAAGCAAATTTGGTGGAGGAAAATTTATGATTTCCTGAACCTTACATGGGTCGAGATGAATCTTGTCCTTTGAGACTACAAAGCCAAGAAAACAACCAGAACTGACACAAAACACACATTTGTGTGGATTGAGTCGTATCTTGTAGTGTCAGCAACGTAGAAATATCGCTCTCAAATGCTGTGGATGATTGGTCTGCTTTCATGAATGAGTTGGAAGGTCGCCGAGATATGGTTGAACGATGTTTTTGATGTCATGGAAGGCATAATTCATTGCCCTCTGAAATGTTGCCCCTGCATTCTTTAAACCAAAGGGTAATTTGCGATATGCAAATGTGCCCCAGGGACAAATAAATGCAGTCTTTGACTGGTCCTATGGGTGGATATTTATTTGATTATACCCGGAGAATCCATCCATAAATGAAAAGATTTCACATCCGGCGCATTCATCAATTATCTGGTCAATAAAGGGTGTAGGGTAGTTGGCTTTTGGACAAGCTTGATTTACATCCCTATAATCGATGCACACTCTAATCGTTCCTTGCTTTTTCATCACAAGAATAATATTTGATACCCAATCGGTTAGAGGAACCAGGTAAATAAAACCAACATGGATAAGTTTTTCAACTTCTGCCTTGATGGCAGCGGCTTTCTTTGGGTGCACTTGCCGTAGCCGTTGTCGTACTGGTTTGAAATCTGGATACATCTTTATTTCGTGTTCAACTATACTCGAGTCAATTCCTGGAATTTCATCATATGACCAAGCAAAGACATCTCTGAATTCACAGAAAAGAGCGTTATATATTTCCAGTTCTGAAGGAGAAAAACATTTGCCAACATAAATATTCTCTACAACATCTATTTTGGTCGAGATATTTATGGCAATAGTCTCTTCAATATTGGACACATTTCGCTCAGAATCCACTGTGTTTACAGTATTTGATAGGAAATCAAAAACTGAAGGATGATGAAGGTCATCAGGAGTATCTTCTTGACAATCTGGAAGATGGGAACGATGGTGGTAATCTTCCCATAGCACCCCTTCAATTATCATTGACTGAACAATTCCTTCGTCGGTGTAATGCACTTGCGACCAAGGATCTGAAGGGGTGACATATTCCTTAGACCTATCTATCCAAACACTTGATGAGTGTTGATTTGGGTCTGCCTCCCATGCCAAAAACATTGATTGCTACAATATTTCTATTGGGCTTGGAGGCAATACCTGCAAATGATCCATGTTAATATCATTTTCTGAGATCTTTTGAATTGACGATATCATATTGCAAATTCCTATCGTCACCACTTCCGCCAGATTGATTGGAGGCGGGAGGGAAAAAGTCCCCATTAATATAGGGTCTTTTAGTAGGCCTACTCTAATATTTTGAAGCGAATGGGGGCTTCCATGGATCATAGTAATGCTTCCCGTAACTTGGGAACTATTGGGGAGAAATGTTTGTTGGTTGACGATTGTAATTCCTCCTTGGAAAGGAAATGCAATCTTCCTAAAGTAGGTCGACACAACCGCAGCCATAGCATATATCCAGGGCCTTCCCAGTAGGATGTTGTAATCAAGGTTTCCATCGATTACTTCGACATCTATTTCTACTATTTTCCCCCCTAGTTCAACTTGAAAGTTACTTAGAATACCATATGGGGTATATGTTCATCCATCAAATGCTTTTAATGTCGTCGAAGATCGTGACAAGGTTGGAGATCCTAAGGTTTTCCAGCAACTCATCGACACAATACATGTAGATGCCCCCCATCAATAATCGTTCGATGAACGGTTTTCTTGAGGGCTTTCACCTGAATGAGGAAAGCTAGTTGAGCTACCAACTAAAGATCATATCCTTTGTGATTAAAGGACACAATATTAGAATCCTTTGGGTCTATCCCACCTATAGCTGATAATAAAGCCTGCTTTTGGGATGGGCAATTTTGCAGTACCTCAAGTGTCGACATAGCGGATGGAGATTGGGCCAGATCTTCCACTATATTATAATGCTGTGTTACTCTGGCACGAGGATTAAATGTCGACTTGTGTACTACTCCCTTTGGCAGTTTTATTGTTAGCTCTGGAATGATGGGCGGTGCAACTTCTGTCGAAGTTGTTGTCGAACTACTAGGTTGATATTTATCCTTGTTGTTCGACAACTATGGATTCCCATAATTTTTATTCCTTGTCGATATCAAAGCATCATTTTGTTGTTTTGAAACTGACAACATCAACACTTAGGATGGGGAAGCATTTTCACTAGCAACCAGATTTGTTCCTGGATTTGGAAACGGATCAGTTAATACCGCCGAGGTTTTTGAATTCTTGAAGAATTTTCTAAGCTCAGCTTTATATGGACAATCCCTTGTTCAATGATCCTCGTCACATATAAGACATGGACGACTTGGTTTCTTATCTCCAGAAGGGTTTCCAAAAGATTTTTTAGGTGATGATTCCTCCTGTTTCTTCTTCTTCCCTTTGTTTTTTTCTTTCCTCCTGGTTGCTTGGTTTCTTCGCCTTTATCAGTTGAAACAACATTTACTTCTGAGGTGAGAAGTTCTTCTTTTCCATTTTGACTAGAAAACTTATGGGCCTTTTTAGATGTAGCCTTTGTGGATTTCGTGTCTGTCGTGCCAATCACGCCATCGCCAGCATGAGAGTCATTGTTCAATTTAGGAGGGGGAGGAACAGAAAATTCTGGCCTGGGAGCGTCAGGAATTTTATCGTAGAGCATGCCAGACTAAGTATAAATCAAGTCTAAATATTGCGCACGAGCAATAACTTGCTCTTCAGTGACGACTCCTCCTTTTGCCACATCTTCTGTAATGGAAGGTAATAATGACTTAATAAACCATTCAGCTAAAAGTTGATCAAGAACATACGTTTTTACCATTCTACGACGACGTCGCCACTCATGAATATGATCGGATATGTGAGTGGCCATCATTTGTTTGAAATTGGTAAGAAGTTCTGTTCCCATTTCGTACCTTATGGGTAACTGAAAATGGGTTAAAAATGTTGTGGCTAATGTACTAGAGTTGTCAAACAAAGCTCTGGGTAACTCGATATACCATTTTGCTGCCGGACCAGTTAATGTCCTCTGAAAAAGGCGAAGCCTAATCGAATCATCATTTAGGGTGTTTGATGAACACCATAGATGAAGGGTCATCACATGATTCGAAGGGTCTTCACCCAGATTTCCATTAAATTTAGGAATATCTGGCGGAAGTTTATGCGAAATCGCTGGTCACCAAGGGGCGTAAGCAATTGGATTGTTCGTTAGCCGATTTAGATATGGTAACTCCAAAGTTTCCACGAAGGGTAACTGTTGATTTAGGTTTGGCAAAGCATACCTAGGATAAGATGGGATTGCCTGAGAAGTTGGTCTTTGCATACCAGCATAATGCATTTGATGTTGGTAACTTTGGTAAGGTTGATGGGCATAACCATTGTAGAATGGCTGATTTTGACCGTTTTGAATATACGACTGCCCACTATTTGCAAAGATTTGCTGCTCAAACCCTTGGTAAACTTGTTGGAATTGCGGTTGTTGATATTGCACCAGCCATGGTTGTGAAGCCATGTGCTGTTGTCCAATACTGGCTGTTTGACCAAGATGAGGGGTAATTGTACCCGTTTGGGCCCGTGTCATTCCACTAGTTGGCAATTGTGGTTGAGTCGCAGGGACAAGAGGCTGTTGCATTACAACCTGAGAATCCTGAGGTTGGCATACAACAGGAAACGCTTGTACTTGCGACACCGTCACAGTAGCCGACGTAGTTGGTATATTTGACATAGGTAAACATTGTTGCATTGAATATACAACTCTTGGTTGTTGAGGCAGTATTGGCACCCAACTGCTAGATGTAATTCCAGAATAACCTGAATTTTGTTGTGAACTCTCGTATGGTTGTCCTCCTGGAGGAGACAATGAAAGGGTATATTGCCCCCCATACGGCTGTAATCCGGTACTCAAAGGAATTGTTTGTCCTTGAGGACCAGACTACCCAAATTGACACACTGAAGGATCAATTTGCTAAGACTCAACATAAGAGTTCCTGGATACTATTCCGGATGAACAAACAGGAACGGACCATACTATTGAAATAGCCCCTGAGTGGGCCCCATCTAGCGATTAAGAGCTAGTTGGGATAGATGGTATGCTAGCGAACATTGTTTGAGTTACAGCAGGAAGTTTTGTCGTTGCTGTGTTAGATGAAACAGTCCTAGATGTCGATGGTTGTTCAGACATTTCTAGTCTATCCAAAAGATTGCCTAGAGATTCTACAGGAGCTTCCGATAACGGTAGACTAATTTATGATGAAGAAGGATATAGGGTGATCCCGACTCCAAATCGCGATGGAGTACTAGACGAAGGATCTTCCACAATCTCTTCTATAGCAATCAGACCAGGTGGAAGAGGTAGACCGTCAGGTTCGTAAAATATTTCTGGTGCCGAAGAAGGTATAGAATCTGTAGTGACAGATGTTTTGGGAATAACACCTTCCGAATTAGCAGTAGATGGAGCTGGTTCAGTAATACAAGTGTTTACCTTCACACTAGGATCAGTTCTACTGTCCTTTGGTGGCTGTTGAACTTCTTCTATAAAGGCAGGGATACCAGAAATGTTTGGAGTAACTAGAGTCTCTGATGGTGTTGGAACACTTGTTGTAACTTTACTAGGGGATTTGGAACCAGTTAAACGAGTTTGCTTTGTCTATAATAGTTTCAATTCTGGAGACAAAGACGGTTGACTCGTAAGCCTCCGCGAACGACGGGGTTTCAATTGACTTTCTTCCACGATTGCAGACTACTCGATCAACTAAAAGTCAAGGTAAAATATGTTTCCGAATTAAATGAATTTTATACGCTTTGACACAACTTGTTTTTTCAATTTTTAAGAGTCGAGAAAAACAAAAGATGACTCTAGTTGCCTTCGATTTTTAATGAGCTTGAAGTGACAAGTGCTCAGATGGACCTTTTCCTTTAAGGAGTCTAAAAAGGAATGAAAGAGACTGCTCTAGAAATCTAGACAGAGGGATTACCAAACCAATCGCAAAACTACATAATACTTTTTATAGTACGGCAGTCAATCTTCCCGAATGCTGTGTTCAGTGCATTCCGATCGATAGGGCGGTAGACACGACTTCCTATGGATAAAGGATAAAGCCTATTGTGGTCTCCCAATATATACTCGACGGTATGTGGGAGCACAAGTCCGTACTGGCACTTATCGTCTCAAAGTGGAGGAATCACGTAACCAACAATGAAAACAACAGTTACCAGGCTTTACGATGCCAGAATATGTCTCTAGCCTAGACTTCTAAATGTTGTGCATTAGGTTCCAAAGCATTTTTAGCTTTATTGAATTTATTTTACAGTTGATCTTGCTTAAGAAATTTTCCTTTTAGGTTCACCACATGATGTAGATGTACAATTCCTAAAATGCAATCTAAGATGATAACAATCATTTAATCTTCTTTTTGCAATGGAAATCCTAGCTAATAAGGAAAGAGAGACGATATTCTTTCAACATAGAGCAGAGAGCACACATTATATGCACTGTCCTAAATCAAACCAAAAAATAGTCTAAATGCAAATTCACATGCATGTATTTGTTTTTAGCCTTCTTGATATGTGAATGATAAAAAGAAAGCCAAGTGCAAATCTGAATGATTTTTCAAAGCGACATTACTAACAAGTTTCTTTTCAAGACAAAATGAAGACAATGACGACACTTTGCGATTTGGAATTGAAAACTTGCTTTCGACACTTGAAAAACTACTAATTCAAATCAAATACAAGAGTAACAGTGTAATCGACTATCAAGAAGAATCGAATTCTCTTCTATGACTGAAAACGACACTTGCGACACTTTCAAGTTAAGAAACGAGAGTTCAATTACGCTACTTCTTTGTAAAAGAGAACTGAAAATGGCTCAAAATACATAAAAACATTTACAGTTCTTTGCACAATGGAGGTGGAATAATGGCAAGGAAGGGGGTTTCAATAAAGGCGTATTGACTACAGATAGAAAAACTCCTGAAAAGAGCTGAAAAGAGTGAACACAGAAACCAAAATATAAGAGCAAAAGAGGCCTTGTCTGATCAGCGCACCTGTAACATAGGGAAAAAGAGATGTGGCACACATACTACACTCGGGAAGTGCGATGCATCCAGATTCTAGAGAAGAGATAGTGCGATGGTCCAGGGACAAGAATTCAACTAGGTTCCGGGTCACAATTTGCAGCTCAATTCAGGGATTTAGGTCGAGCAAGTGGTAATCAGTAAATCAATCACAGGGGTAGATCTAAGGAGGTTACTAGAGCCACCACAAGGGAAATTAGAGAGCTTTTAAATCAATTGTTTAGTTCATAAACAAAACTCAGAGATAGACTGAAGTAGCATTGATCTACTTTGCACTTGCATAGCAGATGCAGTTCAAAGGCTAACTGGCTTGACTTCAAGCTCCGTCTGTAAGTTTATAAAGCAAACAAATGTAGACAAAAAAACAATCTATTCGCTCCCCAGTGGAGTCGCCATTTTGTTATCGGGAAATCTAGTGTCTATGCAGAGCTGCTAGTCCCACTAAGGCTAGTAGCTACCTTAGAAACAAACAAACTAAAACCACTTTCGTTTTCCTTTATGAGAAATAGATAAGAGGGGAATAAAGGAGACCAACCTCTGTCTTGCGCTTGGTTCCTTGTTTGATTCCTCTCCCTTCTGATAGATCTCTGCCACTCGGTTCCTTGTCTACCCAGCTTTAAAGAGCACCTGTAGAATCAAAGCAGCATAACACTATCCAAGAACATACATCTATTATCATAAACAATATAGGACCAGATATATATTGACCACACAAATGCATATATCATCAATCATACAAGAATGTGGAGGAAAACTTGAATAGCTTTATTAATAATCAAGAATAGCAAAGAGGATTACAACCAATTGTTCTGACCCAACATCATCCTCTCAATAAGAAAGCCCTTCTTCACCTCATGAAAAGCTTAGATCACCCAACACTATGATGTTGCACCAAGAAACCAGCAGCACTTCTTTACAAGACACAAAATTCCAACCTCTGGATCTCTGGGATGAGGGATCCATATATAGATGTTTACAAAGGGGGTGAGTCAGCTTTTGAGATTTGATTAGTGTCCTCTCTCTGATAGTTCTTGATTCCACTTGGAGATTGATGATCTCTTACTCATCCCTGGGCGAATGCAGAGAGGTACGTGTCACGGGAGAAGTTTCTGGAAGAATCCACGATCCTCCACCTTGCAGATTGACCCTGCCATTTGTCCACTCTCACCCATCGCACCCCATAGAAGGGCTATTCAAGATGCATCGCACCTCTCGTGTGTATTTAGGTGGGATGCAATGCACTTTGACCATGGAGCAAGTGAGATGGTCCAGTTTTGACCAGTTCTGAGCAATTTTTCATGGAGAACTTCTGGGAGAAGATGTAATCAGTTGACCTTGTTCTTTTAGAGGTTGGAACAACACTTTTAGGGACTTAAGAGCCCTTGGTTTATGGACATTTATGATTGGGGTTGCAGTGCCCAAAAATGTCTATAACGGATGGGTAGATCTCTACAGCCGACATTACATTACAAAATTGAGGATGGACAACCCTATGAATCTTTTACAAGCTACATGCTCCGCGCCCACAAAATGCGGAGTCTTTACATCAAAGTTACAATTTTTTACCAAAATCTAGGCTCTAAGCCCCAAAACTTCCCTTGGGGAATCCTACGCCCAATAGGCTTTCCCCAGATGTTTATTGTGTTATGTGCCTTTGATTCTCTTCCTCTATGGATTATTGTTTGCTCGATTTTTATGGGATTCCACTGTAAAGAGAAGTAGATTCTTGTCTCTTATTTTAGTAGATTACATGAGCTTGTGAATCTACATGTTTTTCTACATATGCCCCACAACTATTGGGTGTACATGAAAACCAGTCGGATGAAATTGGTTTGCGGGGATGTCAAGTTTGATGAGGAGAAGATCATGCGCGTATCCCTTGAGAGGGAGCTAGAGCTACATGTGGAGGAGAAACTTTCAGTTCCTAAGGTTGAGGAGCCTTAGATTGATGTGGAGCAGCCACATGTAGAGGTTTCTGGAGTGGAGACATCCATTCAGGCACAGTTTTCCAGAGAGGGAAGAAAGAGCACGAGAGAGGCTAAAACATTCTTGGATGATGCACAGGAGAATGTGGGAGCACCCTCTTCTCAATGTAGACAGAGAAGGTCACTAGAGAGGTACACTAGATACATGGCACTTGTGGGTGCATGTGTTGTGACACAGGCATCTTCCTTTAAGGAAGCAATGCAGCAACCAATTTGGGTTGATGCAATGGTGGAGGAGTATGACTCCATAGTTCGAAAAAGTGTTTGGGATGTTGTCCTGATACCAGAGGAAAAGTCAGTTGTGAGCTCCCATTGGCTTTACAAGGTAAATAAAGCTGCATATGGTAGTGTGGAGAAGAATAAGGCCATATTTTTGGCTCGTGGCTTTTCACAGCTAGAAGGGATTGACTATGATGAGACCTTTGCTCCTATTGCAAGCTACTTGTCAATCAGATCTATTTTAGCTCTATCAACACAGATGGGTTGGAAGATCCATCAGATGGATGTGAAGACTACCTTCCTCAATGGCATGATTGAGGAATAGGTGTACATAGAACAACCTGAAGGTTTTTAAACCTTTGACCATGAGTCGCATGTGTTCCGACTCAAGAGAGAGTTTTATGGGTTGAAGCAAGCACCTATCCTTGGTACACCAGGATAGACATCTACTTCACTAGGTTGCGCTTCTTGAAGAGTGAATAAGATGCGAACCTGTATCACATAGGGTGGAAGGTAAGCTTTTGATCATTGTACCTTATGTAGATGATCGCATATTGACAGGTGATGAGAAGCTCATCAAATATTGCAATGAGGATCTTGCAAGAGATTTTAAGATGAAGGACACAAGCTCATGCATTACTTTCTTAGCATGGAGGTATGGCATGGAGATGGGGAGTTTCATGTTTCTCAAGGAATGTATGTGAATGAGATAGTCAGGCGATTCTGCATGGAGAGTAGTAAACCCATGGAGACTCCTCTAGCTGGTAATTAGAGGAAGGAGGATGTTACTTCAGGGGAAGTAGTGGAAGATATTGTTTATAGGGAGCTTGTTGGTTCACTCATGTATTTGGTGAACACATGACCATGTATGTATTATGCAGTTAACCAACTTAGTCAAGTGATGGTTAGGCCTACCAAGATGTATTGGAAGGAGGCAAAGCATGTATTGAGATGCCTCAGAGGCACTACTCAGTTTGGGTTGTGGTACGAATAAATAGAGGAAGTGAAGTTGCAAGGATTCGCCAATGAATATTGGACGGGGAATCCATCTGATGGGAAGAGAACATCGGGAGTGATCTTTAGTATTGGGTTAGATGTAGTTTATTGGTATGGTAGGAAACATAGATCGGTTGCACTCAGTTCGGCAGAGGCAGAGTACATGGTTGCATGTCAAGTAGCATGTGAGGCTATCTGGATGAGGAAGATCCTAGTTGGTTTGTTTAGTCAGCAGTTGGATCCGACAGTAATTTATTGTGATAATTAGAATTGTATCAAACTCTCTAAAAATCCATTTTTTCATGATCATTCCAAGCATAAAGATATCTGATATCATCATCTCAAAGATTGTGTATTGAGGTAGATCATGTTGTTAGATTACATTCCCATGGAGGAGCAATATGTTGACATCTTGACAAAGGCATTCCCAAGATGTAAATTTGAGTTTCACAAAGATAGGATCGGGGTAGTGGAATCCCTTTCTTGCTGAGAGGAAGTGTTGAGAAATGGCAACAAGAAATTCCAGTTTAATTGTCCTTGAATTAAAATGTGAATTAAAATATAATTCTTTTCTCATAGAAATTTGAAAATAATTTATTAAGTTTAATTAACTTAATTAATTTAGGAAATTTGAATTGGAGGTCTTTTAGAAGACATGTATATGTTCTCCCTAACTTATAGGAATTTAGGATGAGTTATGAATGAGTTGTAATTAGTTAACTCAATCTATTGAGTTAAGTCCAGTTAAAATTAGTTCCAATTAGTTTTAGGAACTAATAGTGAGTAAATAGTCAATTGGGAGACTAGTGACCTAATTAGTGTCACTCTACTTAACTGAAGATTCTACCATAAAAAAATCATGCATGTTGATTATGAGAAAGACCAAGTTAAGAATACAGTGGAGAGACAGTGTACTAATTGTTTTAGATTTTTCTGAGTTGCACTAATAGTGCATGCATTCAGGAACTCATCCTTGAGGGATTGCACAATTTTAAGAGGCTTTATTTCCCTTTAAATACAAGATATTCTCAATCAGAATTTAGACTTAGAGAGTTTGTGAATTGGCTAAGATTTGGCCTTGAGCTTTCTTATGAGTTGGAGATCGAATTTGCTGACTACTGGGATTGTTCTAGAGAGAAAAATAATTGTAATTTCATCTTAATATTCCGGATTAATACAAAACAAATAGTGGGGTTTTGATCTATGGATTTCCCCAGATATTTATTGTGTTATGTTCCTTTGATTCTCTTCCTCTATCGATTATTGTTTGCTCAGTGTTTATCAGCTTCTATTGTAAAGAGTAGAAGTAGATTCTTGTCTCTTTCTTTAGAAATTTTCATTAGCTTGTGAATCTATAGGTTTTTCTACAGTAATTTCCATGGAATTCATTATATGTTTGTCTAGGAAATCAAAACAACATGATTCCATCATGGTTGTGCTTGATAGGTATGGTGGTAAAACATCATAGTGGGAATCAATTATGGTTCAATAATGGCTATGGAAATTGGAAAAGGCATTGGCAAAGGAAAAGAGGAAATAAATGGCATTTAATTATCAAAAATAAAGGAAAATAGGAGAAAAGGAAGTTGAAAAGACACAAAAATTCATGCAAAGGAAATTAGAGAGAAAATGAAGGAAAATGAAAGAAAAAGGAAAAAGGAAATGAAGGCACTAGACATCAATGAAAAAAATGCATCAAAGAAGAAATTCACAGGTTTTGTCAGTTCTAGTTTTTGGTCAGTTTAGCTTTTGGATCTCTTACACTCTTGCATACTTAGATCATTCTTGGAGCATCCTAGCATTCACTTGTACTTGGAGAGAAGCAATCAGGGGAAGAAAAGGACAAGCGAGGGAAAGTAAGGGTGTGCAAAAAGAAGGTTGGATTAACTACTACAGTAGAAGTATATTGCAGGTAACAGGTTGCATGTGTGATTTCCTTGTTGAGATTTGGATGCATGGTACATACATGTTGTTCTTTGGTTATTTGTTGACACTGGCATGGGGATTTTCCTGGATTAATATTGGTTTCAACCTTGCCTTTCCATTTCCTAGATAGCCATGTTGCAGTGGGTTCCTTGCTTTAATTTTTTATTGGTTCTCAGGATCTGTGGCGGCTATGGGTTGAGATGATAGATATCTAGAGCCTTGTAATATGTTTGGTTCCGTGGAGGCTGTGGGTTGATTTAGTAGCACCTAGAGCCCTGGAAAGCTTAGGATGAGACTAATCTAGTTGGTATTAGTCATTTTTGGAATGTTTAGGTGAAATCACTATGGTTGAGGGTGGAGGTGGTTTGGCCTCTGGAAGCCTTGGTTGGTTATATTTTGGTTTAACCCACACGATCCCACATTCATGCTCGGAATATGCCATGGGGATGATTGGTTGAAAGAGAGATTTTGATCAGCCCAATCTATGGTTGGGTGGTATGTGGAAGTCCCTAACTTGGTTGGAATTTGCATATGTTAGTATATTTTTATATAATGGTCTATCAACATGTTTACTAGTTAATGTGTTGATTTTATGGCTAGTTTGTCATGGATTCTATTCTCATTATATGTTGGTTATATACATAGTTATATGATGTGATCTTACTATGGAGCTCTTTCATGATTTGATAAGTTATTGAATTATTGATGAATGCATGGGCTAACAAGTGTTGTTGTAGCTAGCTTGAGAGGGCCTTGAGCCTTCTTGGTGATTTTTATATGATGTCAAGATGATCATGATCAGATATGCATTCATGACCTATAACTACTATGTTTACCATTTGTTTGATGAAATGTTTATTATGTCATAGCATGTTTTTAGCAAGACTTAGCTTGATTATTGGTTGCACAGAGTTGTTACAATCTTTGATTGAATTTTGGAGAGTTATAAGCATTTTTAGGCAGTGGTCTATAGGTCATCCCTGAAAAAGTGGCACAGATCTCATAACCATTGGCACATAACAAATAGATTTCAGTAATAGTCGCATTCATAAAGGATTGTGGGTTCGATTATATCCTTCCAACTACATGCACAATTTGTTATGGGTGCAGTTGGGGTGTGAAGCTTGGGAAAATGAGTTCCAGCTTAGGGATTGATCCCCAGGAGTGATTGTGATGCTGCTGAGTGATCTAGTGTCTCTAAGGGGTGGTAGTATGTGTTTTGGTTTTTTGGCCCCACCTCCATAGCTAGAACTTAGATGTCAGGTCATTTCATAGTAGCACTCAACTCATGTTTACCTTGGAGAGCTTGAAAAGGTGGGTAAATGTGGGAGGAAGTGTTACAAAGTTTTATCAAAGCATTTTCGTTCCCTACAACCCTTTCTTTGATTCATGGTTATAGAGTGGTATCAAAGCAATGTTGCAGCACAGACCTCAGGGTAGATGTGATTGTTATGCATGCATGTGAGTTTTCTATGTGTTCATCATGTAGGTATGGTGGTTACTTCTTGCTATGGTTATGATATTCATGCATGATGTCGATATGTTAATGTTATTATATTATATTGTTCTAATATGGATTGATTTGCACATACATGATAGCCTCCCCTGAAATAGACTTAGTTATGATTTGATTATGTCTTTTATTTGGTCTAGATAACATGGTATGTGTTAAACAACACACAATAATGGACAACATATAAGATAAACTAGAACTTCTCTTGGAAGTGCTCCTTAATGCTTTCAAGATGGAGACCTTCAACTTGGAAAAAAGGGATGTCTTCAACATGCAGTGGTTTAACGAAGGCCACGAACCAAAGGAACTCATTTTGTGATTCACATAAATCTTTCAAATCTAGAAAGAAGCTAATGTTTTCTACTAGAGGAAGTGCTCCTTAATGCTTTCAAGAGATAGACCTTCAACCTAGAAAAAGGAAGGTCTACAACCTACAGTGGTTTAAGGAAGGCCACCAACCAAAGGCATGCTTAGGGGTTTTTGTGTCTCTAGATACAACTCTGAATCTAGGTATGGTTGTCTCTGTCTATAGGATTAGGCAATAGGTTCAGGTTGTGGCTCAGGCTCTCTTGATTTATCTTCGAAAATTGTAGATAACCATCAATTCCCCCCTTGTCAGATGCATGGTGAGAAGATGAAGAAAAATCAACTACAATACTTTTAATACTCAAGAACAAATCATGTGGTATGATTTAAATATCTTCTTGGTTGTTGAAGCCCATTGCCAAGCAATGATCCATCTAAGGTGAATATGTTTCTTTGTAGGAGGCTTGTTTCTTAATCATCTATTTGAATGATTATTGTGCTGACCACAATGCTCACATGGATGAATATTAAAACAATGATCTTTCAAATGGCCAACTATGTCACAATGTTGACATTTCCCAACCTGCTTTTTGTGGAAAAGGAGAAAAAATAGGTGAAGATGAACCATCCTAAAGAAATCCAACACTCTGAAATTGGTTTGGCTTGGAATAATCCAGAATATGAAAGGACACATCCTTGTCATATCCAAGACATGTTTTGTGCTTATTGTCGACCGTCTCTTCCCAAGGTCTGATGATGGGTTTTGGAACTCTATGAAAATATGCTTTTCCGTGATTAGTTTCTAGCAGTTGATGGGATAATGTCTCAATCTCAAAGAGAGGATTGTTCTCAACAAAAACAAGTTCATAATATTGTGTTTTCTATTGTAATTCATCCCATTGAAATTGTGACACAAGCTGCAAAAAATCAATATTATATTGTGCATTTTGCAGAGGTTTGAATTTCTGTGAGAGTGTCTTTGTCGACTTCTACTGTATCATGAACAATGGAGTGTATTAGAATATTTAACAACTCTAATAACTCAGTAATTCTGACCATTTTCTCAAGCTTTGAAACTAAAAGTGTCACAAAAATGCACCTTACAATTAATATCTTAGGGCACATGTTGATGGAATGGGAATTTTCCATACCAAACGAACTATAGTTGAAATACTACAACTATTCTTCTTATTCTTCTTTTGTTGTTACTATTACTCAAACATTGTAATGAATATCAATCAAAAATTCAAAATTAATATGCCATATTATTGTTTGCATTAGTGTTTTGTTACATTTTTTTATTTGGATGTGCTAATGCATTGGTGCTTGAACTCATATTTAAATGGTAAAAATAAAATAATCTTTATTCCCTACTCTAATAAGCTTTCGGTAGGCAAGCCTTCAATGAAATATTTGTATTATCAGTTGTAGAAATTGAAATTAGGTGCCCAATATTTTCTCCATGATCAATCAATATTTGTTCATTGTGTAGTTGCCTTGTATTACTTTTCTAAGAGGTTTTTCTTGATATCTTTAGTTCTTGTTGTGACGATTTCCTCAAATCCCCGGGAATCTTCATCTTTCACATCCAATCCAAGACCTACATTAATGTCTTCTCGGAAGATATGAGAAGGGACCCATGAGCTGATGCACCCCTGTAAGGGTGTAGGGGAGGTCAGAGCTGCCTTTTGTTTGTATGAAAGCTTGCAGATGGTAGCGCAACCTTCTATGGGTTGTTGATATATATGATAAAGGATATTTTGGGTTCCACATTCAAGGAGGATTTGAAGGAATGCAACATAATTAACCTAAATCCAATTTTAAATTTAAGTATCCTAAATCCAATTTCCCCCTTATTATAGAAACCTCTAGATAGCTATTTGCACCGAATACATAATGGCTACTATGTTTGAGTTTCGATTTCAAATGTTTGACACTTTGATCATGCAATATATAATCGTTATCTTCTAGAGGGGTGTCTATTCACCTTCTCTGACTCCTTTTATCAGATCATTGAAATTGACATGTAGAAAATGTTGATATCCACAACGGGGGAGTCCCTCACGTGTCATTGGCATGTGAAGATTGTGCCGAAGTTACCAGAGAGAGACCAAACCTTCACTTTTGTTAAAGAATCTCAAGAAATCCTCCTGAGAATGTCTCCATGTCTCAACATCAGTCAAATGCAATCGAAACACGATTCTCAATGTACAACACCAAAGAGATTATATATAGCATGGCTCCAAAAGATTTCGAAGATATAAGTTTTATTCCCATCACACACATATATATTATGGATCTATTCATACAGACCATTTAAATAAAATGATAATCACACAAATAATCTCATCACTGCATATATAAGATTTCCATCAACAACATATACCATACATACCAAATGACTAAGGAAGCATGGATGAGAAGCACAGGTAAGTGAATGATATAATTAAATAGTAGTCAAGTAGCAACACACCATATGAAAATTGACAAACCATATATAGGAGCCACACATAGTGGTTATTTAAGGTAGAACTGAATTCACAATTATCCTTCACATATGTCCATTTCATGTGTGACCAAAGAGTGAATGTGGACCACGATTCGACTCAACAAACCTTGCTAGAGGCAACTTAGGACGTAGTGCTCCTCGTTTCATGCATTGGACTTCAATTTAGTAGCTTGGGTGGCATAAAAAATCATGAGGAATTAAGAAGAAAATGTTAGCGTTATCCCTGTTCGTTATCTTCTTGGGTGTCACAAGCTAGCTTCACAATTCATCTCTCATAATCAATGTATAAACAAGACTTTCATCAACACATTGTTTTGATATTCAATAGAGTCCATGGAATTTAACATTTTGTATGTTTATGTGAACAACATAACTAAGAGAAAATATTTAACACAAATATTTCAGTGCATATAGGGAGTGGCATACATACAATACACAATGCAAATGGAACAACGTATTCTACGCATTGTGACTATGAATCAATGCAGAACATAGATGTTTGAACACATTGGAAAGGTGTGTAAAGAAGATATCAATCTGTGTATTGGAATAATGGCTTGATGGCATTTTTTGGCTCGAGAATTACGGCAAAAAACTACCATGTAGACATTAGGGTATATTTAGGTGTATATATTACGGTAGGGATTGCAGAAATGTTGTTGCATTGATAGAAAATTAAGGTAGGTGCAGTTAGACTATTAAAGTATCAAAGGAACCTAAAAGTTTTCAACAAAAGGAAAACGTTTGAATTTTCATGTTTGAATGCAATATTTTTCTATTTAGGGATTATGGCAAGAGGTGCAGGAATGACATGCATAGAAAGGCCACAAAAAACTAGTGGCTTAAAATGGAGCAGGGGTAGAATTTTTCTACTATAATACCATTTTAAACAATACACTATAATGGACAATAGATAATATAAAACCTTGAATGCATATTATTCATACTAATATACAATTTCATACAAGTCTAGTGACCCTTGATTTCATATTCCAAGTGGTCTCTTGGACTCCAATGACATTTCACATTCCACACCATAACCCTTAGTGGATTAGGTATCCAACAATATGTTTCCTAGAAATAGAAGGCCAAAGATGAAGAGTATATTGTTGGATTACAATTCACATGACTTCCCTTACATACCTGATATGAATTCTATGGAATAGGAAAGGTCAATTGGGCAGCAAGGAGAAGAGTATTCTCCTGATCTAGCAGATACACTGAGGAGTCTGAGGGAAAATATTCGAATATGCAATTCAGATAATAACAAGTTGATTGAGGAATAAGAAATAATTGCAAGGGCCCAAGAAAAGAAAGCAAAGGTTAATGCAATGATTCTTCAAATCCTTTCAAATTTGGAGAAGCATGGAAAAATGGGGATTAGTCATGCAGATAGGCATGAGGAAAAGGATAATGGGGCATATGGTAGTAGGTATTAAAGAAGACACATGATGGACATAGATGATACAGCTAGAGGTGGTAGATGTTTGGATACATCTGATCACAGGAGGGGTAGTGATTATCGATTCTACTGTAGTTTTGGTTCTAAGAGAAATCATCACCATTATTGCCATCATCCTTATAATAAGAGTGAGAATAGATATTTTCCAGAAGAGTTCAAGAAATCGAATCCTCTTACTTTTGATGGAGAGATGAAGAAATCAAAAGTTGCAAAAACATGGTTACTTGGAAGGAATAATTTCTTCAGATTTCATGATTACTAGGAGAACATGAAAGCCAAGATAGTTACCTTCAATCTCAGAGGAAAAGAAAATATTTGGTGGGAAGATGTGAAGAATGTTAGAATAATTAGAGAAGAGGAGCTAATTTGGGATTATTTTGAAAGACTCTTCAAGAAGAAGTACTTGTCAAAAATATATTATGATGATAGGGCTATTGAATTCTATGATTTGAAGATGGGTTCTATGAATGATGATGAGTACACTAGAAAAATCATAGATTTGTTGAGGTACATGCTTTATCTTAACGATGAGAAAGTGAAGCTACATAGGTTCATCAATGCATTTCTTGTAGCATTAAAAGAATGGATTGATTTTGATGAGCCTCAGTCATTGGAGTAAGCCATAAAAGAGATGAAGTAATGTTATGAGTAGTCAAAGTGTAAGACTGAGTTCAAGCGTGATTAGAATTTGAATGAAAATACTAAAGGAAGGTGGCCTCAGAAGTGAGGAAGACCTTAGGCTGTAAGTGGCAAGGAAAATGTAGCACCTTATAAGAAGTTCAATGCAATTGAGAGAGGACATGGGTCTCATCCTGAGGAGCAGAATAAGGGTGGTGGTATAAAGTATTTGAGGTGTTGGACTTGTTTTGGAGTTCATTGTAGAAGTGAGTTCCCATCACACTACAGTGGCCGACCTCATATTTATAGTGTTTAGGAGGCACATACAGTTGGATATGTTGGTCAGATTATTCCTCCGATTTATGTAGCAGTGGATAATAGGCAAGAAGATCATCATGCATCCATTATCTAGATGGAAGGTAAGATTTTTGATCAAGTTATCTTTAGTTTTATTGATCTTGGATAAAATTTTAGTTATATCATTCCTGACCGGGTGGATAATTCTAGCTTGAATAAAGAAGTACATGTAGAATCTTGGTTGGTGCAGTTGGCTACAGGGACCAAGAGAAGAGTTCATCATTATGTGAGATCTTGTGCATTTGAGCTCAATGGTATGCCTACATCAACACATATAAATGTTCTTCCTTTAGGATCATACAACATGATTTTTGGCATGGAATGGCTATACATTCACAAGACCAAGGTGGATTTGTATGCCAATTTTATTGAGTGTTTGGATGATAATGGAGAAAAGAGAGTCTTGTATGGAAATAAGAATCCTACATCAGTGAGAATGGTGACATCTATGCAAGCAAAGTGTAGCCGCAAAAAAGGATGTTTGTTATGTATAGTGCATGTTTCCTATGATAAAGGGAAGGATGTTGAGGATGATGAAGTCCTGAAGAAGTATCGTGTTTTAAAGTAGTTTTAGGATGTGTTTTCTGAAAAGATTCCAAAGTTTCCTCCTCATTGAGTTATGGACTTTTCCGTTGAGTTGATTTCAAGAGTGGCACCAACATCTAAGGAACTATATAAGATGATCACTTTGGATTTGGTGGAACTAAAGTTGTAGCTTAAAGAAATGCTTGATAAGAGATACATAAGGCCAAGTGTATCTCCTTGGGGTGCACAGATATTATTTTTCATGAAGAAGGATGGTACTCTTATACTATGCATTGATTACAGGTAGTTGAACAAGGTTACCATCAAGATTATGTTTCTATTGTCACGGGTTGAAGACTTGTTTGATCAATTGAAGGGAGCAATAATATTCTCAAAGATTCATATGAGATTAGGGTATCATCAGGTCCACATCAAAGAATCTACAAAACTTCATTTTGTATGAGGTATGGGAATTATGAGTATTTGGTGGTTCCTTTTGGTCTTACTAATTCTCCATCCACCTTCATGTGTTTGATGAACAATGTATTGCATCCTTACCTAGACAAGTTTGTGATAGTCTTTGTTGATGATATATTGGTATATTCCAAGAATGAGTAAAAACATTATGAGAACCTGGAAAAACTATTGAGATTGTCGAGAGACCATTAGTTGTATACCAAGCTCAACAATTTTAGTTTCTTCTAGTCTCATATTCACTACTTAGGACATGTTGTTTCAAAGGAGAGCATAACAATTTGCTAATAAAATATTAAAGCTATCATGGAGTGGCCAACTACTAGGAATGTGGATGAGGTTAGATCATTCATAGGACTAGGAGGTTATTACAAGAGGTTCATTAGGAGCTTCTTAAATATTGGATATCCTATTACATCCTTGCAGAGGAAAGGAAATAAGTTTGAATGGATTGAGGTGTGTGCAACTAGTTTTGAGTAGTTGAAATATTTGCTTACAAATGCTCTGATCTTGAAAGTTGCAGATCATGACAAGGAGTTTGTGGTTTGTACAAATGCATGCAAGGAATGAATTTGTGGAGTCTTGATGCAAGAAGGACAAGTGGTTTATTATGAATCAAGGAAGATGAATGAGAATGAAAAGAACTATGTGACTCATGATCTTGAGTTGGCAATTATCATTCATTCATTGAAGATGTGGAGACGTTTTCTCCATGGAAGGAGATTTATTCTGATGAGTGACCACAGTGGATTGGGATACTTGTTTGAACAACCTAATTTGAATGAGAGTAAATCTAGATGGTTCTCTACCCTCAATGAGTTTGACTTTGAGATAATGTACATCAAGGGCAAGGAGAATAGGTTTATGGATGCTCTCAGTATGAGAGTGTAGGTGAATCATATTTCAGTTGTGATTTCTTATGGTACGGATTTACAAGAGTGGATCTTACAAGTAGGGAATCATGATGAGAGGTATCAACAACTAAAGTAAAGATTGTAGCCACAGGGTGAAGGTGATAGAGATGGCGAGTATCACCTCACAATAGATGGCTTGGTCAGATTCAAGAATGGGATATATGTGCGAGATGACAGTGAGATCAAGAAGATTATATTGAGGGAGTTGTATTCCAAGCCATATTCATTCCACCCAGGATACCAGAAGATTTTAACAGTTGTTAAGAAGTTCTATCATTGGTCAAACTTGAAGAAAGAGGTGGCTGAGTTTGTTACAATATGTTTGGAGTAACAAAAAATGAAATCAGAATGTAAGCATATTCCGATTCCAAAATGGAAATGGAAGGTCATTTGCATGGTCTTCATTACAGGTTTGTCTCAGACATCAAAGAAACATGATTCCTTCATGGTTGTGGTTAACAGGTTGATCATGGTAGCTCACTTCATTGCAATGAATTATACTATTTAATCTAGTGAGGTAGCTTAGATCTTCATTCCATAGATAGTGAGATTGCATGGAGTTCCCAACAAGATAATATCAAACAGAGATGTGAAGTTCAATTCCAAGTTTTGGAATGAATTGTTTGGAGGCTTGGGGAAAGATTTATATTTCATTACATCTTATCATCTGAAGAAATATGGGTAGACAGAGAGGGTTAATAGGATTATTGAGGATATTTTGAGGATGTATGTCATGCATCATTAGAGGAAGTGGGGTATCTTCCACTAGTAGTGTTTGCATATAAAATTGGGTCTCAAGAGTCCTTGAAGATGAGCCCATTTCATGCTCTTTATGGTGGAGTTATAATACTCCTAACAACTGGAGTGATCTAATGAGAAGGGCGTTGATTGGACTGGATATGTTGGATGAGATGGAGCAGAAGATGTAGTATTAGAAGGAATATGAAGGCAGCATGGGCCAGAAAAAATAGTTATGCAGATCATCATAGATCATTCAAGGAGTTTCAAGTTGGAGAGCATGTGTACTTATGCATTAAGCCCAAGAGTATCTCCTTAAGGATTGGGTCATGTGCCAAGTTGGAACCTCAATATTGTGGGCCTTTTTAGATCCTTGAGAGGATTGGACTAGTGGCATACAGACATGCACTACCCACAATAGTGAAAGTCCATGATGTTTTCCATGTTTCATTGTTTAAGAGATATGTCTAAGATGTTGATCATGTGATTGATTGGTCTATATTATAGGTGTAACAAAAGGGAGAGTTCTAGAAAGAGTTTCAATACATATTGCATAAAAAACATCTCATGTTGCAGAACTGAGCAATAGATAAGGTTAAAGTGTAGTGGAAGAACTTTGTGGCCAATGAAGCTACATGGGAGATGGTTGATCAAATGTTCGCTTTGTATCCTTCCTTATTTATTTGTTGAACATATGTGTTTTGTATATGTGTTTTGGTTTATATTTATATAGGCATATGTGTGTTGTAAATACTATAATGAGTTTTGTTATGAAGCTCCAATAAGCAATATGTTGTAAATGTTACATCAAGTTGTGTTATAAAGCTCCAATAAGTAGTATGGTGGACATGTTTTCAATAGTTTGGCATGTTGTAAATGTTGCATCCAGTTGTGTTATCAAGATCCATAGGAAACACGTTTTACTGGTTATAAGCATCCTAGAACACTAAGGATGATGTCCCCCCAAGGGGGAGGGGTTTGTAATAGCCCCTGGTTGATTTTTCATGAAAATAAAATAAGAACAAGCTCAAGGGACATGTATTCCAAGTTAAATGGTGGGAAAACATTATAGTGGGAATCACTTGTGTTTTAATAATGGCTATGGAAATTGCCAAAGGCATTGGCAAAGGAAAAGATGTAATAAATGGAATTTAATTATGAGAAATAAAGGAAAATAGGAGAAAAGGGAGATGGAGAGACACAAATATGCATGCGAAGGAAATTAGAGAGGAAATGAAGGAAAACAAAAAAAAAAGGAAGATATTAGAGATCTATTATAAAAAGGCATCAAATAAATAGTGCACAACCTTTGTCAGTTCTACTTTTGGGTCATTTTAGCTTTTGCCTCTCTTACACTCTTGCACACTTAGAGAATTCTTAGAGCATTCTAACATTCACTTGGACTTAGAGAGGAGAAAGCAAGGGAAGCAAAGTACAAGCAAAGGAAATCAAGGGAGCACAAAAAATAAGGTTGGATTGACTATTAAAGCATAAGTAGATTGTAGGTGACAGGTTGCATGTGTGATTTACTTGTTAATATTTGGGTGCATGGTACATGCAAGTTGTTATTTTGTTATTTGTTTTCATTGGTATGGGGATTTACTTGGATTGACAATGGTTTCAACCTTAACTTGCCATTTCCAAGATAGCCATGGTGTAAAGGGTTCCTCATTTTTATTTTTGATCAGTTCTCAGGATCCTTGGAGGCTATTGGTTGGGAAAAATTCTCTGGAGCCCTAGAATAGCTTAGATTCCCTGGAGGTTGTGGGTTGGGATGGTATATCTATGGATCCCTATAATAGATTGGGTTCCCTAGAGGATATGTGTTGATTTAGTAGTCCATGGAGCCCTTGACAACTTGGGATGAGACCAACCTTTTTGGTATTAGTGATTTCTAGACTGGTTAGGTTAATTCACTGTGGTTGAGGGTTGAGGTAGTTTAGCATTTGGAAGCCCTGCTTGGTTCTATTTTGGTTTAACCCACATGATCCCACATTCATGCTTGGAATATGGAATGGGGGCGAATGGATAAAATAGAGATTTGGTTTAGCCCAATCTATGGTCGGGTGGTATGTGGAAGTCCCTAACTTGGTTGGCATTTGCATATGTTAATATGAGCTATTTTTATATCATGATCTATGAGTATTTGTACTAGTTAATGTGTTGATTTTATGGCTAGTTTGTCACGATTCTATTCTGGTTATATACATAGTTATATGATGTGCTATTACTATGGATCTATTTCATGATTTTTCAACTTATTGAATGATTGATGAATGCATGGGCTAACAAGTGTTGTTGTAGCTAGATTGAGAGGATATTGAGCCTTCTTGATGATTCTCATATGAAGTTAAGATGACCATGATCAAATATACATTCATGACTGGTAACTACTATGTTTATCATCTATTGGATGGAATGTTTATTCTGTACTAACGTGTTTTGAGCAAAACCTACCTTGATTATTGATTGCACAAACTTGTCTTCATCTTTGATTTCATTATGGAGAGTTCTAGGCATTTCTGGGCAGTGTCATGTAAGCCATCCCTGAAAAAAGTGGCACAGATCTCACAACCACTGGCACATAATAGAGAGATTTCGTTTATAACCGCATACATGAAGTGTTTTGGGTGTGGTTATAGCCTTCCAACCACATGCACAATGTGTTATGGGTGTGATTATGGTGTAAATCTTGTGAAAATGAGTTCCAACTCAGGTATTGATCTCCAAGAGTTATTGTCAGGTTCCTGAGTGATCTAGTGTCCCTAAGGGGTGGTAGTATTTGTTCTGGTTTATAGGACCCAATTTCATAACTGGAACTTGGATGTCAGGTCATGTCATAGTATCACTTATCTCATGTTTACCTTGGAGACCTTGTAAAAGCGGATAAATGTGGGAGGATGTATTACATACATGATAATCTAATTCTTCAACTCTATTACCATGGATTAGTGTTCCATAGACATCCTTAGAACATTCATCTCTAGCATAATGTTTGTTGGGTAGCGGATTCCCCCATAGCAAGTTTTGGGGCTTAAAGCCTGAGTTTTGGTCAAAGTAATGTAAAGACCCCACAAAATGCGGGCACAGTGTGCGAGAGTCTAGGATTGTCCACCCTTAGATAATGTAATTTAATGTAGAGTGTGTTAGCTAGATTGTATAAATAGAGTGAGGCTCTAAGAAGAAAGTCAGTTTTTAGTCTTAGTCTTAGCCTAGAAAAGGAATATGGGTTTTTGAATAAGGAATTTGCTCTGAGTCTCTAAGTCCCAGTATTGGGTCGTAGTAGTAGGAAGAGGCTCTGCAGCTGAGTGCGCAGAGGCTTGGTAGAGTCTACAGCTATATGTGCGGACCCCTATAGCTGAGTGCTCAGGGCGGAGTTGGGATTGTACTTGAGCAGAGGATTAATAAAAGATAAGTTGATTCTGGAATACTATGTGTTTATTGTTTCTGTGATATTTATGCATTTCTTTATAGTTTATGATTGCGTGCATTGGTTATGAATGTTGAATGATTAATGAGAATATTTGGCACAGATAATTAAGTTAAGATCAATAATAAAGGCACCATAAGGATAAAGGATCTAGATAGCATCTCTTTGTGCCCTTTACAGAGCTACGCAGAAGTAGTTGCACAAGTCGCGAAGGACAGATGGCTGCGCGGAGCAGCATAAGAGCATAGGATCGGTTCGAGAACTTCCCAGACTTCATCAAGGTATCCCTAGGGTGTGGAAACCTAGTTCCAGCACCCTCCCATACTACCTTCGGTGAGACATAGGTTTGTGTACTACACATTGTTGCCGAAAGGTTTGGTAGTATCGGGATTTGCTTGGCTAAACTCACTACTGAACCTGGGTCAGGCCCCAAGTAGCCAAAAAATGGTGGAGTACACATTAGAAGACTATTGGAAACTGGCGTGAATGTAGAAGACGGATGCGCTTATGGTTTGGAAGTCCCCAGCATCGAATGAGAGCCAGGTAGCCAGCATGAAGCAGCTTGCATGCCCATCTATGTCGATGGGTGCAAACGTGTGCTATGCAAGCACATCCCAGACTAAGGATCGACACATGGAACCAGTTGTAGCAGCAGGACAAGCACCACGCACCATAAATATTCCACGTCAGAGCATTCACAATGCTATGCAGAATCATGAATGTCGTTTACCAGGCGGTCCGAACTGATGGATGGGGCCATGTATGGGCAGCCCTATCACTGCACTAGAAGATTGTCACTGAGAGTTTTTGGCTATACTACCATGGTTGTGACCGCACCTTATCAAAAAAAGTAACCAAGGAAGTGCACCGCATAAGGAATAACATGAAGCGCTAATTGACATGAGGGTAATTGAGGGGTGCCCGCGGACTAGTATGGTAGGTGCAGGGAAGCTTTGCACAGGTGGTGTGCCTACTTGACTATCCGTAGAAAGCACAATCTCAGTGCTCCAAGCAGTTGAAAGAGAGTGCAGGACTATAAACAAGTTTGTAGGAGAGTTACGCAGGAAGGAGGTTACATGTAGGGACAATATGTCACAGGGGTCATGCATAAGGGGTTGCGAAGTTGCGCAGGTAGGCTGGAAGGTAAGAATTGATGTCACTATTCATGACAAGAGGTCCAATTTATGGTAGAAAGAAGCAGGCAGTAGAAAATTAAGACAGGAATTAAGAGCTAGATTCAGGAAAATATGCCACCAACAAGGTATTAATGACTTAGAAGTGGAGGGAATGGTTGAATTCAAATTCAAATGAGACTATCAAATCCCTTCAGCTAACCTCGAGGAAACACTTGGTTGTTTGATATTTGAGCTAGTATAGAGAGTTGAGTAATATTTGAGCCAGTATGGAGCATTGAGCACCGAGCAATCTTGCCACTCTTGAGTACGCGACCAAACGGATCCAGTGTAGACACAATGACAGCTATGAGAACCAAAGTGCGAATCACGAAGGTTACCCCAGAGCCCCGTATGATCTAGGAGGAGCCTGGAGAGCAGAAACTACACCAGAGGTTCCAAATTCCCCACGCATGTCGCGACCACATAAAGACAAGTAGACAATGGGGCGAGCCTGGGCATCACCACGGAACCCATGGTTTAGTAAATTGTCAATGGCAGAGAAGGGCAAAGTCGTCACCCTTAAAATAGAGGAGGAGGAGGAAGATTTGCAAGCCCTGATCACCAAAATTGAAGCATAGGATGATGAGGTAGATAATGTCTCCCAGGTACCTTCGGCGACAAAGTTAGCCCCCTCCATCCCCCCATGGAAGGGGAAAGCCAAGATACCAAAGGACCTGGAGGCCACGAAGAGTGGGCTCCAGATCCCACTAATTTCTGATGAAATAAGGTTTGAAGGTCCACCATTGGTGTTGACGGGAAAAGTGTCTACTCAGAACGCCCCTATCCCACTAAGGTGTGACAGTACCTTAGCGACAAACAAGGAAAACTATTTTCGTATTCTTCTTTATGAACTGTAAACGAAGAGGAATAGGATGAACCAACATGTGTCTTGCGCTAGTCCTTTGATCCAATCTCTCTCCTCTTTGACAGCTTCCAGCTACCTGCTCCCTTACTTGCCCAGCTTCACCAAGTTCCTGCAAGATCACAGAAGAGGAAAACTACACAAAGACATGGATTTACATTCATAAATAGCTTAGGATCAGATTTAAGTTAAACATGCAAATATAACAAAACATCATTGATACACAAGCATGTAGGAGAAACTCAAATAGATTTATTGATATAACAAGAAGGTCCAGGAGGAGTTACAACTGATGATTCCTGATCTAGCATCAACCCCCCAGCAAAGGAATCCCCTCTTCACCTCCAACAAAGCATAAATCACCCAATGCACTGATCTCTATCTCAAAACCAACAACAATTCTCTGCAAAGTACAAAATTCCAGCCCTCGGATCTCTAGGATGAGGGATCCATATATAGATGTATGCAAAGAGGATGAGTCAGCTTATGATTTGACTTGTGGCTTCTCTCTGTCAGTTCTTGCTTCCACTTGGAGACTGAGAGCCTCTTACTCATCCTTGGTCGAACTCAGTGAGGCAAGTGTCATTGGGGAAGATTTTGGAAGCTTCCATTATCTGTCCACCTCGCGGAATGACACTACCATTTGTCATTTCCCGCTTAGCGCACCCTGGTAGTGCATTTAGGTGCATTGCAACGCACCTAGCTAGTGTACTGGGGTGCTATGCAACACAGCTAGCTAGTGGAGCAGCTGAAATGATCCTGATTTGACTGATTCTGAGCAGTTTCTGGTGGAGAACTTCTGGGAGAAGCTGTAATTGGTTGACCTTGTTCCTTTAGGGGCAGGAACAACTCTTTTAGGGACTTAGGATCCCTTGGTTTATGGACATTTCATGCTTAGAGCTGTAAGGCACAAAAATGTCTATAACAGTTGCCCCCTAAAGTATGAGGCCGTTTATCGGGTGAAATGCTTTATTAGGAGGATCCGAAGTTCTTTTAATGCTGGGAGGAAACCTGTAATAAGATACAATACAATACATTATCTTCATACTGTTTTCATGATCTAGCTGAGGCGGGAATTCCCATGCTCAACTTTATAAATTCATTTTTATGTACACAGGACAGACAATCGTCTGATGGTAGACTAATGATTTTGATGAAGTCATCATCCTTTTGGTAGGATGATTATCTGTGCTGCAATGCTGTGCATGTCAATGTCTTTATTTTTCCTGAATATATATCGCAGCCCGGATGGATGAAACTAGATCCGGGTTCTTCAATCTCGTCCGATCTTCACTCGAAGTACAAGTCGATCCATGCGAGAAATGTTTTGAAGTCGAACATGGAAAGACATCGTTTGATTACCAGTCGATGATGTAAACTGTTAACAAGCGCGAGAGGAATCACCGATAATGATGATGACCCTCAAGGTACTGCAGTACAATTCACGTGGTGTGAATAAAGGACTTGGCGTCGAACACCAGGCAAAATATTTCGGTCGAAGGTCATTGATGTATACCTGTCGCCGAAGTGAGAAACTTGCCATTGAGGCATGCAAGCTTCAAAGTACTGAATGTGGTGTTCCTAGATCAACTTCTTGGATAATGAGCTGATGTCGACAAGAAGCGATCCGTCAAAGGAGGGCCTTGATGAATCCCACATCAATGACACGGAACAGAGTAAATGATTTTGATGGAGGTGAAAACGATCTGATGATACATGGTTCAGGATGGCGGTCATGAAGGAATGAAGTATAATGTATGGTAGTAGATGGGACACGGGTGACTTCTCTGGATGACTTCTCTTGAACATGTCGGCGACACTTATGTGATGGATTGGTAGCATTTTCCCCAAATGTGGATGGTATGGCGTGACCATGGTGATGTGACCGGTGAATGAAACAACCCAACCCGACTCAGGCACGGAGTGGAAGTGTCATGTTCAAGAGCGACTTGCTACCAATAAAGATTCTTTGAGTTTCTTCCCAATTTTTCCCCAGTCATTGCTGACCAGTACCTCTTTATTTTTTTCAAGCTTGAGGAGGATAACATATGCTTGTTCTATAATTTTCCCTTTGGGCAAACCCATCGCTATGTTTTAACGAGCCTAGCGATAGTGAAACTCGTTCTCGTCTAAAGACAAGTTTGTCGCTATTAATCTTTTTAACGATTTTAACAACAAAGATAACTTGGTCCTTTTCATTTTTAGTGAGTCTGAAAAGGTACGTAAAGGTAACTCCAAAATTCCTTTTTCATCATCTAATCCCTTAAGTCCGAAAAAGTATAAAACAATACAGAAGGGATGAATTTTCGATAGTTTTAACGAGCCGAACAACACAAGCGCTTGATCTTTTTGTGTAATAATCACTCAGGTCCAAAAAGATTAAAATCTAGAGGAGGGATAGCACTTCCGGTCGCTTTAACGAGTTGGAAGGCCAAAACTCGACAATCTTTTCATATTTTACGAGTCAGTTGAAAAGAGATTAAAGAAGACTCGTCTTTTGAGGAACGAGTGATAAAATGGGTAGCAGCTAATTCCATGTAAGGGTTGGAATTTTCCAATCACGACAGTGTCCAAAGGATGGCTAGTGAAATCACTCTTTGCAGCTATTCCTCAAAATGGGTAAACAATCAAATGGAGGTGAATGATCGGCCAATGGAAAAGTGGAGGTGACGGTGCAAACACGACCAAGGCTTTAATGGATGAAATCTTCATTCACGGTGGTTATTTACCGGGGAATAGTTCATTTTTTAACGAGCTTAAACGCGGGTGGAAACACTTGCTCATGTCTTATGTTTATTTTTTAATGAGCTTGAACTATGTGCTAAAACTGCTCGATTAATCCAGTCATATGATAAGAATGTCTCATATAAAACGGCAACTTTTAGATTTTTACCCCACATCCTTTCTTTATGCAAGTTAGGTGACGACTAATCCTACGAGTTTAAAGGGTTAGAGGTCCTAAAAATTTAAAAAATAAATAATCGCCCCTCGCTTGCACTCCAAAAGGTTTGCATGCCCCCAGGTATAAAACAAAGTTTCGAGGTCTCCCTCTATTCGAGCTGACAAAACATTCGTTTTATCAGGAAGGGTCACCCTTTATTCGAGCTGACAAAACATTCGTTTTATCAGGAAGGGTACTACCTCTTACAGGTTACCCAAAGATTGTTCTATTCGTGCAGCAAACAAAACACTTCTTCGGCGATGTCTATTGAGATAAAAAAAGGTGATTGACTCAGTTCTGTCAACTCACATAACTTTGACAAGAGAATCTTTTTCTAGAATAACCCCTCTTCCAATCACGGACGGGGTACAGACTAGTCATATTCTCCCGCGGAAATCTATCTTATATCCGAAGTTTTCCTGCCGAAGCAGACCAGGACGCATGCCCCCTGGGTTTCAGTCATATCCCTCCGAATTACTCGCGCTCATCGGGAGGACGGACCAGAGATTGAGACATTTCTTACGTGAAGAGACCATTTAGGGATGGTATATGACTATTTGCTATGTGTGATCCGGGAAATGAAAGCTGGTCCACGAGCTTGACCACTCTTCTTTCATGCGGAAAACACATTACTCTAAAGAGTGAGGAGACGATGGCTCCCATGCACTAAATATAGTCTCGTCCAAGGAGTAGGTTATAATCCAAGGGTCCTTGAACGACCATGACGTTCATGCGAACCGTCTTCCTTCTCAATGTTATGGGCACATCGGGAAGGATCCCTAAAGGTCGATTGGTTCCTTTATCAAAGCCTGTCAGATTTCTCATCTCAGGCAAAAGCGATGGCGAACCAAGCGCTTTCCAAGCAGTAGAGGAAAGGATACTCACAGAAGCCCCCTCATCTATGATGGTACCAGCCATGACCATTCTATATATTTGAACGATAATTCGGAATGGTATGCTTGCTGGTAAACGGGGTTTGCCTAGTTGATTCTAGTCGAAGGAGACAACTAGGTTGCTTGGAGGTGGGACCGAGTAGACGGCCGGGTATGGCTCTGATGAACTTCCCTCCTGCGGTAAGGGAATGGGTAGATTGCCCCCATGTTCGTCGGAATCTGTGTTGATGAAGAGAATTTGGACGGTGTCATCCTTGTTGTCTTCAGTGACTGTATCATCCGAAGATAAAACCTCTGAAGGCAAGACCAGGTCAACTGCCGTCTCGACCTTTTGACTTTCGTCTGGTATGGATTCAGATGGTTTATCTTCGATGATAGGCGCTTCAGCCGACCACTTGAGCAGGCCAGCTGGATTCTCAACTAGCGACGGACTCGGCAAGAGTTTTTTATATCCACGAGGGAGTCGTAACGGTGAAACTGGACGATCATCCAAAACTATTTTCGCTTCGTCTAAGAAGGGACAACGGTGTACGACATGATTGCCTTCGCACAGTTTACAGGGAAATCTAGCTTTCCCTTTTTGTCCTGGGGCTTCACTTTCGCTAGTTGACGGTGTGCTTTCAACATGATCATCAGAGGTTGACAACACCGGATTGTGCAAACGAGGAGACCAGTCCCTTAGTATCCAAGGGATGCAAGGAAAATCTTTGTGAAAGTGGTCTCCTCTGCAAATGACACATGGCGATTTAGGCCTGGTCGGTGCAGTGTGTGGATTTTCGCTAGACGACACTCGTTTTCCCCCATTCACCTTTGGCTCCTTCTTCTTCTTCTCCTTCTTCTCCTTCTTCTCCTTAGGAACTTGACTTTTGGCTTTGCCAGCCCCATCAAGCGAAGAGGAAGGGGGAGAGGAAGAATTAGAGGAAGTAGAAGGTTGGTGGGCAACTCTGGACTCGTCTGGTTGCTGATTCGATTGTTCAAGAATAGTGGTGTTCTGAACGACATTGGTTGAGAAGAGCCAGACTGGCAAGCCAATTGTCAGTCCTGGAAGCGACAATGTGGCCATATGGAGTGTACCAACATCTCCCCAAGAGGAGAAGGGACTAGGATTTCCACCAAGGGAAATTCCTTGGTTGGTATACTCCATTTTCTCAACCTAAGATCAACGTAGGAAAAGGGTATGAATATTCCATTTAAAATAAATTTTAAGACGCTTGGACACAACTTGTTTTTTCAATTTTAAAGAGTCGAGAAAAAACAAAAGATGACTCTAGTCTCCTTCGATTTTTAATGAGCCTGAAGTGACAAGTGCTCAGATGGACCTTTTCCGTTAAGGAGTCTGAAAAGGAACGAAAGGGACTACTCTGGAGATCTAGGTAGAGGGAGTACCAAACCAATCGCAAAACTACATAATAATTTTTACGTTACGGCAGTCAATCTTCCCGAATGCTGTGTTCGGTGCATTGCGATCAGTAGGGCGGCCGACACGGCTTCCTATGGATAAAAGGTTTTAAGCCTATAGGGGTCTCCCAATATATACTTGACGGTACGTGGGAGCACAAGTCTGTACTGGCACTTATCGTCTCAAAGTGGAGGAATCACCCAACCATCAGTGAGGACAACAGTTACCAGGCTTTACGACGCTGGAATACGTCTCTAGCCTAGACCTCTAAATGTTGTGCGTTAAGTTCCAAAGCGTTGTTAGATTCATTCAATTTATTTTAAGTTGATCTTTCTTAGAAGTTTGCCTTTTGGGATCACCACGAGATGTAGATGTAATTCCTAAAATGCAATCTAAAGATGATAAGCAAGCTTTTATCTCTTTTCAGCAATGAAAATCCTAGCTACAAGGGGAAAAGAAAGACACAATCTTTTCTCAAAGAGCAAAGAGCACACTATAGGTGCACTTTTCCTAAATCAAGCCAAACAGACTATCAATATGCAAATGCACATATGCATGTATTTGTTTTCACTTTCTTAATATTGATGCCTAAAAAGAAAGTTGATGTACAAATCTGAATTTGTTTTCAAGTGAAAAACACAAACAAGCTTCTTTTCGAAATCAAGAGGTAGAGAAGATTACGACACTTTATGATTTTGAAATAAACACTCGTTTCGACACTAGAAAGAGACAAATTCAAACCAAAGGCAAAAGTAAAAGCATAATCAACTGTCAACAGCAAAAAAACTTTCTCCTAAGATCAAAATCGACACTTACGACAGATCTAAATCCAAGGACGACAGTATGACTATTCTACTTTTTCAATGGAAAACTGTAAATGATGTAACAAACACACAAAGAACATCTACAGTATTTTTGTACAAAGGAGGTGGAATTAAGGCAAAGAAAAGGGGGTTTTAAATAGATACACACTGATCACAGGCTGCAAAATCAGAGACAAAACTGAAAAAATGAAGCAAAGAACCTCAGCTGCACAGGGCTAGGCTGATCAGCGCACCTGTTACATAGAGAAACTGGATTGTAGCGCAGGTAGCCCTCTCGGGAACTGTGTTGAAATGTAGAATCTCTTCATAGAGCCTGCGCTGGGGCAGAAACGAGACTTCTATCCGGGTTCCGGGTCACGGTTTACAGTTTAATCTATGGATTTTGGCCGAGTAAAAGAAATCAGTAATGCACAATCAGAGGTGGATTTAAAGGAGGTCTAAGAGATATCACAAAGGGTAATCAGATCATTTGTGAATCGGCTGTTCAAATCATAAACAAATCCAGTGAATGGATTGAAGTAGCAGGTGTCTACTTTGCATTTGATAATGGCAAATGCAGTTCGATTGCTACTTCTGTGTTTATGAAACAAACAACAAGAGAAACACAAACAAACTAACTAGACACGATCCCTAGCGGAGTCGCCATTTTGTTGACGGGAAAAGTGTCTACTCAGAACGCCCCTATCCCACTAAGGTGTGACAGTACCTTAGCAACAAACAAGGAAAACTACTTTCGTATTCTTCTTTATGAACTGTAAACGAAGAGGAATAATATGAACCAACATGTGTCTTGCGCTAGTCCTTTGATCCAATCTCTCTCCTCTTTGACAGCTTCCAGCTACCTGCTCCCTTACTTGCCCAGCTTCACCAAGTTCCTACAAGATCACAGAAGAGGAAAACTACACAAAGACATGGATTTATATTCATAAATAGCTTAGGATCAGATTTAAGCTAAACATGCAAATATAACAAAACATCATTGATACACAAGCATGTAGGAGAAACTCAAATAGTTTTATTGATATAACAAGAAGGTCCAGGAGGAGTTACAACCGATGATTCCTGATCCAGCATCAACCCCACAGCAAAGGAATCCCCTCTTCACCTCCAAAAAAGCATAAATCACCCAATGCACTGATCTCTATCTCAAAACCAACAGCAATTCTCTGCAAAGTACAAAATTCCAGCCCCCTCATCTCTGGGATGAGGGATCCATATATAGATGTATGCAAAGAGGATGAGTCAGCTTATGATTTGACTTGTGGCTTCTCTCTGTCAGTTCTTGCTTCCACTTGGAGACTGAGAGCCTCTTACTCATCCTTGGTCGAACTCAGTGAGGCAAGTGTCATTGGGGAAGATTTTGGAAGCTTCCATTATCTGTCCACCTCGCGGAATGACACTGCCATTTGTCATTTCCCGCTCAGCGCACCCTGGTAGTGCATTTAGGTGTGTTGCAACGCACCTAGCTAGTGTACTGGGGTGCTATGCAACGCAGCTAGCTAGTGGAGCAGCTGAAATGATCCTGATTTGACTGATTCTGAGCAGTTTCTGGTGAAGAACTTTTGGGAGAAGCTGTAATTGGTTGACCTTGTTCCTTTAGGGGTAGGAAAAACTCTTTTAGGGACTTAGGATCCCTTGGTTTATGGACATTTCATGCTTAGAGATGTAAGGCACAAAAATGTCTATAACAATTGGGACAGGTACCTAATATGAAGTTTGAGTACTGGGACCTCATAGATGGCGAGAAGTTCCCACAGTTGGCAACAAAGAAATTACTGAAGCAGAAATGGCTATGCAGTGTAGAGAAGGTTGGGCTACTCCATCTATGGTGTATACCCCACTACCATCGCATGCCTGTCACTATTTTTGCCATCTTGCAGCTATTGTGCCTAGTACATGATGGGTATCTCTCACTAGAGGAGCCGATTCCCATCACGGTCGATCTAATCCACTGGGATTTCAGGGCTACCCATCAAAGGAAATGACCTCGCAGCCATAGAAGGAAAGACCAGTGACTTAGCCCTCACAAAAGCTATGAAGGCCAAATATAAGCTGGAGAAGAGGAAGCGAGGGTATGCAATCGCAAGCATCAAGGACCAAGGGGTGTGCATTGCCACTCAACTGCTGGAAGTCAAGCTGATGAGAGAATGTTGCGTAGACAAAGTGCCAGCGTCTGTAATTGCGTTGGAAGAGAAATGCACAAAGGGGGTCTAGTTCAACTGGGCGCAGTTCCATTGTAACAAGTTCTTGACAAACTGCAGGGAGGCCCAGGAGTAGGGTAAGGCTTCCACTATGCATGGTTGATCTTATTCGTCTTGTTGGTTGCAGGAGAACTGCCAAAGGAAAACTAGTTTCCCACAGTTGAGGGTCACCTACCCAAAGCTGCGAGGTACACCTAGCTTTGGGCAATGAAAGACATGATGAGGATTCACAAGATAAAAGTATTCTGGGTGTTCGTAGAGGTGAGCATACGAACATGGATCAATCGTAAGCTGATCAGGTCCCTTATAGTCCATAACAGCTTACAGGGCACAACAAAGTTCAAGGTGGATATGTGTAACCTATATATCCAAGCACGTAAATACCCCACATGAACATGGGAAAAACTCCCATTCATTCAACGGATGATGTGATCTTTTGGGTGATGGAGTTCTGGCCTTTGGAATGGCACACCTCAAACTTGGCAGAAATGGAAAAGATCACAGCACAGTAGAGAAAGAAGGATACCAAGCTGCGCATCGCGCAGCTGGTGGAGAGAAGGCGCCAGGAGGAAGAAGTGACCACGTAGCAGAAGGTGGCTGAGGTAGAAGCAGAAACACAAATAGCAGAGACTGCAATCGCACCAGTGAAAGAGCCCCAGGGCAGCTAGGAAATGTCCACGGAGCAGGGCATACAGGGGGAGGATCAGACGAAGCAACACACGGACCTGGCACCATCATCAATGCAACTCAAGAGGTCGCACAACCAAGAGGAGTCAGCAATGCGGAAAAAGCCAAATGTCTCAAGGACAAAGGATTCTTTGGAAGAATTAATGTCAGAGCAGACAACTGTGTTAGAGGGGCTCAAAGCGCAGTTACAGGAATTATAGGAGCGACCCCTAGGAATAATGACACCACACACTGCAATAGGTATAGTCGAAGCTGAATAGATGTTGCACGCTCATACAACAAACACTTTGGTATTACTAGAAGGTGTAGTCTTAGCCACAGCCGAGGGCGACTAGACCACAAAAAGTCCAGTGAAGGGTTGGGGGTTGAATTTGGCCGCCCTTCCCAGAGAAATCCTATACCAGCTGCGGGATGGGGTAACTACTGAGCTTCGTGCCAGGGAGGGTTGCGCCCTCCAAGTCTTGAGGGAGCAGAAGTTAAATTTAGAATAGTTCAACCTGCAGCGCGAAAACCTGGTCACACAAACCCAGGGATTGGAACAGGCTGTGGAGGAGGCCTGTAGCACCATACCAGAGTTGGTTGTGCTGGCAGTACTCCCAATAGCAGAAAAGATTCACCAACTAGTGGTTGGAGTCCGCAAGGCTCAGGAAGAGACCATGAAGGTTCAGTTGGAGTTAAACTTGTAGATCGCTGACCTGCAGCTGAAGGCGTATCCTTCTACATCCCCGAAAGTTAGAGAGCAGCTCCAGTGCACCATTCAATCGGGGTTGGAAGCAATAGAGCACATTGTACGGGAGTGCACAAGATTGTTGGATCAGTCCCTCTTCATGCCCACCTCACTGCACGAAGATCCAACCATACAGCATCTAGAGACAGAAGCATGGTAGTTACAACAGGCATATGACAATATCAGGGGGACCGCACAAATGATCACCCTTACTTAGCGACTTGCCAAGTTGAAGGAGGCCCAAGCTCTAAAAGAAGAGGTGGATTTCGCACACTAGAAAGAAGTAGTGCTTAAAGTGCGCATCCAACCTTGGCTCGAGGAAGCATTCACGGTCACCACCACGATCGAGGGAAAGCTAGCACAGATGTAGAGTACATATGCGCTAAGGCAAGAAGGTGCCCCTAACAATGATGCATCGGAGGTTCGTGCACAACTGATACAGCGGACAACAGAATAGTGTGTTGCAAACATAAGCGAAGCACAAAAGTTGCTGGATGGACTCTGTGTGAAGATCACTGCACCAGCCGAGTGACTCGGGACAAGTCACGATGATTGTGTTGAGGGCTTGTTGGGCAGTGGATCTCCCCATAGTAATTTTTGGGTCTTAAAGCCCAGGTTTTGGTCAAAGTAATGTAAAGACCTCGCAAAATGTGGGCACAGAGCGTGAGAGTCTAGGGTTGTTCACCCTAAGATAATGTAATTTAATGTAGAGTGTGTTTACCTACCCATGGTTCGCGGACCATGGGATTGTATAAATAGAGTGAGGCTCTAAGGGGAAAGTTAGTTTCTAGTCTTAGTCTTAGCCTGGAAAAGGAATATGGGTTTTTGAATAAGGAATTCGCTCTGAGTCTGTAAGTCCGAGTCTTGGGTCATAGTAATAGGAAGAGGCTCTGTAGTTGAGTGCACAGAGGCCTGGTAGAGTCCGCAGCTGTGTGCATAGACCCCTGTAGTTGAGTGCGTACGGTGGAGTTGGGATTGTACTTGAGAAAAGGATTAATAAAAGATAAGTTGATTCTGGAATACTATGTGTTTATTGTTTCTGTGATATTTATGCATTTCTTTACAGTTTATGATTGCACGCACTAGTTATGAATGTTGAATGATTAATAAGAATATTGGGCCAACATAATTAAGTTAAGATCTATAATAAAGGCACAGTAAGGATAAAGGATCTAGACAGCATCTCTTCGTGCCCTTTACAGAGCTACGCGGAAGTAGTTGCACAAGTCGCAAAGGATAGACAAGTGCGTGGAGCAGTGTAAGCATGCAGGATCGGTTCGTGAACTTCCCAGACTTCATCAAGACATGCCTAGGGTGCAGAAAATTGGTTCCAACACCCTCCCATACTACCTCGAGTGAGACCTCAGTCTATGCACTACGGACTATTGTCGAAAGGGCCGGTAGTACCGAGATTTTCTTAGCTAAACTCACTGCTGAACCTGGGTCAGGCCCCAAGTGGCCAACAATGTTTAATGTAGCTTTTGTGAGCTAATGATTGTGCTATAAATGATGCATGCAAAGATCTAGATTGCATATAAAAAACTTTGTTTAGTATACATTTACTATACCTAATGATCAAATGGAATTGTTGGAAAATTTCTATCCATTTGAAATGATATGACTATCATAGATTTCCATATGATTGGAGATACTTCAAAGGCTAATGATATGTATGCATGATTATCTCTTTGCCTATCAAATAGTTTTTTCACTTCTTCAAATTCTAAATTAAAGCATACAATTCATAGGATAATTTCTTATCACACTAATGAAGGTCTTAGAATTGTTACAAAATGCTTTCCACCTTTATATTTACATTTCTCCCTTGGCAAAATCACTTATATAATTTTCAATCTGACGTAATTGTTGTAAATCTATCAATGCTAGAATTAGAGCTACACTAATCTTTACTTTTGAAGTCCCGAAGGCTTTTTGTTGTCTACCTCCTGACAAAAATATGTATCTAGTACCCCTAGTACTTGTGAAAGGATGTAAATGAGAAATAATAAAATAAAATTGAACAATTAAATTCCTCTAATACTAAACTACCACTAGGAAGCTCCTAACTTATGTTACATTATTAGGCTTAGGCAACTTCATAATGGATTCAACTTTAGAATTATAAAATTTTAATTAACCAATCCCTACTATATAACTGAAATAAGCAAAAGGCATTTTCCCAAATTAACATTTTAGGCACAAGTTCTCATTTCTCAAAATGTCTATCAATTTCCTAAAAATGATTTGCATGATCTTCAAAAATTATGTCGAAAATCAATATATCATCTAAGTGGAATATTACAAAATCATCTAATTCCATAAAATATATCATTCATAACCCTCATGAAAGTAGTAGGAGCATTAAAAACCCCAAAGAGAAACACTAAAAATTCAAATAAACCTCTTTTTGTTTAAAATGTAGTTTCCAAAATATCATTTTGAAATATCCTTACTTGAGGATAACCATTTCTTAAGTCCAACGTAGCCAAACAAGTTTCATTTTTTAAATTGGCACAACAAATCATCAATACAAGGAAGATAATAATTATTCTTTACCATAATTTTGTTCAATGCCTGAAAATCCACATTCACTCTCCATGTACAAATATTTCTTTGGTACCCACACAGTGGGTGATCTACATGGAGAAGTACTTTGTTGGGTGACTCCTTTATACAGAAACTTCGAAACATACTGCATGATTTATTCATCCTCGAGCATAGATAACCTATACATAAAAATTATAGGAAGAGATACGTCTTGTTGGAATTTGAATATCATGTTGTATCTCTCTCCTTGAAGATAATACTTGTGGTTCCTGAAATACTTCATCATAACTTAAAATAATATTAACTGATTCATCCTTTTGTTTAGGATTACACCCCTTTAAAGATTTGAATTTATCAACGTCGTTAGCTTTCAAAATCATGAACACAAATTTATTGCTTCCATTTACAAGCCCTTTCATGTGCCATATATAATAAGAGATATGTTATTGACCACATGATGGGCTCTTACAATATATCAATCCTGATTCCTTTTTAAAATGATTTGTGTTCTCCTCCATCTAGAAGATAGCTTTATTCCATACAAACAATGACTTCTCAAAAAAAATCCACAAGTATCAAATGGTATGACATCAAATTCTATCTCATCTATGAACTTAGAGTTGATTTCAAATTTGTGTTTACATTGTTTAGATAGCTATATATTAGCATTTTCACATACCTATATGTTGTAATATAATGAAAAGTATGCATTGGTTACCAATAGGAAGGAACAACAAGTAAACTACATAATCATATGCAATGCATGGAAGTGTAAAGAGACACAAAGTAGTGGAGAAAAAAAAATCAACACTTGCATTATATATCCTCAACAACCAATATAAACTAGTTATATATATATATATATATATATATATATATATATATATATATAGATATATATATATATATTGAGAAGATAATTATATGCATGTACTCAACTATATGCACTAGTTTAGATTGGTTGTTGAGGATATATAGTGCAAGTGTTGAATTTTTTTCTCTCCACTACAATAGTTAACTATCTCAGCTGACTTTACCAAACTGACTTGTTCGATTGAATCAACTAAAGAGTTAGCCAAATTACAATACATTCTTCAGCATGTTGACTCAACTAGGCTAGTTTACTGAGTCGACTAGCCCCTCCAACATCTCCCTTACCCTCAATGCCTTGTTCATCCCAAAGAAGGGGGATACTTGGAGAAATTACAAAATTTGAGAACTATAGTGGAGAGGATGGAAGAATAAGAAAGAGAGAAGAAGAAAAATAGTGTTGGTTGGCTAATGATAAATCACTTTGTTGTCGACAATGATGGGTGTGCTTCTGGGTGATCGTGGGTTGGCTAGTTGAATGGCCCTTAGGCTGGCCATCATTTAATTCTTGTGCACCTCCTAAGGGACTTAAAATATGAATTCCTCTTCTTTTGTTCTCCTAGAGTGACCAATTGGAATGCTATACCTATGACTCTAGAATGTTGGATTGTTTTTGTAATGCTAGTTCGCATTCCTATGAATTTGGTTCAAAAAATTGAAACTTGGGGTAAGGTGGAGTTGGTTGAGTTGATGGTGCTTAGGCAGGTCCTTCTCCAAAGGTTGTCTAATAAATAACTAGTGCAAGTGTTTGAATATGTTGTCAAATATCAGCCAATGTTTCACAGACTATTGAGCTTGTACCTCCAAAGTTTTCATGACTTCCAAGTGCTAAACTTTCTCATCCATGGAGCTTTATTGGCTTAAACATGCGTTAGGCATACCTTGTTTCTCCAATGATTGGATTTTAGCATTGATTCATTATAGGTGTTTGATGATGTTAGATGATTCGATATCTTCCTTCTTTGCTTCCCTCAATCAATATATTTATTCTCGCATTAGCTTCACCTCTAGCTTGTTTTCCTATGAAATTTTATTTTCTAATGTAATTATGGCCTAACTTTCTAGTATGTTATGCTATCATGATTCCAAGTCCCAAATCAGCATTTGTTGTGCTCAGAACCCTCTGCAAGTATTCAACAAATAAGTTGGCCATTTATTGAGAATTGTGGCAACTGTGACTACCCTATCTAAGGTTTTCTCCAAACTTTGTTTAGACTTCATAAATGCTTTGTACTCTTACTAGGTGAAAACTGATAATTCATAATTTTCATATTCATCTGTTTGTCGTCGTAGTTGAGAAACCTATTTTTTCATTTGCACATTGTGATCTACCAATTAGTAGACTAATTGTTGAATAGTAGTAAGTGGATCATCAATTCAAGTCAGAATGTCTGGATCGATTTTTTTTGCTACAAGGCTCATACAATCCGACCAAATATCCTCTTCTTGATTCTTTATTTGGCTTATTTTGTCATTGTCGGTCGCTTTCTTCTTCCATCACCCCCTTAGCTTCCTTTGTTGTATATTATAGACAAGAAAAGACAAGTCTATCAGAAGCATATGTTAAATCATGAGGTATGGAGGTTGATTTATCCTACACTTTTGGTTTTTATTTTATTTTTCCTTATCCTTCTACTCATGCAGCTTCTTCAAATATCTTAGCCCTATTTTCCAAGCAAATGTCTTGGCCAAGGTTGACTTTGTACCTTTTTGTGTTTGGGGTGTTCCATGTGTATTTTTTTATCTCTATTCAATCTTCACTAGAGTGCCCTTACCCAGATCAATTGGCTTGACATTTTTTGATGATATTTCCTGGGTCTCGAACTACGTCCCATTCTGCGTCTGTTGACCACCATTCTACCCTACTACTTGAGTTAGAGTGATGGGTGGTCAGTTTATTGTGAGGTTGATGTCTAGGACTTGTTATTTCTATTTTCCACCTCCACTCGACTAACCTTAGGTTGGATTTTATGGTGGTTTTCCACTCTAGGAACTTTTCTGAGATGGCATTATTTTTCGTTGTGCTTCCTTTTCATGTTTTGCAAGCATCTTATATTTAACCGTTTCAATGAAAATTTATTTAGTGTGGCAAAATCATTGTAAAATGTATGGGATGAACAATGACCTCAAAAAATCCTATGTCTTCCTTGGCTTCTTCATCACTTTTCCCTTTGTTGTTGTTTCTTCCAACACCTTCTTAGTTATTGCTTTGATGCATTGTTGCAGTTTTCGATCATTTGAGTGTAATGTTTGTTAATACCTCCTCCTAAATGATTCCAAGTTTATGTTGTTTGAAGAATGATTTGTTGGATTCCTTTCTTATCGATTTATTCAAGGATTTCAACAAAAGGCCCATCAAGTCAACTTTGAAAGGTAGTGTATACATTTTAGCTTCCCTTCCTTCCTCTTGTTCCCCATCTATAAATGGTAGAAAAACTCCAGTTGAGGGTTCCCAAGTGGTTGTTGGAATTGGAAAGATTGTGTTTTTTGACTTAGCTCGTCAAAAATATGTTGATTTGGAAGTCAATATGGGAGTTCATTGGGTTAAACATCGTCAAAGTCGACATACTAAAAATTTATCGTGTCAAGCCCCAATTGAATGTGTGAAGTGTTGTGAAGCATGCATCAATTTTTTTGGGATACCGTCCATCTGTTTGATTTTTTTTTTTAAATTTATCAACCAGGTTCTGAGTATTTCCTGTGGGGAGAATGACTCATGGGTTCTCGACCATCCATGTGCAAAATTATTGTATTTTTTCATCATGGGGACACTTTTCCTTGTGAATATTGCTTCGCCAACTCACAATACCTACATCGTGGATAACTAAATCAACATTGATGGGAAATGGATAACATTACTAGAATTTCAACATTCATGGCAATTGGTTTTCACCATGTCAGTGACATGTTCAGTCTAGTTGTGTTGTTTACCCGACCTTCTGATTTGGCTGATGGCTTCAAGCACATTTAACTTCTCATCATATGCTCGTTCATATGGAGTAAGACACAATGAGACTATAATGCATGCTCATTTCACTAGGTATCATAGACTTGGCTAATAATCAAACCTTTTTAGTTTTTCATTGTTGTTCCACCTGTGAATTCCTTAATCTAGGTAGTTAAGTTGCCTATATTTAGTATTTTATCCCTGGTGTATGGCATACCAGTGATGTTGTAAATGGAGGTGACTATAATATTTAGGGGTTTCTCTAACCGTAGAGTACCATCATGATATCGATTGAAGATGTACTTGTGGCTTCTTCTCTCCAGCTCTGGAAGTCCACGACTAGTGGTAAACCCAGGTAATCCGAAATTTTGGTTTGGTGAAGCATTTTAACATTTTCATAGCTTTTTTAGTCTACTATTCCCCAACTCTTGAAGGAGACAAAGTGTTTCTCATAGGATGACTTGACCATTTTAGCCTGCTTGATATTATGGAGCCAAACCTCCAACTCCATCGTGGTGCTTTTTTTGAATCGAGCTTTGGTTCTTAGCTTTGTGGGGGTCTCTTCAACTTGGAAATGAACTCTCTTCGATAGGAATATTCTTCAAAATCCCATCCTCGCAAGCACTCAAGAATATTTGAATCTAACATAGCCCGAATTGGAATGTCTGTGAGTTTAGTGAGCTCAAACGTGGGACTTGGTGAAAATTTGGACACAATAGGAGTTAAGTCTAGTCAGTCAATTGGTTTTATAGCTATGGAATTAAGTGTGCCCTTAATTTCATCAATGATTTGCCATCAAATATGTAATGTCACATTAATAGAATATTTTCCATAAATTTTGACTCATGTGATCTGTGTGTCCATGTTGTTTTTTAAGATTTAGTAGATGATTTTGTTTTTGAAAATGTCGAATCATCAAGAATTTTTAAATGTGATATGATTTCTCTCTCGGTTATGGTGTCTCGATCAGGTGTAGCCATTTGGTGATAATAGTTTCCTCCTTTCTTGATGTTATGGATGTCGGTGTCAACTTGTATTTTCATATGATGTAGTATTTAGGAATTTTCTCAATTTTTTTCCTCACTTCATTGCTTTACGTCACTTGCTGGTATGATTGGAAGTTTTCCTCTTTGATAGTACATATTTGTTGATAAGGTTATGATTTTAATGAATTTGTATTTTCTAGTGTTAATCTTATTAAATTATTCTTAACGACTAAATTAACTTAGAAAAGATAATATACATTTAGTCATTTAGATAGACTACCACCACTGTGGTTTTCATAATAGCCCATGTTCCTAGCGACTCATAAAGGTTTTCACCAGTTTCATGTTGATTTTGTCAAGTGATATATTTCTTGAGTTAGGAAACATTTACAAGTGATTCAAATAAGTACCCTCGAAGTGTTTTTAGTTGTACAATTCCTGAAGATTGTATGTATTCTATCACGAAGGGGCCAAGCCATGCAATTTCTAATTTCCTTGGATTTCCCTTTACTCGACTATCATATAATAATGCTAAGTATTTCACTTTCATATTTTTTGTTAGCAAATTTATATCATGTTGTGCTTTTTCTTTATTTTTACTTACTTGTTGTTGGTGTCGTACATGGATTCTATCTTCCTCTAGTTGTTGCAACTAGTGAATTCATTCCTTTTCAACTTTCTTATTGTCATAATTTAACACGAATGAAAGGTTTTCAATATTTGTTGTGTTCTGTATCAACACTACTACTTGTCCATAAATCTAATTTAAATGATGTATATCTAGTCGTTTGTTTGCACGTCATTTGATATGCCTGAATAGCTGTTGTGATTTTGTCGTCCCTATCAAAATTTCATATTTTTGTAAGTCCTTTATGAAATGTTTTGTTGAATTATTCAATTGCATAATTAACTTGTGGGTGGTATGTTGTTTTGTTTCTATGCTCAATCATAAATTTATATAACATTGTTTTTATTGTAGCATTGATGAAATGTGTACCCCTATCACTAATTAGAGTTAGGAGGAACTCGAATCTTGTTACTATGTTTTCATAAATAAATTTAGGAGATATTTCCTCCATACAAGATTTGACTAGCTTTGCTTCCATACTCTACCCCTATAATAATGTATTTTTCACTTGTTCTTTTAGCTATTTGAGAAACAGACTGAAAAGGTCAATCACCAAAATCTCAAATGGTAGATTTAGGTTTATAGGATGGAGTGACATATGATTTATCGGCAACTCTCATCTTAATATTTGACAAATATCACATTTCTAGACTTATGTTCAACTCTCTCAAAACAAGGTCATCCACCATAATATAGCTTGTATATTTTTTCTTGATGTTATGTCTCCTTAGTAATGTCCATCATTACCTACTTTATGAGCTCCATTTATGGTAGGTTTCCATTGATGTTATAATACACATGTTCTGAGTATCTCATTGGTTCCCACATTATATAATTGATCATTTATAAATAATATGGTGTTGCTTTTATTGTTGGGGTTTTCTTTTTGTTTCTGGATAATCCACCAAGTGTTTTCCCTATATGCAAGAATTGAGTGATTTCTACAAATTCCAAGGGGATTGCTTCGATTTTGAATAGATGAGAATCATGTAAGTCATCATCATGTTATGTTGATTCCTCCCCTATCTCAAGTCAATATAGATGATCAGACTTGATGTTCTTCCTCACTAATCAGACTATTACTTCAAATTCTAATTCTTTGAATAACAATAACCATCAATAGATCAACCCTGATGGAGTAGTTTGTTAACAAGGTACCTCAAGGCTTAATGGGTTGTAAAAAATATCAAAACATTTTCTAGGAGTTAATGACAACATTTATGGAGAGAAAATATCATGGAAAGTGCCTCTCTTTCCATTGTAGAATAATTTCGTTCAAGTTTATTTGGTTTTCGACTAGTATAAGAATTTATATGGTGTATAGAATCACTATTGAATTGTGTTATATGACCCCCACTACCACATTAGACATGTCAACCTATACATGGAACTTATTCGATTAGTCGAGGAGTTTTAAAATAGGGTATTCAACCAATTTTATTTTAAGTAATTGGAATGACTCATCACATTCTTTTGTCTAAATGTATGGAACATCCTTCTTTAGTAATTCATCAATTGGGAAGGTGATGTCAGAGTAATATTGAATAAACTTCTCATAATATCCTATATGCCCCATAAATATATTGATCTTCTTTTGGTTAACAAAGGGTTTTAAATAATAGATCATTTTGTTTTTTTTTCCATATCCACTTTCATCCCATCCTTAGATACTACATGCTCAAAAAATATTCCTATAGGAGTAACAAAGATACATTTCTTAATATTGACAGATAGTCAGATTTGTATCGATATTTCTAACATCAGTATTAACCATTGAATATAGTCTTTTAGCAATGTATATTCCAATCATAATAATAGACAACCATCCCCTATAAATATATTCCTAAAATTATTGGACAACTATTCTAGCTGTTGGTGCATTTTTTTAGACCAAAAGGCATTACTCTATATGAAAAAGAACCAAATGTAGTCTTTTCTTAGTCCTCTTTTGCAATGGGTACCTGGTTGTACCCTAAAAAACCTTCCGTGAACAAATAACATTCATGATTTTCCATCTCATTTATAATCCTATCTACAAATGGTGACCGGAATGGACCAATTATTTTTAATTTATTCAAACCGTGAAAATCGGAAAAAATTCTCATTCTATTCGGGTCATGCTTCTTAGGTTGCACAAACATGGGATTTTTCATTTCTTATTTTTCAATAGGATAGATGATTTCAGCAGTTAGCATCCATTACATCTCTTTTTACTTAATTGGCTTATATTTGTGAGCTAGTTTGTGTAGTCTTTTATTTCTTGGCTTTTCTCCTGGGATTTTCATCTCCCCCATTTATTTTATAAGTGCCTTGATATATTTATAGTGGTGGAATGTGAATTTCATATACATTGCATGATACCTCTTAAATTTGTACAGATCCCGGTTTTACATATTAAAGATGAGATCTCAAGTAATACAACATTGTTGCTAAAATATTGATGGTCATCACTTTTTGGAACCATTGTCAGGAAGGTGTTGAGAGCCTACAACTTGTTTTTCTCTATTTTCATACATTACAAAAAAAAACACAAAAAAAAAAAAAAAATAAAAACAAAACAAAACAAAAAAACAAAAACAAAAAAAAACAAAACAAAACAAAAATACAAAACAAAACAAATACAAAAAAACAAAAATTATTTTTCTTTTAATTAAACATGCATTCCTCCTAGAGTTAGAGATAAACTAGGAAATTTTCTACTAGAAACCCCTACTTATAAACCTATAAGTAGCAATTAGAAATAGTCAGTTGATTATGAGACACTTCCTTCAATAACATTAAGTTTTGAGGCTTATCTAGACAATCAATGTAGGGAATTTAAGACCATATCAAAAGGAGGTATCTCTCCAACTCACTATATAATTAATGAATATGGAGATCAATCTGAGGCGATTGAGTTTCCAATATAAGAGACTAATGGGCAAGCTAGGATGAAGAATATCAATCCATATTTTCTCCCTCACTCTTATGGATTAACCAAACAATATCATATCACTATTATATCTGTGTTTGTTGTAGTGTGCACGACTTATGACTATATTAAAAATGAGTGGAAACTCATGATTTTCCCTTATAGTTTGAAATATGCAACCCTAAGGTGGTTCACGAGTCTCAAAGGGAACGAAATTTCCAATTGGGAGTAATGAAGCAAAACTTCAACAACAAGTACGTAGATTATTATAGGGTTGGAGATACAAAGGAAGATATATTTAGAATGACACAAGGATAAAATGAACCCTTGGAGGACATTGAAGAGAGATTTCTATTAAGTTACAAGAGGACATACAACTGCAACCTACATGAAGACTCTTTGAAACTTATTCTGCAGAAAGGATTAAGAGAGGACACGATGGAAACAATGAATATCTTATCCAATGGAGACATCTACCAGCTATACTATTCCACTATCAAGAAAATATTTAAAAGCTATTCCAAATCAAACAAACAAAAAGGTTAGATCTGGTACAGTTTTGGTAAGTCCTTCTTCTTCTTATTCCCGTTTACTTACAAAAAATGAAATGAGAGAATGTTAAAAGATATGAATATAGTTATCATGTACTCAATAGCCTCACGAATGGAAACATTGGATGCCAAAACAAAACCAAAAGGGGAAAAAAATGCATTGGTTATCTTTTGTCCCAAGTTCACCGAACAACACTCTTGAAATGTCTCTCTAGTTAACAACATAGAAATATGTGCACTTTGTGAGGAACAAAATCTTATTAATAAATTTCCTTCTCTAGAATTTTTAAATTTATATGTAGAGGAGATAAAGGAAGCATGGAATTATTATGCTTCATCAACCAAAAGAGGCCAACAACATCGATGTAACAAGTCCCACCACTTAGCTCCCTCTAGGCCAAATGAAAGGTGTTACTTTCCTGTAACCTAGATTCCATGGTCTCATTATGGAAATGGGGTTAAGAAATTAATCCTTTCCCAAAGTTAGTGGAATTAAATTTTGACAACATTATCATGTTCAACTCTTCGAGAGATTTTTGACAATATAAATTTTATCCTAATAGAATACACAATCATAAGATATGCCCATTTAAAGTTTCTCCATTTAAACCCTGCCATGTAGGAAATATGGCACCCACATGGAAATTCCTGTAGAACTTTCTCTACAAATCAGCTAGCTCACTGATATCATGTAGAAATTTCACCTGTAGATCAAACTGATATATGCAATGTACTAAAGCATAATACTAGATCTACATCTACCATATACTTTGCGGAAGCTTAATTGAACATGAGAAACATCAAGCATGAACAGATATCACTGATAATGAGAAGCAATCAACCATAACATAGAAGATATAACTTGGGGAAAGCACCAACCTAAAACCCCATCTCTGTATTATCAATCAAGTGGGAATCCTCAACAACATACAAAAAGAACCAGCTCAAAAGCTATCCCGCTCTCTCTGTAATCTGATAATGTAGCTCATGGACTATCTAGGCCTGTATATATAGGCTTCACAAGTCCTCCAAGCTCCTATTTCCTTTTGCAATTTTGATTGGGGTCCAATTACATAACATGTGTGAATTGGCCCAAATCATACCTGTTGTCACCTGAGGTCCAACTATGCAGTCATAGAAGGAAGAAGATTCCTTCCTCATGCAAGGAATATTCACTACGAATATCCTAGCATCTGATAGTACACTGTCCCTCATATGATCTCAACTGGGTCATTGTTTGAACTACCATGCATCAATTAACCATGAGACAATACTCAGTTATCTGAAAATAATAGTTGTCACATGCATGAAAGCATCAAAAAACTATATCTCATTAATTTAACAACTTGTTAAATTAATCTAACTGAACTTGACTAAGTTAAACTAAGTCAACTGATCCTCTCTATATAGAAATCATCCTTAATTCCTCAACCAGTGGAGAAAAGCAAGGACACATTCCCTAATCAGTGGAGAAATTATTGCATAATATCACAAAGACTTCAAGTTTGATTTTCCTTAACTAATTAACTCATGGAGAGTTAATTAATTAATATTCAAACTGCTGGTAAGACCAAATTCGAATTTTACTTCCTATTTTAGACCAGGGACTATCTAAAAGTAGGAATCCAACTTGAACTACAAAAACTAGAACTTCTATTTTTGGCACTTCAATTTTTCATTCCCTATTGCCCAATCCAGCACTAATGCCCAAATTGCTATTTTTAGCAATCTCTTGTTGCCAATTTTCAACACTCCCTCTCAACAAGAAAGGCTTTCTCTCAAACCCGATCCTGTACCTCTAGAATGTTCTGCATGCAACACATATACCAAGTTTGGTTGCTCCAACAACTCTCGAAACAAAAAAACTCCCAACGGACCTCTCTGTTGGGCTAGAAACATACTCTGATGTTGAAGCTTTACCTACTGCTGACAAGTGCTCCCTCTCTAACCTCTACGCTACCACAACATCTCCATGCATCTCGCACCATTGCACCCTTCTCTGTGCTACCCTGCACTATGCAACACACTTGTGCCTCTCACATTGCTGCAGCCTGCATGCTCTACGCTGTCTTAGGATTCCCTACACTATAGCTCTCTCTGCTGCTCCATCCACATCTGTCTCTACCCAATCAATCAGTTCTACTACTCCTCATCGGGGCTCCAGTAGCAAAGTCAAATCAAAGAGGTTGGGTACCTCAAGGATCCTGCCCCTCCTCCTTGGGATGATCACTCCACATCACCTAACCTCCTACCTGGAGGTATGGCTGCATGTGATCCCTCAGCCCACCTGGCTCGAATTTCCCCCCTACTGGAGGTCTCTGCATGAGTAGATGTCTCTACTCAATCTCTTCTCAGCTTCCCCTATTGTGGCTGCTCCACAACCTCTTGAAGCTGATGCACCAACCGTGGCTCCTCCACAATTGTCTGAGACTTCCTCTAGCACTGCATGTTGAGAGGTAATATACTCTCCCTCTCAACCACCAAGTCTCCATTAATTTTCTTGCTGCTCAAGGCTTTGCATGCATCTTGAACCTCAAGAGAGTATAAGTTCTTAACTCGTGAGCCGATCTGCTTCACCTGTCTAGTGATTATGTGTCTAAGGAAAACCTTTCCCTTACTGAAGACTACATCATAGCCTCTATCTTCCATCATCACGATGGAGACCAAGTTTCTCTTCAGTCCTGGTATATACTTGACATTGGTCAAGGTAAGGTGAGCTCCATGCTCCCTTTGAAAAATAATTGTTCCTACACCTGAGACACTGTACTTTTCATCATTACCCATCGATATGAGTATCTGGAGATCTTTCTCCTCCAAAGTACTAAACAAACTCTTGTCGCTAGTCATGTGGAAAGAAGCTCCACTGTCAAGAAACCAACCACTTCCCACCATGGATGAAACCATGCATGCGAAGACTATGAAATCCAACTCGAACTATGAAGCAAGTGCCTCACCTTTAGGTCCTTCCCCAGATCCCTTCTTGGATTTCCTCTATTGACAATTTGTAACAAAATGGCCCACCTCATGACAACGAAAGCATCGCACTTTCGATTTGTCAACCTTCTTCCCACCATGGGAAGAACTGGATTCAGAAAGAGAAATGTTCTCCTTCCCCTTCTTCGCCTTACTCACTAAGGCACAGTTCTCTTCATCCTCCATGGATGAAGAACCATCTCTAGTGCTCCATCTGATCTCCTCCTGCATCAAGTCTGACCATAGTTGTTCCCAGTTTGACAGTTTCTCCCTTCCATTAACCGAGTCCTGGTAGCTGTGCTAGCTCTTAGGAAGGCCAAGGAGTGATAGACTCACCATGTCATCATCAGATGTCACGACTCCTACACTTACAAGCTCATCCCTGCATGAGGTGAGATTGTTCAAATACATAGAGATAGTGTCGCCCTTTTCACACTTGATCTTTTGAAGTTTGTCCTTGAGTAAAATCTTCCTCTAATCACTATTGTTTTGATAAATATCTTTCAATGTTTTCCACATCGAAAATGGAATCTCCTTCCCATGGAGGCTCAAGACTATGTGATCTCAAACTCCCTCTAGGATGATTCTCTTAGCTCTAGCCACACACTTCTTCCATTCCTCCAATTGAGTAGCACTAGTCGGCTTTGGGACTTCTTGATCAATGAAGTCCTTAAGACCATTATCTTCTAATACTACCTCCATGCGATCCGTCCAGCCTATATAATTTGAACTGCCATCAAGGGCATATTCGAGTCTCAAACCATAGAATGCCATCGATGAAATAGATGTGATAAGAACTCAATTCAATATTCAGAAACCACAAACTTCAACTTCTCCCTTCTTCTATATTGTTCTTCCTTGATCACCTGTGTTGTGATACCATGTAGAATTTTCTTTACAAATCAACTAGCTCACTGATATCATGTAGAAATTTCACCTGCAGATCAAACTGATATATGCAATGTATTAAATCATAATACTAGATATACATCTACCATAAACTTTGCGGAAGTTAATTGAAAATGGGCAACATCAAGCATGAACAGATATAACTAATAATGAGAAGTAATCAACCATAACACATAAGATATAATATGGGGGAAGCACCAGCCTAAAACCCCATCTTTGTATTATCAATCAAGTGGAAATCTTCAAAAACATGCAAAAAGAGTAACTCAAAAGCTATCCTGCTTTCTCTGTACTCTGATGATGTAGCTCATGGACTATCTAGGCTTGTATATATAGGTTGCACAAGTCCTCCAAGCACCTATTTCCTTTCACAATTTTGATTGGGGTCCAATCACATAACATGTGTGAATAGGTCCAAATCATACTTGCTATCACCTCAGGTCCAACTATGCAGTCATAGAAGGAAGAAGATTCATTCCTCATGCAAGGAATATTCACTAGGAATATCCTAGCATCTGATAGTACACTATCCCTCATCTGATCTCAACTGGGTCTCTGTCTGAACTGCCATGCATCAGTTATCCATAAGAGAATACTCAGTTATCTAAAAATAATAGTTTTCACATGCATGCAAGCATCAACAAACTATATCTCATTAATTTAGCAAATTTTTAAATTAATCTAACTGAACTAAACTAAGTTAAACTAAGTCAAATGATCCTCTCAATATAGAACTCATCCTTAATTCCTCAATCAGTGGAGCAAATCAAGGACACATTCCATAATCAGTGGAGAAATTATTGCATGATATCACAAAGACTTCAAGTTTGATTTTCCTTAACTAATTAACTCATGGAGAATTAATTAATTAATATTCAAACTACTGGTAAGACCAAATTCGAATTCTACTTCCTATTTTAGACCAGGGACTGTCTAAAAATAGGAATCCAACTTGAACTGCAAAAAATATAACTTCTATTTTTAGCAGTGCTATTTTTAGCACTTCTATTTTTAGCAATTTCTTATTGCCAATTTTCAACAATTCCCACCTAACTCAAATGGTTCAACAGAAGCATCAAACTCCATTATGGCCATGGCTAAGTCCATATGGCACTTGCCACATTACTTAACTCCCTCGGCCCAAGAGACCAGCCATTAGCATGTAAATTTCATTATGTGATGTTGTATTTGGCATATCGGAAGTATGCAACTTCCATAAAATTTCACTTAACATACACTTTAGACTCTCAGATCTCTAGACTATCCTCCATTCATATGCACCCCCAGAACTAGCCCACATATGGACCATCCAAGCTTACTACTTCGCACTTACCACAAATTTCCTAGAGTTTTGGACCACCAATTTAAATCCTCCCTGCACTACCTTTAGTTGTAAAGGCCCCACCCAATATTTCTATCTAAGTCAGCTTACAAAGAAGTTAAATCCAAACTCCACATGAAACTAACACCAAAGGACCCGACAACACATATATAATATCTGATCTGCCTATCACTATTGTCTAGGTAAATCCTCTCTATGGACAAAGACGATCCCTCTAGCCCAATGAGTGGGACTAACAACCTACATGACAATATACTGGACACTTTCCTAAGTTACAATTTAAAAGAGAGACAAAGAAGATGGCCTACCTTGTTCTAATGCTACCACATCTTCATTTATTAAAGACCTTGAATCACTTGCGTCACGTGCTTGTTCTGCTACTCACAATGTTTAAACACATGCACAAGAGATCAAGGCACAACAAAGCATGCAAATAAAAATAGCTCAATCAAAAGTAACCTACTTAACAAATCAAGGAACGTTAAGCTAAATGATACAAATACATACACATTTAGGTAAAATGAACTAGCGGTTGTATATTAATAGAAGAAAGGAGGAATTATACAACCAAGCCTTGACGTCAATAGGCTCTCCTTGAATGAATGTCCAAGTCCAAGCTAGGCTATCCAAGCACTCCTTCTCCAAGCCAAATGAGTAGCATATGGGAAAATCCTTAGCATAAGGGTGCAAATAGACGAAGACCAACCATTTGGGAATGGGAGAGGATGAATATATAGGCAGGGAAAGGGCGTTAGGGTATCTCCAAACATAGGAGTAGGCCCTCATCTCAAGGAGGTAGCTCATAGGGATAAGACCAAGAGGACAAGTTGGGAGAACTCATCCTCATCTACGCCGAACAACCTCCCACTTGCTACTCTGGAAGATTCTAGATCACGAAGCTTCTCATCCTCTTTGAGAAAATTACCTTTTCGGGATCATCATGGGTATACAAGAAAATAGAGCGATGTCATCCAGGGTCTGGTATAATGCAACAAACAACCATAGTTTTCAGTCTCATAAGAGCAGTGATTCTCAAATTAGGGTTTTAGAGCTATTTCCTTTAGAGGAAGCTCAAGGCATTTTCCAATCAATGTTTTAAGGAGGATCTAAGTTGCATATATGAATGAGTACACTGCACAATGGTCATGTTTTGGGTACTTCAGGGTATGTCACATGGAAGTGCGTGAGGTGTGACAAAATACTGTGTAACAATCACCCGTGTTAAACTAAGCTTGGCCATTTAAAATCTAAACACACAGTGATATAGCTCACACCTTTCCTCTTAAATTCCCTTACTTTTGGATCTAGTCAGACTAATCCAAGTCCAACCTCACACATGAGCCAAATTCTACCCTAGTAGCACTTGACAACTATCTTGGTTTTATTTGAACATTTTAGGGAATTTTAGCAAGAAGTCCACAAGAACCTGGTTCTAACAAAAACATGCATAACCACCAGAATTCACATTCATACATCAACACAATAACCTTCAAGTGCTATCCATAACATAATAAATTGATAAAGATATGAACCTCCCTTGCACATAGACATCGCAACCAAGCCAAAACCATGGCTATTGTACTCTACAATTTCAACGCAGTAATGATCTAATGACCCTAATTGGGTCTACATAAGACTGTATTAGGTCTACTGGTAATCATACCAAGCACATCATTAATAGTATTAACATAGAGATCCGCACAAGCCATATTCAGCTTTTTCAAAACAATATTCTCATGACATAGAGCCTCTAGTGTTTATACCATGTAGAGCATGGCATATTCATGCCATAAGAGTTTAATAGAGCTCTTAAAAAATCATAAGAAATCATGCACCTAGTCAAGAATATATTAGCAACCATGGGGATACACAAGTCCCTCATATTCTAAGCACAATCATGCAATACATCTCATTGCAAATGCATACATGAATACTCATTCCTTCATGAAAAATGATGATACATTCTTCATCATATAGTAACAACATTTTCCAATTCAAGTGCAACAAACATACACAGAGATACAAGTAGAAACTTATCTTATCAGTTAAATGTCTGGCAACTGAGAGAGGAACTTGAAATATCCTCCCAACCATAGGCCAACTACATTGTTGTTCTTTGTTGCATTTAAGCACCGCTAGTGAGATTAGTGAAGTGCTCAATGGAAATTCACACCAGCCATTCACAAGACATGGGAATCCAGAGCACACAATGCCTCCACTTACAACCCATAAGGAGTCAAGAGAACATAATGTCTCCACGAAAAAATATCACTTCATGGAATCCATAATACAGAGTGCTTACACCTACAATATAGGAAGATTCCAGAGCACACAATAATCACTTATAGGAATGTAGAGCCCATGGTGTCTCCACTTGATTTAAACTATAGGAATCTAGAGCCCATATTTCCTCCACTTTCAATTTGATAGGAATCCATAGCACACCATGCCTCCACAAGATATCTTTCATGGGAATCTAGAGTCCAACTTTAGGGTCTCCACCTATAAAAACACCAATAGAAGTCCGAGAATAGCCAGTGTCTCCACCTGCTGATTAGGAATCCAGAGTCCATTGTCACTCTACATTGTTAACACCACAACTTTAGCCTAATCTTCCACTAAACTATTCTAATGTTTCCCATGCACTACTACTAACACACTATTCTTGTTATAGTGATACCAACGCACCTTGATCTCTCTTGCCTTTCTCATTGTGCTTTTTGATAATGCACACTCGCAACTCTTTTTCTAATTTCCTTCGTGTGAGAGTGTTTTCACTTGTCTTTCCTAGTAATGCTGAAATGCCCCATATTCTCACTACCAAGCATACTTTTGTATGCTATTTGTTTTCTCTATAACATTTTGACTGAGCCAACACATCTCGCGAGGACAATACTGGCTTGTCCTCTTTCCCGTACACATATTAATGTCTATACCAATTCTACATTTAATTCGTCAGGGAGATTGGTGGCCAATTAAATGAAACTTCTGATTTTATCTATTTCCCTAAGTAATTCCCAAGTAGATTCTCCTCCTAGAACTCTTAATTGGTGTCCTCTCTCCTAGTCCATACATTTTTATGTTCATAATTATTTACAATGGTACATAAAAATGTTTACAATAGGGGTAACCAAAAAGGGTTTTCATAGACCCCACCACCTTAGAAGAACACTATCCTTAGTGTTCTACGGTGTTCTATACTTGAACACATAATTTATAAGAGCTTTGTACACATAACTCTTTTACACTTACATTTTTTTAACTAACAAACAAAAATGGGTATGATACCCTCATATTTTCCACCATTTCCCATGTGGCTTCATCTGGTCCAAAATTCCTCCACTACACCCTAACCTACTTGATTATGGATCTTGATCTACCTTGGATTCATAATGCACAATGGATCTAGCTATAGTTGTCCTCTAGATTCCACCTATATTACATACCAATCAACATCACGATTAACATCATGTACATAATTTTAAAGTAAATATATATGGAAAACGTCATGATCCTTCACTCTGGGAGGTACGACCAGTTTGTAGGTCACTAACCCCACTCTTTCCAAACAATGGAATGGCCCACAAAACCATTGTGCAAATTGGTACAAGACCCAATCCTTAAGGAAATTTTCTTTGGTTTGATGCAGAGGTAAACATGTTCTCCCACTTGAAACTACTTGTGCATCCTTTGTTGATATAAATAGCTCTTATGCATCACATGGGCTATTTTTAATATCTTCCAGATAAAAACTATATATTGTTCCATTTCCTTCAGCATATATGGCCCAATATGAAAATTTTATTCATTTGATCATTTTAGTTTATTGGTGTGTTACATTTGTTTCCACAAAGAGCCTCAAATGGAGTCATTTTCAATGACTCTTTGTAGCCATTGTTATAGGAAAACTCTATCAAAGGTAGAAATTATTCCTACCTCTTGGGATGATGCATGACATACATTCTAAGCATGTCTTACAACACTTTGTTACTCTTTTAGTCTACCCATATGTACATTGTGCTGAAGGTTAACTCTATCCCAAAACCAAAAAACAACGCCTTCTAAAATTTTGATGTAAACTTAACATTTCGATCTGAAATAACTTCTCAGGTACATTGTGTAACATGACTATTTCTTTTATAAAAATCTGGGCAATGTCACTTTCTTGGTGAGTGGACTTTAAAGATACAAAATGAGCCAACTTTCTTAGATTATCCACCGCCACCATGATGGCATTGTTATACCTATCTTTCCGTAGCAGTCCCATGATGAAGTCCATTGAGATGACTTCCCACTTCCATTCTAGAAAGGGGATTGGTTGTAGCAATCTTGTTGGATGTCTACACTCCATGTTTACGTGTTGGCATTCCACGAATTTTGCAACATATTCAACTACATTCTTCTTCATACCTATCCAATAGTACAAATTATTCATAGTTGTTATTTTTTGATATCTTGGATGACCATAATATGGCCTTTTATGGAAATCATCCAAGATGAGCTTCCTCAAGTCACCGGTGAATAGTATGTACCACCTGTTTTGATCTTTAATAGTCCATTCTCCACGAGGGAATAGTTCTTGATATTCCTTCTAGCTCTTGCTACAATTGTTCTTTGATTTGTTGATATCACTCTCCTACTATATGACCTCCTTGATCTTGTCTTGAATGTCAACCTCACAAGAACTTATTGTTGTCACATGAGTTATTCGTAGCCTTCTATTAAGTGCATCAATTACTCTATTTGCCTTTGATGTATTTGATTTCAAAATTTAACTCACTAATCAAGGCTAACCATCTTACCTTCCTGGAATTCATCTTAGGTTTATCAAATATATATCTTAGCCCTCCATGATCTGACATTAAGATAAGCCTTCTTCCAAGGAGTTAGTGCCTCCACATCTTCATTGTGTGAATTATTGCTGCCAACTCTAAATCATGAGTAACATAATTTCTCTCATGTTCATTCAACGTTTTTGACTCATAGCATAGAACCTATCCTTTTTACATCATGACCCCACCAAGCCCTTCCTTGTAGACATCTGTGCACACTATAAGATATTTTTTGGGTATGATATCTTCAATGTCAATGCATGTGTGAGAAAATATTTCAATTGCTCAAAGCTAGCTGCACACTTAGCTATCCATTGAAATTTAATCCCTTTCTTTTACAACGATGTGATTGGATTTCCAATCTTTGAGTTACTTTAAATAAACCTTTGACAGTAACTAGCCAATCCCATAAGGATCTAACTTCTACCACATTCTGAGGAGTATGCCACTCCATGTTGCATTTAATATTCTGCAGGTCTACTACTACTCCTTCCCTTGAGATGATATGTCCAAAATACTAAATCCATGGCTAGAATAATTCACACTTTCTATGTTTTGTATAGAGCTTATGCTCTCTTAGCAATTGTAATATAGTTGCAAAATGCTCTTCATGTTTCACCTTAGTTTTTGAATAAACCAAAATATCATCAACAAAATCCAATACAAGATTTTCCATGTATGGACTGAGCACATTATTCATTATACACATGGATTTTTTTGGGGCGTTCATAAACCCAAATGGTACGACCACAAATTCATAGTGCCCATAACTAGTTCTAAAAAAAATCTTATGAATGTCTTCGTCTTTGATGCATACTTGATGGTACCGAGACCTCAAATCATTTTTCAAGAAGATCAAAACTCCTCCTAGTTGATCAAACAAATCATCAATCCTTGGAAAATGATATCTATTCTTAATTGTGGCTTTATTGAGTTGTTTTTGACCAATATAAAGCCTTAATGTGTAATCCTTATTCTTGACAAATAATATAGTAACTCCTTCGTGTGATACAATGGGTCTGATGTATCATTTTTAAAACGTATCCTTTAGTTGTAATTTCAACTCCACCAACTCTAGTACGCTCATTCAATATGGAACTTTGGATACTCAAGTCAATCTTGCTAATACCTCTATGGAGAAATACATTTCCCTGTGTGGCAACAGTGTTGGAATCTTCTCAAGAAACACATCCTCAAACTATTTTAATATAAGGTTCTCTTCCAAGCTATGGCTACTAATTTATGAGTCGTTTATCACTTGGGAAGTGAACAACTCACATCCCTTCCTGCCGCACTGCCTCAACTGCAACTTTTTTATTTATTTAACTGTCACTAGTTTTAATTGTCCTTGCAATGTTACATTTTCCCTTGTTTCACTAAGACACTTGAATCACTTACTGAAGCAATCGAATTTGGTCCTATGCTTTGCCAACGAGTCCATGTTTATTAATACACCATACGAACCCAATGGTAGTAGGTTAAAATTAGCTGACATGGAAATATTGTCAATTATAACTATGCATGAATTCATCACATTCTCAACCCATTTCATAGTCCTTGTGCCAACTGGACCAACTTTGATTCCTCATGTGCTTCCTTTGGTAATGCACACTTCACTGCAATACTGTGGCTAACATAATTCAAATTAGAACCTAGGTCTATTAAAATTGAAACTGGATGGTTGCATCAAGAGGTGCTCTACAAATCCATATAAGGGAGATGTGTAACTGTAATGTAAAAATGTATGTAAACATTTTTAAATGTCAAGTCAATAAGTTTAATTTATATTAATATGTTCAATTATAAGATGCAAATTATTTGTAAACATTTACATGTCATCTCAATTAAATAATAGTAAAACGTTAAAAGTAATATTGTTAGGTCCTTATAATACTAGTGTATTCCATTATTATTATTGTCATTATAGCACCTTATTGTTATTGTTGTGCTCATGTTGTCCCCATATTGTTATTATTGTTCCCCATAGAAGCCTACTATTCTTATTGTTATGCCCTTAAATTATTATTGTTATGTCGACTTTGACTATATTGTGACCCCTTAGACTCCTATATATAGAAAGGAGGTTTTGTCATTTGTAGCATCCAAGAACTATTCATTTGTGTAACGTAAAGGAGGTTTCCCCCTCGAAGAGGCTGATTTTAAAGTAGTTGCTCTATATTTTTTTCTATTTTGTGAGCTGGTTGCATAACAATTGGCATCAGAGCTTTGGATTCTAGGGTTTTACTGCTTCAAATAGGTCATTGTGGCACTTTCTCTATATAAAAAAAATTTACGATGTTTTAGAAGCTAAAATTAAAACCCATTTGATCTTAAATCTTGATGAACATCGAGTCCACATTTCAGATCTTGTATCAATATATTTTCCGAGATATGATCCAAGAATCAAATGAAAATTTTGTAAAAATGTATAGAACGAGGATGGATTCTTATTTTCTTTGTATTAGTTTCAAGTCCGAAGTTAAAAAAAGTAAGATGTGGCACTTCGTACAAGTTCGCTCCACTGAACCGGTCTATAATTAGGTCGTCATGGGTGATTTGGAAAAACTTTTTCTTGGATAATCCGATCATGATCAGACTTGTGGGGTTGGAACTAGGACTTAGAGGGCTACTACAAGATGAAAATTTAGACCTTGGAGATATGAAATTATAAAGATACAACAGATTCAATATCGAGATCCGACAAACGCAAAAAACATGTGTAGTCTTATTAAAGTTTTGCATAAGTTTGGTTTGAAAAATAAGTTTGAAGGAATTCAGAGGACATAGTGAAGAATAATTATCATTAATTTATGCCCCAAAGAAAGAAAATGGAAACACCTAGTAAGCAACCTAAAATTTCTAGCATGACTCATGAAGAAGAGGAAGAAATTAAACAGGATATATCAAAATTACGAGACTAAGTGTAGCAAATTTCACTCTCACAAAAAGTAACAGAAACTAAGATGGGTGGTTTAAAGAAAGATGTGGAAGCCAAGATGGATGGATTAAGGAATGACATGGAAGCTAAGATGGATGGTTTAGAAGTAAACATTGAAGATTTGAAGAAATACATGGAAGGTTTGAAAGGGGTTTTGGCAAAGTTGCTACAATAAATGCTTCCTAATGGAAAAAAGGTAGTAGAGGAAACTCATGATGAGAACAAAAGAAATGTTAGTAATGATTTCATAGACTCTAATGTTGGATTGAAAACCCACCATGTTCCAAAGATTGATATGAGGAAGTTTGATGGCAAGGATCCCATAATATGGATACTATAGAGGGAGCAATAATTTGATCTCCATAATTAGTGAAAAACACATAAAAGGTACGCATTGCAACTTTATATTTGAAACCAAAATAGGTTTTATGGCATCGATGGCTTTGCTCTCATAAACAAATTGTCACTTGAGCAATTTTTATGAAAGAAATGATAACACATTATGAGGAAACAAAAAGCAACACCTTTTTTAGCCATTTGATAAATCTTAAACAAAAAGGTTCAATGGTGGAGCACATTGAGGACTTCCAAAAATTGAATATAAGGGTAAAAGATATTCTAGAGGAGCATATGGTTGATGTGTTCATAGGGACATTAAAGGATAACATCAAACACGAGGTTTTCCTTTGGGAACCTAATTCATTGGAGAAGGCATTCAGGTTGGCAAGAAAAATTGAAAGCAAAATTATGGCAACAAGGAAGCCGACCAATCACAACTATAAACATGGAAGTGTTGTTTCTCCTATCCTTCCACAACCTACAAGGTTGACACCACAAAAATTGGAAGAAAAAAGAGAAAAGGGGCTTTGTTACATTAGTGATAGCAAATACACTAAAAGTAATAAGTGTGTTGGGAAGAAATTGTTTTACATAGATTGTGAATAGGAAGAAGAAATGAATTTGACCATATATTGTAATTCAATGGCCGGAATAACCACTCCTAAAACTATCAAGATAGAAGGACATATCAAGAAGAAAAAGGTAATAGTGTCGATTTATTTGGGTAATACCCATAATTTTATTCATTGTAAGATAGTGAAGGAATTGAATTGCTTCCTATATCCAGCGCATGAGTGTAAGTGATGGCTGCAAATGGAAGAACCATAAATTACTCTAGAAAGTGCCATAATATCAAGCTATCCATGGGAGAATATGTGTTGAATAGTCCAATGCTTTCGATTCCAATGGGTGGTGGTGATGTTGTACTAGGATTCAAATGTCTATAACCTTTGGGTACGATAGCCTTTGATTTTCAAGATTATTATTATTATTATTATTATTATTATTATTATTATTATTATTTATTTATTTTTTATTTATTTTTATTTATTTTATTTATTTATTTATTTATTTTTCAGAAAGAAAGGAAGTTTTGATAATGTATGAATGCCCTGCTATATAGTTTTATGAGCCAAACGTTTCAGACTACCAAGTGAGTCCATCAGCGGGGGATACGTCAATAGATTTAAGAAGATATTAATGATGTTTCCAGGAGCTAATCTTAAGAGTATGTGTATGGATTATGAAAAGGAATAATGAAAGAGTTTTAGTTGGCCATAATCTAAATAATTTGATAATAAATGGAAATTTTGGAATTTTAAATTATTAAGGTTTTATTAATTAATTCATTAAGATACTTTTGTATATATAAATTCTAAGTTTTAGCATTTTCCTTTTTTTTCCTCTTTTTTAATTTATCTTATTATTTTAATACTAAGATTAATTTTGATTAATAAATAATCATTATTATTTTAATTAATTTATTTTATTTATTTTAGTAATTAAAAGTGTTAATAGTGGTATAAAAAATTTTAAAATTAAAAGTAAATATGAATTGGAAGGGTAGGTTGAGGTATCGTTTATCATTAAGTCCGTCATAATTCTTCCATATTATGAAACTTGTTTCTTCAAATATCAATTTTGTTATAATTATAACATTATATGTTTTTGTTTCAATGTACTTTTTTATTTTAATATTAAAATAAAAACTTTTATCTTAATTTTATTAGGTTTGAAAATGTTAATATCATTATAAAATTTTTAAAATTAAAAGTGAATATGTATAAGATGGTAGGATATGTTGTAGGACTTGATCTTAATTAATAAATGAATAGTTATGAAATTGAATTAACTCTTATAATTGTTTTCTTATAATTTTTTTTTATTTTATTAGATTTAATGTAATTATTTTCAAATCGCAATTGTTTAAAATGATTTTTAGCTTTGATGAGGAAGTTACTTTGGAAGAATTATGATGGAAATTATGTCTTTATTTATTTATTATATAAGAGGATGTTAGATTAATTTTTTTGTTACAAAGAGGAGGGGGATTAAATTATTGTAAGGGATATGAGTTAATCATTGGTTTTTAATGCTTTCAAATAAATGTTTCCAAGTATTTCTTAGTTTTTATCCTTCATCATGATTCAAGTTGTTCTTTATTTTTTCTATTTCTATGGCTTCTTTAATTTTTCTTTTAAGATAATGGTCCTCTTTTTTAATTAGTTTGGCTCTTTCCATACAGATGTAATGTGAGGAAGAGTGAACATGTTCTGCTAAGGCGAATTTTGAGGTCCTTTCTCTTCTTATGTCTACAATGTGCTCTTTGATTCTGATGTTGAAAGACCTACATGTTTCACCTATATATTCCTTACCGTGTGAGCAAGGAATAACATAAACACCTTTTTGAAGGTTAGGGTTTATGAGATATTTAACCAAGTTGAATAATTGTCTAATGTTGTTAGGAGGGGTGAAGGCTACATTAATGTTGTGTTTATTAAGAATTTTAGTAATTTTATCGGTTGTGTGTTTTTTGTACGAAAGGGAGGCCTTGGGAGTAATTGACATATTTTGTTCATTGTTATCATTATTATTCTTTCTTAGGGATTGGTGCATGGCTTTCTTAATGGTGTTCTTATTATAGCCATTTAGTTAAAAAACTTTGTGAAGATAATCAAGTCCATATTTTAAATGGTGAAGATCAGATATTCTTGCCGCCCTAATGGTTAAGGTCCTTATGATGCTAATTTTATGTTTAGGGTGGTGATGAGAATTTTCATGGAGATATCACTCAGTATGAGTTTTCTTTCTAAAGACTTGGCAACCAAATAACCCTTATTTTTTAGTTAGAAGGATATCCAGAAAGGAAAGTTGAATGTTAGTTTCAATTTCTATAGTGAATTTTATATGGTCAAAGAGGCTATTTAAGTGATTGAGGAATAGATTCAGTTTTTCTTTCCCATGGCTCCACTTGGAAAATATGTCATCCACATACCTTTTCCATTACTTAGGGGTGTAGGGAAATGACTTAAGGGCTTTTTGTTCAAAGTTCTCCATAAAGATGTTGGCAATTATGGGGGATAGAGGAGAGCCCATAGCCACTCCATGGGTTTGTTCGTATATTTTACCTTTGAAACTGAAGTAGGAGGATTTTAAGCAAAGCTCTAGAAGGTCTACAGTTTCCTTATCAGTGATGTCCCTCATGATATTGATAGATTCATCAATAGGAATCATGATATAGAGAGATACAATATCAAAACTAACCATGAGGTCATCATCCTTTATTTCTTTGTTTTTAATCCATTAAACAAACGAAGAGGAGTCTTTAATATAAGAAGGGGCCTTTCCAAATAGGGGTCTGAGTTTTTTAGCAAGGTATTTAGCCAGAAGGTATGTAGTGGAACCTATAGCATTGACTATAGGTCTGTAGAAAATCTATATGTAGGTTAACCCGATAATGCAATATAAATCAAAGCAGAATACTATCACCGACTTCTACTATCAATTTGTGGAAACTTAAAGATCGAGATGAACAATATAACCAGAAGAAGAAGAATCAATGCACAATACACATGAAAACAATTTGGGGAAAGCCTCAGCTGAAAACCCCACTATCTGTATTATCATACAAGGTGGAAATACATAGGAATTATACAAAGCCTTAGCTCTCATAGCTAGCCAGCTCTCAGTGCAATCCTCACAGATGCTCACAGGCAATATTGGCTACTCTCCAGCCTTCCTCTCTGCCCTCCAATCTCCTATTTCCTTTTTCTGTTCCTTTGGGATGATTCTCCTTCAACCAAGTGGAAAACTCATTTACCAGGTGGATGATCTCCTTTGATCTCACCCACTATTAGAACTGCAAAATCCTCAAGGAATGATGATTTTACTGCATGCATAAGTTTTCTTTATAAGAAAACACATGCAACTGATAGTTCATTGTCCTTGACTTTAATATCAACTGGGTCTTTCTCAGAATAGACATGCATGAGTTTCTGATTAGAGAATCTTCAGTTAACTAGAGTAGCAGTAGTTGATTGCATGCATGCATCAACTGATTGTTAACTCACCATTAGTTCCACAAACAATTTGGAACTAATTTAACTGGACTTAACTCAATAAACTGAGTTAACTAATTACAACTCAAATATAAATCAATCTTATCTCCTTAATTTAAGGGATAACTCTTGCATGACTTCATAAAGACTTCTAACTTGAATTTCTCCAACTAATTAAGTCAAAATAACTTAATTAGTTATTTCCAAGTAGCTATTAAGACTAAATTTGATTTTAATTCACACTTTAATTCAAGGACAAATTAAATTGGAATATTCATGTTGCCACATTTCAACACTCCCTCTCAACAAGGAAGGGATTATCTTCCACCCCGATCCTGTCTCTATGGAACTCGAATTTACACTTTGACAATATATTATGGCAACATGATCAACATCTTTCTCCTTTGTCGAAATATACTACAGCAACATGATCCTCCCATCATTAGCATCTTTCTTTACCTTGTAAAGCCAATAATAACTCACAACTAGCTTGTTCTCCAGCCTCGAAACCATGTCCCAAACACTGTTACGAACTATGGAGTCATACTCCTCCACCATAGCATCAACTCAAATTAGCTGCTGTACTGCTTCCTCAAAGGAAGATGGCTTGGTCTCAACACATTCTCCAGCAAGGGCCATGTATCTATTGTACCTCTCAGGTGACCTCCTCTATCTACGCTGAGAAGATGGTGCTCCCACATTCTCTCTTGTATCCTCCAACAATATGTTAGCTTCTCTTGTGCGCTTCCATCCATATCTGGAAGACTCTACTTGAGTGGATGTCTCCACTCCTGGGACCTCTGCATGCGGCTTCTCTACATCAGTCTAAGGCTCCTCCTCCTTAGGAACCAATAGTTCCTCCACAACCTATAGTTTGAGCTCCCTATCAAGGGAAACTCGCATGGCCTTCTGTTCATCAAACTTGAGATCTCTGCGAACCACTGTCCTCTGACTGGTAGGCAAGTACACCTGATAGTTGTGAGGTGTACCAGTGTACCCCAAAAGTATCCCCAACTCTACTGTCAGCTTAAACTTCTTTTGTGCATCCTTTTTCACATGGAAATATACCGATGATCCAAAGATCGTGAAGCGACCCACATCTGGTCTCTTACCGGAGAAGGCTTCCTCTGGTTTCTTCATCCCAAGTATGTGATGTGGGATTCTATTTTGCAAATATACCGATATGTTGCATGCCTCAACCTACAAGTGAAGTGGTAGGCCTTGGTCATGCAACATTTCCTGTGCTGCCCCTACAATAGTTCTGTTCTTCCTCTTGGCCACCCCATTCTGCTGTGAGTTATGAGGTGTCGTCAACTCTCGTTTAATTCCTTCCACTACACAGAAGTCCTTAAACTCTTGAGAGAAATATTCTCCACCATTATCACTTCTCAAGGCCTTGATCTTCTTCCCTGACTCTTTCTCGACCAAAGATTTTAACTCACAAAACTATGTGAAAGTTTGGTCCTTCTTCTGCATGAAATAAATCCAACATTTATGAGAATAGTCATCAATGAAAATCACATAATACCTTTGCTTCGTTGTGGATGCCATCGAGAATGGTCCACACACTTTAGTATGAACTCGCTCTAAGATAGCCTTTGCTCGACTGTCTCGACCATGAAAGGAAGAGTTGGTGTACTTTCCTAAGGTAAAACCTTTGCATGTGTCAACTTGCTCAAGTTTACCTTTTGGAAGTCCTATAGATATCTGCTGCATTATCTTCAAAGCCCCATGATGCAAATGGCCTAACTGCCTATGCCACAACTCACCAATGTCTTGGCTTTGCACCAATCTTGCTTTCGTACTCAATGTTGCACAATCATATACCTCTAGTTTATAGATATTCCTCACCTGAATCCCTATCCTCTTGGTCTGACCCATGGCTATGCATCTCAGGAATGCCTTTCCTTTACTGAAGACAACATCGTAGCCTTTGTCCTCCAACATCACAACCGATATCATGTTCTTCTTTAGTCCAAGCACATACATCACATCTGTCAAGGTGATAGGATCTCCATGCTCCCTCTTAAAAGCAACCGTGCCCACTCCTGAAACACTATACCTTTCGTCGCACCCATCTCTATGCGCGTCTTGAGGTCTTTCTCCTCTAAGGCACTGAATAAAATTTTATCACCGGTCATGTGGAATGAGGCTCCACTATCAAGATACCAAACACAACCCATCATCAATGACACCATGCATGAGATGAGGGTCAATTCCATTTTGAACTGAGAGGCTAATGCCTCACCTTCCAATCCTTCCAAGGATCCCTTATTGGACTTCTTCGATGGGCATTTAGTCGCATAATGTCCCATCTCATGACAATTATAGCATCTTAGTTTAGAAATGTCACCCTTCTTCCCTCCATGAGAAGAATTCGATTTGAAATAGGAAGCCTTGCCCTTCCCTTTCCTTTCCTTACTTGCTAAGGCCAGATTTATTCATCATCATCCTTGGATGAAGAACCATCTCGTGTGCTCATCCTAATCTCCTCCTACATGAGATTCGACCACAATCGTTCCCAATACGAAAGTTTCTCCCTTCCATTCACAAAGTCATGGTAGCTATTCCAACTCTTTGGAAGGCCAAGGAGAGTGAGGCTCACCATATCATCATCGACAATAGTTATTCCCACACTGCCAAGCTCATCTCTATAGGTGGTGAGCTTGTTTAGATATGTGGAAATAGTATCACCCTTCTCCATCTTGATTCATCGAAGCTTATCCTTGAGTGCCAATTTCCTCTAGTCGCTATTGTTCTAGTAGAGGTCCTTCAATGTCTTCCACATTGAAAATGGAGTATCCTTCCCATCGAGACTCGTGACAATATGGTCTCAAACTCCCTCAAGGATGATCCATCTCGCCTTCACCACACACTTCTTCCACTCAGCCAACTCTTGTGCATTAGTTGAAGTTAGCTTTGGGATTTCTTGATCAATGAATTCCTTCAAGCCATTATCTTCTAATACAACCTCCATTCTATCTTTCCATGCTATGTAATTCGAGCTACTTTCCAAGGCATACTCGAGTCTCAAGCCATAGAATGCCATTGGCCAACCTTGAAGTATGATATGAATTTTACTTTCACCTACAACCCTGAACTTCAAACTTTGAATTCTCTTCTCAGTATACTATTCACAGCTCCAATTTCCTTGTAGAAATTTCTACAAACCTGGCTCTGATACCATGTAGAAAATTTATACAAATCCAACCCTGATACCATGTAGAAAATATGTATGTAGGTTAACACGATAATGCAATATAACTCAAAGAAGAATACTATAACTTACTTCTACTATAAATTTGCGGAATCTTAAAGATCAAGCTGAAAAATATAACCAGAAGAAGAAGAATCAATGCACAATACACATGAAAATACTTTGGGGAAAGCCTCAGCTAAAAGCCCCGCTAGTTGTTTTATCATACAAGGTGGAAATACATAGGAATTATATAAATCCTTAGCTCTCACAGCTAGCCAACTCTTAGTACAATCCTCACAGATGCTCACAGGAAATCTTGGCTATTCTCCAACCTTCCTCTCTACCCTCCAAGCTCCTATTTCCTTGCATTGTTCCTCTAGGATGATTCTCCTTCAACTAAGTGGAAAACTCATTTACCAAGTGGATGATCTCCTCTGATCTCACACACTATCAATATTGCACAATCCTCAAGGAATGATGATTTGACTGCATGCATGAGTTTATGATGAGGGAATCTTTAGTTAACTAGAGTAGCACTTGTTGAGTGCATGCATGCATCAACTAACTATTAACTCACCATTAGTTCCTCAAGTAGGTTCGAACTAATTTAACTAGACTTAAGTTAGTAAATTGAGTTAAATAATTACAACTCAAATATAACTCAATCTTATCTCCTTAATTTAAGGGATAACTCTCGCATGATTTTAAAAAGACTTCTAACTTGAATTTATCCAACTAATTATTTCAAAATAACTTAATTAATTATTTCCAAGTAGCTGTTAAGACTAAATTTGATTTTAATTCACAATTTAATTCAAGGAAAAATTAAATTGGAACATTTTTGTTGCCACATTCCAAAAAGGTCTGAGAGGCATGTTGGGCTTATGAACCTTAGGAGAACCATAAATTCTAGCAATAATAGAATTATTAGGGGTGAGTTTGTTTTTCGTGATGTCATCAAGAGCTGATTCTTTGATTTTCTCAGTTACTTCATGGAGAATTTTGTCACTTGGGTTTTTATTAATGATTTTATAACAACCACTATTATATATGTGTTCTTCCATTTTATTGTCATAATTGATTCTATTCATGATTATAGTTGCATTGCCCTTATTTTCCTTTAAGATGACTATGTCTTTGTTTTTCCTGAGGTTGTTTAAAGCACTTTTTCTTCTAAGGATATGTTGGAGGAAGGGGGTTTAGAAGATCTAAGAATTTTCGTAATATATTGTCTAATTTCTTCAATTTTAGCTATATCTAGGTCCTTAATTGCTACTTCAACATTGCTAATAACCTCATCCACTAATATTTTACTAGGAGTTATCGCAAAATTTAGACCTTTTCAGAATGGATTTGGTTGCAAGGTCAAAATGGATGTCTGCTAAGTTAATGACTTGGGCATTTTCTGATTTCAAAATTTGATAATCATAGGGATTTATGGGTTGAGTTCCAAAATTATGACAGGACAAGCCCAAAGTTATGCTGTTGTCACTACAAGGGATGCTGGGATGCGTAGTCTTCAAATTCTGATTGAGATTGTTGAGTTGTGGGCTGGTTTCTGTTGTAGGCACGATATTTTCACCATTCGTTACGTTGGAAGGTTTAACCTTCGTCTTTTCAATGTACGAATTACTGGAATGATGATCAGTTCTAGTATTGTTGTTGAGAGGAGTGTTGTCATTACCGGTGATTAAGTTTTGCTGCTGGGTACCAATTCTGGACTGCATCGTGGGGGATGCATCATTTGTATTGATGCTATCAACAGTCGTTATGATAAAGGGTTGTGTATTGTTGGTGTCTGGGATATTGATAATTAATGCATTGTCAATTTTAGGGAGCCCACTGCTATTTGTGTCTTGTGTTCAGGAGACAGTGAAGATGTGATGAGAGCATGAGTTATAATCAGTGCTAAATTGTACAGAGATAGGTAAAGGATCATCAAGGGGTCTACGTAAATTATTCAACTTTTCTAATTTTTTATTGTTGTCTTTTGTTAACCATTTTTCAAATTTTATGAATGTGATAGCATCCAAGGATTTCCATAGATCATGCCTGAGATATGAGGAAACATATAGATGAGAGGAAAACGTTTTTGAGAATTTTTTATTAATTTAGATCTAACCCATTAATTTCATTTCTGAATAGGGTTTCGCTAAATTTTTTGAAAATGGATAAATTTCTACCCAACTGTAGAGGATGTTTGTAGGTATCGTAGGGAAACCAGGAAAGATAATCAGTTATAATGGCATGAAAAATATTCTAAAGAAAGAACAACGCGGAAGTCATTTATTTCGCCAGATCTCCAAAAAGTCTTGGACATTCATTGCAAGGTATTTGGGATTCCCAAAGGCCTCCCACCTATTCATGATCATGATCATGCTATTTATTTGATTCTAGTAAGTGTTCCTGCAAACAACAGGCCTTACATATATCCCTATGCCCAAAAGAGTTAAATTGAACGTATGGTTTCAAAAATGTTAGAGGTTGGTATAATTCAACCTAGTCAAAGTTATTTCTCTTCTCCAGTAGTATTGGTGCACAAGAAGGATGGATCATGGTGCATGTGTCCAGATTATAGGGAGCTCAACAAGCTCACTATTAAAGATGAATTTCTCATCCCTGTCATTGATGAATTATTGGATGAATTACATGGAGAAATTTACTTCACCAAGTTGGACCTTTGTTTAGGATATCATCAAATCAAAATGAAGACTGAAGAAATTCTGAAAACAATATTTAGAACTCATGAGGGTCATTATGAATTTTTGGTCATGCATTTTGGCCTTACCAATGCACCTTCTACATTTTAAGGTTTGATGAATTCCATTTTCATACCCTTCCTTAGAAAATTTTTGTTAGTATTTTTTGATGATATACTAATCTACAACAAGTCTTGGAAGGATCGTGTTCAACATGTTGATAGAGTGCTCAAACTATTGGAGGAGAAACAATTATATGCAAAAACCTCTGAATTTTTCTTTGGAGTACAATAGGTGGAATATTTGGGTCATATTGTATCTCCTGAAGCTGTTAAGGTAGACCCTAGAAAAATTAAAGCCATTAAGAAATGGAAAATCCCCACATCCATAAAGCATCTGCGAGGATTTCTTGGGTTCATAGGGTATTATCACAAGTTTGTTAAGAATTATGGGAAATAGAAGCACCTATAACAACACTACTAAAAGATATGCATTTTCTTGGACTCCAGAAGCAACAAAATCCTTTGAACATATTAAAGAGGAAATGTGCCAAGCACTGGTCTTAGGTATGCCATATTTCACAAAAACCTTTATTGTGGAATGTGATGCCTCAAGAAATGGAAATGGTGTTGTTTTAATGAAAGAAGAAAGACCCATTTCTTTCAAAAGTCATCCAATCAAAAGAAAGTATTCACACAAATCTTTTTATGAGAAGGAAATGTTGGCAATTTTACATGCACTTAATAAATGGAAACTTTACCTAATGGGAAGACAATTCAAGGTAAAAACAGATCATGATAGTCTTAAATACTTTTTAGAACAAATATTATCTTCAAAAGAGAAACAAAAATGGATCACAAAGATGTTGGGTTATGACTTTGAAATCATCTACAAAAAAGGGAAGAAAATGTTGTTGCAGATGCACTCTCAAGAAAGGATGAGGATGTGGAAGCATTTCTTAGCCCCATTTCTATTATCCAACTAGATTGGATAAATGAAGCAAGGGATGAATGGAAGAATGAAGAAGAAGCGTGGGCACTCATTCAAAATTTACAACAAGACCCCAATACATCTAATACATTTAGTTGGAAAAAGGATTCATTATGGAACAAATATCACTTAAATCTCTGTAAGAATTCCCATCTCAAACAAAATATTCTTATTGAATTGCACACCTCTCCCATAGAAGGGCACTCAACATTTTTAAAAAATCACCACAGGGTTAAGAAGGAATTTTTTTGGGATGGCCTTAAATATAATATTAAAAAGTTTGTGGCGGATTATTGATACTCGCATGGCGAACAGCTAGGGTTGAAAGTTTGTAGCAGGCATTGAACTCCATGGAAGGGCAGGGAGGAGGGAGCTCCACTCCTTCCCACAAGAAGGTTGTTGCCAACCAAGGTAAGAAACCAATGGAAGAGGTTAGAGGTCTCGCTAAAGAAGGAACAAAAAGCAGGGAGGAAGAGCAAGAGGGAGTCAAATATTGGGAGAATAAAGGCACAAAAGGAAAGGGCGAAAAAGACAAGGAAAAGGGAGCAAAAACCAAGGCACAGAAAGGACCTTGTAAACCCAAAACTGAGGTGACTCCCAGAGTAGTTCTGAATGATCCTGCTTTACAGGCACATAGGGACCACATACGGACTCATGCTATCATTTGTAAATTCATGGGAGTATGGCCCACTGAAAAGGCTTTACAAACATGGATTAAGTACCATTGGAAACCAAAAGGGAGCATCAACCTACATCTTGGGTCAAAATGATTCTTTACTGAGGTCTTCACAAATATTGAGGATAAAGACAAAGTGTTTGAAGGAGGGCCCTACTTCTACACAGTTGTTGGCCTCTATATGAGGCCATGGATGGTGAATTTTGTCCCGGAGAGAGAGAATTTCACATTAGTTCCGGTTTGGTTAAGACTTTACTCCCTTCCTCTTGATTACTGGTAAGAATAATCATTAATGGCCATAGGTAATAATTAGGACGTTTTTTCAAAGCTTTTGAAGCCACTAGAAAAGGAAAATACACTTCCTTTGCATGAATTTGTGTAGAAATGGATCTCTCCAGAGCTCTACTGGATGAGGTGATATTAGAAGTTTTTGATGAATAATGGGTGAAAATAGTAGATTATGAACATATTCCCTTTAGATTTCGTAGATTCCATGAGCATGGACACCTTTTCAGGGATTTCCCTCTTAGCAAAATAGAGAATAAGAGCAAAGCTTCCATAATGAAGGATACGGAAATCTTTCAAAAAGTGAGCCATAGAGGAAAAGGAGGCAAAGGGGACTTAAGCAACATCAAGCAAAACAGCCTCAAGTAAAGCTGAACAGGTTCCAAGTTCTCGAGGAGGAAGAGGAGATGATAAAAGGAGATTAGGGAATGGAGAGAGGTCCAGAGGATGTTGGGTATACGACCAAAGTCCCACATTGACTAGAAGTGGGAAGGATCATGGGTATATAAGGATGGACAAATATCTCCATTGGTATGAGGCCTTTTGGGGTAAAGCCCAAGAACAAATCCATGAGGGTTTAGGCCCAAAGTGTACAATACCATACCATTGGGGAGATATGTGGTGTCCAGAGTCCTTACAAGTGGTATCAGAGCCAGATTCAAAGTTAGCCAAGTGGATGAATCCTCGGAATGTTGAACGAAGGTGGTGAGCCACAATGGGATCCGTGGATGAGCTCAGTTAGAGCAAGCTCTCGAGGCAGGTGGTGCTTCCGTGTAAGGCGTGTGCTTCCAACACATTGGAGCAGAGAATCCTGGTTGGTAGAGAGTGGACGAATAAATAATCATTTGAGGGGAGGCTCGATGGTCCTTTGTTCGAGGGGAGGATTGTTGGGTATACGACCAAAGTCCCACATTGACTAGAAGTGGGGAAGATCATGGGTATATAAGGATGGAAAAATATCTCCATTGGTATGAGGCCTTTTGGGGTATAGCCCAAAAACAAATCCATGAGGGCTTAGGCCCAAAGTGGACAATATCATACCATTGTAGAGATATGTGGTGTTCAGAGAATCCTTACAGAGGAGAAGGAGACAGAGGAAGATAAAGACCAAACAAAGAATAATAATACACAGAAAGAGGCTATGATGAGTGATGTAGAACTGGATATGGACCAGGAAATGACCCAGAGCGAGATGGAAATGGAGGACCACGAACTGCAGGAGATTCTGGATAAAGAGCATCTAGATTTTGAAGGGTTCTTAAAACAGGGAACCACGAGAGGGTTAGACTCGTTACCTCAAGAAGAGTTCTCTAGAGTAAAACAGTTGTACCTATGGAAAACCTAGGCTAAAGGGGTGGACATGCAAGGTAACATGGAAAAACAGGGTAATGAAGGTGAAAAATCTATAAAGAACCCCAGGGTTAGCACCTAGACGTCCAGGAAAGAAAAGAGGTAGAAAAATGCAAAATGAATTGCTGATGGAATGTGGAAAGCTAATGATAGATTCAGGTAAGATGAAAGACCTAACCAATTACTCTTTCACAAATCTTTAATGATGAAGTTCACTTCTTGGAACATCAGGGGTCTAGGTAGTAAAAGGAAGCAAATATTACTTAGTAACAGAATGAAACAAGAAGCTCCATATATTATTTTTATCTAGGAAACTAAATGTTCCATTCAGAGAATAAAAGAACTTTATAGAAAATGGCTCAATCGATTTGAGTTTCTAGAAGTCAACGTAGAAAACACAGTAGGTGGCATTCTTACTCTTTGGAATCCCCTAAAGATTGGTATCATAGATGCTGAAGCTTCTAGAAATTACTTATCAATGGTTATTCAATCGGTGGGGGATTGGGAGACCTATCTGGTCATGAATGTTTATGGCCCTCGGAGAATGGATGGCAAACTTAGGTTTCTAGATTCTCTTATGGAGCTCAGAGAAAGATATGCAAAGATACCAAGGATTATGGGTGGGGACTTCAACATGATCAAATCACTGTTGGAAAAAAAAGGGGGCACCAGATCTCTAAACAAAGATTCCTTAGCTTTTCATTCTTTTATGGATACTATGAAGCTGGTTAACATTGTTTCAAGTAATGGTCTCTTTACTTGGAATAATAGAAGAGGCAGAGAGCCCCTTGTTGCCTCAAACTTAGACATATTTATCATCTCCAAGGAAGTTATACTCAATGATAAAGGAATGGAAGCAAGGATTCTCCCCTATGGAGGATTCGATCATTGGCCAATTCAACTAGAGATCAGAGGCATTGGTACTCCCAGGAATAGACTTTTTAAATTTGAGATTATTTGGCTCACCCATCCAGATTTCATTAGTAATATTTCAAGTTGGTGGTCTGAAGATTTACATATTCAGGGTACAAGTATGTTTCTTCTTCACAAAAGACTAACACATATCAAGATTAGGCTAAAATATTGGAACAAGAATGAATTTGGAAATATTTTTGAAGGAAAAAAAGCTATAGAAAACAAATTGCAGATACTCAACCAATCCCTTATCAAAGATGGCTTTGATAAAGTCAACAATGATAGAGCCACCATACTCCAGCAAGATTCGGAGAACCTTTGTAAACAAGAAGAGATATATTGGAGACAAAAATCTAGAGTGCAATGGTTAAAATAAGGAGAACAAAACACCAAATTTTTCCACAGATCAACCTTGCAAATAGAGCTCATAATAGAATCTCTTCGATCAAGGATAAGGGAGGGCAACTACTCAGCACCCAAGAAGAAATTGATGTTTTGTTAGTTCAACACTTTCGTGGGATTGTAAAGGAAACCAATCCAAACAAAGAGCCTTTCATCAACGAACTAACAAGACATATACCAATACTAGTGTCTAGAGAGGATAATTTCAACCTTAATACACCAATAACTGAAGAGGAAATTAGTGAAGTCCTCAAGGAAATGCAAAAAGGTAAAGCGTCGGGCCCTGATGGTTTTAATGTGGATTTATTTAAAGCCTGCTGTAATATTGTAAAACAAGATATTTTGAATGTAGTAGAAGATTCCAGGAGGAATAGAACTATTCTGAAGGCACTCAACACCTCCTTCATCTCTCTGATCCCTAAACAGGACATCACCCTAACTCCAGATAAGTTTAGACCCATAGAATTGTGAAATGTGGTTTATAATATCATATCCAAGGTTGTGGCCAATAGACTCACACCTCTTCTCCCCACTCTTGTGCTGGGGAACAATCTGGTTATGTGGAAGGCAAATAAATTCTTAACAATGTCATTCAAGCACAGGAGGTGGTGCACTCCATCACTAGCAACAAGAAGGCTAGAATGATCATGCAGATGGACCTAGCTAGAGCCTTTGATAAGTTGAATTGGACCTATATAAGGAGGGTTCTTATTGCTTTTGGGTTTGATCATAATTGGGTTAGATGGGTCATGGCTCTGGTAACTTCTTCCAGCTTTTCAATTTTGGTAAATGGTTCTCCCTGCAAGATTTTTATTCCTTCAAGAGGCCTCAGGCAGGGCGATCCTCTCTCTCCCTTTCTCTTTATACTCATGATGGAAGGACTTGGTAGATCGATTAAGCATGCAAAAGAAGAAGACAAAATCAAGGGTTTGCAACATGATGAGAATGGTCAAACCTTGACTCATCAACAATTTGTACCATGTTGCAGGGAATCCATATATTCAAAGAAGCTTTGGCATACAAACAACTTCTAAGTGACTTTGCCATGGCCACAAGTATGGAGGTTAATCTTTCCAAATCTAGGATCCTTTTCTTTAATACCGATATTGCTATTCAAAGGAATATCTCCAGGATTCTAGGCTTTCAAATGGATTCTCTACATTCAAAATATTTGGGAGTACCTCTAACCGCTAAACCTCCACATAAGAGGATATGGGAGTCGGTGATTAATAAGATGCAGAACAAAATCAAGAATTGGACCATTAGATCCTTAAACCTGGCTAGTAGGTTGGTGCTTACAAAGGCTGTTCTCCAATCTATACCAGTCTTCATGCAATCAGCCCTCCCAGCACCAAAAGGAGTCTTACAACAATTCAAAACCATTCAAAGAGACTTCGTCTAGGGTAAGGGGGAGAAGAAAAGGAAATGGACCTTGCTTGCTTGGGAAAATATTTGCAAACCCAAAAATCATGGAGGTCTAGGTTTGGATGATTCAGAGGTTCTAAGCAGGGCTTTAGGGGCTAAATTATGGTGGAGATGGATCAAAGAACTAATGGCTTAGTGGGCTAGTATCTGGACATAAAAATATGCCAGCCCTTGGAAAATTAATGACCATATAAGGATGTCAGAAATATAAAGGGCTCATACATCTAGAATAAGGCCTAGGAGAATAGAGGCTTAGTACAAAAGAATAGCTTTGGGGAAATTAGAGAGGGGGACCTGGCACTATTTTGGGAATATAAGTGGCAACAAGAACCAATACTGCTAAAAGAGGAATTTGTAGACCTCAGAGAGAGACAGACATCAGAGGATTATCAAAGGTAAAATGTTTTTGGGACCAAACCAATAATGCAGGCAAATGGAGAAATTGGAGGAAAATGGTTTACAGGGAAGATAACCCCTTAAAAGCTAAAGCAGAGGCTCTTATGTAGATGTTGGAACAAAGGAGGATTCTAATGATAGGGGGGCATGACCAGTTGAGGTGGGGTAACAACAATGAGGGAACCTTTAATCTTAAGGAGGAAAAACACAAACACCCTGAGATGGATTCACTTGCTCTGGATAGAATTTGGCAAAATATGTGGAGGCATCAAGGCTAGATGAAGATTAAACTCTTCATGTGGCTAGTTTATCATAAGAAAATCCTGGCATGGGATAACATAAGGAAAAGGGGTGTTCTAGGGCCTTCCAGATGTTAGCTCTGTGAGGCCCAAGAGGAAACCATGGAACACCTCCTCAATAACTGTTTCTTCACCTCTAATTTGTGGGATTCTTTCGCCAACATCTTCCAAAAGATCGACAGGGATAAAGGGAGTATCATCAACAACCTAACCAATTGGAGGTGAAATTTTTCAGATCATGAAATTTATAGCTCAGCTTGGGCTCTTATGCCCAGCTTCATTATTTGGAATGTCTGGAAAGAAAGGAATAAGAGAATTTTCCAAAATGAAAAAAGACCCTTCCAATGTCTTTTTGAGCAGACCTTGGCTCAACTCAAGGAAACGGTTAGTACCATTGTGCAAAATCCCCCTAAGAATCCACCTACAGATGCTGATACGAGGAATCTAAGATATTTGGGCATGCAGGGGCTTGTTCCATAGGGCCTGACCATAACGGTTAAGTTAATGGATACTAAGCAGGACTTCTGACATCCTCCCCCTATGGGCTTTCTGAAATATAACATAGATGGGGCCTCAAAAGGCAACCTGGGTACAATGGGATTTGGAGGGGTGTTAAGGGATGAAACCGGTAATATTCTTTCCATATTCCATGGCCATCTGGGCAAAGCCACAAATAACATGGTAGAATCCATGGCTATGGAGCAGTGCTTAGAACTCCTGGTGCAGGATAATCGGCAAAATGTGATTATTGAAGCTGACTCTGAGTTAATCATTAACATAGTCAGAAGAATTGGTTGGGGCTCAGAGTTGGAGAAGGTTTCAAAGCACTGGAGGCTAATCCAGGTCTTTCAAAGGATCCAGCTCCACCTTCGAGGCCTACACATGGTAAGTTTTAATTATGTTCCTAGGAAGGGCAACAAACTGGCAGATCTACTGGCTAATCAAGGAGTGAAGGGTACCAGTAATAAGGTCGTGATGGGTTGGCAAGGGTTACCTCAAGATGGTCTCAAGGAACAATGCACCTACCAAGCCGACGATGACATGAAGGTGTATCATAACAATACCATGGCGGCTCTGTCCTGTTAATTTGGTTTTGTTATGAGTCACAAGTTTTTCCTATTTTTGTTCTTTCATGGGTTGCTCGGTAGTTTCTACTGCCCGGGTAGTTGGCCGGAGCGTTGGGGTTTTACTTCACATGGGCTCATAATTGGGTGTAAAGGAGAAGGCATGAGCAGCCAGAATCTGGGCTGTAGTGGTAGCCAGAATATTCTTGATTCTCCGTACAGGGACGCTAATCTGCCCACAGAATGGTTTTCAATGTATCGAGGGCTTCTCAAGAGGAAAGCGGTTTCTAAGATTTGGGAGGGATCCCACTCATCATCTTACACGTGGTCGAAGAATGGTTTAGTTTACCACCCTCATCGCAAGTTGACTAGCAACACTATTGATCTGCATGATATGATCCTTAGCTGTCGGATCAAGCACAACAGATAAATGGCTAAGATTCGTCGTGTACGTCAGTGGCTAGGTGAGCTCAATTTTTCAGTTGGTCAAATAGGGGGAAGGACCAACACAGTTCATTATTTCAGTTTAAGGTGGAAAGATTTCATCCCGAGGGATTCCAATCTTTTCGGTGGCCGAAATTCCCTAGATTCTCCTTTTTGGGACGCAAAATCGCTCCCCTGGCAGTTTTCGGGTGATCGCACAACTCTCAAGTAGGATGTGGTATTCGCTATTTTGGTGCGATTCCACTCAGCTAATTACACATGGTAAGAGGGCTGGATCAAATGCTGCCCTCATTGCACGCTATTTTTCAGTGCTTTAGCACCACGCGATATCATTCCCAACCATTGGATCTCGTGGGGCAGATCAACGGTTCGGAACGATCATGCAGTTTGGTGGGGCTGGGTCATTAACCACTGAACGACTGTAATTTGCGATATCATCGTCAGCCGTTGGATGTAGGGAGGAGATTGGACGGTCAAGATTAACAAAGGCTTGTCTGGTGATTTTTGCACGTATCTTTATCTTTTGCTTGAATTTTTGGGTATTACAAGGGTTTAGTTTTCGAAGTGTAAGGTTGAGCATTCTTGCCTTTGGCAAATAGATCTTAATTTTTCAGGGGTCCATAAATATTTGTGACTATTTTACTTTATGTAAATTATTTCTTACTTAATGAAAAGGGAGGACTGACTCTTGCTTCAGCAAAAAAATGTTGAAACAATTAAGACCCCAGGTCTATTACAGCCTTTATCCATTCCAACTCAGTGTTGGGAGGAAGTTTCAATGGATTTTATCACAGGTTTACCCAAGTCCGAAGGAAAGAGTGTCATTAGGGTGGTAGTTGATATACGTACCAAGTATGCACACTTTTGTGCATTATCTCATCCCTTTAAAGCCAATATAGTTGCTACTGCATTTATGGAAACAATTTAAAAGCTACATGGAAACCCAAAGATTATTGTAAGCGACAGAGATCCCATTTTCACTGGAAATTTTTGGACAAAATTATTTTCTTGTCTGGGTACTCAGTTAGCTCAGAGCTCATCTTATCATCTTCAATCTGATGGGCAAACTGAGATAGTGAACAAATTTTTGGAAGGATATATTCATTTCTTTGTATCTAATAAATAGACATAATGGGTCAAATGGTTTCCTCTGGCTGAATGGTGGTATAGCACTTCCTTCCATACTACAGTAAAAATGACCCCATTTATGGAACTTTATGGATATCATCCACCATCCATCACATCATATTTAAGAGAAAATTCTAAGGTTCAAGCAGTGGAATATCACATTGAGCCTGAAAATCAAGTTATCCAACTCTTGAAGGATAACCTCACTTTGGCACAAAATAGCATGAAACAGCAAGAAGATTAACATCGAAACAAAAGAAGTTTTGATGTAGGTGACTAGGTATTTCTACGACTACAACAATACAATCAAATGTCCCTCAAGCAAGCTAAGAAGGATAATAAATGATCACCAAAGTATTATGGTTAGTACAAGGTGTTGCAAAAGATTGGTACTATGGCATAGAAATTGGAGCTTCCTAAAGCTTCCCGAGTGCACCCAATTTTCCATGTTTCATGCTTAAAGAAGGTTATAGGTGACAAGATCCCAGTTCAAACAATATTTCCAGAACTTGATGGGGAAGGAAAAATCATATTGGTACCTGAAGTAGTCATAGAAACAAGAACTTGATAGCTACAAAATTGATCAATTTCAGAGTATCTCATCAAGTGGAAGAACATACCCACTGAAAATTCCACATGGAAGGATGAGAATTTTATATAGAATCATCCAGAACTACTCAGGCGTTGAGGACAACACTTTTCTTAAGGAGAGGGGCATCTTAGGTCCCTATAATACTAGTGTATTCCTTTATTATTATTGTCATTGTAGCCCCTTATTGTTATTTTTGTGCCCATGTTGTCCCCATATTGTTATTATTATGCCCCATAGAAGCCCACTATTCTTATTTTTGTCCCCTTATATTATTATTGTTATGTCAGATTTGACTATATTGTGACCTCTTAGACTCCTATATATATAAAGGAGGTATTTTCATTTGTATCATCCAATAATTGTTCATTTTTGTAATGTAAATGAGGTTTCCACTTCAAAGAGGTTGATTTTGAAGTCATTGCTCTATATTTTCTTCTATTTTGTGAGTCGGTTGCATAAAAAATATATTGTAATTTTGTTTTTATTAACAAAATTACAAATAAATGTTCAAATAAAATAAAATCATGATATAAATATCACATTCAAATATATAACATATAAGTAGTAGCTATAAGTTAAAACCCATTTTACCTTATAAATTAAAATAATGATTTTGCAACTGTATTTAAATTTAATTAATAAGCACATAATGTTTTTTAATACTTATAATATACCAATATTTTTAACCATGTATATTCATGTCCATATTACTACAAATATTAATAACTTTTAAATAGGTTATGTTACAATAGCATGGGCCATACGAGGGTTCATCAATACCACATGCCCAAAAACCATATCTCATTTCACAATCAAAATATTTTATTTCAATTCAATTTATAACATTTTTTTAATTAAATCTAAAAGAAAAAAGATTATAATTATTTTTGAGATATATATAAACACTCTATCGCATTAAACTATACAATATATAAATAGTAGCTAAAAATTAAGATCCATTTTACCATATAAATTGAAATAATAATTTTGTCACCATAGTTAAACTTCATTAATAAGCAGATAAAAACTTAATACTTACAATATAAAAATATTTTAAATCGTGGATATTCACCCCCATTGTTATCATTCAAAAGTTTTTCTTCATTGTGAAAGAAAACTTCTAAGGTAATCCCTTCAACTAGACTTTCAGGTTGGAAGCTAGCTTTTCCAATCCAAAGAGGGCTCTCTCTTATAGTGCAATCACCCAATGTCACCTCAACGACTAGCTATGTAGTCAATGCATTGGCTAGATCGTCGGTAAAATGGAGGTTTAGAAAGAAAGAGTTTGGTTGGGAAATAAAAGAAATCCATTCGGAAATGGATTCAAGCACATGAAATAACAAAGATATGCAAGATGTTGGTTATATGGTTAATGATTAGGAAAGGAAAGGTAGAAAAGAATTTCCTAGACATAAATTTATTATTGTAGCCAAAGGTTGAAGGGAGGAAACAATCCACTGCAGTTGGGCATACAAGATGAACCCAAAATAAGATTTAGAGGACAAGGGTGACACATATATGAGTACTATTGAAATAAAATAGTGAAGAATTCTAATTCATTTATCACTACTCATATACTAAAGATGAAACATTAAATGAATTAACTGATAAGGAAAAAATAATCACATAGAAGAAAACACATATAGGAAATTGTTAGCACAAGAATCTCTGCATCAAAGAGCAATTACTTATCTATTACAATCTCAAATAATCAAGATCTTAAGAATACAAGACCCATAAGTCTTTAGAACTGAATCCTTCAAACTTACAAACTACTAGAATAATTAGGCCAAATTATCAGCTCCTATTTTTTCCTCATCAAAATGTATTTTTACAATAATAATAATAAAAATAAAAATATCTTCATGTTTTCAACAAAATCAATAATAAATTAACACTCAACAAAAACTAGGAAATAACTTGAAAAGTGGTCCAATGCTTGAGTTACTAGAGATGTCATTCTCTTGCTGATTTAATGTCGGATATCCTACCTTGAAATCTAAACCTTTTGATTTTGTGTCAAAAAATATTCCTTGAAATATTGGATACCATATCTTATTGCCAAGTGTCTACTGTTGGTTTTGATGTCCAAGATATGCTCTTAGAAAGACTTGGTATGAGTTGCCTTCTGTTTGAAATTGTTTGTTGATTTTGGACTCGATCCTCTTCTTGCTAGTTTGGTGCCTTGAAAATTTGAAAGAAATCTTTTACATGTCTAACTCTTGCCACAAATTCACTCAATTTCTTCAAATCTGGAATAAAATGACTTAAGGATAAGCTTTCTCGAATGATAAACACAATCTGGAAATGATGAAGAATCCTTTGTTGCATAATCATGGATGGGGTTTAATTTTTTGGTTTTATTCTTGGAAATGGTCAAATAATCTCTTTTTAGATGATGTATTTCCACACAAGTTTTCCATTTGTTGATGAATTTATTTATCCATCTTTAATGTGCTCTCAATTGTGCATACGAAAATAGAGTCCCATTGAAATTTAAAACAAAATGTAATAAGAGAATAATGCTCTACCTTTAAACTCCTCAGAGAGCTCTATTTTCCTAGTTTGAACAACTAAAGATTCAGTCTGTGGATCCTCAAATGTTAAGTACTTTGTCCTTCATTTCATTACACCTGTAAAATATTGTATAAAATCCTTTAACAACACATTCATGGGCCAATGATTCCCTTACTTCACTGTCATAACATCCCCTCATAATTAATCTTTGTATATATAGAAAGAAAAAACACAACATTGGGAATAGACACAGTCGGTAGTTTATCATAATCAATAGTAAAAGAGATAGACTAGCACTTTTACGAACCAAAGCATTCATGGAACTAGTTTAGATAGAAACTTTAGGGTATCATGATCTTGTATGATGTTAATTTTATTATTGGTAATAAACAAAAAATATAGAGATTCCATCAATTATGATCCTTATAAGATATGCAAGCATTTATTGTAAACCATTAACCTTGTCACTTTCATCTTTGCATTTCAAAGGACTACCATCTATTACCAATTGATTTGTTTCATTGTCAAGACAATCATGCTCCTTGTTATTAATTGCAATCCAAATATACCCTTTTTCACTCTTTAATTTTTAAACTTGTTAATTAAGTTGTGTTTCTTAGATCTAGTCAGTTTGGTAGAAGCAATGTATAAATGAGATTCATCAATATCACCACTCTCTGAAAGTGTGGATGTATGGGATGATGCAATCTTGGATTCATTATATGTATACTCTTTCCTTTGTACTTCAAGATAATCATGCCTTGCATATTTCAACTTAAGCTGCTACCTAAGTGAATTTCTTCATTTGCAACAGATCCAAGCACAAACGAATATATCATTAGAACTTTTAATTTTTTCTCAAAGCCATTAATTTCCTTGATTTCTAAATTGAGCCACTGACTCGGCATGTTATACACACTTCTACAATTCCAAATTTTGAAAACCCAACACTAGAGATCGAGCCGCTAGTATTATAGATACTACCCGTTTTTGTTGTGGGAAGAGTTTTGTGTTTATTTGATACAACCTAGAGCAACCAAATAACTTGCATTCACACAATTTAAAATTATTTTGTTAGATGTGAGCTTCATCACCCTGGGTGTTTCACCTTTCATATGGTAACCATGACATCTGAATATAAAACCCTAGGTGTTTGTATCCATTTGATATATCGCTTTAATTATATGAGATATGCTCATTCACATTAATTCTTGGGACTAAATCAATTGATTTTTGAGCACTTTGACATATAACCACTAATACATCATTTGATATTGTAGATTATTTCTTTTTAAATATCAATTCTTTAACTCTGCGTAAGCATTTTAGCAATGGGTAGTGAACTTATTTACTACCACTCCCCCTGGCACAAAAAACACAGATGTGTGTCATATAGAGACCCACATGTCCAAAACAAAATCAACCCTATTTAAAACATGTGGCTATAACACCATCCTGCCATAATTACCCAAGCTTATCATCCCACTAGAGTAAATATGTGATGAAGAGTTACTATGATATGACTCAACCTCCTAGATCGCCTTAAGGAAGTGGAATCAACAAAACCAAAGCCTTACTGACTTTCTTCAGGTGCGAGGGGACCCCCAAGGGCTAAAAAACCCTTCCAAGTGCCAACACCTCGAAATAAACATCTTTTTGACTAATCTGGACTCTCAGATGCTATCAAAACACTACCTAAATTCGACTGCGCATCTTCATTCGCATGCATAATCCTAAAAGGGTGTGACTGTAGTATTTTTCACCTAGTTCTATGCCCGCGACCATGAGATCCGAGGCACTTTTTCAAGGCTAGTCTCTAGACGACTACCTAGAACATAATCGAACCTTCCAGAATAGTGAATGACACAAGGAAAAATAATTCCATACAAAATTTAGAAAAGAACTTGACCCATCCAGGCCTAACCATGACATACATTTCGCCAAACACATTATGAACATGCATTCTACAAGTCATAATTACATATACGAACACAGGGATCTCATACTTATCTCAAAATCATCAAGAAGGTTTGATGCCTTCTCATAATAGATGGATTATGATCTATTAGGTCATATATTCATCAACCATTCATTTACTAATAAAAAGTGGCTGATATCCATAACTAAAGCTTGCCATAAAACCATGCTTATAACCAACATATAACCATAATAATAACAATGATAGAACAATCATCATAACAATCATAAACACTCATGAAAATGTAAGGGGAAAAGAGCTCTTATTAACATATGCAAAATCCAACCAAGTCAGGGACTTCCATGTACCACCCTACCATAGATTGGGATGAACCAAATCTTTCTTTCATCAAATCACCCCTATGCCATATTCCAAGCATGAATGGGGGACTCCCAATAACACAAACTAGGGCTTCTCATGCTTTACTATGTATCCCACCATTACTAGTCAAGGGATTCCTAGGCCCGAAACCCTCATCTATACAACCAGACTTTACTATGTATCCTGCCATTACCGGTCAAGCGATTCCTAGGTCCAAACAAGGAAAATACACTACACACTTTGCTGCAATCCCGTCATTACTGGTAAAGGTATTACTAGGCCTAAACAAGCATGAATGCCTCTAGATTTCTTCACCAATACCTTGAGACTTTTTCTTTTCTCCACCCTTAGTATTTACCATGTATCTCGCCATTATCCATCAAGGGATTCCTAGGCCTTTGGGAATTTTCCTAAGACCACCTTACCCGATTCCAAAACCATATGATAATCCATCTTAACCAAATGAAAGAACTCCAACACACCATGACTATCCAAAAATGGCAAGGAAATGATGAAAACCACTGTCACACCTAGAAAAACCCATTCCAATGATAGCAATAGAACCAAATACACACATGCATGTACCATGCATACTAAAACTAGCAAGGAAAGCATACATGCAACTTGATACCTAAAAGTAATACCACTGTAGCCACTTGATCCAACTCTTCTTTACTCGATCTTCGCTTCCCTTTTATTCCTTGTCCTTCCTTTGCCTTCCTTTTCCCAATGCTAGAGTGCTCCAAGAATAATCAAAGTGTGGAAGAGTATGAGAGAATAAAGAGAGAGAGCTCCAAAACTAAACTGACAAAAGCTATGAACTAATCCTTAGAAGCCTTTTTATTAATGAGGCCTCTATTTTTTTCAATTTTCCATTAATTTCCTCCTCACATGAAACTCGCGACCTTTCACCTTCCTTTTCTCCTACTTTCCACTATTTTCAAAAATAAAAATGTCAATTAATGACTCTTCTCCTTCTGAAGCATTTTCCATTTCCTTTGCCAATTTCCTTTAGCCATAATAAACCAAATGAACACCCAATAACATGTTTTTCGCAACATTTAGCTTGGAATAAGTGTCCCCTGACATTAGTTTTATTTTTTCCTTTATTAACTTTATTACATGAAATTTTAACCTGGGGTCGTTACAAACCCCTCCCCCTTAGGGGAACACCGTCATTGGTGTAGTATGGCACCTAAAACCAATAAGACCACTAAAAAACAAAACTTACTACCCATGGAGCTTTATAACTTAGCTGGATGCAGTATATACAATATCAATCTGCTGAAAGAAAACAAACATGACAAGTAACATGACACCCATATCACTTATTCGAGCTTTATAACACAACTCATTGTGGTATTAACAATAACAAACATACATAAATACGTACAAATACCAAAACTTATTTTCCTTCACTAGAATATAATAAATGACAAATAGCTCATATTTCATCAATCATCTCTCATGTAGCTTCATTGGGACCAAAGTGCTTCCAATACACTTTAACTTGCTCAATTTTTCCATTTTGGAGCATGAGCATATTTCTCTGCAATATGCAGTAAGATCCTAGATGGAATTCTCCTTTTGGATCGACCTACAATTCAAACCAGTCAATAATTTGATCAACGTACTTTACATATCATTTAAGAAATGAAACAAGGAAAACATTATGGGCTTTCACTATCAGAGGTAGTGCAAGTCTATAGGCTACTGGTCCAATCCTCTCAAGGATCCCAAATGGCCTACAATACCGAGGTTTCAGCTTCGTACATGACCTAATCCTTAAAGATCTCTTCTTGGGCTTGCTGCACAAGTACACATGCTCCCCAACCGTAAACTCCTTAATTCCTTGTGCTAATCTACATAACGTTTTTGCCTATCATGTGCTACCATTAGATTCTTATTTATAACATGCATTTCATGTTCCATTTCTGCCAACATGTCCGGTCCTATCAACACCCAGTTCACTAGATCACTCCAACTAATGGGAATATTACAACTCTGCCCATAAAGTGCTTCAAACATACTCATCCTCACTAACTCCTAATACCCATTATTGTAAGCAAACTCTACTAGCGGAATATACTCTTCCCAATTCCATTGTTGATGCATGGCATACATTCTCAACATCTCTTCCAAAATCATATTGATCCTCTATATCTGTCCATCTTTTTGGAGATGATAAGTTGTACATAAGGCCAACGCTATACCCAAACATGCAAATAACTTCTTCCAAAACTTGTAAGTGAACTTAACATCTCTTTCTAACACAATCTTCTTTGGAACACCATTACACCTCAATATCTCCCTAATGAAGACTTTTGCTATATCACCAGCTAAATAAGCAGACTTCACTAGAATGAAGTGTGCTACATTTTTCAATGTGTAAACCAAAACCATAATAGAATCATGTTGTATAGATTTCCTAAGCAAACTTGTAACTAAATCCATGGAAATGTCCTCCCATTTCCACTCTGGAATCAGAAATAGTTGTAATAGACCACCTGGATGTTTACACTCTACTTTTACCTGTTGAAAATCCAAGCATCTAGCCACAAAAATCTACCACTTCCTTCTTCAAATTCGAACAATAGTGAAACTTATTAACTGTTGTCAATGTCTTACGATATCCCAGATGACCCAAATATAATTGAGCATGAAATTACCTCAAGATCAGCTTCTTGAGCTCACTTCTATCCAAAACATAGATCTTGTCCCTAAATCTGACCAAACCATCCATTGTGAGATGATAGTCCACATCCTAATTGCTTGAACCTTGTTGTAGTATGTCCCTAAGCTCTCTATACCTGTCATCATGTTGTCATGCATGTAATATTTGATCCTATAAATATGTCCTATATGAACTCATAATTGTTATGTGATTTACTTGTACTCTTCTACAAATCTATTCTCTTTACCCTTGATGTACCTAATATTGAATTCAAACTCACTTATTATGTCAAACCATCTAGCTTACCTAGAATTCAGATTTGGTTGGTCATATTGTCACCTTCTGAAAGGAGAGTTCTAGTTGTACAAAGAAGTGAAAAGAGCAGTGAAGTTTTAAGACATCTTCTAAGACATATAATACCTCACAGATAAATCGATCCCTCTCCATTGTATAGTGATCAGACTAAGATTTCCAATGGTATATGGAACTCCTCAAATGGACCCGAGAATCAGAAGATATGGCCTATTAAAGATGGGGGTTTTGTCACCTTTGAAAGGAGGAAAGAATTTCAAATCAGCGATCAGTGGGTCTAGGCAGCGACGAGGCAATAAGAGGTTTGGGGTAAAACCAGAAATCAGTGATCACTATTATCACAAATTGGTGATCAATGGATCTAGACAAATAGCCGATCGACGGGTCCAGGCATATCGGCTATTGGCAGGTCCAATGGAAGAATATTTAGAAGTTGTGGGAGGAATACGATGATGGTGTTAAAGCGTCGTGGAGGACCTTTTGTGATTAACAAATAATGTTAATGAAAAAGCAAGGGTAGGCAAGATTTTTTTCTCTTTCCTCTAGAGGGCAACATGGTAGAATACTATTGGACCTGATAAATCCACATGGTACCTGACGTCACCGTGATGCGGCCGTACGGAGGGCACGTGGCATGTGGTTTTGGTGTTTCAAGGCGTCATAAGGGGCCAAAATAGGGTGACATGTTACACCACTCACAAGGTGACACATGGAAAAGGATGATGTCATCTCGTAGATTAACGATCGAAGGATGAGAAAAATTATTGTATCAAGTTTAAACCTATGATTTGAAAAGAATTGATTGAAGGGATTCGACAAGTGGGGATACCTGATGGCCATGGGAAGAGAAAAGAACCAAGAGTTGAGTAGGACAAGATATCCCACATATCGAAAATTGCAAGTTTCAAAGGGAGAAAACAAAGGTAATATTATGAAATCGCCAAGTGTGATATCCTGGGTGGGCCCAATCGGCGTTCGACGATCGCAAGTGTCAAAGGGAGCAAACAAAAGTGATATTATGAAATCGTTGATTGTGATATCCCAGGTGGGCCCAATCAGTGTTCGGTGGTCACAAGAAATAGAGGGCATAAACTCTCCCACATCCTTTTTCCAATGGGGATAGACTGTGTCACACATCGAAGATCAAAATGCTGGGGAGGAGGCACTGAAGGCAAGCATTAGAAATCACCGATATGTAGAATTATGTTTAACAAAGGGATGTGCCTGATAGACATGATCCCAGAGATCCTAGCACCTAAGGACTAAATTCCTGGTCATAGCCCCTGGTCACATGAAACAAAAGGGGCTAAAGAGGATAAAAATTTCCTGTCCCGTAAAGAAATTTAATGGAAAATACCAATGCAATAACTCTGCGCTAAACTAATGCAAAATTTTAAAGGCATTGTGGGTCGACTACTGAGGCATTTAAGAAAGAAGATGCAACATTCAAAATCAGCATGGGCTAACCCAGAAAGGCCCCTTCTGACATGAAACTAAGGTTGAAACTGATCTGAAAATCACTTATGTATGATCTCAGTTAATTAATGTAGGTATTACAGACTCATGTGTTGGTGTGCCTATGTTATTTTAAGCAATGGATCCATAAGATTGTGAAATACACAAGCATTGGAAAATAGTAAGAGAAACACAACAAGAAAATGAAAAAACACAATTTAAAAAGGAGTTCACCCAATCCTCCTGGGCTACGTCTCCTGGTCCAGCTTTCAGTGGTGGCCTTTTTTTATTGTGTCTTTAAGCAGAGTTTTTACAATGAGGAGCTCAATTTGAGTCTCCTGTAACAGATGATGCTTAGTAGGGTGGTACTTGGATTCCCCAATCCACTAGAGTACATAGACTCCCCCTTACCAAGTCTTGACCTCAACTGGTCTTAATGGGATGAGTCCAATTAGGTACTTAGTTCTCAACAGATATCCTCATAGGGATTGCTTGAACCTCTCAAACCTTCTTGATTCTGTGTGCTCGATGTTGGCTTAGCTTTGGAGGTCAGCTTGACTTCTCTGTTCTCTGCTTCTTACTTTGATCTCTATTCTGTCTCCTCTATCTCTTTTCTATTATTTGTCTGTTCGTGGCTTAAAGCCAATCCATCCCTTGATTGTTCGCTTCCTCTTCCGGCTCTTTGGATCGCCTTCCTCGATCCGCTCAAATTCCCTGCTTCTGTGTCATCTCCACTGTGTAATGTTTCACAGAGATGTGGTCACTTGTCTCCTTACGAATGGGGTGCCAACTTTTCCTCGAATGGTCATTATTTCGGTTATTTCGCGAAATGATTCATCTGCTAGCTCATCAGTCACGTCGGACCCCAAATTTCATATGCCTTAGTCTATTCTTCCGTCAAATCTGGTCCTCCATCGGGTGAAACCTCCATCATTGATCTGGGACCTCCAGATCCTATAGTCATCACTTTTATCGCACGGGTGAGTTGCTCAACCGTTACCCTGCGATGAGAGTAGTTTTCTCTCTCATCCACCGAACATGCATCATTCAGTGAATGGCATCGCTTGGTCCTTTCCAAACCCACTTACCACCTGAAATGCCTCCGATATTCCGCCGGTTTTGAGCGCGGTACCCGCCTTCTGATAGTTTGGGTATTTCCACATGGTTTTCCCTGTTTTTCACATGACCAGGTGCCGGGGCTTTTCCTTCTCTAAGGTTTTTATCCTACGATGTGCGATTAGCACTTTGCATCAGAAACACATTAGAAATAGCCTCTGTTTTCTGATCTGGATTCCCTATTTGCTAGTTTGTGCCACTACGTGGTCTCCATGGGCCAACGGTCAGCGCGCTTTGATCGAGGTCCTCGTTGTTACGTGCTGGCTACAACTGCCACTGTCTAGAGGTCCTTCCTGATAGCTCGTTATTCACAAGCTTTTGGAGTCTGACATAGTTTGAAATAGTCATAGAAACTCTGACAATTTTCCAGGATCCAATTCAGATCACGGCCTTCCCACTGAAAAAGATTTTGGACCACCAAAAGTTGGTTTTCAAGCATCGACTAAGTGAGGATACAACTTTCTCACCTGTCCAATCTCTATCCATTTTGCACTACTTGGCTTTGAACCCCTGAGCCCAATTCGGAGGTACTCAACATCTCCCTTGCACGTCGTTCTCACCTTCTTGTCCAGAACTGTGTCTTCCTGCAATTCATTAAGATATTCAGGTAGCAAGTCGTCAATAGAAGGCAATTGACTCTACTCTTCGGGATCCTCAATTAGTGAAGGTTCAAACAATCTCAAACTATCTGCATTTATGACTGAGTAGATATGCATGTAAGCTGGTAGATCAAGGCAAAAGGCATTCTCACCAATTTTCTCACGTATCTTGAAAGTTCCATACCTGATAGGCTTTAGCTTTTTACCTTCACCTTGCATCCTGTCCTTGCTGATATACAACCAAACTTGATCACCAACATGGAAACTATGCTCCATTCGATGCTTGTCATGCCTTGCCTTGTTCCAGCTATTCCTGTACTGCCTAGTGGATCTCTTGGATTTATTCAATGAACCTAGTTGCCCTGTCCACATCATTGTGTCCCTCAACTGTTGTGTCCTTACCAAAGACAAAATCCAAGGGAGACCTTGGTGTGAAACCAAAACATGTCTCAAAATGAGATCTTTGTGTGGAAGAATATTTGGCTCGGTTTTTCGGCCGGCCAAGACCGATCTCCCTAGTATCAACAAATATCTAGCAACAAGCAGGACATGCAAATCTACCTTTCTCTAAATATATTGTGAGACAAGACCGATCTCTCTTGTGGACAAGACCGATCTCCCTAGTATCAACAGATATCTAACAACAAGCAGGACAAGCAAATCTACCTTTCTCTAAATATATTGTGATTCATTAATAAAAACTAAAGAGGTGTTTTAGACCCTACCTTAAGTCCAATGCTAGTTTGTGGTAGCCATGCTTCGACCATCCGAATGAGTTTCCTTTTGAGAACCTGCAATCACAAACAAGCACACATCAAATAGCACCTGCATAGCCAATATAATAAATCATATTCATCATGGTGATCAAGGAATCCATGAAATAAACCATAAAACACAGCTTATTGAGAAAAATAAACTTGATTGTATTAACTTTCAAAATAGAAGAACTTTACAACCTTTGGTGCCTTGATGTTGTACAAGCTCCTCCCGGGGTCCGAAACAAGAATTTCCTCTACTTTCAAAAGCCTCACACTCTTCCAAATGAGATGAACAAGGTATGTAATATTTCCTCACAAAAGCTCAATTAGGAAGACTAAGTTCCAGTAGCATTTCACCTCAAAAATATTCAGCTTTCAACCTCCTCAGTAACCAGCCCAATGCTTCATTTTATAGTGCAAAGGAAGAAGGTTACAGGTCCACCTATGAAGGGATAGATGTTGGAAATAATACTGAGAGGGGGGGGTGAATCAGTATTATCATATCAATATAACTTTTTCTCTTTCCATATTAAGATTCATATGTGATGCAACAAGTATATATCCATTAAACATATGATTCAGTTAGTTGTTCTCTAATGAGTGCATCAGAACATTATTAACCATATGAGCAGTAAACCAGAGTAGTAAAATAGAACAGATCATCACACACAAGAAGCACACATGAACACCATGATGTAAGGTGGAAACCCAATGTGGGTGAAAACCACCTGCTGCAATATGTCTCTATCTTCTTTCAATTAGAAACTCCTTTTACAATGATTTTGTATTGGTGCAGTCCTTTACCAGTACGCAGGCCACAACCTGCAGAGAGCTACAACCCTCTCTCATTCTCCAGCTTCTCTTGGAAGGGAGCTACAACCCCCTTAGCTCTTGTACTAGCCAAGATACTAGTACGTAGGTGCTGGCCTACTGAAGGCTACAACCTTCTCTTTCTTCCAGGGACCACGTTTCATAAATTTTCAGACTAGATCCATGAACATCAATCAATCATCAAGTATATCTGCATCAAACAATCTCCTTTTCCCAATTAGCACTGAATCAAGTAAACACTTCTCTGACAACTGTACCCAGAACACAGTAACAATAACCACACACCAAATTCTGAACCCAGAATACTGCAGCAATAGACAGAGGCAGCTAGATCATAATTTAAAGATATACGCTACTTCAACAACCTGAAACCTGCTTGCAAATCTATAAAGCATAATTCCTTCTTTCAAATATTCAGACACTAATTAACCCAGATTGTCAGATTTATAGATCAAGCATGCGCCTCATATAACAGATCAAAATCATGCAAAGATACTATTATTCAAGCATAAAGATTATGACCCATCAAAATAACTTATCCTTCTTTATGTGCTAAGGTTCCTCCTTCATTCAGATCCATATCTGCACCATAACCCAATCACAAATATTTCAGATCTAGATATTCAATAATTTAGATGATGCTTTGCCAAATCATCTCCTTCCTCTTTTATAGCCTTAGTCCTTCCTCAATACCATGGTCCAAAACCATAGGATCAAAAAACTGTTGGACTAATACCATGAACCAACCATGAAAGTGCGTGAGATCAACACTTTTGGATGCAATACCATGGACCAAAACCATAGGATCAAAAACTATCGGACTAATACCATGAACCAACCATGAAAGTGTGTGAGATCAACACTTTTGGATGCAATACCACGGGCCAAAACCATAGGATCAAAAACTGTCGGACTAATACCATGAACCAACCATGAAAGTCCATGAGATCAACACTTTTGGATGCAATACCACGGGCCAAAACCATAGGATCAAAAACTGTCGAACTAATACCATGAACCAACCATGAAAGTGCATGAACTTTTCTCTTGCATGAAGGGAACTTTTCTCTGCATGAAAGTGCGTAAACTTTTCTCTACATGAAATAAGCGTTTCTCTGCATAAAAGTGCGTGAACATTTCTCTACATGAAATAAACTCTTCTCTGCATAAAAGTGCGTGAACGTTTCTCTACATGGAACAAATGTTTCTCTGCATAAAAGTGCGTGAACTTTTCTCTACATGGAATAAACTTTTCTCTGCATAAAAGTGCATGAAATTTTCTCTACATGGAATAAAATTTTCTTTGCATAAAAGTGCGTGAACTTTTCTCTACATGGAATAAACTTTTCTCTGCATAAAAGTGCGTGAACTTTTCTCTACATGGAATAAACTTTTCTCTGCATAAAAGTGCGTGAACTTTTCTCTACATGGAATAAACTTTTCTCTGCATAAAAGTGCGTGAACTTTTCTCTACATGAAGGAAACTTTGTTGCACTATAATTTATCAAATAAATTTGTTGCACTATAATTTATCATTTGTGTGATTTGCCATCAAGGACAACACTTGTCTTATAATGCCAACAATCTCCCCCTTTGGACTTGTCATACTGAGAATTGTCATCTAATATCTCTTCCATAGATTCATCTAGATATCTATAAGTGAGTTGATCTTCTATGAGTTGTTTGCCATCAAGTACAACGCATGCATCATAATGCCAACAATCTCCCATGCATCATAATGCCAACAATCTCCCCCTTTGGACTTGATGGCAACAATACCAAATCACTCTCCCCCTTTGACATCAAGGGCAAAGGGCGGACCAACATATTCTCTTCCTTTGTTGTCCATACTCCCCCTGAGTACCTGCTGAAATCTCTAAATGAGCCCCCCCTTTGTATATGCCAAGGTGTACCAATCTGTCCATGCTACATGCTGAAATCACTGCTCTGCTGAAGTGTGTTGTTCATGCTCCCCCTGACTGTAAGCAAGGTCTGCAAAAAGATGTTCTACAAGAAGAACATGACTCTATACATCATAAATGACCTTCCTATCACCAAAGACTCATACATACATCTACCTCCCATCACAATGGTGATATACCAAAAGTTTACATATGATAACATAAGAGAATGACATCATTCATCCCAGGCATAGTGGGGAAACCAACATAGGCCGTTACATGACCTGAAGAGATCTCATCAAATGACTACAATAGATAGAGACACACTATTACATCATGAGTCTTGATATGACCTTTACATCGAATGATATACATGACATTTATAACAGAGACCAAACACCTAAATAATATCATGATAAACATCAGCAACAACACTGTATGATCTGCTCCATATCATCTGTCAACAACAACTAGACCAACAACTGGTATTAGTGCATGAATCATCAAGATATGGCCATATCAACTCATCCTTTTGAACAGAATTCTGTATATATAGAATCATTCACATTATATCATATGTGAGAAACACCATAGCCATCCAGATCTGCATGAACCAAGTATCATCAATTGGGAATATCTGCATCAATCAACATATGTATGAAACAACCTATCATAATATAGGTAAGAACTCATCATCATCATGTCTCCAACAATGCAGCTTTGAATAATCATCCACGTATCCAGCCAACAATCCTCATCCATATATGTGCCAAGAACAATAGGAATCCTGCATCATAACTGTAATATATGGTCTTTATGCATATGACGACAACAACATATGAGTGACTCATCATCAAGTAAAGAAGATGTGAATTCAAGCTATGTACTTCTTCTTATCCTTATGAAGATCACCATGTAAGCACCATTAGATAATTAACCACAAATCTGATCTAAATATCAACTATGTAACCCCAAGAATCATCTGAACAACTCATAACCATATCATAGCAAGATGAATCATGCATCATCACCAAGGACTATTAACCATAATGCCAACAATTCATTAAAAGCATATTCTCCCCCTAAACCTGTGCCATCTTGGTTACTGTCAGATCTGATTATGCATATCAGCAAGAAGTATCAAGGCACCATCATTATCAAGTTAGAAACAAAACACTTCTAACCATCATATCCACACATCATTAGCAAAATGCAACCATTATCAATTAGAGCAAAACTGATCCTTTTCTCGAATCTGTCCCTACTGCCTTTCTTCAAACAATCATATACGCGACTGTGCAGTAACAAATTTGCGTATATATGCAACTTCCCTTTATCAAGCTTGCGTAGGAGATTGAAGTTTTACACTTCTGGCTCCCTCTGTTATGTCTATATAATGTGTTGTGCCGCCACTTTCTGACTGAACTTCCTTTTTCTTCCATATCTTCAAGTGTGATGATGTTTTCTCCTTTTGGTGTGATGTTCGTGCTTTGTTCCTGCATTCCTTTGCTATATGTCCAAGCTTGTTACATGCATAACATCTTACATGTTTCATATTCCTTTTGTAGCAATCAGCAGCTTTGTGACCAAACATATTGCAAGCAAAGAAATATCCGTTAAAGTACCTTGACTGAGATGATCTGTTTGTTTGATGATCTTGAACCCTTCTTCTTCTACATCTGGCTGCAACATGCCCAAGGTTATGACATACATAACATTCAACATTATTCATAGGAGGAGTAAAAGATTTTCTTTGAAGAATTTCTTTCCTTGGTTGATGATGAGATTGACCTCACCTTGTGAACTAGATTCACCTTCAACAGATTCATGAAAGCCAAGACCAGTTTTGATAGCAGGAGATCTTTGACTATTAATAATATCATCCAAGACTTTAGTACTATCGTGAAAACATAAGAGCTTATCCTTTTCTTCTAATTTACTTTTCAAGATATTTACCTCAACCTGAAGTTGTTCTTCTTTTTCTAGATATTGCTTCTTCATGTCTTCTTCAGCTTTCCTTTCTTCTTCCAACTGATGCTTTAGCTTGAGAATCTCCTTTTTTTGTTCTTTATTCAGATCCTATTGCATTTGACGAATTCTAAAGGCACATTCTAGCTGAGATTTTAAGCTGATAACTTCGTTTCCTTGTTTTTCAATATCTTGGACTAGATCTTTATTCTGTTTCTTTGATTCTTCAAGATATTCCTTTAGAGAGCGGATCGTGGCTTCAAGACTTTCATAGTAACTGAATCTATCTCTGAGTTTCTTGATGGTTACGTTCTTTTCATTGACTTCATTTCTTAGAGATGTTGCTTCAACCTGCAACTTTTGATATTTCTCCTTGAATAACTCTCGTTGAGCCTTTTGTCTAGTAACAGCTTCTTTGAGGGCACCACTCTTTATGTTCAAAAGTCTTTCTTGTTCACTAATTTTGTTTGTCAGCCTGTTAAATTTTTCTTCTATTTGATATCCTTCTTCCTCACCCATCAGAGCACATTCAGTTGTTTCGTTATCACTTCCATCTTTTCCAAATGGATAGATAGCTGGAACATCAGAGGATAGCAAATTCATACCTAATAGTTCATCTTCATTCTGAAATGATTCTGAATCTGAATCTGAATCTGAAGAGCTTCTTATACCTAATCCCCAATCGATTCTCCCACTGTCATAGTTCTTCTGAGATGTCTTCTTCTTCTTATGAGCTTTCTTCTTAAGCTTCTTTCCCATTATTCCACGGATCTCCTTCAAGCGATCAAGATTCTACCAAAGGACCTGCTCTAGTACCAATTGTTGGAAATAATACTGAGAGGGCGGGGGGGTGAATCAGTATTATCAGATCAATATAACTTTTTCTCTTTCCATATTAAGATTCATATGTGATGCAACAAGTATATATCCATTAAACATATGATTCAGTTAATTGTTCTCTAATGAGTGCATCAGAACATTATTAACCATATGAGCAGTAAACCAGAGCAGTAAAATAGAACAGATCATCACACACAAGAAGCACACATGAACACCATGATGTAAGGTGGAAACCCAATGTGTGTGAAAACCACCTGCTGCAATATGTCTCTATCTTCTTTCAATTAGAAACTTCTTTTACAATGATTTTGTACTGGTGCAGTCCTTTACCAGTACGTAGGCTACAACTTGCAGAGAGCTACAACCCTCTCGTTCTCCAGCTTCTCCTGGAAGGGAGCTACAACCCCCTTAGCTCTTGTACTAGCCAAGATACTAGTACGTAGGTGCTGGCCTACCGAAGGCTACAACCTTCTCTTTCTTCCAGGGACCACGTTTCATAAATTTTCAGACTGGATCCATGAACATCAATCAATCATGAAGTATATATGCATCAAACAATCTCCTTTTCCCAATTAGCACTGAATCAAGTAAACACTTCTCTGACAGCTGTACCCAGAGCACAGTAACAATAACCACACACCAAATTCTGAACCCAGAATACTGCAGCAATAGACAGAGGCAGCTAGATCATAATTTAAAGATATACGCTACTTCAACAACCTGAAACCTGCGTGCAAATCTATAAAGGATAATTCCTTCTTTCAAATATTCAGACACTAATTAACCCAGATTGTCAGATTTATAGATCAAGCATGTGCCTCATATAACAGATCAAAATCATGCAAAGATACTATTATTCAAGCATAAAGATTATGACCAATCAAAAGAAATTATCCTTCTTTATGCGCTAAGGTTCCTCCTTCATTCAGATCCAGATCTGCACCATAACCCAATCAAAAATATTTCAGATCTAGATATTCAATAATTCAGATGATGCTTTGCCAAATGATCTCCTTCCTCTTTTATAGCCTTAGTCCTTTCTCAATACCACGGTCCAAAACCATAGGATCAAAAAACTGTTGGACTAATACCATGAACCAACCATGAAAGTGCATGAGATCAACACTTTTGGATGCAATACCATGGACCAAAACCATAGGATCAAAAACTGTCGGACTAATACCATGAACCAACCATGAAAGTGTGTGAGATCAACACTTTTGGATGCAATACCACGGGCCAAAACCATAGGATCAAAAACTGTCAGACTAATACCATGAACCAACCATGAAAGTGCGTGAGATCAACACTTTTGGATGGAATACCATGGGCCAAAACCATAGGATAAAAAACTGTCGAACTAATACCATGAACCAACCATGAAAGTGCATGAACTTTTCTCTTGCATGAAGGGAACTTTTCTCTGCATGAAAGTGCGTAAACTTTTCTCTACATGAAATAAACTTTTCTATGCATAAAAGTGCGTGAACATTTCTCTACATGAAATAAACTCTTCTCTGCATAAAAGTGTGTGAACTTTTCTCTACATGGAATAAACTTTTCTTTGCATAAAAGTGTGTGAACTTTTCTCTACATGGAATAAACTTTTCTCTACATAAAAGTGCATGAAATTTTCTCTACATGGAATAAACTTTTCTCTGCATAAAAGTGCGTGAACTTTTCTCTACATGGAATAAACTTTTCTCTGCATAAAAGTGCGTGAACTTTTCTCTACATGGAATAAACTTTTCTCTGCATAAAAGTGTGTGAACTTTTCTCTACATGAAGGAAACTTTGTTGCACTATAATTTATCAAATAAATTTACTGCACTATAATTTATCATTTGTGTGATTTGCCATCAAGGACAACACTTGTCTCATAATTCCAACAATCTCCCCCTTTGGACTTGTCATACTAAGAATTGTCATCTGATATCTCTTCCGTAGATTCATCTAGATATATATAAGTGAGTTGATCTTATATGAGTTGTTTGCCATCAAGTACAACACATGCATCATAATGCCAACAATCTCCCATGCATCATAATGCCAACAATAGAGTCCTTCTTCAAAGGGATAAGCTCCTCACATCAAGGGGTTAGCTCCTTAATGTATGGGATGCATGAACCTTAAAGGAAAAAACTTGCCACCTCAAGATTCCTTCTAGAAGCTTTCAAAAATGACTCAAAGTGAGTTTTTAAGAATGTACTTGTGCCTTTTTTACTTTTACAGGGGTCCACACCCATTACACAGAGACAGAGCAGTCAGGTACGCAGGGACATCAGTAGGTGCGGGACCACAGGTAATGCTAAGAGAAAGTGTGGAACCAGAGTTTTAGAGACTTTTAAGGGCTTTCTCTTATTTTCAAGGCTTGACATGAAGAACTGAGTTTAAGACTTGCAAAGGAGGAAAGTATGAGTGGTGATAGATTCACACCGATTGCAGAATGTCATGGTGACAATATTTTGTGCAACAGATTGCTCCCTAAAGTACGAAGTCTGTAATAGATGAGGATAGAATTTGTCATCTAAGAAGAGTGAAGTACTTTATCATTTCAAGGATCATCCTGTGAACACCCTGGTTGGAACCTGTAAAAACATTCAATACAAAATATATATATGTGAACATATCATCGCTGAGGTAGGCATTCCCATACTCATATCAAAACTGACTAGAAAACTAACTAAACTGCTCTGATATAAGAATGATTTTGTAATACATCACAAGTATAGACATATGTAGACACAGTATGGGTGCAACCATCTGTTTATGAATAGTCCACTGTATAATGAATAACAAAATTCCTCGCAGCCTGTATGGTGGAAACTAGATCCGGGGTCTTGATTTCTGCTTCCTGAACTAGTACGATTCTATCGATGTGAATGAATGTGTCGAAGTCAAACATGGTAGAAACCACTTGATTACCAGTCAATGATGTGAATTGTTAATTTGTTAACAAGTGTGAGAGAAACCACCAGTAATGTCAATGGCTCTCAAAGTACTCAGTACAATCCATGAAATGTGAATAGATGAGCTGATGTTGAACATGTCATAGAATCCTTTGATCGAAGGTCAATGATGCAACTTGTTGTCGAAGGCGAGAAACCTACCATTGAGGTGTGCAGATTCCAAGGCACTGACGATTTCTAGATCATCTTTCTAGATAATGAGCTGAAGTCGATAGAAAGCGATCTGTCGTAGGCAAGCCCACAACACGAAATCATAGATCAAGTTTTAAGAAATATATTTGGCAAGGACTAACTCATGTATGGTCAAGATGGATGACAGATATTTTGCAGATGAATGGTTTACTTGAACTGACCTCTTGAACACATAATGACATTGCAGATGGTTTGGTGACAATTGACCCAAAGCTAATACCCAGAAACCGGCTAAAGACTTTCAATATGGTTTGATTAACTGTTAGGCAAAGGATTTCCAACCCAGGTGAACAAAAGTGTCATGTTTAAGAGTGGTTAAATGCTTTTCTAAAACACAAAGTATAACAAACAGCTTCATTTTTCTCTCTTTTCCCCCACCATTTCTGGCAAGTACCTCTTTATTTTTGACAAGCTTGAGGAGGATAACATTTGCTTGGCTATAAGCTCATCCTTCAGATGAGTCCAACTTAGTTTAAAATTCAAACCCTAAGAAGGAGTGGTTCATTCCTGTTTAAAATTGAACAGGTCCTTTACTGTTAAATTTTAACGAGTGCAGTATAGGAGAAACTCAATGTTTTTCAATTTTAGGGAGTCAGAAGAAAAACTTAAGAAAACTCCATGGTTGTCCTTTTTCGTAAATTTGTGTCTCCCAAGCCTGAAAAAGTATAAAATAATGCTTGAGAGAACCGCTTGACCATTACGATCAAGGAGTACTTTTCATAATTAGTGTCTCTGATCTGAAAAAGTAAAAAAGCGATCAACGACACGTCGTTTTATAACCAATATCGAACTTGAAATGACAAAAACCTGGCAATCTTTTCATGTTTATACAGTCAGAAAAGAGCTGTAAGTGGACCGTCCTTTTAATTATGTTTTAACGAGTTTAAAAAGAAAAATGTGGCAATCTTTTCATATTTTACGAGTCAGAAAAGAGCTTAAGAAGGACTCCAATGTTTTTTGTTGAAAATGATCAACTTTCCCTTGAAAAAACTAATATTCTGCACAAAAACTCAAACATTACTCATACCTGTTTAAAATAAATAAAAGTGCATCAAAAAGTTACCTTTTTAAAGTGAAAAATAAACAAATTGAAAATTCATTTATTCAAAGAAGCTTATAAAAAGGGTTTTTGTAAATTCATTTTTATCGTTTGACTTCACAGTGAGAAGAGAGAGCTTTTGGGTAAGAAACTTGTTGTGAAGATTGCAGAAAATCCATTTGTTGGAATAAAAAACCGTCTGCTCCAGGTAATCCACATCATCTTTATCTTGCATTTCAACCATTTGCATTTCGTTTTTAGGCTTCCATTTTGATTTTTAAGGGAAAAATTAGCTTAGAAATCTACTCGCGGGGGTCCACAGGTGCAACATGCGGAACTTGCAGACCCCGACTTTTTTCTACAAAGGAAAGAGCCAGAGTTCCGCACCTGTTTCTTGGGAAGAGTGAAGACGTACGCACTGTCCCTAACTAGCAGGTGCGGACCCCGTGAAATAGGTTTTAAAACTTCAAATTTCTCCATTTTCGCCCAAAAATTTTCAAACTAAAATGTTCTAATACGTCTTTTTTTTGCAATGTAGGACATACAAAATTCTTATTTGGTGGGAACGTGAGCATGAGGATGTGGACCTTGCTGCAATAAATCATCAACCCTCATTGGATGCATTGAGAGCATGCAGACTATTTAAATTCTGGGCCATACCTGGCATGAGGGCCCAAGTAGACTTTTTGCAATGGCTGGTAGACAGGTGGAACATACAGGACCAGTGTTTCATTATTGGTGGCCACCGGCTCGAAATCGAGCTAGAGGACATTTATTTCTTGACTGGTTTGCCCAAGAGAGGTGAATGATTATCTCTATTCGGGACTAGGCTAGGTGGCTAGTCTGTCGATAGTCTCTGACTAGAGTTTTGTAATGACCAAACAAAGGACAAAGGGATCGATATCAAAACTATCTCCTATCCTGAACTTAAATTGATTTCATTTACTGTCACCAGACTCTGCAAAAGCACAACACTGCATGTAGCTACCGGATCCTAAATGTGAATGGCAGTACATTGTTATCGAGGTATCATCTTCAACTGGTGCGAAGCTATGTTGGCGAATGTAAAAGGCCAACTAACTAAAGCAAAGAACGGACAACTAAAAAACTTTGGATATGGTTTCCTAGTTGTAAGCTTTGGTCTAGAGAGGGTTCTGATCTTGGTCCCACAGTAGCTTTTCATTGGAGTTGGACTTCCGCGAGAGCCTAAGCTAATGCGTTGGGTTGCAGTTATGGCCCGTCATCCTGAGGAGGGTTCAGATGTTGTTCGATTTTCGCCTGAGTATTTTCGTTGGTTGGAGAACCGACTTTTTGTGATTTAGGATTTTCCATATGTTGGGATGGATTATCATGGTGACCTAGACATGACTCTTCCACCAGGAGAGCAGTGGGATGATTTAGGTAAAATCATTCTCAATATTTTCTAAGTTTTAACTAATTTTTTTGTTTTTAAATCATCCAAAACTGATAATAAAAAGTTCCAAATGCAGATGTGGGTCCACAGTGACTAGCCACTCTACGACCCTATGAGAGGAGACACACAGCTGCAGCAGTACCAGCCCCACAGGACGAATCTATAGAGACCCTGACCGAATTGGAAAATCATCTAGAGCATTTGACAATAGATATTCCAAAGACTAGCATAGATGATATTCCACTTAGGTTACAACACTATGTGATTGGGGTCCCAAGACCTTTAAGGAGGTTCCTTTGTACGGTGGCCCAAGCAGTGGTTTCTTATCATGATCATCACAGTGATAGGATGATTGCTTTTGTAGACTCATACAACATTTTTTGCTTTTTGTACTATGATTTTTGCCGATCATAAGGTGTTTTTCAACCTATGATCGAAGACGATGTATATTTGACACACTTCTATGCTATGCTATATCACTATTACTGGCTATCTTGTATAACATGTTATGGAAAGTTTTTAAATTTATTGTTTGATTATTGCAAATTTTTATTTAACATTCAAGAAGCAATTGCATCTGCTAATGTATTTAAATATCTTGGAATATGCTGATATTTAATATAGTCAAATTCACGTTCCAAGAGACGAACTCTCAAAAATAATCATAATAACACTAGATTTCTAATGGCATAAACTCTATTAAGCTGCAATACAACGAGTTCAGAATCTAACCTAACAATTAAACTCTGAATCCCGAATGAGATGGATTCAGATAATAACTCAATCACTGCACTATACTCTGCAATTTTGTTCATTGTTTGACCGAAGCTTACCGCATGCATAGATACCAACTGATCAGAGGGTGAATAGATAACCCAAGCTGTGGAAGAAATGTTCTGTGTATTATGACAAGCACCATCAGCGAAACCAATGTATGTTTGAAGTGACGTCGACATATGCAATATCAAGAGTAAAATCAATATAAGCAAGAATAATGATAAAAACACTCTCTAAACTAGGCACACTTTTCTAATCTAAAACACACCAGCTAGAAAGAAACTAATCTAACTAAAATCTCCACACCTAGATTTAAGCATAATATCTCTTCAGATAAAGACCATTTCTGGGTTTACCCAAAGAGACACCGTCAAAATCTACCAATTCATAGGCCCCTTTTTCTAGCGTTCGCTTAACAACATAAGGACCATGCCACATAGGTACAAATTTTCCAGCCCCTAGCTTATCGTTTTCTTGATCGTATAGTAAGACTAGGTCTCCTTCTGAAAAATTACGAGGTGTAACATTTCGATCGTACTGAGCTTTAATTCATTTGGCATGAGTTTCGATTGCTAATGCAGCATCACGTTGATTCTCATCTAGTTGAGCTAAGTACAACAAATGTTTCTCCTCTTCGGAAGTGGCTGGGAGTAATTCTATGGCTATTTGCAATGACGGAATTTCGCATTCAATGGGTAACACGGCTTCCAAACCATAAACTAGTTGAAAAGGGGTGAAACCAGTTGATGTTTTTATTGAGGTTCGATATGCCCAAAGTGCTGAAAATAACATGTTATGCCAATTTGACCTATGAATGCCAATGATTCATCAGATCATAGTGACTAGAAATTTGTTGATATCTTCAACCAGACCATTAGCCTCTGGGTAATACGAAGTAGAACTATCATGACACAGGCCAAGTTGATATGTTAGTTCAATCATCATGATGTTTCAAAAATGACTCCCATGATCAGTAATAATCCCTTGAGGAACACCGAATCTAGTAATTATATGATCGAAAATGAAAATTGCAACAGTTTTTCCGTCTGCCGAAAATGTACGCATCGTCTCAGCCCACTTAGTAAAATAATCTACAACAAGGATGATATATGCATTCCCCCCAGCCGAGTGAGGGTTACATGTAATAAAGTTGATACCCCACTTTGCAAAAGGACTGACAGCAATTATAGGGTGGAGAGGAGTAGGTGGATCACGCATGTTACGATAAAAAATTTGACAGTTGTGCATTTTCGGACCACATAGATACAATCTTTAAATAAAGACAGCCAGAAATAACCAACGCACAATACCTTTTGGGCTGTGGCATACCCAGACATATGACCACCACATGCTCCAGAGTGACAGTCATTTAGAACCTTTTCATCTTATTCATGAGTTAAACAACGTCGGAAAACAGAATCTGCCCCAGGATGATAGAGTGTATCTCCAATAATATTGTATTGTTGGGATTGGAAACGTATTTTCCATCGCTGAGATCATGAAATTTCAGGCCGAAAAGATTGGGTTTGGAGATAAACAATGATATCTCCATACCATGGATCAAGAGTACTGATAAGAAACAAGGATTCGTCTGCAATGGGCTCTTCTGCCACAGTTTCAGTATCAGCACGCGGGAAATCACACATCAGTTCCGCAAATACCAAAGATTTCGTTGCCTTGGATTTTTCAAATTCCACGTCAGATTCCTACAGGATAACTATCCATTTGGAATACTTGCCCCCTAGCAATTGTTTTTTCAAAATATATATCATAGGGTTACAGTCAGAAATTATTGTAGTTTTGCGTAGTAATATGTAATGATGAAATCCTTGGATAGCTTGAACAGCTGCCAAGGCCAATTTCTCCACATGTGAATATTTAAGCTCAGTCAGATTCAAAGTTTGACTAAGATAGTAAATCACACGTTCATTATTGAATTCATCTTCCTAAACTAAAACCATCCTAATGGTGGAATGAGAAGCGGCGAGGTACAAGAAGTAATCCTGGTTGTAGTTGGGAGGATGCAATAATGGTGCATGGGTCAATGTGTGTTTAAGTGCATCAAAATATTTGTCAGCTATCTCATCCCAAGAGAATGGAGTATTCTATTTCAACAACCTGGTAAAACCTTTTTTTTATCTCGACGTAGTTAGGAATGAAACAACGTAAAAAGTTTTCTTTCCCTTGCAAACTTTGGAGTTGGCGAAGAGTCGAAGGAGGAGGCAATTTGACAATAGCTTTAACCTTTGAGGGATCAACATGAATGCCAGCTTTTGAAACAAAAAATCCCAGTAAACGACCCCTTTCTATACAGAAAACACATTTGTGTGGATTCAGCCTAATTTGATAATTCCTTCATCTCATAAAGATTGCTCATAAATGAGTGAGATGATCGGCTCTACATAATGAATGGGCAGGTAAATCATTGATATATGGCTGCACAATGTGCTTGATGTCATGAAATGCATAAGACATAGCCCTTTGAAAATTTTCTCCAGCATTCTTCAATCCAAAAGGCAATTTGCAGTAAGAAAACATCCCCCATGGACAAATGAAAGTCGTTTTTGGTTGATCAACAGGGAGTATGTTGATTTGATTGTAACCGGAAAAACCATCCATAAAGGAGAAAATTTCACTATCGGAACAATCATCAATGATTTGATCGATATAGGGGGTTGGATAATTGTCTTTAGGACAAGTTCTATTAATATCCCTATAATCGATACATATTATTATCGTTCCTTGATTTTTGTTAATAGGAAATATATTCGATACCCAATCTGTTAAGGGAATTGGATAAATGAAACCTACTCAAAGTAATTTCTCAACTTCAACTTTAATAGAAGCAACTTTTCTCGGATGTATCCGATGCAAACGTTGCCGAATAGGTTTAGCATCGGGGTAAGTTTTAATTTCATGGAAAACAATTGATGGATCAATTCCTAGCATTTCTTCATATGACCAGGCAAACACGTCACAGAATTTTTGAAATAGGGCTTTATAAGTTTGGAGTTCATTGTCTGTACAGGAAGCACCTATATGAATGTTTTCAACAATTCCTGGTTTAACTAAAATGTCAATAGGAACCGTTCGAGAGATATTTCCCAAATTTAACTCACAATCAGGATGTTGCAATGGATTCTGTGGTTCTTTGACATAATCAGTAGTAAAAATAGATGAAAAATCATTTTCAAAATGATCAAGCTTATGTAAAAACGAAGATCGATGATGAAGATCTTCCCATGGTAAATCATCAACAGACAAAAGTTCATGAATCTACTCATCAGTATGAACAAGCTGGGAAAAAGTTGTTGAATCTGAGGTTGATATTGAAAGTGATTCTCCATGGACCACATTCATTAGATCAATTTCGGTTGAACAAGGGTCAGAAAATGACTGTACAGCCTGATATGTAATTTCATAGGGACTCAAAGGCATCGCATCACCAAATGAATCCACCTCAGACTTGAAAGGTACAATCCAAGGATCATCAAAATCAATAGTGTTTGATGAAATCATATGAATAGTTGTAGTAGGATGCAATACGTTAGGAGGAGGAAAGGAAAAAGTTCCTAGTAAACCAGAATCTTTAATCAATCCTACCCCAACATCTTTGTAAGGGATAGTTGTTTTACGACATGTTGGATACTTTCAGAAGAGGTTGGGTTGGATGAAAAATAAGTCAGATGGTCTATTGTAATGATATTTCCGTTATGAGGAAACTTGTTAAGTTGAAATACCAATGAAACAACAGCAGTCATAGCATAAGACCAGCTGCGACCCAAGAGAAGGTTGTAATCTAGAGGGGCATCAACCACTTCCACATCTAGATTAATAGTTTTGCCTTCAACCCCTATAGGTAAATCTTGTAGAATGCCAAAAGGATGGAACCCATGGCCATCAAAAGCCTTTAGAATCATCGGGGATTGGTTAAGTGTAGGATAACCGAGCGATCTCCAACACTGGATCGACATAATACACGTAGAAGTTCCCTCATCAATTATAGTCCTAAAGCAAGGTCTGTTTTTGACGAACACTGGAATCTGGAAAGCCATTTGATGAGGTAGGTGAGGTGTACTATTCTCTAAATCAAAGATTATAAGGTTCGAATCCTGAATATCAATAGCTCCTATAGCTGACAATAGTAATTTACACTGTGCTGGGCATGATTGCAACACCTCCAAAGCCGACATTGCTGAAGGGGAAATAGCTAAGTCTTCAACAATGTTTTAATTCTAAGCAACTCTCGCATGTGGATTGAAAGCTGACTTCCAAAGTATACCTTTAGCAGGCGGTTTGATTACCAAGTCTGGGTTTAGGTTTCTCGATCTGTAGCGGATCCGAACCAGAAGGAGTTGAAGTTGATGGGTTTGAATTAGAAGATTCTGCTTTCTTACCACCAACAAGACTTTTACTACCATAATCTTGCGATCGCATCGCAATCCTAACATGATACATCATAATTATGGGTTCTTCTGAGGCATTTGAGGAAGAACCAATCATCTTACTATCTTCACTAGGAAAAGGATCCTTCAAGACAACAGGTGTTTGAGAACCTTTGATGATTTTTGCAACCTCAGCTCGATGTGGGAAATCTCTTGTAATATTCTCCTCGTCACAAATGAGACAAGGATAGCGAGGTTTGCGTTTCTCGTCAGTAGATTCATTTTTATCTGATTTCTCTTTTGAGTTTTTTTTATTTTTCTTCTTCCCTTTCTTTTTACCACTGGATTTTGATTTGGCCGTAGATGATTCTACGACATGAATATCGGCAGGAATTTCAGCAGAAGAATCTCCTGTCGGGGAATCTGGTAAAGTTATAATAGGAGAAGAATTCTTTGAAGATTTCTTCTTGCTTTTGGTGCTAACTGAACCAATCATACCATCAGCAGCATGAGACCTTGAAGGAGATGCAGTTATTTGATTTTGTTTCGGAAGGTCAGGGATTTTTTCGTGTAAAGAACCTCACTATGTATAAATGAGGTCAAGGTACTGAGCTTGAGAAATTACTTGCTCTTCAGTAACAACTCCTACCTCAGCTACATCCTCAGTGATTTTAGGTAATAATGATTTAACAAACCATTCAGCTAAAATTTGAACTGGAATAAAAACTTTCACTAAATGTTGTCTACGTCGCCATTCATGAATATGATCTGAAATATATGTGGACGTTGACTATTTTAATGAAGTTAATAATTCTATGTCGTTGTCATATCTGATAGGAAACTAAAAATGAGTTAAGAAAGAAGTGGTTAACTGACTAAAATTATAAAAAGAAGCTCGCGGTAACTCAATGTACCACTTGGCCGCAAGAACAATCGGAGTGTGCTGAAAAAGACGTAAGTGAATTGAATCATCAATAATGGAATTAGATGCACACCATAGGTGATAAGTCATCACATGGTTTGACGGATCCTCTCCTGATTTACCTTCAAACTTTGGGATATCACTGGGCAACTTATTCGGCATTGGCGGCCAAAACGAAAGATAATTAATCAGATCATTCGTAAGGTATGAAAAATCAGGAAAGTCCAAAGTTGCAATAAATGGTAACTGATGGTTAGGGTCACGAAAACCTTGGGCCATAAGACCAGCCCCAGGATAACTTGGAATTGGGATTGCATTTGGAATATTATATCCTCCTGGAAAACCAGGATTAACTAGACCAAACTGGGGTTGTTGGGGTTGCTGATAAGTATATCCAGGGTACAGTTGATACTGGTAAACTGGGCTTTGCACAGCAGGACCGAATTGGTACTGTCCCTGGTACGGTTGATAAGTGAATTGCGGTTGACTTGTGACAACCGTACTTGGAGCACATTTTCCTACAGGCATCTGAACCAAAGTCTGAATTGTAGGTCCCGACTGAGGTAAAGAGGCTCGAGGAGTTGATGTAGGAACAATAGAAACCATAGTTGTCGATACTTTAGAAGTAGGTGGGGTAGATTGAATAGAAGTCGCAGTAGTTGCAGCAGTCATTTGAGGTGGAGTTCGAGGTGAACTAGGCCCAGACTGATGAGCTACACCAGGTGCAAAAGTTGGAATAGTAGGCTGGACAGGTTGTTGGGTGGAACCAGAAACCAAAGGTTGCCTAGATTGAGATGACAACTGCACATTAGGTTGCAAAATCTGTTGAGTTTGAGATGGATCCCACACCATGTTCGTTCCAGGGTATGGACCCATAGAAGGTTGAGCATATGAAAGGCCATAACCAGGTTGAGCATAGGGCTAATAATTAAATGGTACATTTCCAGTTCCTTGTACAAATGATTGACCATAAGGTGGTTGGAAACCTTGGGTTGGGTACTGACCTTGAGGTTGATAACCTTGAGGCACGTACTGAAATTGGGGTTGACCTTGAGGTATATATTGATACTGGGGTTGACCTTGAGGTATATATTGATACTGGGGTTGACCTTGAGGTCTGTACTGAGTCTGGGGTTGACCTAGAGGTATGTATTGTCCTTGAGGTTGCCCCCCATGCGGTAACTGACTACCTTGAGGTTGCCCCCCAGGCGGTAACTAACTACCTTGAGGTTGTGGATTTGGAATAGTACCAAACATCATCAAAATTTCTTCTATGCTCAACAGTTGAGTTCTGTTATTACCAGTTGATATCCCATGTTCAATGGGTTGAGGAGATGCTCCTGAAAAGGTACTAGTGAGTGACTAATACCCAGAAGGAAGAGAAGGACCGCCATATAAAAATGTTTCTAGTGATTGGGAAAACATGGATGACTGTCTCAACATATTCAAAGGAGGATAATAACCTCTAGGTGTTGGATGAAAAGGAATTCGAGGTGGTGAAAAACTAAGACCCGGATTTTCTAAAAAGTTGGTCAATGAGATGTACCAAGCGTCACTCCTAGGTGGATTGTAAAAAATTGATTCACGCTCCCTAAGTTCTAAAGTTGGCTGATTTTCAGGGAGAGTTATATCTTCTTCCGGACTAACAAGTTCTTCAATAGAAATGAGTCTAGAAGGAATATTTTGGGTAATGATCCTTCCTACCCTGGGTGAACCAAGACCACTAGAAGTTGGAGAAGCAAATCGCGAGGATGGAGTAGCAGCAGATTCGGTTTCAGGCTCTGAAATTTCAAGTTCTTCAGCTAATTCACTAGTAGAAGAAATACTACCAGTAACTTCGGAAAATGACATTGGTTCAGAAATATACTCTGTTGCTTGAACTTGATAATCAGGATGAACAATTAAAGAAGACTCTCTAGCTTCCGGTGACCCAACTCTACTATCACTAGGTGATACAAGAGCTCGTAGCCCTTCAAGCTAGCTTGGTGTATACTCGGGATGTTTCCCCTAAAGTCTACGGGATTGTCTCGGTAATTCAGCCGCGATTAAATGTTTTAATTACTTCACACGCAAACAAAGAAAATCTCAATAAAACCACCTAAAGTCTCTAAAGAACCAAACAATTGAATCACACTCCTAAAAAATCTAAGAGTTCAAACCACACACAAACAATAACTTTCCATACCAAAAACACTAGTTGGTGATGAAATACAACGTCGTAGAATTCAATACAGAAATGGCAGTTGAAATAGTTACCCGACAACCTGCTTAATGAAACAGACTGGCACAAGTTTCTTCACAAAACCGTCTCAATTGAAGAGAACCCCGAGAGAGTCCAAGTGAGTCTAGTCGACGTCTACTCCAGGTACAATGAGACCCGTCCTTCACCATCACCTTAGGAAAGAATCTTAAGATTATGGTCACTAAGGATACCAATAGTGACAAATACCACTGGGGGAGTAGTCTACTATCCCATCTATGCGCAAGGGAAGAGTAAAAAAGCTCAATCCCATTGAAAGCTGCTCGACATGATCAATCTGAGGTTTACCAATAGGTGACCCTAGGCTCCTCGACAATGGTTAATCCAAGGTTTACTATTTTAATACGCGCAAATCTTCTATCTTTTCCAATGAGACAAACTTGATTGACTCAAAGGTTCGGACATGATCTCGTCATTGACTCCTTTAAGAGGAGCTTCCCAGATTATATCGATTACAATTGGATTTATTTCCTACTACAAGATATAGCTACTTGTTTGTTTTAACTATCTTGGAGAGTTAAATACTCCCTACTCCAAGATACTAGCCTAAGCTATATTGGTGATAAGAGCCCTTATAATAAAAATATTGCTAGATCAATTTTAATTTAAGCATTATTTTTATGGGTTGTTTCTTAATTCAATAGGAATGGAGATGAAACTTCGATGGTGTGAAGACTCGACTCCAAAAAAACTAAAAAATGCACCTAAGATGATAAACAATTCTTTTTCTTCAATGAATTTCTAGCTAAAAGAAAGAGTTGAGAATGCAATTCTTTGGAAAACAAATCTTTCTTTCAACATATAAATGAAAAGAAAATATTTTTGTCTTTTTCAATAAACTCAAAATGATACTACTAATAATGCTCACGCAAAATCCCTTTCTTTTTCAACACTCAAAAACTACAGAAAACAATTTTTTTCAAAAGAGATTCTACAATTTCTAGAAAACACTCAAAACTATAAAAATCAATCTTGAGATCTAAAAACTTCTAAAAAACCTAATTGAAATAAAAGCTTTAAATCATTTGAGGATGTTTTACTTAGTTATTCAGTAAACTAAGGATTAATTCGTTCATAATAACAAATCAATCCAAAAACACCCAACTATGTTTTCTTTTATAAAAATGAAATTCAAAACTTTCAAACAAGCTCATTAAAAGCTTTGCAAAGAGAAAACAAAATCTATTTCTCAGCAAGGGAAGATTTCACAAATCAGTCAAACTCATCAAGAAGACCAAAAAGACTAGGGTAATCTAAGGTTTCTTAGGCTTCTAATCTCTTAGTCACTACAAAGACCAAGCGAAAATTAATCCAGGCACGTAAAACTTCTAGAAAATCACCTAAAACCAAAATGCCAATGGAACTCACTCACAAGAGATTCTTGACAGAACACATGCAGATCTGGGTAGACACTAAAAGCCAAAAATAAAAAGTTAACGTAACTGGACGAAATCAATTTAGGTTTTTCAAAAATTTTAACAGGGTCCGCAAGCTTCCAGTAGAACCAGATGCGGTACTGCTCTGTGTACTAAAGGAAAGATGTGGAGAGGTCTGCATTGTCTGTAAAAAGAAAGTGTGGTTCCCTGTAAACTTCAGAAAAAACAAAAAGAATCCAGATCCTAAAAACTACCCAATCCCACACACATTAAGCAAAAACCAAAAACATGGATAAGTTTCTCAAGTCAAAGAAAAAGGAAAAGCAAAAACCAAATTCAAGTCCCCAGTGGAGTCGCCAATTTTTCAGCCGGATAAATCGTTCTTGTGGACAAGACCGATTTACCTAGTATCAAAAAATATCTAGCAACAAGTAGGACAAGAAAATCTACATTTCTCTAAATATATTCCGATTCATTAATAAAAACTAAATAGGTTTTTTAGACCCTACCTTAAGTCCAACGCTATTTTGTGGTAGCCACGCTTCGACCGTCCAAATGAATTTCCTTTTGAGAACCTGCAATCACAAACAAGCACACATCAAATAACACTTGCATAGCCAATATAATAAATCATATTCATCATGGTGGTCAAGGAATCCATGAAATAAACCATAAAACACAGCTTATTGAGAAAAATAAGCTTGATTGTATTAACTTTGAAAATAGAAGAACTTTACAACATTTGGTGCCTTGATGTTGTACAAGCTCCTCCCATGGTCCGAAACAGGAATCTCCTCTACTTTGACAAGCCTCACACTCTTCCAAATGAGATGAACAAGGTATGTAATCTTTCCTCACAAAAGCTCAATTAGGAAGACTAAGTTCCAACAGCATTTCACCTCAAAAATCTTCAGCTTTCAACCTCCTCAGTAACTAGCCCAATGTTTCATTTTATAGTGCAAAGGAAGGAGGTTATAGGTCCACCTATGAAGGGATAGAGTCCTTCTTTAAAGGGATAAGATCCTCACATCAAGGGGTTATCTCCTTAAGGTATGGGATGCATGAACCTTAAAGGAGCGAACTTGCCACCTCAAGATTCCTTCTAGAAGCTTCCAGAAATGACTCAAAGTGAGTTTTTAAGAATGTACTTGTGTCGTTTTGACTTTTACAGGGGTCCGCAACCATTACACAAAGACAGAGCAGTCAGGTACGCATGGGACATGACTAGTAGGTGCGGGACCGCAAGTAATGCTAAGAGAAAGTACGGAACTAGAGTTTTAGAGACTTTTAAGGGCTTTCTCTTATTTTCAAGGCTTGACATGAAGAACTGAGGTTTAAGACTTGCAAAGGAGGAAAGTATGAGAGGTGATAGATTCACACTGATTGCAGAATGTCATGGTGACAATATTTTGTGCAACAGGTTGTAAGCATGTTGCACATAGCACAAATGTTCATCCCAAAGCTTAGGATGCTTATTGCAATATCCCCTAAGTAACTGGATCACTGTCCTGTTGACTACTTCTGTCTGGCCATCGGTTTGTGGATGGAAAGCTGTGCTTTTCTTCAATTTAGTGTCCATCAGTTCCCACAAACTTGACCAAAACTTTCCCACAAATCGCATGTCTTGATTAGATATAATGGAAGTAGGTAATCCAAAATGAACCCATACATGTTGAAAGAATAGTTTTGTAGTCTATTCATCTGTAATTTGTTTATTACAAGGTATCAAAATACACATTTTGCTGAACCTATCCACAACAACATACAGATAATCATGACGTTTCCTAGATTTGGGCAGTCCTCCAAAAAAGTCCATGGAAACACTTTCCCAAGGATGAGAAGGAATTGGTAATGGAGTCTACAAGCCTAGTTTTCTATTGTTGGGCTTGCTTCTAGCACACGTAGTACACCCTGTTACATATCTATAAACTGTCTCGTTCATTTCTGGGAAATAACAAAACCTTTACAACTGTGCAATTGTTTTACTTACCCCAAAGTGACCTAATATTAGAGAAGTGTGTGCTTCTCGAATTATATTTACTCTTTCAGTTTGTGGAATGCATAGCTTCCCACAATGACATAAGAGTCGGTCCTTAATATGATAATCGAATTCTTCTACTCGTTTTCCTTGACTTAAAGTCGCATATACATCTTTAAAGTCTATATCTTGAGCATATTGTTCAATGTAGCTCTCATGTAATAGAGAATTATGCTTAAGTATAGTAGATGCATTTATAATGGGTCTAGATAACATATCTGCAACTTTATTGTGTATGCCCTTTTTATATCTGATGACTAATGAAATTGTTGTAGAAAACCCATCCATCTATTTTGTCTTGATTGCTGCAACTTAGTTTGGGAGTGTAGATATTGAAGTGGTTGATGATTAGTATGTATTACTGTCTCTTTTCCCATTAAGTAAGGTTTCCAATTTTTCGCATTCTTTACTAATGCATACAATTCTTTATCATATGTGGGATAGTTAACTACCGTAGAATTAAATGTCTCAGAATGATAACATATGGGTTTACCGTGCTGTATCAACACTGCTCCCATGGCATAGTCACTGGCATCCGTTTGGATCTCAAACGGTCTTTGAAGATCTGGCAGTGCTAGTATTGGTTTTGTACTAATATTTTCTTTCAAGGTGTCGAAGGCTTTCTGTTGTTTGCCTCCCCACTGAAACACCTTATTCAATCATGTTAAAGCATGTAAGGGAGTTGCAATTAAGGAAAAGTTATAAATGAACTTTCTCCAATATTGTGCTGCTCCTAAGAAGCTCCTAACTTCTATAGCAGATTTGGCTTTAGGTCAGTTTACAATGAGTGCCACCTTAGAGGGATCTATCTTCAATTCACCACCCCCTACTATATGTCCCAAATAATTCAAATATGTTTTTAAAAATTCACATTTTGAGAGTTTAACATAAAGTTTTTCTCTTTTCAAAACATCTAGTGTCTGCTTAACATGCTTTAAATGTTCTTCCCATGTTTTGCTAAATATCATAATGTCATCCAGATATACAATAACAAAATCATCAAGAAAAGGTCTGAGTACATCATTCATTATTCTCATGAAAGTAGCAGGAGCATTAGTTAAGCCAAAAGGCATAACCAACAACTCATACAATCCCTGCTTTGTTTTGAAAGAAGTCTTCCATGCATCTCGTTCTGCGACTCTGACTTGATGATATCCACTATGCAAGTCTAACTTGGAAAAATAAATAGCTTCTTTCAATTATCTAATAGATCATCTATGTGAGGAAGGATATAATGATTTTTGATTGTTATCTTATTCAGTGCTCGGTAATCAATGCACATTCTCCATGAGCCATCTTTCTTTCTCACCAAAAAAATCGGAGATCCACATGGTGATGTCTGATGAACCCCTTCTCGAGCAACTCCTGCACCTGCTTCTTGATTTATGCATTCTCTGTTAAATACACATGGAAAACAAGAATAATCTAAAGGATAAATCATGAGAGTACAATTTTTATTGAAAAATGATTTACATTTATAGTATATGTTGTGACCATTGGGTTTCACATCCCAAGGTCTCTTGGACTCCTTTTGTCCATTCGACTTCCACACTAACCCATTGAGGATTAGGTTTCCAACATTCCCCCCCTAATCCGAAGGGTTGTGTATGAGTCCAAGAAGAGAGATATAATACAAAATGTGCAAAATTGCATGGCAACACTAGGCTGAATGTGCTCTCTGAAATGTTGGTATAAATGGCGGTGGTTTAAGGATGACCACCAACACTGGAATGCTTAGTGTAGTTCCCAGAACTCTTCCAAAACTGGCAAGAAGATGAGGTCTTCTGCTAGAGAAAGTGCTCCTATTGTTTTGAAGAGGGAAACCTTCAACCATGAAAGGGAGGTCTCACCTCGCATAAAAAGGAGAACTTCAACATGAAAAGGGAAGTCTCAACCTGTGATGGTTTAAGGATGACCAACAACTCTGGAATGCTTAATGCAATTCCTGGAACTCTTCCAAAACTGGCAAGAAGCTGGAGTCTTCTGCTAGAGGGAGTGTTCTCAATTTTGTTCCTGGAATTCTTCCGAAACTAGCAAGAAGTTGAAGTCTTTTGCTAGAGGAAGTATCCTAGATTAGCAACTGAAGGCATGTTCATGGGCATCTTTGTCTCTGGCTAAAACTCTGAAACTTGTGCGGCAGGTTGTGGCTCAGGCTCGATTGATGTGACTTTGAAGCTTGTAAATGACCATCATTTCCCCCCCTGTCAGATACAAGGTGAGATGATGGAGAAAACGCAACTGCAAGACTGTTCAATACTCTAGAACAAGTTCTGACATGCGTTTGGAATATCTTCTTGGCTGTTGATGCCCATTGCCAAGAATCGATCCATCCAAGATGAATCTTTTTTCTTGTAGGATGTTTGTTTCTGAAGCATCTGTGTGAAGAATGGGTGGTTTTATGACAATGCTTACATGGATGAATATCAAAACAGTGATCTTTCAAATGGCCAACTCGATCACAGTGTTCGCATTTCGCAATCTGTTGTTGTCGTTGTTGTTGTTTTTGCTGTGGAAGAGGGGTAGAGTCTGGAACAGCTGGAGGTGAAATGTCATGAATGAATCCAGCACTCTGAAACTGAATGGGCTTTGAGTAGTCTGGAATATGAAAGGACATGTCCTTATCATATCCAAGACCCGTTCTGTGCTTGTTGTGAACAAGCTGTTCCCAAGGTCTGATGATGGGCTTGGGAAGTGCAGACTGAGTTTCTACATCTGCATGCAAATCTATTGTTGTATTAGGCACTGAATTTGCAACATTAATGTCTTATTGTTTATGGGAGTCTGTTTCAATTTTCTGAACAGAAACAGGTTCAAAATGATGACTCCGTTGTTGTAATTCTTCTTGCTGGAATTGAGATTCAAGCTGTAAAAAATCAATCTTTTCATGTACATCTTGTAAACAACTATGAATATTGGTGAGAAAATATTTTCTGATTTTGACTGTATTATCTATAGTAGAGAGTATTAGATTGTCTAGTAACTCTAATATTTCATCAATTGGAACCATTTTTCTTCAGCAAAATTTTACTCCCTTTTGCGAAATGACTTTCTTGTCCAACAAATATCTTTGCCCAAATATGCTCCTTGTAGATCTTTCAAAACCTTTAAAAGAATTATAGCTCTACTCTGCGAGGATCTCAAAACAATATCAATAAAGACAATAAAGACTCCAAACAATATCACTATCAATTACTCTTGTTACTCAACCCTCTAATTGTTTGAGATGCATGGAAAGTTGATAAGCATAAAATGATTCGACTAAGGAAATGGTTATTGAAAAGGTAATACCCTTGACTGAGCTCCAAAAGCCGAACTCTGACCAAAAGGAGATGGAGTGCTTCCAAATGTTGTGTTTCTCCCAAATGCTGGAGTAGATGCAGCACCAAATGCTGGAGTCGATTGACCAAAAGCTGTAGTGCTCCCAAAACCAAAGGAAGGAGTAGTGGAAGCACCAAAAACTGGAGTACTGGAAGCTCCAAAGGCAGGTGTAGTTGTTGACCCAAATGTACGCATTGAAGTAGATCTAACTGCAGGTGTTGAAGTAGATCCAAATGCAGGTGTGCTAGTTGAACCAAAAGCAGGTTGACTGCTTGCACCAAAAAGTTGACTCCCAAAAGCTGGCTGCGTTTGTCCAAAAGTGCTTCCAAAAGGACTGGATTGAGAGGGACTTGGTGATCCAAATCCTCCAAGTGCAAGCTTTTGTTCAAATGCAGATATTCCACCAAATGGAGTAGATGTCGTAGAACCAAATGCGGGTGTCAAAGTTGAACCAAAAACTGGTGTTGAAGAGGTGAAAAACGTTGGAGAAGAGGTGCCAAATGCTAGAGCGGAAGAAGCCAGTGGCGAGGGACATATGGACGTAGAGTGAAGTGGTATTTAAACATGCATAAGAGCAGCCTTCACAAGAGTTTAGATAGTGGATAGTGGTATATAACCTAAAACTAGCCAAATTCAAGTCATTGACAGAGGCTCTGCCAGAGAACTCACAGTATTTGCATGATCATGGGTTGTACAGAGCTGTTGACATTTATCTGAAGGCACATGCTTGGCTGCTGGAGAGTGAAAAGGAGAAACTATGCCAAATAATTAGTTGTCAGAAGCTCTCACTAAATGCATGTACTCATGCAGTTGAGAATGAACGCTTACCACTGAGAACCATCATTTGAGTTTTGTTCTTTCAATAGTTGAACTTACGGACAACCACTGAAAGATCCTTGCATATTGAGGGGAGTGATAAAATCATAGCCAATTCTCATGCAAGCTTACCTACTCATGACACTCAGGTTGATCCAAGCCATGTTTCATTTCGTTTCCCTTAGAAAGCAATGAAGCATAGGGTTTTAGATCAATGGGTTTACAATCAGCTGCTGGAGGTTTTCCAACACCAACAATCATTCGGTCCACACAACAGTTATTGTCTCAGCAATCTGGAGCTTCACTTGATCAACTTTCTAGCAGAAGAAACTATAACTGATGCATTGGCACGCAGTGAGATTCAGGCTGTTGTCATGCGAAATAGAATTATGATTCAGAATTTGGGTGCATTGTTGTGAGACATATATTACATATAATTAACGAGGAGGATGATACCCAGCATGATAAATCTTCAGCATTATCTGCAACTGCTCCTTCTGCTGCATCTAGAAGTGCTTTGCGAGCTCCCTCATTACATAATCTTTTAGAATCTATACCTAGCCCATCAGCTGCTCCTCTCACTTGTTCTTTGGGAGGCGATTCTGAAGGGAAAAGCAAATCTGACAAAAACTCAAGGAGATGGAAATTGAAGCATGGAGTAATTGAGGCTATTAATGAACTGATTGAAGATATTGATAACAACCACTCTCAAATTGTAGAGCAGGCATTGGGACATATTCGTCAGAACGAGGTGAATACAGAGTATTTTCTCATGTACTCCAGTGAGTAAAAGGCTTGCACTCTCAAAAAAAGCACATGCTCGAACAATGTGCTTGTGCACAAAACAGTGCAACTCATATCCTGACAACGCATCCCATAGATGCTGTACGTAAAGCACGATTATCAATACAACAACACACTCAACAACGACACTCTCAACAGCACACTCAGGCATGCATTCTTGAGGGATATGGGAAACACTTCGATTGGTCTCTGAAGCCAAAGTAATAGAAGCCAAAAAAATAACCAGAGAATTTTTTTTATTTAAGAGAAACAGGGCTCCTATACAGAGATGGGTTCGGATTTTTTTATTTTTATTTTTTTGACACTCACAGCAAGATAGGGATTAGGATTCTTCTATCTACCTCCAACGATTATGACTGACAATTCCTCCAACGCCTCTGGAAATGTCCAAAAGGTATTATGCAAGGAAGATATTATAGTAGAGCAGTGCAGCGTGAAAAAGGTTGGTCAGAGAAGAGGGCGTAGAAAATTATTATGGTAGAGAGCCCAGGGTGCAGAAAATTATGAATAGAAGACACGTAGAGAGGCAGCGTTTGCAACATGCCTCTTGAAAAAGGGCGCAAACAATATCAAAAACGTATATGACACTACCTGGGGCAGGGTATAATAAGGTGTAGCTGCAGGTGAATGATTAATACCAAGATTTAGTGGGGCAGAGAGCCCAATTTAGGTCCTGCATTCTAACAGTTGTAGATTTCAGAGAGTCTAGATAACGGTGAGGTTTAAAAACAAACTCATAGAAAATGACCACAAAAATTAGTGGCTTAAATTGGAGCAGGACCAACAATCGCTTGCTCTGATACCATGCTAAATACACATGGACAACAAGAATAATCTAAAGGATAAATCATGAGAGTACAATTTTTATTAACAAATGATTTACATTTATAGTACATGTTGTGACCATTGGGTTTCACATCCCAAGGTCTCTTGGACTCCTTTTGTCCATTTGGCTTCCACACTAACCCATTGAGGATTAGGTGTCCAACATTCTCTAAAGCGGAAAACCTGTACATTCCAATGTTAGGCAATGGAGCATCTTGCTACAAATTAATTTCATGCACTATTTCCTTTTTGTGTGGTAGACCTTTAGGTTCTTGAAACAATATATCATAATCTGAAACAACTTTTTCTAAATCATCTTGTTGTTTAGCATCATAGCCATCAAATACATTGGTTTTATCAGGTTTCTTTTCCTTTACAACCATCAATAAAAATTGTTTGCATGAATTTATCATTCATTTCATCTGCCTTGAGTTTATGAAAGTGTAATTATTATTGAGCTTATGAGCTCTTACAAAGTATTCAATTCCATGTTTAACCAGTAGATACTCATTCTCATCTCTATAGAAAATAACTTTTCTATCATACAAGTAAGGAATTCCTAAAACAATTCCACATATATCCAAAGGAATTATGTCTAACTCAACCTCATCTAGAAATGCTGACCCAAAAGAAAACTTGAGTTTTCATTGTTTAGTCACTTGTAGTTGTGTTTTATCACTTAACCATCCTAATGGGTATGGTTTCTTGTGAGGTGTAGTCAGTAATCCCAGCTTCTTTGCAATTGCTTTAGAGATTAAATTTACTTGTGAGACACTATCAAACAAAGTATTAATCTTTTGATGTTTGGAAATAACTCGAATATGGAAAATCTCATGTCTTTTTCTCTCATTTTCTTCATCAATAGTAGATTGTGCAAAATTACTAGTAGATGCTTCAGAATTCTTACCTTTTATACCTGTGGCTGCAATGGTTGTTTCATCTCCTGAGTCCAACCCCAGACTTTCTGAATAGTTGTAGTAGTCTTCCTCTTCTTGCCCTCAAACTTCTTAGGTCTCAACTCTAGATGCAGAATCCAACAATGCTCATCATCATGCCCATCCTTCTTATAGTGAGTGCATGAATACTTGCTTTTTTGTGCAGTGTTGGGCTTCCTTGCTTTCCATTTCTTTTTTCTTTTCTCCTTATTCTTGCTTGCAGTGGGCTGGGATGATCCCCAAACTTCTGGGTTTCCATTCTTTCCTCTAGCTTCTAGATGCATAGCTTGAATAGATACCTCATCTATACTAGTGGGATTAAACATGAGGATAGTGTGCCTCGTGTAGACCACCGATGTACTTCAACAGAGTCTCAGGTGAGTCTAATGAGATTCCTAGAATCAAAGCTCTCTTCCTAAATTCTTGGGTGTAACCTTGTACACTTTGCCCTTTCAACTGACGAAGAGTTTGCCAGCTCATCATGGCTTACTACATGTAGGCCAGTGGATAGAACTTCTTTTTGATTGCAGAAAAAAATTCACTCCAGACAAAAAGAGTCTTACCATATTTCTTCATGTCAACTTGGGTCATGCCTTCCCACCAAACCAAGGCAGTGCCTCCAAGGCATAGGCTGGCCAGTTAAATCTTGCTCTTATCTGAATCAATACTCTGCACTCTGCAATAAACATCAATTTGTCTGATCCAATTGTCCAACTTTTCTGCATTCAACTCTCTATCATATATTGGTAAATCAAATTTAACATCTAGTTTAATCAAAGATGTCTTCTTTTTATGTTTAGGACTATTAGGAGGTGTCAGAAAGCTTTCTTCTTTCCTTTTTCCTTTTGAGTGGTCATGGAGGAGAGACTCCTCTTCTCCTTTATCTTGTTTAGACCCTGATGAATCTTCATATTTATGTTTTCTAAAGTTCCTATACATTTCCTCTACCACGGACCTTATGGCCAGGAAACTATCTATAAATTGAGGGTCTAGCCCCATAGGACCTTCCTCTGACATTGTCCTCTAAGGATAGACTCTTCCAATCTCAGGATTAGTTTTGACCAACTCTCCTTATCCTAATTTGAGCTTTGATCTAGTTAGCATTCAATAGCTAAATCCAACACAGGCTTGTCTAACCTTAACAACCTATAGCTCTGATACCACTTGATATAAAGATCACTTATGTATGATCTCAGTTAATTAATGTAGGTATTATAGACTCATGTGTTGGTGTGCCTATGTTATTTCAAGCAACAGATCGATAAGATTGTGAAATACACATGCATCGGAAAACAGTAAGAGAAACACAGCAAGCAAATGCAAAAACACAACAATTTAATAAGGAGTTCACCCAATCCTCCTGGGCTACGTCTCCTGGTCCATCTTTCAGTGGTGGCATTTTTTATTGTGTCTTTAAGAAGAGTTTTTAAATGAGGAGCTCAATTTGAGTCTCCTGTAACAGATGATGCTTAGTAGGGTGGTACATGGATTCCCCAACCCACTAGAGTACACAAACTCCCCCTTACAAATTCTCGTCCTCAACTGGTCTTAATGGGATGAGTCCAATTAGGTACTCAGTTCCTGATAGATATCCTCACAGGGATTGCTTGAACCTCTCAAGCCTTCTTGATTCTGTCTACTCGATGCTGCCTTAGCTCTGTAGGTCAGCTTGACTTCTCTTTTCTCTACTTCTTGTTTGCTCTCTATTCTTCCTCCTCTGTCTCTTTTCTATTCTCAGTATGTTCGTGGCTTAAATCCAATCCGTCCCTTGACTATTCACTTCCTCTTCTAGATCTTCAAATCGCCTACCTCTATCGATTGGAATTCCCTGCTTTTGTGTCATCACCACTGTGTAACGTTTCATAGAAAGGTGGCCACTTGTCTCCTTACGAATGGGGCTCCAGCTTTTCCTCGAATGGTCGTTATTTCAGTTATTTTGCGAAATGATTCATCCGCCAGCTCATCAGTCACGTCGGACCCCAAATTTCATATTCCTTAGCATATTCTTCCATCAAATCTGGTCCTCCATCGGGTGCAACCTTCGTCATTGATCTGGGGCCTCCAGATCCTACAGTCATCACTTTTATCGCACAAGTGATTTGCTCGACCGTTACCCTGTGATGAGAGTCGTTTTCTCTCTCATCTGCCGGACACGTGTCATTTAGTGAATGGCATCACTTGGTACTCTGCCAAACCCACTTACTGTGGAGTACCAAAAAGGTATGCTTTTGATGATCATTTCAATAGCTTTTCAGTAGAATTTGTAAACCTTTTTGCATCATGAATCAGGAAAACAATAAAGAATTATAACAAAACATGTGAATTAATATGCAAGACTTAATCACTGATAATTGTTATTCTTCTATGCAGGAAAGGGTGAAAATGAAGAGTTGTCGTTCCGAAGGAAAAGATAAAGACGAGATAACTGTTGTCCCTTTGAAGGGAAACCGAATGCAAACAAGGCTAAGCAGATCAAAGCAAATCAGCCCAGAAAAGGAGGAGAAGACACCAACTCAGCGGAGAAGAAAAAAGATTAAGGATTGATAGTTTGGCGCATCCCTCAGGATCTTTGATCCTGAGGGATCACTGCTTTATTTATCTTGTTACTTAGACATCTCCGCCGTCACCTTTATATAAAGGGACAACACTGTTAACCTAAGGGGAACATATATACTTTTATGTAATTTTCTGTAAAAGATCAACTTTGATCATCGAGTCTCGTTGAGAACTGGCTCATTGTACTTTTGTCTTATGCGTTAATATAAACTTGGTGATTACCGTATCTCTGCATCTGGATTAACTCAAAGCGGTGTACCCTTGAGGCTAAGGGCCCGGCCCCGGAGGACAATTGCTTCTGTATCACTACAATTTGATTTCTGCGTGGTTTGCTTATCGTTGTTATCTGGTAATCTGATATGCTTTATGAATCGCCATTACATGCTCTATTAAGATTAATCCATTAAGGTTTTTACAGATAGAATTGTGTATTGACTCTGCATTATATTACTGATCCTTTCAGAGTTGAGTGAATGATTATTAGTCTTGGCCGAATATTATTACTGTCTCGTTACAGAGCTCTTACGTCATAGATTCATTCGAAGTTGTATTCAGAAATAATGTTGTTAAATTAAGATTGATCAGATTACTATTCCAGCGTGTTACGTGTGTATGATCTATTGGTGTTGTTCCATAATTTATCAATAGTTAGTGCTGATCCATTAGCGAGTTCTGCTTGATTTGCCTTAAGAGTGAGAGATTGATATTTGATTGTGAAGAGTGCATTTGGGTTAATAGATTAAGTTTGGTTATGACTCGCGAGACTTAGTTGTTCGATTGTTGTTCCATTACATATTTGCCGTTCAATTCTTTATTTGTTGTTCCATTTTGCTATTTGCCGTTCCATTTACTTGCATTTGTTATTTTGGTGTGAGAGACGATCCAAGGCTGTAGTGAGCCTCGGCATTCACTACCTTGCTCCCAAACCCGTGATCCATGCTCTAATTTCCTTTCCATCAGTTTCCAAAGGGATGGGCTATTGCTGCCGAACCCTTGACTGGTAAGTTACTTGGTTTTCTGAATGTGTGATTTTCCTTGCTTTTATTTCATTTCCGTCAGTTTCCAAAGGGATGGGTTATCGTCACCGAACCCTTGACTGATCAGTTGCCTAGTTTTAAGAATGTGTGCTTTATTCATTTGAAGTAACTTAGTTATAGGCAAGCATCCATTTACTCTTGTATTTTTGTAGAACGATGTACTACTAGCATTACTCTGACAAATAGCCTCGGATTGAGTCACTCTTTGTAATAACCAAACACTCCCAGATTGACATATTAATGTGAGATAATTAGAGGTGAAAGAGACCCTTTTTATAGCTCTACATTTTGGCGCCGTTGTCGGGGAAAGAGTGTAGCCATTTGTTTTTTCAGAGTAGTGTACGAACCTGCTAGGGAAGAGTTGGATCTTAAAAATGGAAGGTAAGAACCTACGTGCGGAGCATGTAAAAGCCCTTCTCCACTGTCCGCTTTCCTAACAGATTTGTTTTTTCTTTGTTTGAATAGTAGTTCATTTGAGTGCGTGACTAAGCAGAAAAAAACAGAAAAGAATATCAAACCTCCATCCAAACTCGAAAAAGCTAAGGGGACGGTGACCCTTGGCCGAACGACCTTCATAGACGAAATCTATAAGAAAACAGAATCTCAGCCATCAATAGGCCCTAGGAAAATCATTTCTAAACAACCTACTAGTTCCCTTCAGGCCACAGGATCACCATCTGTAGCCTTTGCTGAGGTGCACAGTCAAACTGAAGAGCAAGACTTTCAAGGAATTGAAAATTCTACCCCAGAACTATTGCAGGAAGGGAATTTCAACAACTTTTGTGAAGGAGAAGGAGAAACAGGGGAAATTGAGGAACTAAAATCTCCTATTGAAACAAATCAGCCATTAAATAGCCTGGATAAGGGGAGTGCTGCAAAAATCATTGTTGAAAGAATCCAATCTCCTCAGACATCAGGTATTCTCATTATCCCAGATAAAGGAAGTGCTATTAAAACTACCCCTGTCAAAACCGTTCCCTCTCAACCGAGGAATACCCTCCTAGATATCCCAGAAGGTTATTGGCATATATTCGATCCTATGGCTCAGAACCAGCCAAATGCTCAAACCTCTACATTACAATATCCCATAGTGGATTCTGCAGCAAATGCGCCCATGAAAGCTATCCCTCCTCATCATATCCCTACATTTCACGGTCTCACATCAGAAGATCCGGATGCATTTTTATTCGAATTCGATGTGTTATGCAGGGGATATGATTACACCACTGATCCCCAGAAATTGAAAATATTTCCCTCTATATTAAAAGGGGCTGCTTTAAGATGGTTCATGGGACTAGGTGGTGGGGTTATCAACAATTGGGATCAAATGAAAGAATCCTTCCTAAAGAAATATCAGGATTATTGTAGGTCCAGAGAATTAAAAGACGAAATATTTCAAATGACAGCCAAACCGAATGAGACATTAGAGGAATATGTGGAACGCTTTCAGTACAATCTACAAAGATCCCCTTATGCATCACTACCTTTACCTGATAATGTATTAAAAACTGCATTGATAAGGGGCATGAAGGAACAATGGATAGAAACATTAAACATCATGGGAAAAGGGGATATTTATCAAGAGAATTTTGCTGACATCATTGACTTATGTATCAGGAGTTCGAGAGGCAGCACAAGAATAAAACCGGCAGAATATGATCAGTTTGCAAGAGATAACAAAGTATCAACAAAAGGATTAACACGTGTAGAACTTGGAAATTTATTAGAAAATTTTAAGACTGATATTCTGGGGACACTAACTACACAACTTGATATTGTGCAGGCTAGACAGAAGCATATGGAGGCAGAACAGAATTTGGCGATCTTCTATCCCCGATGCAGGAAAAAACATAGCTACAAAGAATGTCCGTTGGATACAGTTCAAACATGCGCCATCTGTAAAAAAGATCACCTTACAGAGAGCTGCCCCTCACTTCCTGGATTGAAAGCGGTATATAAGGAAGCAGAAGAAGAACCAGAATCGGTGTACTTGATCAACCAGCGTCGTCAGTGGCAGCCGAGACAATCTGGTATGTTTCCAGACCCAACCTCTTCTTTTCAACCTCCACAGTATAATGCTCAACAATATGGTATGTGGCAAAATCAATCTCAACCCCCATTTTTAAACTGGTCACCACAATCGTTTCCTTCTTCAAACCCATGGCTGAATTAGACAAGCCAATCTGGTTGGCCGAACTTTCCTTACACTCCACCATATTGGAAAAATGGCCCATATCCTCCACAATGGACTCCCCTTACTTCACAAAGTTCACCCTGGTAGACAAACTGGCAAAGACCGATGCACCAGCCAGCAAGAACTATTCCGCTCCCTCAACCTACTCTGCCAGCCTTACAACAAAATCCCCAGTCTAATCTGAGACTGTAACTCCCAGCTCAACCCAATCCCAATCCAAATAACAGATTGTTCCAATTTCTCCAAATCATCGAATCACCAGAAATAGGACTCGACCTGAGGGAGTGCAATGATCTTCAGTTAAGATCTGGACGTATAATTGGAACTGAGGGAGATAAAACGGTTCATATTGAAGATCAGTTACCTAGAGAACAACAACCACAACAAGAGGATGTAAACAAGCAGCAGACTTATAATCAAGCAACCACATCCTCTCCTCCATTCCCAGAATGATTAGTCATACCGTGACCCATACAATATCCCAACTTTGACATTCTGGGAGAATTACAAAATATGTACATAAAAATCCCATTCCTCCAAGCCATTCAAGACATTCCTATATATACAAAAACTATCAAAGAATTGTGCATCAAGAAACCAAGGAGGAATACAACAACTAACCCAAGGGTCCAAGTAGTCGGTACTTTATCTGATTTACTATCCGGGAAAGAAACACCTATTAAATATGAAGACCCAGGAAATCCAATTGTAACTGTTCAAATTTATGGTCAGACTCTGACTAATGCCTTAGTTGATCTAGGAGCTGCAATTAATATTTTAACAACCGCTACTTGCCAAAAGCTTGGCATTGCGTCTGTAGAACCCACTTCTACTCTGTTAGAATTAGCTGACCGATCTGTGGTGAGACCAGAGGGTACTCTACATGATGTCATGGTCTCTGTAGACTCCTGGGAATATCCAACCGATTTCCTGATAATCAATCCAAAAACCTGAGTTGATGGACACCCGCTAATTCTAGGTAGACCTTGGCTCGCCACTGTCGATGCTTACATTGGCTGCCGGCAGGGAAATATGACTATAACCAAAGGACCGAATATCAAAAATTTAGTTTTATATCCTCCAGCGCAGCCAAGTGTCACAATAATCAAAACTAATAAACACCCTGTATCATACCTTACTGATAACATTAGATCTCCATTGACTATACAAGAGGCACTTGATTTTAAAGATCAAACAGAAGATGATGCCATTAATAATTTTATCAGTCAAACTGAATCTAGATCCCACGCACAGTGTCACATGATAGAAGTAGCATTTGATAATGAATTAGAATAAGATCCTCTAAAAGATACACATGACCAAACGATACCCGTTACTTCTGTTACAAATAGTAAAATTGTGGAAATTGAATCGGGAAAAACTTTAAACATCAATGCCAACCTCACACCTGAACAAGAAACGAAGCTCATCCATCTGTTAACAAAATATCAAGAAGCATTTGCATGGGATTACCCTGATATGAAAGGAATTGATCCCCAATTATGTACACACCACATTTATATAGAAAAATATGCCAGACCTGTTCGTGAGCTGCAAAGAAGACTTAATCCTCATCTAAAGGATGTGGTAAAAGCTGAACTTCAGAAAATTTTAGATGTCAATTTTATCTATCCTATTTCTGATAGTAAATGGGTCTCTCCGCTTGTGGTGGTACCAAAAAAGAATGGAAAATGGAGAATTTGTGTGGATTACAGGGAACTAAATAAAGCAACACAAAAAGATCATTTTCCTCTCCCATTCATAGACCAAGTATTAGATACTTTAGCAGGAAAGAAATTCTTTTCTTTCTTGGATGGCTTCAGTGGATACAATCAGATTCAGATTGCCCCTGAAGACCAGGACAAAACTACTTTTACTTGTCCTTGGGGAACATTTGCCTATCGAGTTTTACCCTTTGGCCTATGTAATGATCCTACCACATTCCAAAGGGCTATCCTTAGCATTTTTGCAGATTTAATAAACGATGGACTTGAAGTATATATGGATGATTTTACACCATATGGAGATGATTTTGATCCAGCACTAGACACCCTAGAAAAAGTCCTACAGCGCTGCATTGGTAGCAGGCTTTTCTTAAGCCACGAAAAATGTTACATGATGATGACCGAAGGACTTATCCTAGGACACTATGTTTCAGCAGCCGACATTCAGGTAGACCTGGCCAAAATTCAAATACTTTTGCTTATTCCCACTCCTACTACTCAAACAGAGGTACGCAACTTTCTTGGATTTTCTGGTTATTATAGACGATTTATAGAACATTATTCGCACATTGCTGCACCTTTATATGCACTAACTGGTAACGTTGATTTTCTTTGGACAGAAAAATGTGACCGTGCTTTCAAGGATCTAAAGAAGCTCGTATCTACAGCCCAAGTCCTTCGAGGACCAAACTGGGATTTACCATTCCTGATATCATCTGATGCCTTAGATACAGCCATTGGCACAGTCCTTGGGCAGGAAGAGGATAAAAAATCATATGCCATCTATTACATCAGCAAAAATTTATCCCCTGCTGAATTAAATTACACTATTACTGAAAAAGAATTCCTAGCTGTGATACATGCTGTCAATAAGTTTAGACATTATATTACAGGCTATCCTGTTATTTTATATACATATCATTCTGCCATTAAATATTTAGCAAATAAGCCGGTCACAAATGCCAGAGTAACTAGATGGTTGATTTTATTGCAGGAATTCGACATCACAATCAAGGATCGGCCTGGCAAAGAAAACCCTGTAGCCGATTTCCTCTCAAGAATACCAAAGCCAATCGATGCAGTAGCAGTTGAAGATCAATTTCCAGATGAGCACCTGTTTGTTGTTGCTGTTCAAACACCCTGGTATGCTGATGTTGCCAATTACCTTGCAGTAGGTAAGCTACCAAAACACTTAACCCCTAATGAGCACAAGCAGATTGTTCAGAAGAGTGCTCGATTTTCGTGGATTGGGGGCTATTTGTTTCACACAGGGGCAAACATGCATATCAGGAGATGTGTTCGAGAAGATGAAATATTTGACATCCTAAAAGCCTATCATGATGGACCGTGTGGTGGACACTTCGCTGAGCGTAAAACTAGACATAAAGTATTGCAGACAGGATACTACTGGCCCACGATTTTCAAAGATGCAAAGAAATTTGTCCAAGCCTGTGACGGCTGCCAGCGAGCAGGACGACCTGGTCAAGCCGATGAGATGCCTTTGAAGCCACAATTAGTCATTGAACCATTCGAGCGATGGGATCTTGATTTCATTGGCCCCATCAACCCATCATCAAATCAGAAAACATATATCTTGGTGGCAACAGAATATGTCACCAAATGGGTTGAGGCAGAAGCATTGCCAAGAGCCACAGAGGACTCTGTAATACAGTTCCTGTTCCATCTATTTGTACGTTATGGCCTTCCAAGGGAAATAATTACAGATGGAGGACCACAATTTGTTGGAAATAAATTAGCTGCAACACTCAACAATTATCACGTCCAGCATAAAATTACTACTCCATATCACCCACAAGCGAATGGGTAGGTAGAAAGCAGCAGTAAGATAATATAACAAATCCTAACGAAAACCATTGCGTCACATAGGCATGATTGGGCTGCTAGACTACCTGAGGCACTGTGGGCTTACAGAACAACATGGAGAAGCACCATTGGTTACTCACCTTATCAATTAGTGTTTGGAAAACAACCTATTTTTCCCATAGAATTTGAAATCCAAACCTTATGAACCGCACAGGAAGTTGGCCTAGATCTAACCGAGGCACAAATCAATCGACTACAACAGATCAACGAATTGGACGAAATTAGGCTCTCTGCACTACAAAATACAACACTGATTCAACAGCAGTGGGCTAAATGGCATGATGCACTCATAAAAAACAAAGTCTTCCATGAGAGAGACTGGGCTCTGTTATACGACTCTTGATTTCAGGACTTCCCTGGGAAACTCCAGACTCGTTGGTTGGGACCATATGAAATCCAGAAGGTGCATGACAATGGGACCATCACGTTAATCACCATTGACGGTTCTGGATACACCTTCAAAGTGAACGGCCACCGAGTTCGTCTCTATCGCAAACCACTTACTCGGGAGTCCTTCTGCCAGCAGCTATGTTGAGACACTGATATGGAGATTTTAGGAGGGGAAGAGAAATCTTCCTCACCTGTAATTCATTAAGGAATTCATTCTTTTCTTTACAGTTTGTACATAAGTTTTTTTTCAAGACGTTCTTGTATATATGTTTGAACTCAATGTTTTTTTTGCTTTCTCAAAATTTTGATTTTTGTCATTCCGTTTCTAAAAGAACGGCATTTGCGTGTTTTGATGTTCCTTTTCAAAAGGAACAGCATTCTGGATTTTCTGTTGTTCCTTTTCAAAAGGAACATCATTCTTGATTTTCTGATTTCTGCTGTTCCTTTTCAAAAGGAACAACACTTTCGATTTTGCTGTTCCTTTTTCAAAGGAACAACATTTTTGATTTTCTACTGTTCCTTTTTCAAAGGAACAACATCTTTGATTTCTGCTATTCCTTTTCAAAAGGAACAACACTTTCGATTTTTGTTGTTCCTTTTTCAAAGGAACAGCATCTTTGATTTTCTGCTGTTCCTTTTCCAAAGGAACAACATCTTTGATTTTCTACTGTTCCTTTTCTAAAAGGAACGGCTTTGCTTGTTCTGTTGTTCCTTTTCTGAAGGAACAACATTTTGGATTTTTTCTGTTCCTTTTTCAAAAGGAACGGCGCTGCGGTGTGTTTGCTGTCCCTTTTCTAAAGGCACAACATATTTTGATTTCTGCTGTTCCTTTTCCAAAGGAACGTCATTTTTGCCTCTTTTTCTGTTCCTTTTCCGAAGGAACAACACTTTTGATTGTTGTTGTTCCTTTTTCAAAGGAACAACATATTTGGTTGCTGCTATTCCTTTTTCAAAGGAACGACATTTTGAGTGTTTTTCATAACTTTTTATTTTTATTTTTGCTATTCCTTTTTCAAAAGGAACAGCATTTGCATTTGCATTCTTCGTCTTTTTCCAAGAGGAACACCGCTAGCATACTTTTGCTCTCCTTGTGAAACAGCTTACTCCTTTTTCTGATCTCCATAAGAGGATGCTTCTTGCCCGTATTCTTTCAAGTCTTTAAAATACAGCTATGCACTTATGCAATGAATATAAAATCACAACATACCGAAATCCGCAAATCATAAATCGCTATATTTATAAGACTCTGCATTAGTAAGAGGACAAAAGGAAGGATATACTTATTTCTTATCTTTTGTTGTCATTGTTTTACTAATTTTGCTCTGATTGGTTATCTTTATCATGCTGATCCCTTTAACTCTCTTTGATTATTATTTAGGAATAACACCAAAGGGCTTATATCTTCCTATTGAGATGATAAGACTTCTTCCACCATTCCTACTCTTAAGGAGTGTTGAACCACCCTTTGTGTATAAATAAGGAAAGGACTCTATGAAAAAGAAAAATGTGCGTGAACATGATTTATGAGATGTCAAATGCAGGATAGGGGGTCTCATGAAGAGCCAGCCTACCATGATCATGAGGATGAAAGTGAAGTGGCATTCCCACTATGGCCACCACACCAGGGATATGGTCCAAAAGGTATATCAAAAAATCGAACCTTGGAACAGGAGGTCTCATCACGAGCCTGCCTGCCCACGTTTCACTCCTTCCTCGTGAATGGCATTATGGTTAACTAGTTATCAAGCCAGCATAATGGTCTACACTTTGACATAACAACATTCCTAAGTATACACAAAGGATCATGGTTCCAGGGGTGAAAAAAACAACTCTGCCAAGGTTATGGACACCTGTCGGCAGCAGAGCACTGTTAATGGTATTGAAGTCACATTAGTTATTCTAATGGGTAAGATACTAATACTCTTTTGTTTCTTATATCCTAAAGAACTAATCATATATTATTTCCCGATTTATACATCGCATGAACATTTACTACCACTAATCATGGCAAAGGAAGTGACAATGACCACTTGAGATTTGGCAAGTACGACAGACGTCCTATCCCCCAGCCTCATATCATATCACAACAGCCTCTTACATAATATGCGATCAACTCTCCGCCTCGATTTCGGTAATTCGTTGTCTTTCTAAACATGGCATAATTTCATACGCTGTTCCTTTATGACTTGGTTGCAGATCGGGTGCTGCTCCTTTATTTGACGGTTGGGACAGCCTATCACATTACGGGGGGGAGGTTAAGCTCATTATTCCCTGAACTATGTGTCAGCTCACTATTCGGGAAAGATAGCGTACGACGGTATGGCATGGCTTAACGGCATGACATTTCTATTTTTACGCAAGTTTCTGTTCATAATCCATTTTTTTTGCATACTCTGTGTTTTTTTTTCCAAAGCTTGCGATTAGCACCCTCTCTGTGTTTCAAATAGCACAAGCAGTTGTTGTTCCATTGAGGATCTACAGTGAAACCATGGGAGGAAGGGCAATTAGAAGCGAACCTCAGAAGTTGACAGTCTCTGCTGCTGCCCGGGAGATCCTGGAAAGAGCAGGGTGGCTGAATTATCTCAGTCGCCTGCAGGAGTCTAATGAAATAGTAGCGATGGAATTTTTGCAGAACCTGCAGGAGAACCACTCCACAGTAAGGGGGAAGCGGATAGCGGTCACCGACGATATAATTGCAGAAGTCTCGGGACTACGAGCCACCGGACCAGTATGGACACTAAAGAAGGAAAGATTACAGAAGATCATGGAAATTTTCCAGGACGAAGGCCAGAGCTTGACAATTAAGGGGAAGGGAGTTCTGCCAGCAACCCTTGGAGAACCCTGGATCGAATTAGCAAGAACAGTTCAGAGTTACATTACCTGCGAAGGGAGGAAAGACGTGGTAAGGCCACGACATCTTAAACTCTTAGCTATTTTAAAACAAAAATGCTCTGTAAATCTTCCTGCACTTCTGAATTCATTACTGCATGATGCTGCACGAAGCCTAAAAATGGCACAGCATGTAGAGTCAGTCACCAGTCACCATGGACTAATTCGATTAGTAGTTAGTCATAGTCTTACCCAGCAGCAGAGCAGCTGGGATGAACTAATTGCAATGATTGAGGGGGGAGTGACAGCACCATCCCCAAAACGTAAACATTCTACAAGCACACCAGAACATCCGGAAAAACGCAGAGAATTGGTAAAAAAAAAAACATGTTGCTAGTGCATCTAAACACAGAAATACACCAGGAATTGGAAAAGCGTAAGCATGCCACCGATACACCCGAAAAGCCAGAGAGGCCCAGAAAATCAGCCCGGTTAGCTCGAATAAGAGGAAGGCTCGAAAAGCTCCAGGAGAGCACCAGCCAGCCAGTGGTAATTGAGGACGAGCAACCCTCACGACTAGAAGTAGAGATAGAACAATCTAAAAAGGAGGCCGAGCAATCTGAAGAGAGGGCTGAGCAATTCGAAGACGAAAATGAGGAAGCAGCTGAGCATTCCAAAACAGAAACAGAAGTTGAGCATTCCGAGATAGAGGCTGAGCAATCTAAGCAGGAGGAGGAAATAGGACAACAGGAAGGTAGCCCACCACAAGATCCAGTGGGAGAAGACGAATTGGCCACAGTTTTGGCCAATATGGGTGAGTATGGCCAACCTTCCAGTCCAGCAGACCTCCATGGCAAACCCCAAGAAGAAAATGCATCTGAAAAATCACATGCAGTAGAGGCAGAAGAAGGAAAACTGCCTATTCATGATGAAGCGGAGATAAGAGATACTGAACGGGAACACTCTGTCCCCAAGTCACCAAAGGAAATTCCAGAGGGGGTAGGAGCAGAACAAGCAGTTGTCCAGGAAGAGACGGAACCAGCTAAGGTTCCTACCCCAGAACAGCCAGAAAAGAACAACGAAGAAGCACCCCAGGAGAAAGATTTAGAGACTAGTCCAGACCGTAGTAGACAGCCTGTTGCCCCTTCTAACGAAATGTTGGAAATTAAGAAATTGCGAAAGGAACGACAAAAATTATTGAATACAATAGCCCAGCTCCGACAACAAATTAGAATTCTAAAAGCAAACCAGAAGGTAAGGAAGACCGCAGGGAAGAAAAAGAGGGCCACTGCAGTAAAATCCCACAAGGCAAAAAGGCGAAGGACCAACGATCGCCCTGCTGTTCCAAACCCTGCTCGAGAACAGACTGCTGCTCCAAATGATGCTGAAGAACAGACGGTTGTTCCAAATGATGTTGAGGAACAGACTTCTATTCCATTTGAAAAGGAACAACAACAAGCTGATATTCATGTTAAAAAAGAAAAGGAGAACAAGGAAATCCAGACAGAGGCACCACCTTCAGGGGTAATAAGGGTTCTGAACTCCAAACAGTGTAATAAGAAAGTTCAGGTAAAACTCCCGGCCTCCACTGACCTACGAAAAAGAGATCCGGAGACAAGAACCTTGCATAAGATGATGAAGCAAGCCCAGCAAGAAGCTGAACAACTTAGAGAGCAAATGGTCCCCCGTGAGAAATATGAAGAGTTACAGCAGCAACTAAGGAACGTCAATCAATCCGAAAGCCAGGCCTTTGAAGGGTGGCGAAAGGAACAAGAGAAAATTGCAAAGGTAACCCATAGGCTAGATTTCTGTTATCAAGCAGATGGATACCTTGTGTTCTTTATATAATGACATTTTAGCATGTAGGGCCCCTGCCAAAAACTATGCTTTGTTTTTACTAGAGCAATATTTACAATTAAAAATAAAAGTTGTTAAAGCAGGCGCCCCTATACAAATCAACACTGTCAATGACTTTATAGACTGTTGTAAACATTATGGGGTGAAGGTCCAGAGATCGCTGTGTGAATTTTATTTGCATAACCTCATGCTAGATCAGGAGACTGAATTGAACCCTGGTCCTTTTGTTGGGGACATTCAGTTGCAAGCATTCATCTCATTCAGGGTTAATCAGATTAAATGCCTCAAAGCCTATAACACTTTCCAGAGGCAGGGAAAATGGCCTAGACTTGTGGGTAAGGGCTGAACCTAGGGACCCAGTGCGGTTATGGAAAGCACATAGAAACCTTATGAGAACTCCGAGTGTCATTGAAACGTTAGGACCTATGCATGAGGCACTCATTCGACAAAGTTTAGAGTATTTTCTTTCCATCAAAGACCTCGCCATTGATGCAGCCAAATTTCGGTACCGAATCTCTAATCCAAATATCCAGCTCAGGGAACTGTTTAAGTATGAGAATTTTGAATTAGCCAACCGTTTGAACCTCTATGGCAAGAGCATTTTGAAAGCAGGGCCATCCTGGTTAGGATATAGATTTCGCAGTCCAATTATTTGGCACCCTGCACCTGGATATCAAGCCCTGTATGAGATGCCTGAGGGTCAAACAGGTCAGTTCTTTGACTATCTAGTCACTCATCATGGCCGTAGGCCTCCGCATGAGATTCCTTCTCCAGCCTATTCTCTCACTGCCTTGCATGTCAACTATAATGTTTTCATGAGGGCATGAAACAGGGTAAGCAGGGGGTGTGTGGAGTACCAAAAAGGTATGCTTTTAATGATCATTTCAATAGCTTTTCAGTAGAATTTGTAAACCTTTTTGCATCATGAATCTGGAAAACAATAAAGAATTATAACAAAACATGTGAATTAATATGCAAGACTTAATCACTGATAATTGTTATTATTCTGTGCAGGAAAGGGTGAAAACGAAGAGTTTTCGTTCCGAAGGAAAAGATAAAGACGAGATAACTGCTGTCCCTTTGAAGGGAAACCGAATGCAAACAAGGCTAAGCAGATCAAAGCAAATCGGCTCGGAAAAGGAGGAGAAGACACCAGCTCGGTGGAGAAGAAAAAATATTAAGGATTGATAGTTTGGCGAATCCCTCAGGATCTTTGATCCTGAGGGATCGCTGCTTTATTTATCTTGTTACTTAGACATCTCCGCCGTCACCTTTATATAAAGGGACAGCACTGTTAACCTAAGGGGAACATATATACTTTTATGTAATTTTCTGTAAAAGATCAACTTTGATCATCGAGTCTCGTTGAGAACTGGTTTATTGTACTTTTGTCTTATGCGTTAATATAAACTTGGTGATTACCGTATCTCTGCATCTGGATTAACTCAAAGCGGTGTACCCTTGAGGCTAAGGGCCCGGCCCCGGAGGACACTTGCTTCTGTATCACTACAATTTGATTTCTATGTGGTTTGCTTATCGTTTTTATCTGGTAATCTGATATGCTTTATGAATCGCCATTACATGCTCTGTTAAGATTAATCCATTAAGGTTTTTACAGATAGAATTGTGTATTGACTTTGCATTATATTACTGATCCTTTCAGAGTTGAGTGAATGATTATTAGTCTTGGCCGAATATTATTACTGTCTCGTTACAAAGCTCTTACGTCATAGATTCATTCGAAGTTGTATTCAGAAATAATGCTATTAAATTAAGATTGATCAGATTACTATTCCAGCGTGTTACGTGTGTATTATCTATTGGTGATGTTCCATAATTTATCAATAGTTAGTGCTGATCCATTAGTGAGTTCTGCTTGATTTGCCTTAAGAGTGAGAGATTGATATTTGGTTGTGAAGAGTGCATTTGGGTTAATAGATTAAGTTTGGTTATGACTCGCGAGACTTATTTGTTCGATTGTTGTTCCATTTTATTATTGTTGTTCCATTCCAGATTTGTCGTTCAATTCTTTATTTGTTGTTCCATTTTTCTATTTGTCGTTCCATTTACTTGCATTTGTTATTTTGGTGTGAGAGACGATCCAAGGCTGTAGTGAGCCTCGGAATTCACTGCCTCGTTCCCAGTCCCGTGATCCATGCTCTGATTTCCTTTCCATCAGTTTCCAAAGGGATGGGCTATTGCTGCCGAACCCTTGACTGGTAAGTTACCTGGTTTTCTGAATGTGTGATTTTCCTTGCTTTTATTTCCTTTCCGTCAGTTTCCAAAGGGATGGGTTATCGTCTTCGAGCCCTTGACTGATCAGTTGCATAGTTTTAAGAATGTGTGCTTTATTCATTTGAAGTAACTTAGTTATAGGCAAGCATCCGTTTAATCTTGTATTTTTGTAGAACGCTATACTACTAGCATTACTCTGACAAATAGCCTCGGATTGAGTCACTCTTTGTAATAACCAAACGCTCCCGGATTGACATATTAATGTGAGATAATTAGAGGTGAAAGAGACCCTTTTTATAGCTCTACACTTACCACCCAAAATGCCTCTGATATTCTTCCAGTTTTGAGTGCGGGACCTGCCTTCTCACGGTTTGGGTATTTCCACATGGATTTCCCTGTTTTTCACATGACCAGGTGTTGCGGCTTTTCCTTCTTTGAGGTTTTTATCCTGGCCTCTATTTTTTTGATTTGGATTCCCTATTTGCTATTTTGCACCACTGTGTGGTCTCCATGGGCCAACGGTCAGTGTGCTTTGACCGAGGGTCCTCATTGTTCCGTGCTGGCTACAACTGCCACTGTCTAGAGGTCCTTCCTGATAGCTCGTTATTCACAAGATTTTGGAGTTTGACATAGTTTGAAATAGTCATAGAAACTCTGATAATTTTCCAAGATCCAATTCAGATCAAACACTAACAGAGTAAATGAAGACATGGAAACTCAGGAGGACTTGATGACCCATCATGGTGCTCCATGCAGAGGGAAGACAAAGTACCACCCAGACGACCTATGCTTCTGTACCATGGCATTAAATTGATAGTTGACTGCTCCTAGTTTTAAGAATGAATGATTCGAGTAGTAAAGGTAGAAGCGATGGGAATCAGTTGACTAACACAGGTGGCCAGACCATGGGAAAGAAACAACCGGAGGAAAAGGCTATCCCATGGATGGGCATGGGGATATTCTATTGTCATTTTCATCTGATTGTTGACTTTTTTTGTTATCTTGTAATGTGCCACCATTTAATGAATAAATTAATATTTGTAGTTATTTTTGGCTCATCTAAGATATTTGTTGTAATTAATATTCAATGCTCCTCTAGATAAATAGTGGGAAGGAACACTTCACAAAGATTCCTAATCTTAAAGAAACAACTACATGTTATTTTCAAGACATTATGACTTTATGATAATGCATCTTTCAAAATATTAAGGAAATGGTAGTGATTCCTCCTTCGTGTACTACAGTGTGTTACTCCCCTATTTAAATTCCATTATGTTCATGTTTCCTTTCTGATTTCAGGTAATCATAGCTACTAGAAATGTTTCATATGTTCCTAAAGATTCATTTGTATTGACTTGTTAATACATGTGCCTAAATAAATCTTTAAGATTAAATCTTTAAAATTATGCTCCATGAATCATCACACCCAGTCCTCTTTCATCCATTAAGCCTACTTGTAACTCAGATAAGTGTAGAATTCTTGATGCCTCAAGATCTATGTGATGAGTGTAGAATTCTTGACGCTTCAAGCTCTATGTGATGAGTTATTATATCTCCTTATCTTATCTCATTTCTCTACCAAATCTTCTTAAACTATAGGTCCTTGAATTACTCGACCTCCACTAGTTTATACATATATTTTTGTGAGTTGTATATTTGAATAAGTAGCATAAATACATGGTTTATACCTTTAGATGAATGAACCAACCCATGTTGTTTATTATGTATATGAAGACATATGTAAAAAATATATGTGATGTCTATAGCTTCCTGAAAATAATATGAGACACTCAAAATCTAGATGTTCCAGGAACACATCTTGCAAGTAATCTGAGTCTATCTCTAGAAGCGACAACATCTTTTGGCATCCTTCCTGGGGAACGTATTGAAGGATTTTCCCCCTGGGATACGACAAATTAAGTACTCTTTGTGTAGGTTAGAAAATACGTTCTGATTGCATCCTCATAACTTTGGTGACTCAACAAATCCCATTATCATTTATTGTCTTGGCTTTTAGAAAGCCTCACACTTGCTCAGATACCTCCCAGTAGAAAACCCCATCTATATCTGACCGATAGAAATTAATTTTTAGGATATCCTTGAAGGAGAGAATGCTTACTACCTATGCTACTGTCTCATCACTCATTAAATCTTCCTCAGCCAACTCCCAACCTATTTTCATTCACTGCTCAAAATTTACTCCTAAGATCCTTACATACCTTGCTCTTATTCTAGCCACTCCAACCACTATGGTTTTGGCCCAAGTTCCTTCGAAAACAATGAATCCCCCTCCATTAATTTAGATGGTTTTTCCAGTTTTTTTACTAAATGAGTATGCCCCTCGTGATTTACCTCAACCCCTAAGTGTTATTCCTCAGGACTACCTAAATATTTTTCCTAGGTTCAATGGGGAGATTGAAAACACTGCACAGAGACACATTGGAGCCTTATGTGCTTTTGCTGAGAATCTAAATTTAGAACGACTGGATGTGGTACTGAGACTCTTTATACAATCCCTTGATGGAGAAGCTAGAAAATGGTTTAAATCCCTACCTAATGCCTCCATCACTACCTAGGAGGAACTCATAAACTCTTTCACACAAAAGTGGGGTGAAAAGAGAAATCATGAGTATGTCCTCACATAGTTCAATTCTATAAGGAAGAAGGCAGAAGAGGATACTTCAGAATTCATAAAAAGGTTCAATAAGTAGTATAATAACCTACCTAATGAGATAAAGCCTCATCAAGCTAATACTCCTGTACTTTTTGTGGGAGCCTTTGAATCTGAATTTGGTTTTACCTTAAGATAAAGTAAGTCTCGCACTTTTGATCAACTCCAAGTTGATGCTCTTGAGGTAGAAGAAAGTTTCACCTTGGCAGGGAAGTCAAGAGGCAAGGATGAACCTCCTGAGAAGGAAAGGGGGAAATAAGAAACATCCTCCTCTAGTCAAGCTAAATAATCACGAGATTGAAAGTGGGAAAAAATGGATAAACTCATCAAGATTTTATCGCACAAGGTGGTGAAACTTGAGCTAGAGAAGAAGAGTCTCCTAAAACCAAATTCTCAAGGAAACAACCAAAGTTATAACCCACAATATGGAAGGCCACCATTGCAGATACTATTATAGATCCATTTGGGCACATCACTCCCATCATTCAGATCAATACTTTTAGGGCTCATAAAACCCTAATTTAGTTGCTACATGCCCTAGACAAGTCATCACTTTGGATGCCTCCTTCCTTGAGAGTTTCTTGGCGTGGATCCCTCCATAAATTCCTCCTTGAGGGACAAGTAAAACCTTGGTTAGGGGAAAGTGCACTTCAGTGTAGGTAGGCCCATGTCAAGGTGTATTTCAGAGCACCTAGGCCCACATTGACTTGCACTGGGTTTGAACGAAATCCTCATAGGGTTTTGGGAATATTCTTATCTTATGGAGCCTTCTAGAATATTCCAACACTTATCATCTCCTATGAGCTCGAATTTGGATAGGGAATGAGTTAAGTAACCTCCTATCCTCTCATCCCTTCCTCCATGGAAAATAACTCTAAGTTTGGAAGGCCATTCAATACCCTCATTTATGACCAAACCTCATCCATTTTCGTATAAATTGAGCACTGATCTAAGTGATCAGGGGTTGGAATTTGAGAATTTATAAGGAGATGTTGTTGGTGTGAGGTTTGAGATTGTAAGAAAGATTGTTATGCTGCCGGAGTGTTGTGCTTTTGATCTGATGTTGGTTGGAACCCAAGCTGGAAGAGTGACAATGGATCAGACTTCAAGGTTGTAATTCTTCCTTCTACTTAATAAAGTTGTTTACACCTTTTCCCATATTCTTGTCTTTATGTATGATGATTATATGTGTAAATTCTTTCGATTCCATTTTCTTATAGTAGATAGATCTCTTTCTTTGATTGGTTTTTTTCCTCTATTTATGATTGCAGGTACTTGTCGAGTAGATTAAGTTCAAGAAGGAGTGATGGGAGCCATAAAAAGGAGACAAAGGGAAAGAGAAAGATAACAAGTAGGTCCCTTGTCTTATTATCTTCTATAGAAAAAGGATAAATGCTTTAAATTTGTTGTTCTAGGTGTAGCTACACACCTATGGAAATTGTATTTATCCGTAGATTCAAAATTCCACATAACAAATTGGATACTCTACTGGGGAATGATCATCATTACAGGTAGTCTAGTTTCATCCTAGTACACCCTAGTATACTTTACTTGCTTCCATTGATCTTGTTTCAACCTTTTTTGAAGTGTTTTTTGGTAAAAATTATGCTTGAAAGCCCCTACGATGGCCTCTTTGGCACCAACACAGGTTTGGTCAAGAGACAGAGTGTTGCAGAGCAACCTTGGCTTGAGGAAAATGTTCTGAAGTGCGTTGTCTCCCATTCAGGGCTGCGCAGATCCTCCTTAGGTCAAAATCTAATCTTTGACTTGATTTTTCACAAATTTCCTTTTGTTTTTTCTTGCTGAACGATCAAAGATTGTTGTACTTCTGAAATCAATTTGTGTTTCCTTTACTATCCCTACTTTGGACTTGATTGTTTAGTGTTTCTTAAATGATTTCTTTATCACTATCAATTCTTTGTTAAAGTTAGTTTATAGTCGATTAATCTATGTTCAAAAGAAAGTGCTGTAAAAGTATTCATTTATTTTGAAATGGAACTGTCGTAAAGTCTTTGTTCTTGCAAAAGATTGATTGATTGTATGTACAATAGTTTCCTTTTTTTCATCTCAACATTAAGGGGATTGAAAAAAAAAACTTGCATTGTGAATTAAAAAAGTTTGTGTGTGCTCATAGGAATAGTTTAGGGAAATTGCACTAGATGTGCTCTTTGTTCTCTGATTAAAAGAATCTAATTTATTTATCCCTATTAGCTAAGGTTTTCATTGTTCAAATTGAATGAAAATGATGCTTATCATATTAGTTGCATTCTAGGAATTTCAAAGACATCACATGGTGAACCTTGAAAGGAAAATTCTTAATCAAGATCAACTTAAAATTAACCTCAATTAACCTAACGGAGCATTGTCACCTAACGCAAAACATTTAGAGGTTCTAGGCTAGAGACGTGTTCTGACATCGTAAAACGTAACATCTGTTGCTAACTTTTCTACGACACGTTCCGAGTGGGATACCTAATTCCACATACGTGAGTATATCATAGCTCATCCACATACCTTCAGGTATGTAGGGTGGTGTTATAGTATGTAAATTATAAAGGAATTCTCTCACTATGCGGTTTTGCATTAGACAACGCTAATATGGATTAGGCCTCCACATACTTTCAGATATATATGGGAGGACAAAACTAGGTTTCTATCCATCCTTAGGTAACCGAATCGGCCGCCTCTTACATTATGATACATCGAACACAGCATTCGAGGAGATTTCTTGCCCATAATTCTTGGTTCGCCGGGAGGTATTCCACAGTTCACAGTTGCCTAGTAAACCTTTTCCCTAAATTACCCCTTTTTGTTTATTTCTATTTTGTAATAAAATCAATCATAAAGCATGGAGGAACATCAATCCTTACCCCATCGTTCACGGAGGATAGTGGTTAAACTACGTTTACCATTCGAAGCTACACCCATCTGGTCAAAGCGGTCTCGTTTGACTAAATCTAGTACTTCACAAACTTTTGGTTCTTCACCTGAATTACTAGAAACATCTATACCGGTAAGACTGTGACCCTAGTTACTCCTACAATTACTGGTACATCCGTTACTGAAGTGGAATCTCCACAATTACCTTAGGATACTAGAACTGAATCTAGTGAAACAGTAACCCAAGTTGTTTAACAACAAATTTATTCTCAACCCAAAGTTGTTCAACAAGAAATTAATTCTGAACCTGAATCTATTCAATGAGAAGTTGATCCTGAACCTATCATTGTTCAATCAGAAATTACTACTGAACTAGAAGTTGTTCAAGAAGCCAAACCTGAACTTGTTGTTTTACCAGAACACTTGGATCTCGAGGTTTAACAATATGAAGTTGTTACCTTACTGGAATAAGATCAACTGGTACATCCTCAGACATTCGTAACTGTCTAGACTTCCCCTTTACCTTAGGAAAAAATACCAGAAATCTATTATGGACCTGACGGTGAAATTCTTCCATCTGGTTTGATTTCAATAAAGGAGGAACCTGAGGTAGAAACACCTAGAAATCTATTTCATTTTGGAACTGGACTTTATCTGTATCCTTATACTCCTCATTTTACTTCTCCTTTTGATCTTGATTACTTTTAGACACCCATTGATTCATTAGGAAATTTATTTGCACATTTGATTATGGCAGAGTCAACATCCTAGACTGTACCATCTGTTACGACTAAGGAAGAATCTTCTGTTGAAGCCTCTTTGATGTTTACTACTTCACCTGAGGCACACTTTTATGGTGTTCCATCCGTCCCATCAGGTTACCAATCTTTATCACCTACTCAGTGTTGCTTCTAGCCCTTGGTCTTCACCAATATCCTCTACTGGAATTTTATCTAGTTATTCATTAACGGATACTGAACAACTGGACCCATCAAGTCAATATCAAGTTGGTTCATCTGGTTACCATCCTGTGTATCCACTTTAGACTAGACTACACCCATACGGAGAACAATATGCACAATCTCCTTATCCTACATTTTCTGGGGGGCAACCATATGTCGGTATGTCGTCATCTTTAAGTCAGCCTGGAATGACTGTCTGTCAGTGGCAGCCAACATTTCCCATTCAACCTAGGCTTTTACATCCATCATAACCTATGCAATCTATCTCATCCATACCTACAACACCTGTTGTTATAGCATTACCATGGTCACAAGCTTAAATTGTTGTATCTAAACCTGTGCAAGTTGGTCCTTCAACCTCAGACCCCCAAGTTTCAGGTTTATAGATTCAGCCTTCTCAGGCAATTTTACAACAACCAATTGTGCCTGGAGTCCAACAACCTCAGGCCAGTTTACCTTTTACTGGAATGACTCAGACTTACACTGGTTTAGTGTATTCACAACCTGGTCAAGCTGGGCCACAACCATTAAATCAACAACTATTGTATCAACAACAACAACAGTTGCTTCAACAACCTTGGCAACCTCCAATATCAACAACAACAATTCCAGAAATACCAACCTCAACCTAGACTTGGTCAATAAGCCTATGTTGGGTTTGGTCAACAACAATTTTACCCAAGTCTTGGTCAACAAACCTATGCTGGGTTTGGACAATATAAAATGTATCCTAGTGCTCAACAACAACCTTATACCAGATTTTCTGAGTAAACTTACCATTATCAAGATTACTAACAGTAGATGCCTTATGCTGGTATGCAAAGGCCTATTTCCTAGGAAATCCCATGTTACCTTGGATATGCTCAACCTAACCTCGATAGACAGTTGCCTTTCATTGAAACACTTGAATTACCAGATCTATGTTGGCTCACCGATGACCCAATTCTTTATGCACCTTGGTGGTCGGTGATTCCTCATAAATTACCTTCTGATATTCTGAAATTCAATGGAAACCCTAGAGAAGACCCGTCCAACCATGTCATGACTTTTCATTTATGGTGTTCTTCAAACTCCTTGAATGATGATTCAGTTAGACTTCATCTTTTCTAGAGAACGCTTACTGGTCCAGCTGTGAAGTGGTACATTGAGTTACCACGAGCTTCTTTTGATAACTTTACTACCTTAGCTACCACGTTTTTAGCCCATTTATAGTTACCCATATGATATGAAACCAGAACAGAACTATTAACCAAATTTAAATAGACTACTTCTACTCATATCTCTAATCATATTCATGAGTGGCATCATCATCATTGAATGGTTAAAACTTATATTCCTGATCAGATTTTAGCTAAGTGGTTTATACAATCCATGTTGCCATCTATCACTAAGGATGTGGTGAAAGGTGGAGTTACCACTGAAGATCAAGTAATTTCTCACGCCCAATATTTGGACTTGATTTATACACAGGTTGGCACGTTCTATGACAAGATTCCAAATGCACCCCGACCAACTTTCACTGTTCCTCCACCACCATCTAGTAAGGACTCTCATGTCGGTGATAGTGTGATTGGTTCTTCGAGCACAAAAACAGCAGGTAGACCATTTGGTCAAACACTTTCCATTTCCAATCAAAATTCAAGTGCATCTAATAACACTCTTGCTTCCAAAATCAATGCCATGTCATCTGACAAAGGAAATAATGAAAAGTAACCAAGAAGTAAGAAGCAAAGGAAAAACAAGAAGAAAAATTTTTTCTCCTCAAGAAAAATCATCTAATTCCTCTCCTTCGACTAGGAAACCTCATTACCCATGTTTTATTTATAATGATGAGCACTTTACGCCATATTCTCCTCACCAGTCAGAAGTCTCAAAGCTTCTTAAGACTTCTGGTACATCCATGGTATTGATTGATCCTTTTCCAAAAATAGAGACAAATATGGTTGCTACAGACTATACTTCCACTTCCCAAGTGCTTATTCTAGCCGCCTCTAAGCCTAAAATTGAAGTTTTGGTGTCAACATGAAGTAAATATTATGGAAATAAACTTTCGTCTTCGAATAACCAAGGTGATCAACCTAATCCTTTGACTTCGAGTTCGTCAGATCCTATTCCACCACCTATTGCACCGGATTTAACAATAAAACCACATAAGGGAGTTGTACATAAATCAACATTTAACCCTCGAGCTCGAGTTGCATAGAACTATAACATAGTAGAAGATTTGGCTCAGTCACCTTCTACTATGTCAACGCTTGAGGTGCTTCAAAATTGTCCCTCCCAAAAGCAGGCTTTGTTGTCAACAATTGGTGGAATCGATCCAACTGATTCCAATCTTGTGGTTTTCAACCATGTGGGTTATACACCATAGTTACCAGCACAATTAGCATTCCTTATTCAAGTAAATTCCTTGAATAAACTTATCCACTGAACCATTATTGACGAGGGGGAATCTACTTGTATTATGTTTATGAATTGCTGGAAAACACTTGGCTCACCGCCTTTGTCACGTACACCAACAATGTTAAAAGCTTTTGACAGTTGCACATATACACCTTGTGGAATATTGAGTAATCTGTAAATCGAGCTAGGGGGGAAAATAGTAACTGTTGAAGTTGAGGTTGTTGACAAACCCTTTGACTACAACATTTTGCTAGGAAGATCGTGGGTTTATGCTATGGCTACTGTGGTTTCCACATACTTTCATACGATTACATTCCCTTATAAGGGCAGAATCACAGTTATCGACCAAATCGCATTCTTCACCTCTAGTTCATAGGCTACTGGAAGCATTCCATTAGTAAATGAACCCCCGCTATCTCTTCAAAACATTGGTATAGGTCTCTTCAAGGATCCATCCCTAATGGGTACTTTTTCACTACTGTCACCATCAAACTTGGTGGAAGTGGAAAAAGTTAAGACTTGAAACATGATATCTTCCACTTCATCTAACTTAAGGAAGATTACCAATAGTTTTGAAGTTGATAGTAATAATGAAATCATGCCACTAAGCCCTATTGATCTTGCATAGCAATCAATATGTTTGGCTTGTGCGGTGTACCCAAATCCATATTCACCAATTGTATGGGTAGATCATTCATTAGAATATGGTACTTCTTCCGATCCTTTTTCATGTATATTTTCTATTGATGAAGGAATCATCCAATCAATGATGACAGAAGAAGAACGATGGGAATATTATCATCATTGTTCCCATCTTCTAGATGACATAGAAGATTTTTCAAATGAACTTAATCACCCTTCAGTTGTTGATTTCCTTTCGAACTTTGTTTTCATAGATACAGTAGATTCCAAGTGAAACCTATCAAATATCGAAGAAACATTTTTTGTCAATATGTCGACCAATCCTAAAGTTGTAGAAAAAATTCATGTTGGCAAATCTTGTTCTCCATCAGAACTTGATATTTACCGTGCTCTCTTTCATGAATTCCGAGATATATTTGTATGGTCCCATGAGAAGATGCTAGGAATTGACTCTAGTATAGTTGAACGTGAAATCAAAGTGTATCCTGATGTCAAACCAGTACGACAATGCCTCCATCCTGTTCATCCAAATAAGGCTGCTACCATTAAAACGAAAGTTGAAAAAGTTTTGCATGCTAGTTTCATATACCCTGTTCCTCTTACTGACTGGGTTTCCATATTTTTCTTGTCATGAAGAAACAAGGGACAATACGAGTGTGCATCGATTATAGGGATATTAATCAAGCTTGTCCAAAAGACAATTATCCCACTCCCTTTATCGACCAGATTGTTGATGAATGTGCTAGATGTTAAATATTCTCATTTATGGATGGGTTTTCCAACTATAATCAGATCAATATCCTCCTAGAAGACTAATATAAAACAACTTTTATTTGTCCATGGGGCACATTCGCTTATAGGAAACTCCCTTTTTTCTTGAAGAACGCATGGGAAAACTTTCAGAGGGAAATGAACTATGCCTTCCATGACATCAAACATATTGTTCAACCATACCTTGATGATTTACCTGCTCATTCATGAAAGTGGGCTAATCACCCACAACATTTGAGAGATATTTTTTTGGGGTGATGACACTAAAAAATACGACTCAATGCACACAAATGTGTGTTTTGTGTTGGTTCTGGTCGTTTGCTTGGTTTCATAGTGTCTAAGGAAGGAATTTGACTAGACCCACTTAAGGTTTAGGCAATTCTTGAGTTGCATCCACCTTCAAATCTACTACAATTACATAGACTCCAAGGGAAGGCTAACTTTTTGAGGAGGTTCATTCCCAATTATGATGAAATGGCTAAAGGATTTATTCATCTACTAAAAAGGGGGATACCCTTCCATTGGGATTAGGTTGCGCAAGCTTTCTTTAATTCTACTAAAGGTACCTTGATTAGAGCATCATTAATGTATTCCCCGAATTATCAAAACGACGACTTCATGTATCTCGCCACTACAAATACAACCATTGGAATGGTTTTAGTCCAAGAAGAGGATGGGATTTAACATTCGATATATTATTTGAGCTAGAATCTCAACGATACAAAAGTTAATTACTCTTACATCAAAAATTTAGCTCTCATTACTGTTCAAGCGGTACAGAGATTTCGCCACTATATCCTGCTTCAAAAGAAAACTGTCATTCAGATTGCAACCCTATGACATATATTTTTTCACGCCAATTGCTGGGGGTAAAATACTTAAAATGGATCGTCATTTTGTAGTAATTTGATTTGGAATTCATCAAATCCAAATCAAATAAATCTCTAGTTTTCACTGAGCTTCTTTGCGACCTTCCCTCAAATACCATTGATTCAACATTGGAACTATCAATTCTAGATGAGTCTTTATCCCTTATTTTGTCATCTGACCCATGGTATGGAGATATACTAATTTATCTTGAGACCCAAACTTTTCGGCCTGATACCTCTCACTTGCAACAGTGATGTATCCGATACCAAGCCAAAGATTATTTGATCATTGGAGAGACTCTTTACCGTTGTGGTATCGATACAATTTTACGAAGTTGCCTCACTCATGAGGAAGCTGAGAAGTACTTGAATGATTTCCATTCAGGTGCTTGTGGTGGACACTTGTCGGGTTATACTACCGTGCAGAAAATTCTCCGTGTCGGTTACTTCTGGCCTACCATTTTCAAAGATTGCATTATTGCCATCAGAAGCTGTCATGCATGCCAAATCTATGACCGTAAAGCTAGATTACCACCTACACCAAGGCATCCTATTGTCACTGTAGGACCATTCGCCAAATGGGGCATTGAATTCATGACATGTAACCCCACCTCGGTTGGGTGGCATGGGTACATTATAGTCGACGTTGATTATTTCACAAAATGGGCCAAGGCGATGCCAACATTAAACAACAATGGTGAGATGACTACACTTTTCTTTTTCAACCACGTGGTTGCCCGGTTTGGTGTACCAAAGGCTATAGTTACAGATCGTGGGTTGCATTTTCACAATCACATGATGAGTGAGTTAACTTCCAAGTTAGGAATTTCACATGCTAGTTCTACTCCTTATTCTCAGAAGCTAATAGACAAGTGGAGGCCATCAACAAAGTCATGCAGTGAATTATTAAAAGAATGATAGGGGTTCATAGATGAAACTAGAATTTAATCCTATACTCTACTTTGTGGGAATATCGATCCTCAGTAAGGAATGCCACTAGATTCACACCCTTTCAATTGGTGTATGGTCTAGAGGCAATCTTGTCAATACAATGTGAAATTGCATCTCTCAAAATCGTGACTGACCTGTTACTCGACACTTCTGATGAAGAAGCGCGTTTCTTAGAACTCATCAATCTGGATGAGACCTGTCGTGAAGATGCATTGGCTAACGAAGCACATAAGAAATGAATCAAGGTGCAATATGACAGAAATGTCAAGCCTCACGTTTTCTCAGAAGGAGACCTAGTCTTGCTTTATAATCAAGAAGCTGATAAACTTGGAGCAGGAAAATTTGAACCACTATGGATGGGCCCTTACATTGTCAAGCGTTCTTTCACAAAAGGTGCCTACGAGCTGGTGGATTATGATGGAATTCCATTGTCGTAGCCTCGAAACGAGTTATAGCTCAAACATTACTATGCTTAATTAAGTGTAGTAAAATCACCAAATATATGCTTTAGTTGCATGTGTGTGTGTCTGTTGGGTCCCTATAATACTAGTGATTACCCCATTACTATTGTAGTTATACCCCTTATTTATATTTTTGTGCCCCTATTACCCCCATATTGTTATTTTTGTGCCCCATAGAATTCATCTATTGTTATTTTTGTGGCTTTATATTATTATTGTTAGGTCGGCTGGATTATATTGTGACTCCTTAGACTCTTATATATAGAAAGGAGGTTTTGTCATTTGTATCATCCAAGAATTGTTCATTTATGTAATGTAAAGGAGGTTGCCCCCTCGAAGAGGCTAAATTCTAAGGTGTTGATCTATCTTTTCTATCTTTTCTTGATCTGGTTTCATAACATTTGGTATCAGAGCTTTGGATTCTAGGGTTTCGCTGCTCCAAACAGGTCATCGTGGAATGTTCGCTATAACTATTTTTCTATGACGTTTCAGAAGTCGCAAAAAAAACCCATTTGAGAAGAAATGACGCGGAACCTTGGGTCCGAATTTCAGAGTTTTTCGCGCGATATTTGAGGAGATATGATCTGAGGAAGTTGGTCTTTTTGCAGACTCCTGAATTACATTCAAAACAAGTGACCTGGGGAAAATCGTCATAACTTTCTCTCTGGGAATCAGATTGAAATTTCGTAAGACAATACAGAAAGAGGACGGACTGTAGTTTCTTGTGTGTGTGGTTTAGATTCAAAGGTTGAAACAGTGACTCATGGTACGTCGTACAAGTTCGCTCTACTGAACCAGTCTAAAATCAAGTCACTGTGGGAGATTTCACATAACTCTTCCTTGGAGAATCCAATTTGGCTCAGACTTGTGGCATTGGAAAGAGGACGCAGAAGGCTACTACAAGTAGCAATTTTAGAATTGGATGATTCGAAATTACAGAGATACATCAGATTCAATATCAGGCTTTTATAAGGTGAAAAAAGGTGTGTAGTTTTTTTTTTAAATTTTTGTGTAAGCTTGGTTTAACATAATTCAAAGGGCATAGTAAAGCATTGTTATCGGTAACTAATGCCCCGAGGAAAGAAAATGCAAACACCTAGTAAGGAACCTGAAAGCTCTAGCATGACTCATGAAGAAGAGGAAGAAATGCTACATGATATATCAAAATTACAGGAACAAGTGCAACAAATGTCACACTCACAAAAGCTAACAGAAGCTAAGATAAGTGGCGTGGAATCTAAGATGAAGGGCATGGAAGCTAAGATGGATGATTCAAAGACAGATTTGAAGAGAGACATGGCAGATTTGAAGATAGATTTGAAGACAGACATGGAAGAATTGAAGAAGTTGCTACAAGAAAGGGTCACTAATGGTGAAAAAGTAGTAAAGGAAACTCATGATGAGAACAAAAGAAATGTTAATCATGATTCCATAGACGCTAATGTTGGATCGAAGAATCACCATATTCCTAAAATCGATATGAGGAAGTTTGATGGCAAGGATCATGCCACATGGATATTACAGATGGAGCAATTCTTCGATCTCAATAATGTGCAAAACGCACAAAAGGTACGTATGGCAACTGTATATTTGGAACCAAATCAGTTTGTATGGTATCAATGGCTTTGCTTTCGTAAACAATTTATCACTTGGACAATTTTTACGGAAGAATTGATAGGACATTATGAAGATACAAAAAGCAACACTTTTTTTAGCCAATTGATAAGTCTCAAACAAAAGGGTTCAGTAATGGAGCACATTGAGGAGTTCCAAAAATTGAAAATAAGGGTAAGAGATATTCTAGAGGAGCATAGGATTGATGTGTTCATAGGGTCTTTAAAGGATAATATCCAACATGATGTTCGCCTTTGGGAACCTGATTCATTAGAGAAGGCATTCAGATTAGCAAGAAAAATGGAAAGCAAAATTATGGCAACCAGGAAGCATACCACTCACAACTATAAAGACGGAAGTGTTGTTGCCCCTAGTCTTCCACAACCTATAAGGTTGACACCACAACAATTGGAAGAAAAAAGAGCAAAAGGGCTTTGTTACAGTTGTGATAGCAAATACACTAAAGGTCATAAGTGTGCTGAGAAGAAATTATTCTACATAGATTGTGAAGAGGAAGAAGAAAAGGAGCAAGAAAGGTCAAAAGAAGAAGATATACTCCAGGAACAAAGCCTAGATGAAGAACAAATAAATCCGACCATATCTTGTAATGCATTGGCGGGAATTACCACTCCTCAAACCATCAAGATAGAAGGACAAATCAAGAAGAAAAAGGTAATAGTGTTGATTGATTCAGGAAGCACCCACAATTTTATTCATTGTAGGGTAGCAAAAGAATTGAATTGCTTCCTATATCTAGCACCAAAGTGTCAAGTGATGATTGAAAATGGAGGAACAATAAATTGCTCTGGAAAGTGCCATAATATCAAGCTATCCATGGGAGAATATGTATTGACTAGCCCAATGCTTTCCATTCCAATGGGAGGTGCTGATGTTGTACTAGGAGTCCAATGGCTACAATCCTTGGGTACAATAGCTTTTAATTTTCAAGAACTTTTCATCAAATTTTCTACGGAAGGAAAGGAAGTTGAATTAAGGGGTATTGCAGGGAAACCAGGAAAGATAATAAGCTCTAATGGCATGACAAAGCTTCTAAAAAAGGAGCAAAGAGGTGTAATTGAACAATTATGTTCGCTAGATGTTTCCACATTGGAATCATCTATTTCTCCAGATCTCCAAAAAGTCCTGGACAATCATTCCAAGGTATTTGAGACTCCAAAAGGTCTCCCACCTATGCGTGATCATGATCATGCTATTCATCTGATTCCAGGAATTGTTCCTCCAAACATCAGGCCGTACAGATATCCCTATGTCCAAAAAAGTGAAATTGAACGTATGGTTGCAGAAATGCTAGAGGCTAGTATAATTCAACCGAGTCAAAGTTCTTTCTCAGCTCCAGTAGTATTGGTGCACAAGAAGGATGGATCATGGCGCATGTGTCCAGATTATAGGGAGCTCAACAAGCTCACTATTAAAGATAAGTTCCCCATTCCTGTTATTGATGAATTATTGGATGAATTGCATGGATCAATTTACTTCACCAAGTTGGATCTTCGTTCAGGATATCATCAAATCAGAATGAAGATTGAAGACATTCCAAAAATGACATTTAGAACTCATGAGGGTCATTATGAATTTTTGGTCATGCCTTTTGGCCTTACCAATGCACCTTCAACATTTCAAGGTTTGATGAATTCAATTTTCAAACCATTCCTTAGAAAATTTGTGTTGGTATTTTTTGATGATATACTAATCTACAGCAAGTCTTGGAAGGATCATGTTGAACATGTTAATAGGGTGCTACAACTATTGGAGGAGAAACAATTATATGCAAAAAGATCCAAATGTTTCTTTGGAGTCCAGGAGGTGGAATATTTGGGTCATATTGTATCTCATGAAGGAGTTAAGGTAGACCCTAGCAAAATTAAAGCCATTAAGGAATGGAAAATTCCCACATCCATAAAGCATCTGCGAGGATTGCTTGGGTTGACAGGGTATTATCGCAAGTTTGTTAAGAATTATGGGAGAATAGCAACACCTCTAACAACATTATTGAAGAAAGATTCATTTTCATGGACTCCGGAAGCAACAAAGGCTTTTGAACATCTTAAAGAGGCAATGTGCCAAGCACCAGTCTTAGCTACACCGGACTTCACAAAAACCTTTATTGTGGAATGTGATGCTTCAGGAAATGGAATTGGTGATGTTCTAGTGCAAGATGAAAGACCCATTGCTTTTGAAAGTCGTCCAATCAAGGGAAAGTTTTTAAGCAAAGCTATTTATGAGAAGGAAATGTTAGCAATACTCCATGCACTTAAGAAATGGCGACCCTACCTAATGGTAAGACACTTCAAGGTAAAACGGATCATGATAGCCTTAAATACTTTTTAGAACAAAGATTATCCTCTGAAGAGCAACAAAAGTGGGTCACAAAGATGTTGGGTTATGACTTTGAAATCATCTACAAAAAAGGGAAGCAAAATGTGGTGGCAGATGCACTCTCAAGAAAGGATGAGGATGTGGAAGCATTGTTGTGTGCCATTTCTATTATCCAACCAGATTGGATAAACGAAGCAAGGGAGGAATGGAAGAATGACGAAGAAGTGTGGGCACTTATTCGAAAGCTACAACAAGATTCCAGTACTTCTGATACATTTAGCTGGAAAAATGATTCGTTATGGTACAAAGATCGCTTATACCTCTGTAAGAATTCCCAGCTAAAACAAAATATTCTTATGGAATTGCACACTTCTCCCTTAGGAGGGCACTTAGGATTTTTAAAAACTTACCACAGGGTTAAGAAGGAATTTTTTTGGGATGGCCTTAAATCAGATATTCAAAAGTTTGTGGCAGAATGTTTGGTTTGCCAGCAAAATAAAGTTGAAACAATTAAGACACCGGGTCTATTACAACCTTTATCCATTCCAAGCCAACGTTGGAAGGAGGTTTCAATGGATTTTATCACAGGTTTACCAAAGTCTGAGGGAAAGAGTGTCATCATGGTGGTAGTTGACAGACTTACCAAGTATGCACACTTTTGTGCATTATCACATCCATTTAAAGCCAGTATAGTTTCTACTGCATTTATGGAAACAGTTCAAAAGCTACATGGAAACCCAAAGATTATTGTAAGTGACAGAGATCCCATTTTCACTGGAAATTTTTGGACAGAATTATTTTCTTGTCTTGGTACTCAGTTAGCTCATAGCTCATCTTATCATCCTCAATCTGATGGGCAAACTGAGATAGTAAACAAATGTTTGGAAGGATATCTGCGTTGCTTTGTATATGATAAACAGACACAATGGGTCAAATGGTTGCCTCTAGCTGAATGGTGGTATAACACTTCCTTCCATACAGCAACAAAAATGACCCCATTTGTGGCACTTTATGGGTATCAACCACCATCCATCACATCATATTTAAGAGAAAATTCTAAGGTTCAGGCAGTGGAACATCACATCGAACATCAACAACAAGTCCTCCAACTCTTAAAGGATAACCTCGTGTTCGCACAAAATAGAATGAAACAACAGGCAGATCAACATCGCAGTGAAAGAAGTTTTGATGTAGGTGATTAGATATTCCTACGGCTACAACCATATAAGCAAATGTCCCTAAAGCAAGCTAAGAAGGATAATAAATTATCACCAAAGTATTATGGTCCATACAAGGTGTTGCAAAAGATTGGTACTATGGCATACAAATTGGAGCTTCCTACAACTTCTCGATTGCACCGAGTTTTCCATGTTTCATGTTTAAAGAAGGTTATAGGTGACAAGCTCCCAATTCAAACAATATTGCCAGAACTTGACGAGGAAGGAAAAATTATATTGGAACCGGAAGCAGTTACAGAAACAAGAACTCGACAGCTACGAAATCGATCAATTTCAGAGTATCTTATCAAGTGGAAGAACTTATCCGCTGAAGATTCCACATGGGAGGATGAGAATTTTATGCAGAAGTATCTAGAACTACTCAAGCATTGAGGACAACACTTTTTTGAAGGAGAGGGGCATGTTGGGTCCCTATAATACTAGTGATTACCCCATTACTATTGTAGTTATACCCCTTATTTATATTGTTGTGCCCCTATTACCCCCATATTGTTATTTCTGTGCCCCATAGAATTCATCTATTGTTATTTTTGTGGCTTTATATTATTATTGTTAGGTCGGCTGGATTATATTGTGACTCCTTAGACTCCTATATATAGAAAGGAGGTTTTGTCATTTGTATCATCCAAGAATTGTTCATTTATGTAATGTAAATGAGGTTGCCCCCTCGAAGAGGCTAAATTCTAAGGCGTTGATCTATCTTTTCTATCTTTTCTTGAGCTGGTTTCATAATAGTGTCAGTGTGTCTTTTAAAGTTTTTATGTGGTTGAGTAATCCGCTTTTCATTTGTTGCAGATGTCAGAATCTTTGGAACCATTTGTTGGTTATGCTGATGGTGCTAGTCGTAGTATGCAGAACCTATCTTCTGCAACATGGGTCATTTTCCTTCCAAGTGGTGAGTTAGTGAGTTTTAAATGGATTTGTATCAATCGTTCTACAAAAAATATGGCTTAGTATACTGCATTGATTGAACGTCTCTCTGATGCAATTTCACTTGGCGTTCGTCGAATCATCGTTAGGCTGGACTCACAACTCGTCGTACTGCAACTAACAAACATTTATACCATATGAAACCTAAAAATTCTTCATATGTTCCTTAGAGTTTGTATTTTGGAAAGACATTTTGAGTACATTCAATATCAACATATTTCTAGAAACTTTAACACATTAACTGATTCATTAGCGAACTATGTGTTAAACAGATATTTGCAACACATGTAAAAGTAAATTTTAAATTCAGATCATTAGTTGAATAGGATTGCACATAACCATATATAAAACTTTGAAAGTAAAAATAGATAGATGTTTTAAAAGTTTTTACAAAAAATTTTTTCCAAGACATGTTTGGTCATTGACCTAAAAACTCAAAATGCATACAAAAATCATCCAAAGTAGACCTAGTGATGCTCATGATAATAGGTCCAGCTTGAGCTATCATGTGCAAAAGCTGCATCCAACAGCCAGAAACACCAATAGTATGGTGCTGCAACTTCATAGGTAACTCCTCAATCCAAATATTCAGAATACCGAGGGTTAACCCCTCTACATGATCATGCAACTCTGTGAGTGCCTCAGTCAAATCCAACTCTTGGAGAACTGCTCTCCCAACATTTATTTGCGTTGGTCCACCTGCCTCCTATTGATGTCTCATAGGTCGAATAGTACCAAAATCTATATGCATGATTTTAATTTAGCCTTGGAAACATCAAAAACACAAAAACATATAGAAACTTAAAAAAAAAAAAACATTTGGTCAAAAAACAATTTACCTATAGCACCCCATTGAGCGCCCACTAGTAAACTCAACTCTGGATCTCCACAAAAATCCATCCCTCCATATGGATGCTCCTCGATGACAATGTGTTGTCGATTGAAACAACTAAAGAATGTAGTAGAAAATGTAATCTATGACTGACCAGCATGTCTAGCCATCAATTCGATCCACCTCTGTATCCGCGGATCTCTAGGACCAACTACACCCATTGTTACATGCAAAGGTTGCATCAATGGAATTCTTTCTAAGGTAAAAGTGATTAAGAGTGATCCGTAGCTAAAATTCTTTGTCTTACTTCTCTTTACCTTTGTCAACTACTCTTTCAGTGAATAAAGTATGAACTCACACCAGTTGAATAAAGTTGGCTCAAGACACTTAAGTGCATACTACATGTATCATCTGTTTGCTAGATGAAGTGTCAAACTACCTGCCAACATTGAGATAGTGAAAAGGATTGTTCTCAATGGCAAAACATGAATATCTTTGATGATTATCTTTCCATATTTGCTAGGTTGTGTACCTGGCCGACTGAATTGTTGAACATAGTCCCTCACTGATTCCCCCCCATGGGAATAACCTGAAAGAGAAATGGGGGCACCACATCTCAACAAACCTGTAAGAATGTAAACATCATCAATCATAATAGGGACCACTTTGTCCCTTATGTGAAAATCTTGATCCGTTGGATCCGATGCATTAACTAGGAACTGCAATAGTTCTGATTGTTGCCTCATCCCAGACAATCTGAAGTATTTGAGAAACCCATAGTTTCTAAGGACCTCAACAGTACCTGGATCATTTAGGGAAACCATGTCTTGTTATTCATGCTATCTTTCTCGCCAAGTAATAGACATACCGATCTGATGAAAGCCTGAAATCAAACCATAAGCTCAGTTAAGATCCATTTCATGCAAAAAACTGGAGAAATTTTGGGCCAAACAGGTGAAACAAGTTTGTGAAACTTGCCCAGTACACCTTAGGCAAGGAGATAGTGCACTGCAGTGCAGGTACCATTCTGTTTGGGTGCTCCCCAGCATAGGTTTCAACATGGAAGGTTGCACTGATCCTGGGGTGAAATATTCTAACACCAAGGGCCCTAAAAACCCTAAAAAATTACATGAAACTGTAAAATAATGACATGAAAGGAAAGAGGAGGGGTAGATCTCCTACCTGGTCCGGACGGCACGAGAAATGATCCACAGAATATATCGCAATTATCTGTTGAAGATCGAGGTAAAAAATGGGGTCAGAGCACAAACTGAATGGTAAATATCAAATGGTGAAAATAACATGGTAAGTTCTTATTTTATGTTTATTTCATGATCATTTAATGAATACAATTTAGTATTTACCTATTTTTACCAATGAAATAGGTATGTTTAATCCATTTAGTATTGCTTTGAATAGATTTATAGCTGACTTACAAAATTTGGCATACACAGTCGTGAATTGCACTTTGACCACAGAGCATACTTTTATCTCTTTTCGAGCTCTTTTAAACATCTAAAAAGGAACCCCCTTGGAGTCATCTTTAAGCTCTTTTCAGACTCTCGAAATATGAAAATATTGTTGAGCGCTTGTCCTTTTCAGCTCATTAATAGATTGGAAACAACATCTACTTAGTATAAGTTTAACCCTTTTCTGAACTGAGATAGATTATTTATGAAAAAGGAATATGTTGATCGAACATGGTCATAGGTTCTCTCTTGTATTGTTTTACACTTTTTCAGACTTGAGAGACAAACTTATGAAAAATAACTTGTGGAGTTTTCTTTTTTGTCCCTTTTCAAACTCTTTAAATATGAAAAGGATCGAGTTATCATTGTCGTTAGACTCGTTAAAACATCAAATAGCAACAACCTCATCCATCATGACAAGACCGAGTTTCACATTCGCTAGACTCGTTAAAACATCACATAGCAATGGATTCACCTGAAGGGTGGAATTATACAATAAGCATATGTTATCGTCCTCAAGCTTGATAAAAATAAAGAGGTACTGGTCAGCAATGACTGGGGAAAATGGGAAAAGGGGTAAACCACTTTATGGCAGTAGGTCACTCTTGAACATGACACTTTCACTTCATAACTATGACTATTTAGGTTGGGTTATCTGCTTGATGTTCATCATACCTTGGTCTATCATACCATCCATTACTTTGGTTTTGGGTCAATTCTTCCAATCCATTTAGTGTCGCCGACATGTTCAGGAGAAATCACTCAATTATAATTCATCCTTTGCAATACTCATAAACCTTCATTTTCATGACCTCCATTCATGAACCTTGTTTCGTTAGTCACATTCCATCTCCAAAAATCATTACACTCATTTTGTGTTGTTGATATGGGATACATCAAGGCCCTTCTGCAATGAGTCACTTCTTGTTAACATCATCACATTATCCAAGAAGTTGACTTAGAAACACCCTTCCAGTACCTTGAGGCTTGCATACATCAATGGCAGGTTTCTCGCTTCTGGCAATAGGTTGACATCACTGGCCTTCACCCAAAAGACTTTGTATGGTGTTTGACATCAAAACATCCATTCACACCATGCAGAATGTACTGCAGTATCTTGAGGATCATTATCATTATCGGTGATTTTTCTTGTGTCTGTTAACGGCTTACATCATTGGCTGGTAATAAAATGGTGTCTTTCCATGTTCAACTTCAGATCACATATTCACATGGTTAGACTTGTAATTGAGTGAATGATTGAATGAGATAGAAGACCCTGGATCTAGTTTCATCCATTTGGGCTGCAATTTGAGGAAAGTACCAAATCATTCGTACAATAGCTTTACACTGATGGTCATCCTATCATGGGTCTATATCTGTAGATAACTATCTATGTACTTGTAATGAAAGTTTATATGATGCACATGGATATGCCTTCCCTCAAAAATTCATGAAAAAATAAAAATATCATGATTTTATGTATTGTAATTTACGCAGATCACCATCCACTTCAGAACATCCTCATCACACCATAAAGCATATCATTCGACATTAACATTTTCGACTTCATGCTTTAGGAGGTAGCTGTTACATATCCATTTGGGCACATCACTCCCATCATTTAAATAAGTGCTTTTAGGGCTCATTAAACCCTAATTCAATTGATACATGACCTAGACAAGTCATCACTTTGGAGGCCTCCTTCCCTGAGAGTTTCTTGGCATGAATCTCTCTAGAAATGCCTTCTTGAGGGACCAGTGCAGCCTTGGTCAGGGGTAAGTGTGCTTTAGTGTAGGTAGGTCCATGTCAAGGTGCATTTTAGAGCACCTAGGCCCACATTGACCTATGATGGGCGAGATTGAGCGAAATCCTCATAGGGTTCTGGGAATATTCTTATCTTCTGGAGCCTTCTATAAGATTCCCACACTTATCATCTTCCATGAGCTCAAAATTGGATAGGGAATGAGTTAAATAACTTCCTATCCTCTCATCCCTTCCTCCATGGAAACTAACTCTAATTTTGGAAGGCCATTCAATACCCTCATTTATGACCAAACCTCCTCCATTTTCGTATAAATTGAGCACTCATCTAAGTGATTAGGGGCTGAACTTTGAGAATTCGTAAGGAGATACTATTAGTATGAGGTTTGATATTGTAACCAAGTATTCTTATGCTACCAGAGTGTTGTTCTTTTGATGTGATGTTGGTTGGAACCCAAGCTAGAAGAGTGATAGTGGATCAGACTTCAAGGTTGTAATTCTTCCTTCTACTTAATAAAGTTGTTTATTCCTTTTCCCATATTCTTGTCTTATGTATGGTGATTATATGTGTAAATGATTTTGATTACATTTTAAGAGTAGATAGATCTCTAACCCCAACCACGTTTCAGAGAGCTATGGATATAGATTTTTTTGGGGAGAAAGAAAAGTTCATAGTGGTATATTTTGACGATGTCACAGTCTTCTCTAAGACTGATGAAGAACACATCCTCCATTTGAAGATCACCTTGAGAAATGTAGGAGGTATGGTATTTCTTTGAATCCCAAGAAATATCAGTTCACCCTGAGTGAGGGCAAGCTACTAGGACACACAGTAGTGTAAGAAGGAGTGAAAATTGAGCTTAAGCGAGTCGAAGCTATCAGTCATATTCCTCTACCCAAAAATAAGAAAGAGGTCCAAGCATTTTTGGGGAGAATCAATTTCTTGAGGAGGTTCATACCCAACTATGTAGAAATAGTGAAGGCCATGATAGATATGCTAAGAAAGGAAGATGAAGTCAAGTGGAGCCCTACCCACGAGATTCTTTTACTAGAATTAAAGAGGTTTTGGCTGAACCACCAGTACTAGTCCGTCCTGACTACTCAACGCCTTTCTATATCTTTTATTTTGCTTTTCTTGATATTATTTCCATGGTTCTGCTATAGAAGAATAAACATGGTTATGAGCAGCCCATCACCTTCTTCAGCCAAGTCCTGAGGGATGCTGAGCTAAAATATAACATCGTGGAGAATTAAGCCTATGCACTAGTCAAGGATTTGAAGGAATTTTGAGTGTATGTGCTATAATAAGAAATCATAGCATTTGTCCCAATGACAACTATCAAGGACATCCTTGTGCAAGGAGACAATGAAGGAAAAAGGGGTAGGTGGATAGCAAATATACAGGAATATGAGTTAGACATAAAGCATACTAAGCTCATAAAATGCTAGGGGTTAGCCAAGATTTTATTACAATCTAATTTCCAAGATTTTGGGATAAACTTGATAACAAAGGAAGGTAGAATAGAAGTTCAGCAGAATGGGATTAAAACATCAAAGAAAAAGATCTATGCTAAATACGAGAGATCACCCTAGTATAAGAATATCATCCATTATCTCTTATTCTTGAGGTGCCCACTAGAGCTCGATAAATCTAAGAATAGAACCCTGAGACTACAAGCTCAAAAGTATATCATATCCAATGTTCAACTTTACTAGAAGGACCTGATGGGAGTTTTTCTATTATGTTTGGTAGAAGGCGAAACTCATAAAGTGATTGAGGAATTTCATGGAGGAGTTTGTGGAGGTCATTACAGCTGAAAGACCACAACTCACAAAATCCTCAAGGTGGGATTCTATTGTCCTACATTGTTTGGAAATGTTAATTCCCAAGTCAAGGTATGTCAAAAGTTCCAAGTCTTTGCTGAGCGACAACAAATTTCTCTTCTTCCCTTGATCCCAGTGCATGTCGAAGAACACTTCAGACAGTGGGGACTAGACTTCATAGGATAGATAAACTCACCTTCCAGTGACCAACATAAGTGGATACTAACGACCACGGATTATTTCACTAAGTGGGTAGAGGCCATCCCAGTCAGAAACACTACTGACTTAGTGGTAATTAAGTTTATGGAGGAAAACATATTATCACGTTTTGGTTTCCCTATCAAAATCATCACTGACAATGCTCAAGTCTTCAAATCTACAAAATTCGTTAGCTTCTGTCAGAAATTCAATATCATCATTAGGCACTCCACTACCTACTATCCTCAAGGTACCGGATTAGCAAAGTCCTAAAACACATTGTGGTGAGAGTGTTGAAGAATAACATCATTGATAATCAAGGGAATTGGGACACCCAATCGAATTTTTCCCTCTAGGCTAACCGAGTGACTCCTAAACGATCCACTAGAAAATTACCTTTTGAGCTAGTGTATTGAAAGGCTAAAATCTTCTAAATCCAATTGTAAATGCCAGTGGAAAAGTTATTGTAGGAAGCTGAGGAAGAGCCAAGTGCCCTGACACAAAGGATAAACCAACTAGTTGAACTTCATGAAAACAGAGAATAGGTGGGGGATAAATTGGCAAAATACCAACATAAGATGAAATCCCTATTTGACAACTAGGCCAAGGATCAACCTCTTCAACCAAGAGATTTAGTTCTCCAGTGGGACGTTCGATAGGAAGAAAAAGACAAACATGGAAAATTCAATCCACTTTGGTTCAAATCTTTCAAAATTTCAGAAGAGAAAGGAAATAATACGTACCTGCTCGAAAATATGGATAGTAAATCAATAGAGCTACCAATAAATGGTAAGTTCCTCAAACTCTATTTCTAGAATTGGAGGTACCTATCTTGCACCCATTGTAAATACCAGTGCGTGTATTGTAAGTATTATATGAAATTTCCAGCTTCTGTTGAAAATTCCACTTTCAAAAAATTATCATTTGTTTAGAAAATACTCCATGCCCAAAAGAGAAGTTTACAATCTGCATGTTCTCGATGCATTGTAATTCAATGCCCCATCCCCAGGTGGAGCCAATGTTATCACCTTTTGAAAAGAGAGTTCTAGTTGTGCAAAGAAGTGTAAAACAAAAGTGAATTTTGAAGCCATCTTCTAAGCCACAAAAGATCTCAGAGCTAATTTAGTCTCTCTCCATTGGATGGTGCTGAGAATAATATTTCCAACGGTATATGGAACTCCTCAAATGGGCCCCATAATCAAAAGATATGGCCTATTGAATATGGGATTTTTTTCACCTTTGAAAGGAGGAAAGAATCATAAATCGACAATCGGTAGGTCCAAGCAGTGATGAGGAAATCAGTGGTTTGGGGTAAAACCAGTGATTAGCGATTGCCGATATCACAAATCAATGATCAATGGGTCCAAGAAAATCAGCGAGTGGCAGGTCCAGGCATATTGATGATCAGCAGGTCCAATGTACCACTCTTAAGAAGCTGCGAGAGGAAAACGTTGATGGTATTAAAGCACCATCGAGGCCCAATTGTGACTAACAAATAATGTTATTGAAAAAACAAGGGCAAGTAGCCTATTTTCTCTCTGCTATAGAGGTCCATGTGGCAGAATACTATTGGACCCGATAAATCCACATGGTGTCTGATGTCATCATGATGTGTTCATATGAAGGACACGTGGCATGCGGTTTTGGAATTTTAAGGGGTCATAAGGGGCCAAAACAGAGTGACACATGTCACCACTAACAAGGTGACACATGGCAAAGGATGATGTCATCTCATAGATCGGCTATCAGAGGATGAGAAAAATTGCTATATCAAGTTTAAACCTCTGATTTAAAAATCTCTAATTGAAGGGCTCTAATAAGGGGCACTAACTGATGGTCATGGGAAGAGAAAAGAACCAAGAGCTGAGTAGGAAAAGCTATCCTGCATATCGGAAATTGCAAGTGTCAAAGTGTTATAGACATTTTTGTGCCTTACAGCATTGAGCATGAAATGTCCATAATCTAAGGGATCCAAAGTCCCTAAACATGTTGTTCCTACCCCTAGAGGAACAAGGCCAACTAACCACAGCAATTCACAAAAGTTCTCCACCTGAAAACACTCAAAAACAAGCCAATTCTGGATCATGTCAACTGCTCCACTGAGCATCTGCGCTGAATGTCAACTGCTCCACTGTCTACCTACGTTGAATGTCAACTCCAACAAAGGCTACCTGCGCTGAGCGAGTTTGGACATGTGGCAGAGTCATTCCTCAAGGTGTCAATGCCCAGGAAGCTTCCAAAATGACACTTGCATCAAGGAATTCGACTGGTGATGAGTAAGAGATTCCAAATCTCCAAGTGGAAGCAAGAACCTCCAAGTGGACTCAAGAACTGATAGAGGGAGAGGACACTAGTCAGATCTCAAGCTGACTCATCCTCTCTCCAAACATCTATATATGGATCTCTACTCCATGGGATCTAGAGGCTGGAATTTGGTAATTGCAAAGAATTGCTGTTGGTTTGTGGCTGGAAACATTGGGTGTGTAATGCTTTGAAGGGAGCTGAAGAAGGAATTCCATTCTGTTGCGAAAGAGATGCTGGATTGGAGCCCTATGGGTTGTATCTCTTCCTGAACCCTGTTACTTATTAATAAAGCTATCTTGATTCTTTCCTATATGCTGGTGTATTTTGTATGATTGCATTAGTGTATTTGATTTGCTTCTAATCCTGAATCATTTATGAATATGTATATTTGCCTTTGTATTGTGTTCTTCTCTTGTCGCAAGTAGCTGTTCTCTTGTCACAGGTAGTTGTTCTCTTGTGATCTCGTGAGATTCAAGTAGTTGTTCTCTTGATCAAGCGAGGAGGCAAGTAGCTGTGGACACACAAAGAGAAGAGGATCTAGTTCGAGGGACAACCAGAAGACAACGGTAAGTCTGCCGATCTCCCCTCTTTCACATTTCATAAAGGAAGAAATCATGATAGCTGTATTCGTTTGTTGCTAAGGCGCTGTCACACCTTAGGTGGATAGGATCGTCCTGCATAGGCATTTTTCCCCACAACAAATTGGCGACTCCACTAGGGAAGAACTTGTTTATTCATTTCATTTGTGTTTCCGTCATTTGTTTACTCCATAGACTTGACAACAACTATTGAACTGCATCTTTCCCGGATGTAAAGTAAAAAGTTGCTTCTTTGATCCAATTTGTTGGACTTGTCTATGATCTAAACTAGATCCACAAATGATTTGATGATCCTTGTGATAGTCTTTAGTACCCTATCAAAGCATCCCTTTGTTTATACCTTGCTTGTGTTTCTGATTTGGCCTGAAACAGTTGATTTTTGAGCATTTTGTGACCCAGAAACCAAGGGAAACGAGAGTTTCTCTTTCAACGCAGGCACTGTGAAGGCAGTCTGCATTTCAACGCAGGTCCCGAAGGGGCTACCTGCGCTGAATATCAACCTGACAGTGTTAGACTTGCGCTGGACCAGTTTGGCCTTGTGCAGCTAGGGTTATTTGTCCTCTGTTGCCCTGTTTTCATCTCTGTTTTTGCAGCCTTTAACCAGCATATGTACCAGTCTGATAAACCCTTTTCTTTGCTTGAATTCCGCCTCATTTTTGTACAAAAAGATTGTGAATGTTTTTATGTGTTTGTGGCGTCATTTACAGTCTTCCTTTGCATGAGTAAAGTAGTCATCCTATAGCCTCTGATTCAGATCTGATTGATAGTGATCTTAGAAGAGAGTTCATTGGCTGTTTTTCAAATTGATTATAGTTTTACTTTTGCTTATTGGTTTGAATTTGTCTCTTTCAAAGTGTCAAAACAAGTCTTTATTTCGAAAATCGCAAAGGATTGTAATCTCTTCTACCCTTGTTGATTTCGAAGAAAGTGAACTTGTTTTGTATTGATCATCTTAAAAGCAAATTCAAAATTGTGCAAAAAGCTTTCTTTGTAGGCATTTTTACTAAGAAAGTGGAAAACAAACACCTGCATTGTGCATTTTGCATTTGATAGTTTGCATGTTGGATTTAGGGAAAGTGCATTAGAGTGTGCTGATTGCTCTTTGAGAAAAGATAGTGTTATTCTTTTCCCTTAGTAGCTAGGATTTTCAAAGTTGAAAGATTGTAAAGCTTGCTTATCATCTTAGACTGCATTTAGGAATTTATATCATACATCTCGTGGTGAACCTTGAAAGGAAAACTTTAAAAATATCAACCTAAAATAAACTGAATGAACCTAACAACGCTTTGTAACATAACGCACAACATAGAGGTCTACGCTAGAGACGTGTTCCGGCGTCGTTAAGCCTAGTGACTGTCGATCTCGAAGAAGGTGGGTGATTCCTCCTGAGAGACGGTAGCGCTAGTATGGATTGTGCTCCCACGTACCGTCGCGTATATAATGGGAGACCCCTATAGGCATATATCTTTTATCCTTAGGAAGCCGTGTCGGCCGCCCTACTGATCGCAATGCAGTGAACACAGCATTCACGAAGATCGACCACCCGTACCGTAAAAAGTATTCTGTGGTTTTGTGAAAAGTTTGGCACACCCTCTGCCTAGATCTCCAGAGCAGTTTCTTTTGGCCTTTTTCAGACTCTATAACAGAAAAAGTCCAGCCGAGCATTTGTCACTTCGGGCTCGTTAAAACATCGAAGGAGACTAGAGTCATCTTTAGCTTTTTCTCAACTCTTTAAAACTGAAAAAGCAAGTTGTGTCTAAAGCGTCGTTAACAATTTATTTTAAACGGAACAATCACCCTTTAATCCTGCATTGATCTTTAGGTTGAAAAGATGGAGCAAACCAACCAAGGAGTTCCCTTGGGTGGAAATCCTAGTCCCTTCTCCTCTTGGGGAGATGTTGGTGCACCCCACATGGCCACATTGTCGCTTCCAGGACTGACAATTGGCCTACCATTTTGGCTCTTTTCAACCCCATGTCGTTTAGAATACCACCATTCCTGAATAGTCGAGTCAACAGTTAGATCAGACAAGAGTTGCCTCCCAACCTTCAACTTCATCTTCCTCCCCTCCTTCCTCTTCACTTGAAGGGACTGGTCGAATTAAAAACCAGGTTCCTAAGGAGAAGAAGGAGAAGAAGAAGAAAGAGAAGAAGAAGAAGGAGCCTAAGGCGACTGGGGACAAACAAATGTCATCTAACAAAAATCCACACACCACACTCGTAAGGCCTAAATCGCCATGCGTCATATGCAGGGGAGACCACTTCCATAGAGATTGTCCCTGTATCCCACGGATACTAAGAGACTGGTCCCCCCGTTTGCACAATTCGGTAGCATCGACCTCTGATAGCCATGTCGACTGCTCACTGTCAACTAGTGGGAGTGAAGCTCTAGGACAGAATGGGAGAGTTAAGTTTCCCTGCAGACTGTGTGAAGGCGATCATGCCATCCATCATTGTCCCTTCTTAGATGAGGCAAAAAGAGTTCTGGAAGATCACCCGATTTTACGAGCGCATCTCCCTCCTGGATATCAAAGACTCTTGCCAAGTCCCTCACTAGTTGAGAGTCCGGCTGAACCACTTAGGTGGTCAGCCGAAGCATCTGTCATTGAAGAAGAACCGTCTGGATCCATGCCTGACGAAAGTCAAAAGGTTGATACGGCAGTTGACCTAGTTTTGCCTTCAGAGGCTCCATCTTCGAATGACACCATCACAGAGGAGAATAAAGACGACACCGTCCAGATTCTCTTCATCAGCACTGACACTGATGATCAAGGGGGCAATGCCACCATTCCTTTATCACAGGAAGGAATTTCATCGGACCGATATCCGGCTGTATATTCGGTCCCACCACCAAGCAACCTGGTTGTGTCCTTTGATTGGAACCAACTAGGAAGACCCCGGTTGCCAGCCAGTGTACCATTCAGAATTATTTGTCAAATATACAGAATGGTAATGGCTGGCACTATCATTGATGAGGGGACATCTGTGAGTATCCTTTCCTCTATTGCTTCGAAAGCGCTTGGTTCGCCAGTGCTTTTACCTGAGATGAGAAGTCTATCAGGCTTTGATAAAGGAACCAGTCGACCTTTAGGGATCCTCCCCAATGTGCCTATAACATTGAAAGGGAAGACCGTTCAAATGAACGTGATGGTCGTTCAAGGACCCTTGGATTATAACCTACTCCTTGGACAAGACTATATATATTGCATGGGAGCTGTAGTCTCCTCACTCTTTAGAGTAATGTGTTTTCCGCATGAAGGAAGAATGGTCAAGCTCGTGGACCAACTTTCATTCCCCGGATCACACATCGCAAATAGTCATGTGCCATCCCTAAATGGTCTAATCATGCAAGAAGTGTCTCAACCCATGGTCCGTCCTCCTGATGAGTGCGAGTAATCCGGGATGACATGACTGGAACCCAGGGGGCATGCGTCCTGGTCTGCTTCGGCAGGAAAACTTTGGGTATAGGGTAGGTTTTCGCGAGAGAATATGACTAGTCCGTACCCCGTTCGTGGTTGGAAGAGGGGTTGTTCTAGAATAGGATTCTTTTTTCAAAGTTACGTGTTTGACAACAGTCATTCACCCTTGTCTATTTCGGTAGACATTGCCGAGGAAGTGTTTTGTTTGAAAGATTAACGAGACAATCTTTGGGTAACCTGAAAGAGGTAAGCCTCTCTCAATTAAAACACATGTTTTGGCGGAGGGTAAGTAGAGGTAACCTTGAAACTCTGTTTTATACCTGGGGGCATGCAAACCTTTTGGAGTGCAAGCAAGGGGCGGCTATCTATTTTTTAAATTTTTAGGACCTCTAACCCTTTAAACTCGTAGGATTAGCCGTTTCCGAACTTGCATAAAGAAAGGAGAGGGAGCATAGCTTTGGTAAGGCGCAAGCTCGATAAAAAATGGGATCTTTCATGAGACACTCTTATCAAATGACTCGGTAATCGAGCATTTTTAGCATAAAGTTCATGCTCGTTAAAAAATAAACGCAAGATCTGAGCAGTTTTAATGCGGTCTTCATGCTCGTTAAAAAATAAATATAAGCAGTGAGCAGAGTTTCCTCCAGTGTTTAAGCTCATTTTTAACTAAAAAATGAACCTATCCCGATAAATAACCACTGTGAATGTAATTTATCAGTTGTTAAAGCCTTGGTCGTGTTTGCACCTGCCACCTCCACTTTTCATTTGGTCGATCATTCACCTCCATATGATTGTTTACCCATTTTGAGGAACAGCTGCGAAGAGTGATTTCACCTAGCCATCCTTGTGACACTGCAGTGATTGGAAAATTCCAACCTGTACCTGGAATCAGTTGCTATCCCTGTTTATCACTCGTTCCTCAAAAGACGAGTCTTCTTTAAGCTCTTTTCAATTGACTCGTAAAATATGAAAAGATTGTCGAGTTTTGGCCCTCCAGCTCGTTAAAGGATAGGAAGAGCTATCCCTCCTCTAGATTTTAATCTTTTTGGACCTGAGGGATTATTGCACAAAAAGGTTGAGCGCTTGTTTTATTCGGCTCGTTAAAATTATCGAAAACTCATCCCTTCTGTATTGTTTTATACTTTTTCGGACTTAAGAGATTAGATGACGAAAAAGAATTTTGGAGTTAACTTTATGTACCTTTTCAGACTCTCTAAAAATGAAAAGGACCGAGTTATCCTTGTCGTTAGACTCGTTAAAATTATTGAATAGTGACAAACTTGTCTTTAGACGAGAATGAGTTTCACTATTGCTAGGCTCGTTAAAACATAGCGATGGGCTTGCCCGAAGGGCAGGTTATAGAACAAGCATATGTTATCCTCCTCAAGCTTGACAAAAATAAAGAGGTACTGGTTAGCAATGACTGGGGAAAAATTGGGAAAAAATCAAGAAAACGTTGATGGTAGCAGGTCGCTCTTGAACATGACACTTTTCCTCCGTACCACATTCGGGTTGGGTTGTTTCATTCACCGGTCACATCACCATGGTCTCGCCATACCATCCATATTTGGGGTAATGCTACCGATCCATCGCATCAGTGTCGCCATATGTTCAAGAGAAGTCGTTCAGAAAGAGTCAACCGGGTCCCATCCACTGCCATACATTATCCTTCATCCATTCATGACTGCCACCCTGAATCATATGTCACAGATCGTTTTCACCTCCATTAAAATCATTAGCTCTGTTTCGTGTCACTGATGTGGGATTCATTAAGGCCCTCCTGTGACGAATCGCTTCTTGTCGACATCAGCTCATTATCCAAGAAGTTGATCTAGGAACAACCCCTTCAGTACTTTGAAGCTTGCATGCCTCAATGACAAGTTTCTCACTTCCGGCGACAGGTATACATCAATGACCTTCGACCAGAAGATTTTGCGTGGTGTTCGACGCCAAGTCCTTTATTCACACCACGTGAATTGTACTGCAGTACCTTGAGGGTCATTATCATTATCGGTGATTCCTCTCGCACTTGTTAACAGTTTACATCATTAACCGGTAATCAAGCGATGTCTTTCCATGTTCGACTTCAGCGCAATTCTCACATGGATCGACTTGTACTTAGAGTGAAGATCGAACGAGTTTGAAGACCCCAGATCTAGTTTCATCCATCCGGGCTGCGATATATATTCAGGAAAGATAAAGACATTTGACATGTACATCATTGCAGCAGATGATCATCCTACTCAAAGGATGATAATTTCACCAAAATTATCAGTCTACCATCAGACGATCGTCTATTCTATGTACAAAAATGAATTTATAAAGCTGAGCATGGGAATGCCCGCCTCAGCTAGATCATGAAAGCAGTATGAATCATAATGTATTGTATTGTATTTTATTACAGGTCTCCTCCCAGCAGATGGACGAACTTCGGACCCTCCTGGATAAAGCATCTCACCCGATAAACGGCCTCATACTTTAGGGGGCAACTTTTATAGACATTTTTGTGCCTTACAGCATTGAGCATGAAATGTCCATAATCTAAGGGATCCAAAGTCCCTAAACATGTTGTTCCTACCCCTAGAGGAACAAGGCCAACTAACCACAGCAATTCACAAAAGTTCTCCACCTGAAAACACTCAAAAACAAGCCAATTCTGGATCTTGTCAACTGCTCCACTGAGCATCTGCGTTGAATGTCAACTGCTCCACTGTCTACCTGCGTTGAATGTCAACTCCAACAAAGGCTACCTGCGCTGAGCGAGTTTGGACATGTGGCAGAGTCATTCCTCAAGGTGTCAATGCCCAAGAAGCTTCCAAAATGACACTTGCATCAAGGATTCGACTGGTGATGAGTAAGAGGTTCCAAATCTCCAAGTGGAAGCAAGAACCTCCAAGTGGACTCAAGAACTGATAGAGGGAGAGGACACTAGTCAGATCTCAAGCTGACTCATCCTCTCTCCAAACATCTATATATGGATCTCTACTCCATGGGATCTAGAGGCTGGAATTTGGTAATTGCAAAGAATTGTTGTTGGTTTGTGGCTGGAAACATTGGGTGTGTAATGCTTTGAAGGGAGCTGAAGAAGGAATTCCATTCTGCTGGGAAGGAGATGCTGGATTGGAGCCCTATGGGTTGTATCTCTTCCTAAACCCTGTTACTTATTAATAAAGCTATCTTGATTCTTTCCTATATGCTGGTGTATTTTGTATGATTGCATTAGTGTATTTGATTTGCTTCTAATCCTGAATCATTTATGAATATGTATATTTGCCTTTGTATTGTGTTCTTCTCTTGTCGCAAGTAGTTGTTCTCTTGTCACAGGTAGCTGTTCTCTTGTGATCTCGTGAGATTCAAGTAGCTGTTCTCTTGATCAAGCGAGGAGGCAAGTAGCTGTGGACACACAAAGAGAAGAGGATCTAGTTCGAGGGACAGCCGGAAGACAACGGTAAGTCTGCCGATCTCCCCTCTTTCACATTTCATAAAGGAAGAAATCATGATAGTTGTATTCATTTGTTGCTAAGGCGCTGTCACACCTTAGGTGGATAGGATCGTCCTGCATAGGCATTTTTCCCCACAACACAAAGGGAGCAAACAAAATCAATATTATGAAATCACCGATTACGATATCTCAGGTGGGCCCAATCGACATTCGGGGATCGCAAGTATCAAAGGGAGAAAACAAAGGCGATATTATGAAATCATCGATTGCAATATCCCGGGTGGGCCCAATTGGCATTCAACGGTTGAAAGAAAAAGAGGGCACAAACTCTCCTTATCCTTTTTCCAAGGGGGCCAGACCTCATTGCACAATGAAGATTGCAATGTTGAGGAGAAGGCACCGGAGGTGAGTATTAGAAATCATAAATATGAGGGATTATATTTAACAAAGGGACGAGCCTCACATACATAAGCCCAGAGGTCCTAGCACCTAAGTACTAAAAGCCTGGTCATAGCTCCTGGTCACATGAAGCAAAAGGGGCTAAAGTGGATTGGAGTGTCCCATCCCATAAGAACCTTTAATCATAAATCCCACTGTGATAAATCTACGATAAAGTATTCCAAAACTTTAAAGGCATGGTGGGTCGATAGCTGAGGAATTTCATAAAAGAGATGCAACATTCAAAATAGGCATGGGCTGACCCAAAAAGGCCCCTTGTGACATGAAACTAGGGTCAACACTGACAGAGTAAATGAAGATATGGAAGCTCGAGAGGACTTGATGATCCAGCATGGTGCTTCATGCAAAGGAAAGATGAAGTATTGCCCAGACGACCTCTACTTCTATACTGTGGAATTAAACTAATAGTTGACCGCTCCCAGTTTTTAAGAATGAATGATTCGAGTAGTAAAGTCAGAAGTGACATGAATCAGCTGAGTGACATAGGTGGCCAAACCATGGGAAAGCAACAACGTAAAGAAAAGGTGATCCCATGGATGGGCATGGAGTTATTTTGTTGGCATTTTCATCTAATTGTTGACATGTTTTGTTATCCTGTAATGTGTTGCCATTTAATGAAGAAATTAATCTTTTGTAGTTATTTTTGGGCCACAGAGCCATCCCAGGAAGAGATGGTTAATCGATCTGACAGTTGAGGCTCATCTGAGATATTTGTTGTAATTATTTTTCAATGCTCCCCTTTCTAGATAAATTGTGGGAAGAAATGCTTCACAAAGGTTCAGAATCCTAAAGAAATAACTACATGTTATTTTCAAGATGGTGTGAATGATAATGAATCTTTCAGAATATTAAGGAAATGTTGGTGACTCCTCCTTCGAGTACTATAGTATGTTACTCCCCTATTTAAATTCCATTATGTTCATGTTTCCTTTCTAATTTCAAGTAATCGTAGCTGCTATAAATGTTTCATATATTCTTATAGATTCATCTATATTGACTTGTTAATGCATGTGTCTATATGAATATTTGAGATTATATCTTTAAAATTTCGCTCCATGAATCATCGCACCCAATCCTCCTTCATCCATTATGTCTACCTGTAACTTAGATAAGTGTATAATTCTTGATGCTTCAAGCTCTATGTGATGAGTGTGGAATTATTGACGCTTCAAGCTATATGTGTTGAGTTATTCTATCTCCTTATATTCTCTCATTTCTCTACCAAAGTTTATTAAACTGTAGTTACTTGAACTAATAAGCCTCCACTAGTTTATACATATATTTCTGTGAGTTGTATATGTGAAGAAGTACCATAAATACATGGATTATTCCTTTAGATGAATGAACCAACCCATTCTGTTTATTATATATATGAAGACATATGTACAAAAATATATGTGATGTCTCCATCTTCTTGAAATTCATATAAGAAACACAAAATCTAGACGTTCCAGGAACTAGTCTTGTTAGCAATCCAACATTGTCTCTAGAAGCGACAATAGGTCAAATAGGTATCTCAATCTATTGAGGTATCTCATCAATACAAACCTCCTCCCAAGAAGATAATGTCTCTACATCTTCAATGCATGGACAATCATTGCCAACTTAAGATCTTGCATCAAATAATTCTTCTTGTGCTCATTCAATTTCCTTGATTAATAACATACCACCTGCCCCTCCCACATCAGGACTCCACCAAGTCCTCTCTTGCATGTGTATCTACACACCACAAACTCTTTATCCGATTCCACAATATTGAGAACTGGAGCATTTTTCAACAACTGCTTCAACTGATCAAAACATGCTACACATTCTTCTGTCCATTCAAATTTCTCTCCTTTCCTCTACAATGATGTAATAGGATAGGAAATATGTGTGAAGCTCCTGATGGGCCTTCTATAATAACTTGATAACCCCATGAATGATCTAACCTCATACACATTTCTAGAAGCTGCCAATTCCATGATAGCTCTTATCTTTTCTGGATCCACTGATATGACTTCCTTGGAAATCACATGCCCCAATTAATGTACCTATGTTTGAAAGAAACTGTATTTACTAATCTTGGAATATAATTGATGCTCTCTTATCAATATAAATAGTACTGCTAAATGTTTGATGTGTTATTCCGCATTCCTAGAATATATCAATATATCATCAATGAATATAATAAAAAAATTGTTTAGATAGGGATGCAACACACTATTCATCAAGAACATGAATGTAGTGGAGTATTAGTCAAACCAAAAGGAACTAAAACAAATTCATAATGCCCATACCTAGCCTAGAAAGCAGTCTTGTAGATGTCCTCTTCTTTAATGTGTACCTAATGATATCCAAATCCCAAGTCAATCTTCGAGAACACTGTTGTTCCCATCAACTGGGAAAAAAGTCATCTGTCCTAAAAAATAGATACTTGTTCTTGATGGTTAGCTTATTCAACTACCTGTAATAAATATAAAACCTAATAGTACCATCCTTCTTCCTCACAAATAATATTGGTGTACCCCATGATGATACATTTGGCATGATGTATCCCTTTTCCAACATTTCCTTCAACTCCAAATTCAATTCCACTAGCTCTAGAGTGCTCATCCCATATGGTGCCTTTGATGTCTGTGCTGCTCCTAGTACCAACTCAATAAAAATTTCCACTTCCCTGTGTAGAGGAAAATTTGAAATCTCTACTGGGAATACATCTTGAAACTACTACAAAACTAGGTACCTCTTGAATATCTCTACATCCTCAACATCCTTACCTTTATCATTGGAAATATGTATTACAAATAGCACACACCATTTCCTACGATTGTGCTTTTCTTGCATAGATGTAACCATTCTAACTTATGTTGGATTCTTCTTACCCCGTAATATTTTTTGTTCTCCATTGTCATCCAAGCACTCAATATCCTTGTCCTAACAATCTACTTTGGTCCTTTGAAGATACAACCAATCCATACCCAACAACATATTGTATGATCTCGAGGGAAGCACATTCAAATGCACTAATGTAGGCATACCATTCAACTCAAATGCGCAAGGTCTTACCCAATGGTGAACTCTCTTCTTAGTACATGTATCCAACTTTACTAACCATGACTTTGCATGCACTTATTTATTCACACCAAAATTATCCACCAGGTTAGGATTAACATAACTATAATTTGATATGGGGTCAATCAAAATAGAAACAACTTGATCACAAAGCTTACCATCCATCTCGGTAATAGATGTTTGGTGATCCTCCTTCATATTATCCAATGCTCTATAGATCTAAGGAATGATATTTCCAACATCCATAGCTGTCTTCGCTTCCTATGAACTATAGATATTAAGCCTACCACTTTGATATGATGAAAAATCCTTCTTGAGATGCTCCTTACCACATATCTAAATTGTAACTATCCCTTACCCTCACCTTTATTCTACTGCCCTCTAGGTTGTGACTCATATCCCTTTCCAACCACATTAATCTTCTTGTAAGGAACAACATTCTCTTTCTCACATGCATACTAAAGTCTTGTTTGCTTCAGTGGCCACATGCCCTTATCTTTATCTTTCCCTTTCCATCCTTGTTGAGACTCAGTCTTACGCTTCAAATTATCATAACAATGTTTCATATTTTTGATGGCTTCATTCAACGACCAAAGCTCATCAAACTCAATCCTATCTTTGAACACTACTAGAAACCCACTGATGAATTTCTGAATCTTCGCTTTCTCCTCAAGATACAGAACATACCTCAATAACTCCAATAATTTGCTAGTCTACTCCTCATTGATCATAGATCCCATCTTTAACTCATATAACTCCTTCGCCCTATCATCATAATAACTCTCAGATAGATACTTATTCTTGAAAATTATTTCAAACTACCTCCAAGTCAACTCCTCTTCCCGAATTCCTTTGAAATTCTTCACCTATTCCCACCAAATGTGTGCTTTAACTTTAAGACTAAAGGTTGTTATCCTAACTTTCATGTCCTTTGAATAGTCATGCAATTTGAAGAACTTATTCATCCAAGAAACTAAGCTTCTGCATCCTATCACTTCTTCATTTCTCCATTAAATGTAGGTGGCTTGGATTTCTTGAACTCATTCAGAAAATGATCCCCTGTCACTCAAGTGTATCCAAGAATTTTCCTTCCCTGACGGTATGATCTATATCCAACCCATGCCCACTGTGAGATCTACTACCATAGGCTCCATTAGTCTTATCATCTTGTCAATGACTGATCCTAATTGGTCCTTACCTATGCAACTTTGGCAAACTCTAAAGAATCATTGCATTGACCTCTGATTGCTTCCCATGTGCCATAGAAAGTCTCTCTTGTGAATGAATTATTTCATCATTATCTGCTTTAAAACTCCTTATTTCTCCCTTCAAACTTCTCAAAATGTCTACTATGTGAGGGGAGTACTCATCGCCATGTTGCTCATATGATGTATAGGGAGAATATCGTGAAATTTAATCCACCATTTTTCTAGTCATATTTGATCCTCTTCTTCCTGTAAGTATATCATGTCAGCTAAACCAAAATATAAAGATAACCAACATACCTTAGTATAGTTCATGGGAGGATATCTCTTACAGACCTATACTACTCCCGCAAACATTTTAAATGTAGGTCTGCCTTTGAGGTAATTCCAGATTTGTTGAAGGTACTATCATCAAATAGGAAAACCATATTTTTAATAAGTTCCTCCTTTAACTTGGAACTTTGGGATTTCCAGTTTGTGAAAATGGTCGGCCCAAAGTTTTCCAAACTTATGTCATACAAACAATTATAAAATACATCATTTCCTACAAAATAATATTATCATTAGTTTAAAATAATCAGAGACTATACACTAATTTGATTTAGGTTGTAGTTAATATTTAAAACACTTCATGAATACCTGGAAGTTTCTTTATTTTCATAGGGACATTGTCATTATCTATCAAAAACGTGATATGTAGTGATACCATGCTAGTAACACGGGAAGATCCAAGAAAGATCATTTAAAATAGTGCAGTTGTATCATGCTCTGCATCCACAACATCATGTGTAGATCCTGACATACATTGTTCAGGAGGTGTAGATCTAGTTGTGGGTGGTTGAGAAGTTATACCAGTCTCAAGACTAGTGACTCACTCACAGATGGAGCATCAACTCTACTACCAACACCGACCTAACCCATAGTCGTAGCATGAAGATTGAACTCAACCAAAAACTCTCATAATATATATATATATATATATATATATATATATATATATATATATATATATATATATATATATATATATATATATATATAAAGGATGAGATAACTAAATCATAAACAAATAATTGGGATAATTAAATGAGTTTCTCACCCCATACCGACAAACTTGTTGCAACAAGGTTTTGATTTTTCCTTTTATCTCATTTGTCTAAGGCTCAATCAGAACTAAATAATTAAGTTTCTTGTTTGCTTTGAACTTAAGCTTCCTTATTGTTTTCATCAGATCAACATACATAAAAATTGCATCATCGGTAACCTCTTCCTCAAAAGAATCTGTGGACTTCTCTAAGGCTGGTTCCTGTTACAGATCCATTTGGGCACATCACTCCCATAATCCAGATCAGTGTTTTAGGGCTCATCAAACCCTATTTTTAGTTGCTACAGGCCCTATACAAGTCAAACTTTTGAATGCCTCCTTCCCAAACAGTTTCATGGCTTGAAGACATCCTGAAATGACCTCTAGAGGGACCAATGCAAGTAGGCCCATGCAAGGGTGCACTGCAAAGCAATTAAGTCCATGCCAGGGTGCTCTACAGAGCACTTAGGCCTTCTTTGACCTATGTTGGGTGAGTTTGAGTGAAATTCACATAGGGTTTGGGGAATATTCTTATCTTCTAGAGCCTTCTAAAATATTCCCACACTTATCATCTCCTATGAGCTCAGAAATGGATGAGGAATGAGTTAAGATACCTCCTATCCTCTCATCCCTTCCTCCATCGAACTAATTATAAGTATGGAAGGCCATTCAATACGCTCATTGATGACAAAAGCTCCTTCATCTTCCTATAAATTGATCACTCATCTAAGTGACCAGGGCCTGGAATTCGATGAATTATAAGGAGATCATGTTAGTTTGAGAATTGAGACTATTGTAAGTGTCGTTATGCTGCTAGAATGTCATGCTTACGATGTGATGTGGATGGAACCAAAGCTGGAGGATTGACCTCGAATCAGGCTTCATGGTTGTAATTCTTCCTTCTATTCAATAAAGTATTTACACCTTTTTCCATATGCTTATCTTGAAATGTGATTCTTATATGTGTGAATGTATCTGATTCTATTTACTTGTAATCAATAGATCTTTTGCTTTGATTGGTTCTTTGTCTTCTGTTGATGTTTATAGGTACTTCTCAAGCGTGTTAAGTACGTGAAGGAGCAACAGAATCGATACAAATGAGGCAAGAGGAAAGAGAAAGTACAAGTAGTTCCTCTCATTCTCTTTGTCTCATCTATTGTTTATAAAAAAAGGTTAAAGCTCTTTAAACTATTTTTCTAGATATGGCTACTTATCTAGGGAATTAGTATTTATCTGTAGATACCAAATTCTTCATAACAAGTTGGCAACCATACTAGGGAACGATCATCATTCCAAGTAGCTTAGTCCCATCCTAGAACACTCTAGTAGACCTTGCTTCCTTTGATTGATTGTATTTCAACCTTGTTGAAGTGAATTTTGGTCAAAAATTGCGTTTAGTTGCCTCTTGAAATAGCTTACTGTCACCAGCGTAGGATTGTAAGGGATACAGTGCGTTGAAAATCACCCTTGGCTTAGGGACATTTCTCTGAAGTGCATTGTCTCCCATTCAAGGTTGCGCTAATCCTCTTTGGGTCAGTTTTCCACTTTTGGATAGGGTTTTTTACCAAATTTCTTCTGTTTGATTTCTTGTTGAATGATGAATGAGTGTCATGTCTTTGAAATCAATATTGTATCTCCTTTGCTAGCCCTACTTTGACTTGATTGATTAATGTTTCTTAAATGATTTATTTGTCATTATTTATTCACCGTCAAAGTTATATTCTAGTCGATTAATCTTTGCTTGAAAGAAACTTTCGTAAAAGTCTTCTTTTCCTTTGAAACAGAACTGTCGTAAAGTCTTCATTCTTGTAAAAATATTGATTGATTGTATGTGAATTAGTTTCCTTTTTTGTTCATGATAACATTAAGGGAATTGAAAAGAAAAAATTGCATCGTGAATTGAAAAAGTTTGTGTGTGCTCATAGGAATAGTTTAGGGAAATTTAATTAGATTGTGCTCTTTGCTCTTTAGTTGAAAGAAATCTGATTGCTCTATCCCTATTAGCTAAGATTTTCATTGTTAAATTGAATGAAAAGAATGCTTATCATATTAGTTGCATTCTAGGAAATGAAAATACATCACGTGGTGAACCTTGAAAGGAAAATTCCTAATCAAGATCAACTTAATATTAAACTCAATTTACCTAATGGAGCATTGTCATCTAACGCATAACATTTAGAGGTTTTAGGCTAGAGATGTGTTCCGACATAGCAGTTGCTGCTAACTTGTCTGCAATTCATCCCGAGTGTGATATCTCATTCCACATACATGAGTATATCGTAGCTTGTCCACATACCTCTGGGTATATAGGGCGGTGTTATAGTACGTAAAGTATATGGGAATGCTCTCACTATGCGGTTTTTCATTAAACAATGCTAATACAGATTGGGCCTCCACGAACTTTCGGGTATATATGGGAGGACAACATTAGGTTGCTATCCATCCTTAGGTAACCGAGCCGACCACCTTGTACACTGTGATACACAAAACACAACATTCAGGGATATTTCATGCCCATACTTCTTGGTTCGCTAGGAGGTATTTTGCAGTTCACAGTTGCTTGGTAAATGTTTTGCCTAGCTTACCCCTTTTTGTCTATTTTTTTTTGTAATAAAACCAATCAGAAATTATGGAGGAAAATCAACCCTTACCCCGTCGTTCATGAAGAGCATCGAGTAAAACGACTTTACCGCCTGTAGCTACACCTATTCAGTCAAAGCAGTCTTGTTTGAAAGGATCCAGTACTTCACAAGCATCTAGTTCTTCATCTGAATTACTAGAAACACCTATACTGGTAATTACTATGACCACAATTACTCCTATGGTTACTTGTACATCTATTACTGAAGTGGAATCTCCATAATTACCTGAGGAAACTAGAACTGAATCTATTGAAATGGTAACCCAAGTTGTTTAACAAAAATTTGATTCTCAATCCGAAGTTGTTCAAAACGAAATTACTTCTGAACTTGAATCTGTTCAATCAGAACTGGATCTTGAACCCATCATTGTTCAATCACAAGTTACTTCTGAACCAGAATTTTTTCTCAAAGCGCAACCTGAACTTGCTCTTTTACTAGAACAGTTGGATCTTGTGGTGGAATAATCAGAAGTTGTTAGTATACTGGAAGAATATCGATCGGTAGATCCTCAAACACCCGTAACTTTCAAGACCTCCTCTTGACATCAACAACAACCAGAAATCTATTATGAACCAGACGGTGAAATTCTTCCACCTGGTTTGATTTCAATAGAAAAGGAACCTGAGGTAGAATGACCCAGAACTCCATTGCATTTTGGAACTGGACTTTATCTGTATCCTTATACTCGTCATTTCACTGCTCCTTTTAATCCTGATTACTTTCAGACACCTATTGATTCTTTAGGAAACTTATTTGGAAACTTGAGTATGGCAGAGTCAACATCCTAGACTATACCATCTATTATGGCTACAGAAAAATCTTCTGGCACAACCTCTTCAATGTTTACCACGACACCTGAGTCACACTTTTATGGTGTTCCATCCATCCCATCGGTTACCAATCTTTGTCGGTAACCAACACAGGTGCTTCTTCTAGTCCTTGGTATTCACCAATGTCCTCTACTAGAATTTTATCTTGTTCATCATTTATAAGTATCGAACAGCTGGACCCATCAAGTTCACATCAAGCTGGTTCATCTGGTTACTATCCTATGTATCCGCTTAACACTGGACTACCCCCATACAGAAAACAATATGAATATTCTCCTTATCCTCCATATTCTCGGGGGAAACCATATGTCAGTATGCCATTGTCTTTAGGTTAGCCTGGAATGACTATTTGTCCGTGGCAGCCAACCATGCCCGTTCAACCTAGGCTTGTGTATCCATCACAACCTATGCAATCTGTCTCATCCATACCTACAACACCTGTTGTTACAACTATGCCACAGTCACAAGCCCATATTGTTGTATCGCAACCTGTGCAAGCTGGCCCTTCAACCTCAGACCCCCAAGTTTCAGGTATATAGATCTAGCCTTCTCAGGTAGTTTTACAACAACCACTTGTGTTTGGAGTCCAACAACTTCAAGCTAGTTTACCATTTACTGGAATGAATCAAACTTACACTGGTTTAGTTTATTCACAACCTGGTCAACCTTACATTGCTGGGCAACAACAACTGTTAAATCAACAACCATTGTACCAACAACAACAACAGTTGCTTCAACAGCCTTGGCAGCCCCAATATCAACATGAACAATTCCAACAATTCCAACCTCAACATGGAGTTGGCCAACAATCTCATGTTGGGTTTGGTCAGCAACAAGTTTATCCAGGCCTTGGTCAACAAGCCTATGCTAAGTTTGGACAATAACAAAATTATCCTGGTGCACAACAACAACAACTTTACATCGGATTTGCTCAACAAGCTTACCCATATCAAGGTTACCAGTAGCAGATGCCTTATGCTTGTATGCAAAGGCCCATTACCCAGGAAATTCCATCTTACCTTGGATATGCTCAACCTGACCTCAATAGACAGTTGCCTTTCATTGTGACACTTGAGTTACCAGATCTAAATCAGCTCACCAATGACCCAATTATTTATGCATCTTGGTGGCTAGTGATTCCTCATAATTTACCATCCGATATTCTGAAATTCGATGGAAATCCTAGAGAAGACCCATCAACCATGTCATGACTTTTCATTTATGGTGTTCATCAAACTCCTTGAATGATGATTATGTTAGACTTCGTCTTCTCTAGAGAACACTTACTAGTTTGGCTGTGAAGTGGTACATCAAGTTACCACAAGCTTCTTTCGACAACTTCCCTGCTTTAAATACCATTGTTTTAACCCACTTCCAGTTACCCATACGATATGAGACTGGAATGGAACTATTAATCAATTTTAAACATACTATTGCTACTCATATCTCTGATCATATTCACGAGTGGCATAATTGTCCTCGAATGGTTGTTCTTGATCAGCTTCTAGCTGAGTGGTTTATAAAATCCTTACTGCCATCTATCACTGAGGATGTGGTGAAAGGTGGAGTCTCGTGCCCAATATTTGGACTTGATTTATACACAGTCTGGCATTCTCTATGACAAGATTCCTAATGCACCCCACCACCTTTCACTATTCCTCCTACACCATCGAGTAAGGACTCTCATGCCGATGATGGTGTGATTGGTTCTTTGAGCACACAAATGAAAGGTAGACCATCTGGTCAAACACTTTCCATTACCAATCAAACTACAAATGCACCTGATAACACTCTTACTTCCAAAATAAATGTCATGTCATATGACAAGGGCAAGAATGAAAGGCAACCAGGAGGTAAGAAAAAGGGGAAAAAGAAGAAGAAACAAAATAACTCCCCTCAAGAGAAATCATCTAATTCCTCTTCTTTGGCTACGAAACCTCGTTACCCATGTTTAATCTGTAACGATGAGAATTTTATGGGAGACTGTCCACACCGCTCTGAAGTCTTAAAAGTTCTGAACAATTCTAATACATCTATGGTATTGACTGATCCTTTTCCAAAATCATAGACAAATATGGTTGCTATAAACCAAGCTTCTACTTCCCAAGTGCTTATGCTATCTGCCTCTAAGCAAAGAGATGATGTTTTGGTGTCAACACGAAGGATAGATTATATAAATAAACCATCTTCATTAAATAACCAGGCTGATCGGCCTAACCCTTTGGCTACAACTTTGAATGATCCTATTCCACCACCTATTGCACCAGAGCTAACAATAAAACCACCTAAGGGAGTTGTACACAAATCGACATTTAACCCTCGAGCTTGAGTTGCACAAAATTATAATATAGTAGAAGATTTGGCTCAGTCACCTTCTGCTATGTCTACACTCGAGGTATTTTAGAATTGTCCCTCCCAAAAGTAGGCTTTGTTGTCAGCAATTGGTGGAATCGATCCAACTGATTCCAATCTTGTGGATTTCAACCATACGGGTTATACGCCACAGTTACCAGCACAATTACCATTTTTTATTCAAGTAAATTCCTTGAATAAATTTGTTCATTGAACCATTATTGACAAGGGGGCATCTACTTGTATAATGTATATGAGTTGCTGTAAAACACTTGGCTCACTACGTTTGTCACGTTCACCAACAACATTAAAAGCTCTTGACGATCGCACATATACACCTTGTGAAATATTGAGTAATATGCAAATCAAACTAGGAGGAAAAATGGTAATGGTTGAAGTTGAGGTAGTTGATGTACCCCTTGATTACAAAATTTTTCTAGGAAGACCGTGGGTTTCAGCCATGGCTGTTGTGGTTTCAACATATTTTCGTATGATTTCATTTCTTCATAAAGGTGGAATCACAGTTATCGACCAACTCGCCTTCTTCGCCTTTAGTTCACAGGTTACTGGAAGCATTCTGTTGGTACACAGACCCCTGCTATCTCTCCACAACATTGGTGTAGGTCTCTTTAAAGACTCTTCCCTAATGGGTACTTTTTCACTACAACCACCATCAAATTTGGCGAAAGTGGCAAAAGTTGAGACTTGCAACATGGTATCTTCCACTTCATCTGAATTAAGGAGGATTACGAATAGTTTTGAAGTTGATAGTAGTAATGGAATCTTGCCGCTAAGCCCTATTGAACTTGCATAGCAATCAATTTTTCTGGCTTGCGCAACAAACCCAAATCCATTTTCGTCAATTGTATAGGTAGATCGTTCATTAGAATTTGGTACTTCTTCTGATCCTTTTTCACCTATATTTTCTACTGATGAAAGAATCGTCCAAACAATGATGATGGAAGAAGAACCATGTGTTGTTGGGAAAAGTATCCAATACGGAATGACCCTATCCCACTCTAAGGGTGATAGTTCCTTAGCAACAATCAAAGCAAATCTATCTAAGATTACTTCTTTATGAGATGTAAGAGAGGGGAGAAAGAGATCCACTAACCGATGTCTTTCGCTAATGGTTGATCCAATCTTCTCTCCTTGCTGCTTGCCCCTAGCTCCTTGCTCTTTCACTGGCCCAGCTACACCAAGATCCTGCAAAATGGCAAGAGAGGGAAACTACAAGAAGCATACATTCATAATTGATTCAAGGATTAGAATAAATCAAATACACAAGTATAACAATACACCATTGAGACACATGCATATAGAAGAACCTCAAATGCTTTATTAATGGAAGAAGTAAGGTTCAGGAATTGATACAACCATAAGAGGCCCAATCCAGGATCACCTTCCCAATAGAAAGAAATCTCCTCTTCACCTCCTTCAAAGCAAATCACCCAATAGTTCTAAACTCAAACCAACAGCAATTCTTTACATTCACAAGATTCCAGCCTCTGGATCTCATGGGAGAGAGATCCATATATAGGAGTTTGGAGAGAGGATGAGTCAGCCTGAGATGTGACTAGTGTCCTCTCCCACTCTAGTTCTTCTTAAGTTCTTGAGTCCACTTGGAGGTTCTTGCTTCCACTTGGAGATCTAGAACCTCTTACTCATCACCAGTCGAATTCCCTGACCCAAGTGTCATTTTGGAAGCTTCCTGGGCATTGACACCTTGAGGAATGACTGTGCCACATGTCCAAACTCGCCCAGCGCAGGTAGCCTTCTTTGCAGTTGACATTCAACGCAGGTAGACAGTGGAGCAGTTGAAATTCAGCGCAGATGCTCAATGGAGTAGTTGACATGGTCCAGAATTGCCTTGTTTTTGAGTGTTTTCAGGTGGAGAACTTTTATTAAGTGCTGTGGTTTGCTGGCCTTGTTCCTCTAGGGGTAGGAACAACATGTTTAGGGACTTTGGATCCCTTAGATTATGGACATTTCATGCTTCATGCTGTAAGGCACAAAAATGTCTATAACAGTTGCCCCCTAAAGTATGAGGTCGTTTATCGGGTGAAATGCTTTATCAGGAGGATCCGAAGTTCATTCAATCGCTGAGAGGTGACCTGTAATAAGATACAATACAATACATTATTTTTCATATTGCTTTCATGATCTAGCTGAGGTGGGCATTCCCATGCTCAGCTTTATAAATACATTTTTCTGTACATATAACAGACAATCGTCTGATGGTAGACTGATAATTCTCTGTTGAAATTATCATCCTTTGAGTACGATGATCATCTGCTGCACATGTCAATGTCTTTATTTCCTGAATATATATCGCAGCCCGGATGGATGAAACTAGATCCGGGGTCTTCAAACTCGTTCGATCTTCACTCTAAGTACAAGTCGATCCATGTGAGAATTTCTTGGAGTCGAACATGGAAAGACATCGCTTGATTACCAGTCAGTGATGTAAACTGTTAACAAGCGTGAGAGGAATCACCGATAATGATGATGACCCTCAAGGTACGGCAGTACAATCCACGTGGTCTGAATAAAGGACTTGGCGTCGAACACCACGCAAAATCTTTCGGTCGAAGGTCATTGATGTATACCTGTCGCCGGAAGTGAGAAACTTGCCATTGAGGCATGCAAGCTTCAAAGTACTGAGGGGGGTGTTCCTAGATCAACTTCCTGGATAATGAGCTGAAGTCGACAAGAAGAGATCCGTCAAAGGAGGGCCTTAATGAATCCCACATCAGTGACATGGAACGGAGCTAATGATTGTGATGAAGGTGAAAACGATCTGTGAAATATGATTCAGGGTGGCGGTCACGAAAGGATGAAGGATGATGTATGGTAGTGGATGGGACACGGTTGACTCTTTCTGAACAACATCTCTTGAACATATAACGACACTGATGCGATGGATCGGTAGCATTACCCCAAATGTGGATGGTTTGGCGAGACCATGGTGATGAGACCGGTGAATGAAACAACCCAACCCGATGTGGTACGAAGGAAAAGTGTCATGTTCAAGAGCGACTTGCTACCATTAAAGCTTTGAGGTTCTCTCAATTTTTCCCCAGTCATTTCTGACCAGTACCTCTTTATTTTTGTCAAGCTTGAGGAGGATAACATATGCTTGTTCTATAACCTGCCCTTCGGGCAAGCCCATCGCTATGTTTTAACGAGCCTAGCGATAGGGAAACTCGTTCTCGTCTAAAGACAAGTTTGTCGCTATTTAATCATTTTAACGAGTCTAACGACAAAGAAAACTCGGTCCTTTTCATTTTTAGAGAGTCTAAAAAGGTACATAAAGTCAACTCCAAAATTCCTTTTTCGTCATCTAATCCCTTAAGTCCGAAAAAGTATAAAACAATACAAAAGGGATGAGTTTTCGATATCTTTTAACGAGCCGAACAAAACAAGCGCTCGATCTTTTTGTGCAATAATCCCTCAGGTCCAAAAAGATTAAAATCTAGAGGAGGGGTAGCTCTTCCGGTCCTTTTAATGAGCTGGAAGGCCAAAACTCGGCAATCTTTTCATATTTTACGAGTCAGATGAAAAGAGCTTAAAGAAGACTCGTCTTTTGAGGAACGAGTGATAAACAGGGATAGCAACTGATTCCAGGTACAGGTTGGAATTTTCCAATCACGGCAGTGTCACAAGGATGGCTAGGTGAAATCACTCTTCGCAGCTGTTCCTCAAAATGGGTAAACAATCATATGGAGGTGAACGATCGGCCAAATGAAAGTGGAGGTGGCAGGTGCAAACACAACCAAGGCTTTTATGGCTGATAAATTTACGATCACAGCGGTTATTTACCGGGATAGGTTCATTTTTTATTTAAAAATGAGCTTAAACTCTGGAGGAAACATTGCTCACTGCTTATATTTATTTTTTAACAAGCATGAAGACCGCATTAAAACTGCTCGGATCTTGCGTTTATTTTTTAACGAGCATGAACTTTATGCTAAAACTGCTCGATTATATGGTCAAATTTTGATTCTTTACCATTACTAGCTTTTCTCTTTTCAAGGATAGTACTGCATTCTCAATTGTTGCAACAAACTTTGTTAGAAATGAATAATATCTATATGAAAATGAGATTATAACCCTAATATTTCGCTTTGAACTACGTAAAAAGCCATTAAAAGGTGTTTTTACCTCTCATTTTACCATTTCATTTGCATTTGGTTTGTTGGAGCTCTGGAGGTTCCTCTTCCCCCTTGATTTTCACCAGCTGATTCCGGGAGATTCTGCGGACGATTTTCAGCGCCGTCTGGACCAGGTAGGAGCTAAACCCTAGCTCTTTCTTTTCATGGTTTCCTTTTTCAGTTTTGTGCCTGTTTCCCAGCTTTTCTGAGCCTCAGGGGTTTTGCCAGGGCACCCTAACTTCAACGCAGGTTTCCCATTCGAAGCCTGCGTTGAATGTCAAGCTGCCTTAAGGTGGCCTGACCTTCAACGTAGGTAGGACACTCTCTGCCTGCGTTGGTCTCAGAAAACTGAGTTTTTAGCACATTTTTTGATGAATTTTTTCCAGTTTCTCATCAAACTCAGGAACTTACTCCTTCTCTTGTTTGTTTTGCAGGGATCTTTGAACAAAATGTCCCTTACATGGCGAGAACGAGAACATGAAGAGGAGGACATGATTGCCCTCCATGACCTTGTCACGGTGAACGCACTGCGGAACTGTGGCCTGCTGAAGTTTTTCCGTATCTCTAGCATGAGAGCACAGATTACTTTGCTGCAGTATATGCTTGATGCTTGGGATCCCATTAACCAAGTATTCCAGATTAGGGGAAAATCCATCCCCTTGACCATAGAGGACATTTACTTCTTGACTGGATTGTTAAGGTGAGGTGCCCCCATTTCTTTGTCAGGTTCAGCCTGGGGGACTGACTCCGTGAGAGATTATGTCCGCCAGTATTGCAGGGAAGGTTCCCAGCCGAGCAGAGACGGCAAGGTTGTTATCCGTGAGATTACTAACAGGTCTCTCAGGTCCATTCTGTATACCATTGGTAGGATGGCCGGTAGCACAGCTCTACATGTTGCCAACAGATCTTATGTGCAGCACGCCTTGGAGTGTCTCCAACCGAAAGTATTCAACTGGTGTGATGCAGTACTTGTTCATATGAAAAGTCAATTGACCAAGGTAAAGGATGGGAAGCTGAAGAACTTTGGATTTGGTTCTATTCTGACTGCCTTTGCCTTGGAGAAAATCCCACTGATGCAGCCTCAGTATATTATACTCGACTTGCCTTCTCCGACCGAGCCACGCATGCAGAGGTGGGTCGATCACATGTCTAGGCATGCTAGTCAACCTTAGATTACTTTCACTGATGCCTTCTTCAGGTGGTTCAAGCGCCAGGAGATGGTCTTTTCCGAGTATCCATATGTGGCTATGGATTTCCGAGGTGATCCGGATTTGGTGCTACCGGATGGCGAACAGTGGGGCGCTATTGGTAAACTCTTTGACCATATCACTGTTTACTATTTTATTCATAATGTTGTTGTGATTTATTCTATCAAGACTTTTAATCATACTCTTGGGTGCATGCAGATGTTGGTCCTGTTCATCCAACAGTTCGTCCGAGACCGCCAGTTGCTGCCCCGACAGTGGAGCCTGCTGGGAGAGTTATTCTTCGCGACCTTGACGATACTGAGACCCTTACAGCTGTGCAGGAGCAGGTTGAGAGCCTTACTCTCGGTATTCCGGATGTACGGATCGATGAGTTACCTTTACAGCTGCAGCGGCATACTACTGGCGTGCCTAGACGATGGACTCGTCTCTTGCGCATGATTGCACAGGCCGTGACGTGCTATCATGAGCACCACTAGGCTAGGGTGCCCCCTAGCACTTTTTGAGTTTTAGGTCATATGACCAATTTTTGTCTTGGTTACAGAACATTATGTATGAACTATAAACAGCTTATATATATTTTGATTTTCGAGTTTTATTCTGGTTGAGTTATATGATCCATATGTACAATCATTGATGATGTGTCTCTTTTATAAATGTCGCAAATGTCTATCTAACACATAATTTGCTAATGAGTCGGTTAATGTGTTTAAGTTTCTAGAAATATGCTGGTATTGAATTGAATCAAATTGTCTTTCCAAAATCTTAACCCTTAGGAACATGCGATAAATAGCTGGATTGCGAATGGAATATATACCATTGAGTTGTAGTATTACGAGCTGTGAGTCTAGCCTGACAATTAGTCGGCGTATGCCATGTGTGATGGCATCAGAGAGTAGTTCTATCAACGCGCTATACTCAGCGATGTTATTCGTTGATTGCCCAATACACACTCCTCTGAAACTTACTAACTCGCCGCTTGGATCAAAAATGGCCCAGGCTGCGGAGGATAGGTTCCGCGAACTACGACTCGCTCCGTCGGCATATCCAACACATGTCTCCAGAAGGTTCGACATCTGCCACAAATGAAAAAGGTGGATCACTCGACCAGAACAAATACTTTAGCGAAAACAAAATACAACAAAATCATGCAGGTTACTATTTAAGCATAGTAACGCTTGAGGTACAACCCGTTGCGGGGCTGCGCCAGTGGAATTCCGTCATAATCCATTAACTCGTAGGCTCCTTTTGCTAACACCCTTTCAAAAATATAGGGGCCCATCCACAAGGAATTAAATTTACCTGCTCCCAATTTATCGGATTCCTGGTCATAAAGCAAGACCAAATCACCTTCTGAGAAGATACGGGGTTTGACATTTTTGTCGAACTGAGCCTTGACTCGTTTCTTATGGGCCTCGTTAGCCAAAGTGGCGTCATGACGGGTTTCATCCAATTGGATTAATTCCAAGAAACGAGCCTCTTCTTCTGAAGTTCCGGGGAGGAGATCAATTGCGAGTTTAAGCGACGAAATTTCGCACTGGATTGGCAAGACTGCTTCCAGGCCATACACCAGTTGAAAAGGTGTGAACCCGGTTGCGTTCTTTACCGACATTTGGTAGGTCCACAAGGATGAATATAGGATTAGGTGCCACCTTCTTTTATGAACCTCGATCATCCTTTGCAACATATGCTTCAGGACCTTGTTGATTGCTTCAACTTGTCCGTTGGCTTGTGGATAATACGGGGTAGAGCTGTCGTGAGATAGCCCTAGCTTGGCAGCTAATTCGACCATCATGTGAGTGCGAAAATGCGACCCATGATGTGTAACTATAGCCTGTGGTACGCCGAACCTGGCGACTACATGATTGAAAAATAAAAGGGCAGCTGTTTCACCAGTGTTATCCAATGTAGGCATCGCCTCGGCCCATTTGGTAAAATAGTCAACAGCGACTATAATATACCCATGCCCCCCGGTCGATGTGGGGTTACATTGCATGAAATCGATGCCCCATTTGGCGAAAGGCCCAACAGCAACTATTGGCTGTAAAGGTGCAGGCGGTCTCCTGGTTTTTCTATCAAAAATTTGACAAGCGTGACAACTTCTGACTGCGGTTATGCAATCTTTGAACATGGTTGGCCAGAAGTATCCTGCTCGTAAGATTTTTTGTGCTGTTGCATATCCAGATTGATGCCCCCCACACGTGCCTGAATGACACTCATTCAGGGCTTTTTCGGCCTCCTCATGGGTAAGGCACCTTCTCAGAACTATATCGATACCACGACGGTAAAGTGTATCACTGACGATCATGTAGTCTTTTTCTTGGTATCGTATACGTTTTTGTTCGGAGTGAGAGGTGTTTGGCCTGAATTTTTGGGTTTGGAGATAAACTATGATATCTCCATACCACTCATCGCTTGTAGATATCAGAAACAAACTTTCGTCCACGATTGACTCTTCTGATGTTTCATCGTTGGACGACGATGGGAGATCGCATAATAATTCTGCGAAAACTAGAGCTTTCTTTGATTTGGATTTTACAAATTCTAGATCAAACTCTTGAAGGATCGCTATCCATTTTGAATATTTGCCCCCCAGCAACTGTCGCGACAGTATATAAGTCATGGGGTTGCAATCTGACAAGATGGTAGTTTTTCGAAAGAGGACATAATGTCGAAACCTTTGAATCGCTTGAACAGCTGCAAGTGCTAGTTTTTCAACATAAGAATATTTACTTTATGTATCATTTAAGTTTTTACTTAAATAATAGATAGGATGTTCAATTCCATCGACTTCTTGAACTAAAACCATTGCAATGGTCGTATCTGCTGCAGCCAGATATAGGTTAAAATCTTTTTGATAGTCTGGGGCGTACATTAATGATGCTTTTACTAGACAATCTTTCAGAGCATCAAAGGAAGCTTGCGCCACCTGGTCCTAGACGAAAGGTACATCCTTTTTCAAAAGACGAGTATAACCTTTAGCAAGTTCTGCGTAATTTGGAATGAACCTCCTCAGAAAGTTTGCTTTCCCTTGGAGTTTCTGAATCTGAAGCATATTTGAAGGTGGAGGCAAATTAATGATTGCCTGAACCTTGCAGGGGTCGAGACGAATCCCATCCTTAGAGACTACAAAGCCAAGTAAACGACCAAAACCGACACAAAACACACATTTGTGTGGATTGAGTCTTATCTTGTAGTGTCGGCAACGTAGAAATATCGCTCTTAAATGTTGCGGATGATCAGTCCGCTTTCGCGAATGAGCCGGAAGGTCGTCGAGATAAGGTTGAACAATGTTCTTGATGTCGTGGAAGGCATAATTCATAGCCCTCTGAAACGTTGCTCCCGCATTCTTTAAACCAAAGGGTAATTTTCGATAAGCGAATGTGCCCCACGGACAAATAAATGCAGTCTTTGACTGGTCCTGTGGGCGGATATTTATTTGATTATACCCGGAAAATCCATCCATAAATGAAAAGATTTCACATCCGGCGCATTCATCAATTATCTGGTCGATGAAGGGTGTAGGGTAGTTATCCATTAGACAAGCTTGGTTTACATCCCTATAATCGACGCACACTCTAATCGTCCCCTGTTTTTCATAACAGGGACAATATTCGATACCCAATCGGTTAGAGGAACCGGGTAGATGAATCCAGCATGGAGAAGTTTTTCGACTTCCGCCTTAATGGCAGCGGCTTTCTTGGGGTGCACCTGCCGAAGCCGTTGTCTTACTGGTTTGACATCAGGATACATTTTAATTTCATGTTCTACGATACTCGAGTCAATGCCTAGCATTTCATCATATGACCAAGCAAAGACATCTCTGAATTCGCGAAAAAGAGCGTTATATATTTCCAGTTCTGAAGGGGAACAACCTTTGCTGACATAAATATTCTCTACAACATTTGTTTTAGTCGAGATATTTATGGCTATAGTCTCTTCAATATTGGATAAGTTTCGCTCGGAATCCATCGTATTTATAGTATTTGTTAGGAATTCAAAGACTGAAGGGTGATAAAGGTCACTTTGAGCATCTTCTTCATATTCTGGAAGAAGGGAACGATGGTGGTGATCATTCCATGGTGCCCCCTCAATCAACATTGATTGTAAGATTCCTTCGTCAGTCCCATGTACTTTCGACCAAGGATCTAATGAGGTACCATATTCTCTAGACCTATCTACCCAAACGCTTGACGAGCGTTGATTTGGGTTCGCCTCCCATGCTTAAAACATTGATTGCTACAATATTTCTAAAGGGCTTGGGGGAAAAACAATTGCATGATCCATGTTGACATTATCTTTTGCGACCTTCGTGGAAGATATCATGTTGCAGGTTGCTACAAACGGTATATTTCCTATGTAAATAGGAGGTGGTAGCGCGAAAGTTCCCATCAATGTGGGGTCTTTCAATAATCCTACTCTGATATCTTGAAGCGAATGGTTGCTCTCATGGATCATAGGAATGCTTCCTGTAACTTGTGAACCATTAGGGAGGAAGTTCTGTTGGTCGACGACCGTAATCCCTCCTTCAAACGGGAATGTGATCTTCCTAAAATAAGTCGACACAACAGCTGCCATGGCATAAATCCATGGTCTACCCAGTAGGATGTTGTAGTCAAGATTTCCATCGATGACCTCAACATCATTTTCTATTGTTTTTCCTCCCAGTTCAACCTTCAAGTTATTAAGGATACCATACAGGATATAATTCCTTCCGTCGAAAGCTTTTAATGTCGTCGAAGATCGCGACAAGGTTGGAGATCCTAAAGTTTTCCAGCAACTCATCGACATAATACATGTGGATGCTCCCTCATCAATAATTGTTCTGTGAACAGTTTTGTTGAGGGCTTTCACTTGAATAAGGAAAGCTAATTGAGCTGGTAACTGAGGATCGTATCCTTTGTGATCAAAGGATACAAGATTGGAATCCTTAGGATCAACCCCACCAATTGCTGATAACAACGCCTGCCTTTGGGATGGACAATTTTGTAGTACCTCAAGAGTCGACATAGCGGATGGCGATTGTGCCAAATCTTCCACTATGTTATAATGTTGCGCCGCTCTGGCGCGAGGATTAAATGTTGAATTGTGTACTACACCCTTTGGCGGTTTGATTGTTAATTCAGGAATTATGGGTGGGACAACTTCGGTTGAAGTTGTTGTCGAACTACTTGGTTGATCTTTACCTTTTTCGTTCGACAGCTGAGGATTCCCATAATCTTTGTTCCTTGTCGAAATCAAAGCATCATTCTGCTGTTTTGAAACCGACAACATAAGTACTTGCGACGGGGAAGCATTTCCACTATCAACCATATTTTGACCTGGGTTGGGGAACGGATCAGTCAACACAGCTGAGGTTTGGGAACTTTTAAAGAACCTCTTTAACTCAGCTTTGAATGGACAATTCTTTGTGTAATGATCCTCTTCATCACATATTTGACATGGATAATTTGGTTTCCCTTGCCCAGGAGGGTTTGAAGAATTTTTTCGAGGAGATGATTCACCCTGTTTCTTCTTCTTCCCTTTGTTTTGCTTCTTCTTGCTTCCTGGTTGATTGGTTTCTTTGCCCTTATCTGCTGATACGGCATTTACTTCTGAAGCAAGAATTTCTTCTTTTGCATTTTGATCTGAATTCTTACGGGCTTTCTTTGACGAAGCCTTTATCGATTTCGCGTTTGACGTGCCAATCACGCCATCACTGGCATGAGAGTCACTATTGGATTTAGGAGGAGGAGGAATTGAAAATTCCAGTCTAGGAGTGTCAGGTATTTTGTCGTAGAGCGTGTCGGACTGAGTATAAACTAAGTCCAAATACTGTGCACGAGCGATAACTTGCTCCTCTGTTACGACTCCCCCCTTTGCCACATCTTCCATTATAGCAGGAAGTAACGACTTTATAAACCATTCAGCTAACAGCTGATCGGGAACGTATGTTTTCACCATCCTACGACGACGACGCCACTCATGTATATGATCAGATATATGGGTGGCAGTTGTCTGCTTGAAGTTGGTTAATATTTCTGTTCCTGTTTCATACCTTATTGGTAATTGAAAATGGGTTAAGAAAGTCGTGGCTAGGGAACTAAAATTGTCGAATGAGGCTCTAGGTAATTCAATATACCATTTAGCCGCTGGACCTGTCAATGTCCTCTGAAAAAGGCGAAGCCTTATCGAATCGTCGTTTAGGGTGTTTGACGAACACCACAGATGAAAAGTCATCACGTGATTCGATGGGTCTTCACCTGGATTTCCATTGAATTTAGGAAGGTCAGATGGAAGTTTATGAGGAATCGCTGGCCACCAAGAGGCATAAGCAATCGGATCGTTGGTTAACCGGTGTAAATCAGGTAACTCCAAAGTCGCCGCAAATGGTAACTGTTGATTCAGGTTAGGCGAAGCATAACCAGGGTACGATGGGATCGCTTGAGCAGTGGGCCTTTGCATACCAGCATAATGTAATTGATGTTGGTATGACTGGTACGGTTGGTGGACTTGACCACTGTAAAGTGGTTGGTTTTGACCATTTTGGATATACGGTTGTCCACTGTTCGCAAAGATTTGCTGCTCAGAACCTTGGTACACCTGCTAGAATTGCGGTTATTGGTATTGCACTAGCCATGGTTGTGAAGCCATGTTCTGTTGTGCTATGCTAACCGTTGGACCGAGGTGTGGGGTAATTGTACCCGTTTGGACCTGTGTCGCCCCACCAGTTGGCGATTGTGGTTGTGACCCATGGTCAAGGGGTTGTTGCATTACAACCTGAGGTTGAGATGTAATAGGCATCGCTTGAACTTGTGACACTGTTACAATAGTCGGTGTGGTTGGGATGTTCGTCATAGGTACAAACTGTTGCATAGAATATACAACCCTTGGTTGTTGAGGTAGCATAGGTACCCAACCACTTGATATAATTCCAGTATAACCTGAATACTGTTGCGAACTCCCGTATGGGTACCCTCCCGGAGGGGGTAATGAAAGGGCATACTGCCCCCCATACAGTAGCAATCTGGAACTCAAGGGGAATGATTGTCCTTGGGGACTGGATTGCCCAAATTGACCTCCAAATGGATCAATCTGGCGGGTCTCAACATAAGAGTTGCCGGATATTACTCCGGATGAACAAACTGGAACGGACCACACTGTCGAAATAGTCCCTTGGTGGACTCCTTCTAGCGGTTGTGAGCTAGTTGGGACAGATGGTATGCCGAAAAACATTGTTGGAGTGACAGCAGGGGCTTCTGCTGTCGCTGTGTCATTCGACACAGTCCTAGATGTTGAGTCTTAACGGTTGTTCAGACATTTTAAGTCTATCCAATAGATTGCCTAGCGATTCTACAGGAACTTCCACTTGTGGTGGATTAACCTCTGATGAAGGAAATAGAGTGACCCCAACTCCAAAATGGGTTGGAGTACTTGCTTGCGGATCTTCCGCAATTTCCTCTATCGCAATCAAACCCGGTGGAAGAGGAAGACCGTCAGGTCCGTAAAATATTTCTGGTGCCGAAGAAGTGGTTGTTTCGACAGCGATAGTTGTTTGAGGAACAAAACTTTCTGGACTGGTTACAGATGGAACTGGTTCAGTTATACAAGTATTTGCCCCCAGACTAGGATCAGTATTACTGTCCTTCTGTGGCTGTTGAACTTCTTCTATAGAGGCAGGGTTTCGAGAAATGTTTGGAGTAACCGGAACCTCAGATGTAGTTGGAACAATTGTTCTAACTTTGATAGGAGATTTTGAACCGGTTAAACGAGTTCGCTTTGTCCGTACTGTTTTCGATTCCGGAGACAAAGACGGTTGACTCGTAAGCCTCCGCAAACGACGGGGTTTCAATTGACTTTCTTCCACGATTGCGGATTACTCGATCAACCAAAATATTAAAAGGGGAAATTTGTGTTTCCGAATTGAATGAATTTTATTAGACGCTTTTAGACACAACTTGCTTTTTCAGTTTTAAAGAGTCGAGAAAAAGCTAAAGATGACTCTAGTCTCCTTCGATGTTTTAACAAGCCCGAAGTGACAAATGCTCGGATGGACTTTTTTAGTTATAGAGTTTGAAAAAGGCCAAAAGAAACTACTCTGGAGTTCTAGGCAGAGGGTGTGCCAAACTTTTCGCAAAACCACAGAATACGTTTTACGGTACGGGTGGTCGATCTTCGTGAATGCTGTGTTCACTGCATTGCGATCAGTAAGGCAGCCGACACGGCTTCCTAAGGATAAAAGATATATGCCTATAGGGGTCTCCCAATATATACGCGACGGTACGTGGGAGCACAATCCGTATTAGTGCCACCGACTCTCAGGAGGAATCACCCACCTTCTTCAAGATCGACAGTCACTATGTTTAATGACGCCGGAACACATCTCTACCTAGACCTCTACGATGAGCATTATGTTGCAAAGCGTTGTTAGGTTCATTCAATATATTTTAAGTTGATCTTTTTAAAGTTTGCCTTTCAAGGTTCACCACGAGATGTATGATACAACTCCTAAATGCAGTCTAAAGATGAGAAGCAAGCTTTTTCAATCTTTTCAACTTATGAAAATCTTAACTACTGAGGGAAAAGAAAGACATCATCTTTTCACACAGATCATAGAGCACACACTAATGCACTTTTTCCTAAATCAACATGAAAGCTGTCAAAATGCACATGCACAATGCAGGTATTTCTTTTCTCTTTCTTAATGTTGATGTACTACAAAAAGAAAGCTGTTGTATAACTTTGAATTCAATTTCAAGTGAAAGCAAACAAGCTTTTGTCCAAAATCAAAAGACACCTTAAGATTTACTTGTTTCAACACTAGAAATACATAAATTCAAACCATATGACGAAAGCAAAAGCTCAATCAACTATGAACAACAAACAAACTAACTCTTAAGATCAGAATGACACTTATCACAGGTCTAGATCTAAGAGGCCACAGCAAGACTAGTTCACTTTCATTATGGGAAACTGCAAATGATGTAAGAAATACACAAAGAACAAATACAGTTTCTTTATACAACCGAGGCGGAATAGTGGCAAAGAAAGGTGGTTTCAGATAGGTACATTGACTGATAACAGGCTGCAAAAACAGGGATGAAAACAGGGCAACAGAAAGCAGAGAACCCCAGTTGCACAAGGCCACACTAGTTCAGCGCAGGTAGAACACTGTCAGTTTGACATTCAGCGCAGGTAGCCCCTTCAGGACCTGCGATGAAATGCATACTGCCTTCACAGTGCCTGCAATGAAGAGAGAAACTCTCGTTTCTCTTGGGTTCTGGGTCACAGATTGCTCAAAAATCAACAGTTTTTGGCCAAATCAAAGCTACCAATCAAGTACACACTAAAGGGTGATTCAAAGGAGGATGAAAAGCTATCACTAAGAGCTGTTCAGAGTCCTTGTGGATCAGCTCTTCAAATCATAAACATGCCCAGAAACTGAGCTAGAGTAGTTTCCCTCTACTTTGCATTTGAAAGATCCAAATACAGTTCGACTCGGTACTCTCTGTGTTTAGGAAATGAATAGCAAAAACACAAACAACCAACAAGATACGATCCCCAGCGGAGTCGCCAATTTGTTGTTGGGAAAAGTATCCAATACGGAATGACCCTATCCCACTCTAAGGGTGATAGTTCCTTAGCAACAATCAAAGCAAAGCTATCTAAGATTACTTCTTTATGAGATGTAAGAGAGGGGAGAAAGAGATCCACTAACCGATGTCTTTCGCTAATGGTTGATCCAATCTTCTCTCCTTGCTGCTTGCCCCTAGCTCCTTGCTCTTTCACTGGCCCAGCTACACCAAGATCCTGCAAAATGGCAAGAGAGGGAAACTACAAGAAGCATACATTCATAATTGATTCAAGGATTAGAATAAATCAAATACACAAGTATAACAATACACCATTGAGACACATGCATATAGAAGAACCTCAAATGCTTTATTAATGGAAGAAGTAAGGTTCAGGAAGTGATACAACCATAAGAGGCCCAATCCAGCATCACCTTCCCAACAGAAAGAAATCTCCTCTTCACCTCCTTCAAAGCAAATCACCCAATAGTTCTAAACTCAAACCAACAGCAATTCTTTACATTCACAAGATTCCAGCCTCTGGATCTCATGGGAGAGAGATCCATATATAGGTGTTTGGAGAGAGGATGAGTCAGCCTGAGATGTGACTAGTGTCCTCTCCCACTCCAGTTCTTCTTAAGTTCTTGAGTCCACTTGGAGGTTCTTGCTTCCACTTGGAGATCTAGAACCTCTTACTCATCACCAGTCGAATTCCCTGATCCAAGTGTCATTTTGGAAGCTTCCTGGGCATTGACACCTTGAGGAATGACTGTGCCACATGTCCAAACTCGCCCAGCGCAGGTAGCCTTCTTTGCAGTTGACATGATCCAGAATTGCCTTGTTTTTGAGTGTTTTCAGGTGGAGAACTTTTATTAAGTGATGTGGTTTGCTGGCCTTGTTCCTCTAGGGGTAGGAACAACATGTTTAGGGACTTTGGATCCCTTAGATTATGGACATTTCATGCTTCATGCTGTAAGGCACAAAAATGTCTATAACACCATGGGAATATTATCATCATTGTTCCCATCTTCCATATCACATCGAAGATCATTCAAATGAACTTAATAACCCTTCAGTTGTCGATTTCCTTTCGAATTTTGTTTTCATAGATATAGAAGATTACGAGTGAAACTTGTCAAATATTGAAGAAAATATTTCTATCAATATTTTGACCAAACCTAACATTGTAGAAAACATTCATGTTGGCAAATCTTGTTCTACATCAGAACTTGATATTTATCATGCTCTCTTTCGTGAATTTTTAGATATATTGGCATGGTCATACGAGGAGATGCCAGGAATTGACTCTAGTATAGTTGAAGATGAAATCAAAATGTATCCTGATGTCAAACTAGTATGATACTGCCTCCGACCCATTCATCCGAAGAAGGATGCTTCCATTAAGTAGAAGTTGAAAAACTTTTGCATGTTGGATTCATTTACCCTATTCCCCTTACTGACTGGGTTTCCAATATTGTTCCTGTCATGAGGAAACAAGGGATAATACGAGTGTGTGTCGATTGTAGGTATGTTAATCAGGGTTGTCCAAAAAACAATTATCCTACTCCTTTTATCTACTAGAGAATTAATGAATGTGTTGGATGCGAAATACTTTCATTTATGGATGGATTTTCTAGCTATAATCAGATCAATATCCACCCAAAGGACCAATCTAAAACTGATTTTATTTGTCCATGGGGAACATTTGCCAATAGGAAACTCCCTTTTGTTTTGAAAAACGCAGGGGCAAGATTTCAGAGGGAAATGAATTATGCCTTCCATGACATCAAACATATTGTTCAACCTTACCTTGATGATTTGCATGCTCATTCACGAAAGCAGAATGATCACCCACAACATTTGAGAGCTATACGTTTATGGTTCTGACACTACAAAATATGACTCAATCCACACAAATGTGTGTTTTGTGTTGGTTTTGGTCATTTGCCTGGTTTCATATTGTCTAAGGAGGGAATTAGAGTTGATCCACTTAAGGTTCAGGTAATCCTTGATTTGCCTCCACCTTCTAATCTACTACAGTTACAGAGACTCCAAGGGAAGGCTAACTTCCTAAGGAGGTTCATTCCCAATTATGCTGAAATGGCTAAAGGATTTACTCGTTTATTGAAAAAGGGGATACCTTTCCATTGGGATCAGATTGCACAATCTTCCTTTGATGCTCTTAAAGATTAGAGCCTCATTAATGTATTCCCCGAATTATCAAAATGACTACTTCGTGTATCTCCCTGCTGTAGATACAACTATTGGAATGGTTTTAGTCCAAGAGGAATATGGGATTGAACATCTGATATATTATTTGAGATGAAATATCAATGATACAGAAAGTAAGTATGCTTATGTTGAGAAACTAGCTTTGGCAGTTGTTCAAGATGTACAAAGATTTTTCCACTATATCTGGCTCCGAAAGACCATCGTCATTTGGGATTGCAACCTTATGACATATATTTTGTCACGTCAATTGGTGGGGGGAAATACTCAAAATGTATCATCAGTTTGCAGGAATTTGATCTGGAATTCATCAATTCCAAATAAAATAAATCTATAGTTTTCATGGAGCTAATTTGTGACCTTCCCTCAACTTCTATTGATTCAACATTAGAACCATCAATTATAGATGAGTCTCTGTTCCCGATTTCTTCATCTAACACGTGGTATGGGGATATACTGATTTATCTCTAGACCTAAACTTTTGGTCAGATACCTCTCGCTCACAACAACAATGTATCCGATACCAAGCCAAATATTATCTGATCGTTGGCAACACTCTTTACCGTCATGTTATCGATACAATTTTATGAAGGTGTCACACTCATGAGGAAGCTGAGAAAGTTTTGAATGATTGTCATTTAGTTGCTTGGTGGACACTTATCTGGTTATGCTACTGCACAAAGAATTCTACATGCTAGTTACTTATTGCCTAGTATATTCAAAGATTGCATAATTTCCATCAGAATCTCTCATGCATGCTATATCTATGACCATAAAGTTATATTACCACCTGCATCGTTGCATCCTCTCATCGATGTTGGACCATCTGCTAAATGGGGCATTGACTTCAAGGCATGTAACCCCACCTCGGTCAGCGGGCATGGGTACATTATAGTCACTGTTGGCTATTTTACCAAATGGGCTGAGCTGATGCGAACATTAAACAACAATGGTGAAATGGGTGCTCTTTTCTTTTTCAACCACGTGGTTGCCTAGTTTGGTGTACCACAGGCTATAGTTACAGATCATGGATCACATTTTCGCAACCACATTATGGCTGAGTTGACTACTAAGTTAGGACTTTCACATGATAGTTGTACTCCGTATTACCCGCAAGCTAATGGACAAATTGAGGCCATCAACAAAGTCCTGAAGTGAATGCTTCAAAGAATGATAGGGGTTCATAAATGAAACTGGCATTTAATCATGTACTGTACCTTGTAGGCATATCGAACCTCGGGGAGAAATGCAACTAGATTCACACCCTTTCAGTTGGTGTATGGTATAGAGGTAATCCTACCAATACAATGAGAAATCTCATCTCTCAAACTCGCAATTAACCTGTTACCCGACACTTCAGAAGAAGAAGCACATTTCTTGGAACTTATCCACTTGGATGAAACTTGTCGTGAAGCTACATTGGCTAACGAAGTGCATAAGAAAGAAATCAAGGCGCAATATGACAGAAGTGTCAAGCCTCGCATTTTCTCAGAAGGAGACCTGGTCTTTCTTTACGATCAAGAAGTTGATAAACTTGGAGCAGGGAAATTTGAACCACTTTGGATGGGTCCTTATATTGTCAAGCATGTTTCGGCAAAAGAAGCCTACGAGTTGGTGGATTATGATGGAATTCCATTGTCGTAGCCCCGAAATGGGTTGTATCTCAAACGTTACTATGCTTAATTGAGTGTAGTAAAAATCACTGTATATACGCTTTAATTGCATGTGTGTGTGTCAGTGTGTCTTTTAGAGTTTTTATGTGGTTATGTAATCTGCTTTTCATTTATTGCAGATGTCGGAACCTTTGGAACCATTTGTTGGTTACACCGATGGTGCTAGTCATAGTACACAGAACCTATCTTCTGCATCATGGGCCATTTTCGCTCCAAGTGGCGAGTTAGTGAGTTTTCAAGGGATTTGTATCGGTTGATCGATCAACAATATTGCTTAGTATAACACGTTGATCGAACTTCTCTCTTATGCCATTTCACTTTGCATCCGTCGAATCATCATTAGGCTGGATTCACAACTTGTTATACTACAACTAACAAACATTTATACTGTCCAAAATCCAACGATTCTTTGTATGTTCTTAGAGTTCGTCTTTTGGAAAGACATTTTGAGCATATTTAATATCAACATATTTCTAGAAACTTAAACACATTAACTGATTTTTAGCAAATTATGTGTTAAATTGACATTTGCGACACATGTAAAGTAAAATTTTCAATTCACATCATCATTTGAATAGGATTGCACATAGCCATACATATAAAAAATCTGAAAGTAAAAATAGATAGATGTTTTAAAAGTTTTTACAAAATTTGTGTCCAAGACATGTTTGGTCATCTTACCTAAGAACTCAAAATGCATGCAAAAAACATCCTAAGTAGACCTAGTGATGCTCATGATAATAGTTCATAGCCTGAGCTATCATGCATAATAGCATCATCCAGTGGCTAGGAACACCAATAGTATGGCACTGCAGTCTCATAGGTAACTCCACGATCCGGACATCTAGAATACTAAGGGTTAATCTGATCCAGATTTAAACAGGAACGCAACAAATTACAGAGATAACCATATACACAAAGATGCAGCGGAAATAATACTTCATTTCATTAATGGAAAATACTGAAATATGCTTACAATCAGAAAATGGAAATAAACCAGCTAGGGCGATGGTAGCTTATCTTTGAGAAGAGATGTGATGGCTACATGCCTCTGAACTGTGTTACAATGAGGCTCGAAGGCCTATTTATTGTTGAGAAACAATGGAAAACCCTTAACATTCCAAAACCTAACCCTAGGAGATGAAACGCCAAAACTGTGGGCCCTGTTTGGGGTAAATTGGTACATCAACTTCCCGGGGTCGTAACTTTGGCATATGATCTCCGTTTGACGCGTACAATAGCTCATTAGAAAGATCTATCTGAGCACTATCATTGTTGGAACGGGCAACATCGGTCCATTCCATGGACCCATGTTGCCCCCGGATTCCCCAAAAAACGTCGTTTAGGGCCTCAAAACGGCTCCGGAAGTTCAGGACCCAAAAAACTGCTAAAAATAGTAAGTTGTGCTACAATTAAGGAAACTGAAAATGCTGAGAAAGACAATGGTGGGGGTCCAGGTGGACTTGGTAGGTGGCCACCAATATCCACCTGGATCATTCCTCCCCCCTTAGGAAGCAATGGTCCCCATTGCATTGAGCTCCTCCATGAGATGAGGAAACTTCTGATGAACTTGTTCCCTGGTGAGCCACTTGCCCTGCTGAAGGAGTTGGCCTGCTTTGACAACTTGATACAGTTGGATATTCTGTTGGCGAGTGTTCTTGATCTGTGTGTCCATGATCCGATCAGTTGCAGCTTGTTCCATGCAATCTGGATTTAATTCTGTGGGTTTGAGCTATTCTGCAATGTCGGATGTGTCTAGCAATGGTGGAAAGTATGGCCGAAGGCGGTCCACATTGAACACTGGATGCAGACCAAGGAATGGGGGAATGCTGAGCTCAAATGCATTGTCTCCCATAGCCTTAGTAATGGTGTAAGGACCATATCGGAGTGGTCTCAATTTCCGATAGGCTCCAGTAAGGCGTTCCTTTTGCAAATGCAACCAGACTTTTTCGCCCACCTGAAACTTGTGTGGCACCCGATGTTGATCATGTCGCTGCTTGTACTTGGCATTTGATTTCTCAAGAATGTCATGGACCTGCTGGCGAATATGTTGGATGCGCTCAATGAAGCTGGTGGCCTTATCTATTTCGGACTGGACATGAGCTGAATTCATGTGAGTAGCTGCAAGTGGCATGGCCACATCAATGGGGCATAGTGGCTGGAATCCAAAACCCACCTGAAAAGGGCTATGGCCAGTGGAGCTGTGAAGAGCCCGGTTGTAGCTGTGTTGAACATAGGGGAGGCTCTCGTCCCATGTGTGTGGATGCTTTGATTTATACATGCGCAGAATGTGCACAATCATCCTATTGACAACCTCTGTCTGGCCATCAGTTTGAGGATGGAAGGCTGTGGACTTCGTGAGTTTGGTGTGCAGCATTGACCAGAGACTGGACCAAAATGTGCTGAGAAATCGACTGTCCCGATCTGAGATGATAGACTGTGGGATCCCAAAGTGCACCCACACTCGTTCAAAGAAGAGTTTAGAAGTGGCTTCTGCTGTGATATTCTTCTTGCAGGCCATCTTCGAGAACCTGTCGACGACCACAAAAACATGGTCATTTCCATGCTTAGTGGAAGGAAGGCCTGACATGTAATCCATGGAGATGGATTCCCACGGTCGACTAGGGGTAGGCAACGGGGTATATAGGCCGTGCTTCTTAATGGTCGGTTTGGCAATGGCATAGGCAGTACATGATCGGATGTACTTCCCAACATCCTGTCGAAGATTCGACCAATAGAAATAATTTTGCAGTACTGCCACTATTTTCTCGACCCCGAAATGCCTAGCAGCCCGACTGTAGTGTGCTTCCCAAATCATCTTGGCACGCTCGCTTGAAGGAACACAAAGGTGACCGAGGTGGCATAATAAGGCATCCTGGAGGTGAAAATCTGCAACATGCCGACCCTCCAAGAGTGTCTGGTATGTATGGCAGAATTCTGGGTTGCTTTTGTAGAGAAGTGGCCAATCAGAAGTCTCGTGCCCACAAGAGTTGAGCACGGTGGTTAGCGCCATGATCGGTGGTCGACTGAGGCAATCTGCAACATTATTGGTGCTGCCCTTTTTATACTTGATATTCAAGTGAAACTGTTGCAGGTATGTAGACCACTTCTGATGGCGATCATTCTGCAATTTCCCTTGGGTCTGTATGAACTGCAGAGGTCGATGGTCTGTGTGGATGACCGTTTCCTTCCCCAAAATGTAATGCTTCCATTGTCGGTAGGCCTGTACAATGGAATACATCTCTTTATCATAAGTGGGGTACTTCCGGACTGTGTCTGAAAGTGTTTCACTGTGATATGCCACTGGATGTCCATGTTGAGTAAGGACTGCCCAATAGCATAGTCAGAGGCATCTGTCTCGACCTCAAATGGTTGTTGTAAATCTGGTAGCGCGAGCACTGGTGCCGTGCAGAGGCGATCCTTCAACTCCCTGAATGCCTTCTGTTGAGATTCAGACCAAAAGAATTTTGCTTTCGCCCCGCCCTTGGTGACTTGACTCAAGGGCCAAGAAATATGAGAAAACCCCAACACAAACCTGCGGTAGAAGTTGGCAAGACCTAGAAAGCTGCGGAGCTCTGTTAGAGTGGTTGGAGAGGGCCAATCCCGAATGACTTGGATCTTGGCCGGATCGACATGCACCCCCTGTTCATCAATGATGTATCCCAGATACTGAACTTGGGTCATGCCAAAAGTGCATTTCTCCAAATTGGCACATAGCTTGTGTTGCCGCAGTGTTTGGAGAACTTGTCGGATGTGGTGGAGGTGCTCTTCCCAACTCTGGCTGAAGATCAGAATGTCATCCAAGTATACTACTACAAAGGAGTTGGTGAATGGCCGCAAGATGTCATCCATTAGCCTCATAAAGGTTACAGGAGCATTCGTCAATCCGAAAGGCATGACCAACCATTCGAAGAAGCCCTCCTTGGATTTGAAGGCAGTCTTCCACACATCGGAGGGTTCGATTGGTACCTGGTGATATCCTGACTTCAGATCGATCTTTCTGAAATATTTCACCCCCTTTAGTTGGTCTAGGAGGTCATCAATCCGCGGGATTGGGTACCTATTACGGACAGTGATCTTGTTCAGCGCCCGATAGTCAATACAGAGTCTCCACGTCCCATCCTTCTTCTGTACCAACACGATCGGGCTCCCACAGGGCGATGAACTCGGACGGATGTGACCTTTCTGCAGGAGCTCCTGAATCTGCCTCTTGATTTCATTGTTCTCCAGAACGGAGCGCCGATAAATTGGTCCGTTGGGTAGCGGCGCACCTAGGGTCAGATTGATGGAGTGCTTGACCTGACAGTGCAGAGGAACCCCTGCCGTGGAGGTGAAGATGTCCTCGTACTCCTCCACAACCTTGTCCATCTGTAGTTGTCGTGCAGAGGGACCCCGTTTGGAGGCCGCGGCCACTGTCTTCTTCTTTCCTTGAGGGTGTATCATCAGGAAAACAAATTTCCTGGTTTTGGAAATGATCTTACTGCATTGTTTCGTAGTAATCAAAGAGATGGCGGCAGGTGGTGCTACCTCTGGTATCCTGAACAACTTATTTCCCAATGTAATAATAATAGCACGGGGCCTTGATTCATACATAGCATGTCGCTTCCACAAGTATGGTTGTCCTAGTAATACATCACAAACTTCAAGGGGAGCAAGGTCACACAATACCTCATCCGTGAAGGGCTTGATGTTGTATGGAAGGTGACACTGCTGGCTCACGCGAAGATCTCGTCCTTGGTGAAGCCACCCAATGGTGTATGGTTGTGGATGTGCTGTGGTCGGTAAGCCCAACCACTTCACGACTTCTACCAAAATGAGGTTCTTTTGACTCCCGCTATCAACAATGAACTGTATCAGGGAGCCCTTTACCCACATATGGGAGTGGAAGAGATGCTCCTCCTCCTCTGGATCTTCGGGTTCATTCTTCTGGATCTTTGCGGTAGCAACAGTGGCGCTGGGATCCGCATCAATGATCTGCTTCCCTTTTTCATACCCCTTATCAGGTTCTGACTCAGAGTCGGAACATGCATCTAATTCTGAAACCTTTAGCTCAGCCACCAGTGACTACTTGGCCCGACACTCACTTGTGTCGTGAGTGGAGCTCTTATGGAACTCGCACCATTTTCCAGTGTCCTCTCTCGGCTTCGCGGCGCTATTCTTCGCTTGCAACTTTGGCTGGTTGCCTTGGGCTGTCCCGCCTTGGCTTTGTCCTTTGTTTTGTGGTTTAAGGGCACATTTCCCCTGCTTTAGATTCGCAGATCCAAAGTCTCTCTTCTTTTGTTTAAACTTCTGCTCGACCTTGACGGCTATCGGTATGCTGCGCCGAGCGAGGGGATGTTTAGGAATTGTATTTATTCTTGGATTTACTTGTGCAGGCAGCCACGGTATTTGAGTATCAAATGTTGCTCCGAATCCTTGATACCCAACTTTGTGCGAAGGGTATGGAAAAGATTGGTGAACTCTGGCACGTCTTGGTCCCTTCCCTGCCGCAGCGTGGTCCACTTTATGTATTCATCCTCATAGCTTCCGACAGGGTAGTATTGCTCCTTGATGGCATCCCAGAATGAATCCCAGGTGGGTGCGGCTGAAAATAGTGAGCCAGTACTTTCATCCTTCTGCTCGCAGTAGGTTTCCCACCAGTCCTTGACATGGGGGGCTGCTTTGAGAAGAGCAAAAATAATCTTTTCCCGACTCGAAAATTCATGAACATAAAAATAACCCTCTAGCAGATTTAACCATTTATCTACCGCATCTGCGTCTATCTAACCCTCGAATATGGGGATTTCAAAGTTAACTTGTACCTTAAAGGGTGTGGCGTTTCTAGAGTAGCTGCTGGAAGCCGATGCGCTGATTCTGGGTAGCCGCTGAAGGATCTGGGCAAAGCTGTCCATCATCGCATTCCGTTGTCGCTCGAGGGCTTCTTTGAGCAAGATTTTGATGGGATCTCCTGCCCCCTCATCTTTCTTCTCATCCGCCATGGGAGGCCGTCGTGATTTGCGAGGCTGGTCTTGCAAAGGTTCAACCAGTTCAAGCCCTAACTCCTTATATCCCGACCTTGTTGGGGACATGCAAAGAAAAATAGAGAAAAAGCAGACCGCTCTGATACCACTGATCCGGATTTAAACAGGAACGCAACAAATTACAGAGATAACCATATACACAAAGATGCAACAGAAATAATACTTCATTTCATTAATGGAAAATACTGAAATATGCTTACAATCAGAAAATGGAAATAAACCAGCTAGGGTGATGGTAGCTTATCTCTGAGAAGAGATGTGATGGCTACATGCCTCTGAACTGTGTTACAATGAGGATCGAAGGCCTATTTATTGTTGAGAAAAAATGGAAAACCCTTAACATTCCAAAACCTAACCCTAGGAGATGAAATGCCAAAATTGTGGGCCCCGTTTGGGGTAAATTGGTACATCAACTTCCCGGGGTCGTAACTTTGGCATATGATCTCCATTTGATGCGTACAATAGCTCATTAGAAAGATCTATCTGAGCACTATCATTGTTGGAACGGGCAACAACGATCCATTTCCCCCGGATTCCCCAAAAAACGTCGTTTAGGGCCTCAAAACGGCTCCGGAAGTTCAGGACCCGAAAAACTGCTAAAAATAGTAAGTTGTGCTACAATTAAGGAAACTAAAAATGCTGAGAAAGACAATGGTGGGAGTCCAGGTGGACTTGGCAGGTGGCCACCAATATCCACCTGGATCATAATCCCTCCACATGATCTTGCAACTCTGCCAAGGTCTCAGCCAAATCCAAATCCTAGAGAACCACTCTCCCAATGTTTCTCCTTGCTGGCCCACGTGCCTCCTATTAGTGCCTCATAGGTCAAACAATACCCATATATGCATGCATGAGAACAATTTCACTTTATTGTTGGAAACACTAAAAAGATGAAAACATGTAGAAACTTGAAAATAAAAAACATTTTGGTCAAACTTTTTACCTATAGCACCCCATTGAGTGCCCACTGATAAAATCAAATCTGGATCTCCATGAAAATCCATTCCTAAGTATGGATTCTCCTCAATGACAATGTGTTGTCAATTGAGCCAACTAAAGAATGCAGTGGAAAAAATGTTTGTTGACTGACCCGCATGTCTAGCCATCAATTCAACCGACCTCTGCATCTGTGGATCTCTAGGAGCAGCTACACCCAATGTTACATGTTGTGGTTGCATCAATGGAATTCCTTCTAAGGAAAAGGCGATTAATATCAAACCATAGTTAAAATTCTTCGTCTTACCACTTTTTACCTTTGTTATTTGTTCTTTCAGTGAAGAAAGCATGACCTCACACTAGTTGAATATTGTTGGCTCAAGGCACTCTAGTGCATACTGCATATATGATCTATTCGCCAGATGAAGTGTCACATTGCTAGCCAACTTTGTGATAATGAAAAATATAGTTATCAAAGGCAGATCACTAACATCCCCGATGTTTATTTTCCCATCCTTGTTAGGTTGTGTACCTATCCGACAAAATTGTCAAATGTAATCCCTCACCGTTTCACCTCCATGGGAAAATCATGAAAGTGACATGGGGGCACCTCACCTCGACAACCTGATAAGAAAGTAAACATCATCAATCATAATAGGGACCACTTTGTCCCCTATGTGAAAACACTGATCCATCGGATCCCATGCATGAACTAGGAACTGCAATAGTTCTATTTGTTGCCTCATTTTAGACAACCTAAAGTATTTGATCAATCCACAGTTTTTGAGGGCCTTAGCTATACTTGGGTAGGGGTGATTTTAGGGGCGAATGTTCGCCCTTTGGCGAAATTAAGGGGTTTTAAATTTTTAGTGGGCGAATATTTTGTATCATAGTACATTTTTACAAATCACCTCAAATAGCCCACCTTATTTTAAGGGAGAGGGTAAAAAAGGTAAATTTAACCCTTGAAATTAGGAGTTACAACCTTCCACTCACCCATTTTCAAGAATAGGTTTTATTTAAGTGAATCCATTTGCCCATTTTCAAGAATAGGTTTTATTTAAGTGAATCCTATGGGCCAAAGGCCCAAATACCATATTTATAAAAGAGGTATGGTAAATTAATAAAAATATAAATAAATGAGAGGTATGGTAAATAAATAAAGCATTTTTATATTTACTCCATAAGTCACCTTATATACATGCAAGGGTGTAAACAAATAAAAATATAAGTAGAGGTATGGTAAATAAATAAAACATCTTTTTATAATAAATAAACTAGACGCATGTTAAATAAATAAAGCCTCTTTTTATATTTAGTCCATAACCCTTGTTCTATATATGAAGGCTCAAGAAAGAGGTTTTATTTAAGTGAATCCTATGGGCCAAATACCCTATTTGTAAAAGAGGTATGGTAAATTAATAAAAATATAAATAAGCGAGAAGTATGGTAAACAAATAAAACATTTTTTTATATTTACTCCATAAGTCACCTTGTATTTATGAATGGTATGGTAAATTAATAAAAATATAAACAAACGAGAGGTATGGTAAACAAATAAAACATTTTTTTATATTTACTCCATAAGTCACCTTATATTTATACTATGGGACAAATACCATGGACTAGATTGTTATTAATACCATGCAAAAAAACATTATTAACCCTAATATTAGTATTAATAAAAATAAAAATGGCACATGGTATTGACCCATGGTATTCACCAAAATAGCACATGGTATTGACCCATGGTATTCACTTGGAATGTAGCCTATTTAAATGGGGGAATTAAACCAGCATAGATCCATCTTTACTCTGGATAACCCCCGAGAGGTATCAAATATCGTGATATGCAAACTAGCATAGAGTGAAAAAATATTTGATCCGATCAAGAGTAAAAATGGATGTTGTAATTTAATGTATGTTAAACATTTTAGGTTGGTTAAAATAAAAATAAAATAAAAATCAACTATTAATTTTATTAATTTTTATAAATTACTAATAGTAATTTTTAAGCTCCAGGTTTATGATAACCCATGGTATTGACCCATGGTATTCATGTGAGCATAGACTATTTAAAGGGAAAATTCTATCTTAGATCCATCTTAATTCTGGGTCTACCAAGTGCTCAGAGGGATAAATAGATTTCATCCCCCTAAGAGTGGTAGATGTGGAGTTAAGATGGATATAGGCTGGTTTTTATGATAGTGAAGATATTAAATACACTTAGGAAATTATATTGTAAAAACATCTTAAGGTGAATGGTTAAAGCATAGACATTGGACAAGTATATTTGCATACTTCTGTTTTAAACTGAAACAAATCCAGGGCTAAAAGGAATGGATTGATTGCACTAGTCATCCTTCTATAACTTTCCAACATATGCTGGAGTAAACATATTGTAATTTGGGTAATTTTTCTAATTGCAAACGGGAACATACTTGTGTATTGGCAAGGTGGTTACGAGGTCCCTAGAAGTGGAGTAAAAAGATTGTAATTTGGGTAATTTTTCTAATTGCAAACAGGAACATACTTGTGTATTGGCAGGGTGGTTACGAGGTCCCTAGAAGTGATGAATTTGAATTTTTCTTGGTTTTATATATAGTATTAGGTTTTTTCTCATGCTTTCTGTGAATGGCACGGGTGAATTTTATCCTACACCCACTAGGTTATCGATATGTAATTTCGGTAATTTTGATTTCAAAAGATATTTTAAAGAAATGCAATGATTTCATTTGTGTATTCAATAAACACAAGATTTTATAATTGAGTAAAATATTCGCCATGCCTCGTGAGAGATTTGCCAAAAAATTATATATACATATCATATTATTGATAAAATCGCCTTCCATTTTTCCTATATACCATGGAGATTTGCCCATTTATTATACATGTAAATTTGGGGGGGTTCTTAAAATTTTCCCTGTACCTGGGTTATTTAGGGAAATCATGTCTTGTTCTTCATGCTCTCTTTCTCGCCAAGTAATAGTCATTCTGATCTGATGAAAGCCTGAAATCAAACCATAAGCTTAATTAGGATCATTTCCATGCTAAAAACATGACACATTTTGGAGCAAACAGGTGAAACAAGTTTAGAAAACTCACCCATCGCAACCCAAGCAAGGAGACGGTGCGCTATAGAGCAGGTAACCTTCTATCTGGGTACTCTTCAGTGTAATTTTTGACATGCAAGCATGCGCTGATCCCAGGGTGAAAAAATCTAACCCTAGAGGCCCCACAAAACCATAAAACTTGCATGAAATAGTAAAAGAATGACATGAAAAGGAAGAGGAGGGGTAGATCTCCTACCTAGTCTAGACAACGCAAGAAATGGTCCACAGAATCTCTCACAATCAGCTCCTGAAGTTTGAGATAAAAAACTAGCCCAAAGAACAAAATTGAATGGTAAATATCAAATGGTAAAAATGACATGGTAAATACTTGTTTTATGTTTATTTCATGTTCATTAATCGAATAAAATTTAGTATTTACCTATTTTTACTCATGAAACAGGTATTTTTAATCCATTTGGTAGTGTTTTGAGTAGGTTTTACAGCTAACTTATAGAATTTGACGTGCACGATTGTAAATTGCATTTTTGACCACAGAGCATACTTTTATCTCTTTTTCGAGCTCTGTTAAACATCAAAAAAGGAACCCCCTTTGAGTCCTCTTTAAGCTATTTTAAAACTCTCTAAATATGAAAAGATTGCGGAACTCTTATCCTTTTAAGCTAGTTAACATATTGGAAATGACATCTACTCAGTATAAGTTTAACTCTTTTTCAGACTGAGATAGATTATTTATGAAAAAGGAATACGTTGACCGAACATGGTCAATAGGTTCTCTCTCGTATTGTTTTACACTTTTTTGGGCTTGAGAGAGAAATCTACGAAAAAGAACTTGTGGAGTTTTCTTTTCTTCCCTTTTCAAACTCTCTAAACATGAAAAGGACTGAGTTATCTTTGTCGTTAAACTCATTAAAACATCAAATAGCGACAAACTTGTCGATCATGACAAGACCGAGTTTCACCTTCACTAGACTTTTTAAAACATCAGATACTGATGGATTCAACCAAAGGGTGGAATTATACAACACGCATATGCCATCCTTCTCAAGATTGATAAAAAATAAAGAGGTACTAGTTAGCAATGACTGGGCAAAATGGAAAAAGTGGTAAACCACTTTTGGTAGGAGGTCGCTCTTGAACATGACACTTTCACTTCATCACCGTGACTATTTGGGTTGGGTTATCAGCTTGATGGTTATCATACCATTGGTCTATCATACCATCCATCACTTTATTTCAAGTCAATGCTACCAATTCATTTCAATGTCACCGACATGTTCAAGAGAAGTCATTCAGTTAAAATTCATCCTTTGCAATACCATATACCTTCATTTTCATGACCACCATTCTTGAACCTTGTGTCGTCAATGAAATTCTGTCTCCAAAATCATTGCACTCGTTTCATGTCATTGATGTGTGATACATCAAGGCCCTCCTACGACGAGTCACTTCTTGTCGACATCAGCTCATTATCCAAGAAGTTGACTTAGAAATGCCCTTCGAGTACCTTGAGGCTTGCATACATCAATGGCAAGTTTCTCGCTTCCGGCAGTATGTTGACATCACTGGCCTTCGACCGAAAGAATTTGTATGGTGTTCAATATCAAAACTTCTATTTACACCATGCAGAATGTACTGCAGTACCTTGAGGGTCATTATCATTATCAGTGATTTCTCTCGCATCTGTTAACGGCTTACATCATTGGCTGGTAATCAGATGGTGTCTTCTCATGTTTGGCTTCAAATCACATATTCATATGGTTAGACTCATACTTGAGCGAACGATTGAATGAGATAGAAGACCTCGGATCTAGTCTCATCCATTCGGGCTGAGATTTCAGGAAATGTACCAAATCATCCGTGTTATAGACATTTTTTTGCCTTACAGCATTGAGCATGAAATGTCCATAATCCAAGGGATCCAAAGTCCCTAAACATGTTGTTCCTACCCCTAGAGGAACAAGGCTAACAAACCACAGCAATTCACAGAAGTTCTCCACCAGAAACTGCTCAAAAACAAGTCAATTCAGGATCAATTCAGAGGCTCCACTAGCTGTCTGCGCTGAAATACAGAAGTTACACTGGCTAGGTGCACTGCAACGCAGGTAGAAGCACTACCAGGGTGCGCTGAGCGGGAAGTGACAAATGGCAAGTTCATTCAACGAGGTGGAAAGACCTTGGAAGCTTCCAGAATCTTCTCCAATGACACTTGCCTCAAGGAATTCGACTAGTGATGAGTAAGAGGCTCTTAGTCTCCAAGTGGAAGCCAGAACTGACAGAGGGAGAGGACACTAGTCAGATCTCAAGCTGACTCATCCTCTCTCCAAACATCTATATATGGATCTCTCCTCCATGAGATCGAGAGGCTGGAATTTTGTTATTGCAAAGAATTGCTGTTGGTTTGAGATTGGAATCATTGGGTGCTTAATGCTTTGAAGGAAGGTGAAGATAGGAATTTCATTTGCTGGGAAGGAGATGCTGGATTGGAGCCCTCTGGGTTGTATCTCCTCCTGAACCTTGTTATTCATCAATAAAGCTATCTTGGTTTCTCCTATATACTGATGTATCTTTCATGTATGATTGCATTAGTATGTTTAGTTTATTTCTAATCCTGAACTAGTTATGAATATGAATCTATGTCTTTGTGTAGTGTTCTCTTCTTGTGATCTTGCAGGGACCTGTTGACGCTGGGTGAGCAAGAAGGCAAGTAGCTGGGAACTCCCAAAGAGAATAGAAATCGGATCGAGGGACAAACGGAAGACACCGGTTAGTCCATCCATCTCTCTTCATTCTTAATTCATAAAGGAAGAATACTAGAATAGCTGTTTCTGTTTGTTGCTAAGGCACTGTCACACCTTAGGTGGATAGGATCGTCCTGCATAGGCATTTTTCCCCACAACAAATTGGTGACTCCGCTGGGGAGATCTGTTTAGTCATTTTATTTGTGTCTCTATCATTGTTTGTTTCATAGACTCAACAGCAACAATCAAACTGCATCTGCTATTCTCAGATGCAAAGTAGACAGCTGTTGCTTTGATCCAATCACTGGATTTGTCTATGATCTGAACAATGGACTCACAAATGATTTGATGATCCTTTGTGATAGATCTTAGCCCTCCCTCAAAGCATCCCTTTGATTGTACCTTGCTTGTTGCTTTGATTTGGCCTGAAACTGTAGATTAAATAGCAAACTGTGACCCAGAACCCAGTGAGGAACTCTCGTTTCCCCTTCAGCGCAGACTCTGTGAAGAGGTTCTGCATTTCAACGCAGGTCCCGTGAAGGCTACCTGCGCTGAATGTCAAAACCTCTGTGTTAGGGGTGCGCTGATCCAGTTAGGCCTTGTGCAGCTGGGGTTTTCTGCTCTGTTTTTCCTTGTTTTGATCTCTGATTTTTGCAGCCTGTAACCAGCATAGGTACCTGTCTGATAACTCCTTTTCTCTGCTTAAATTCCGCCTCCTTTTGTACAAAAATATTGTGAGTGTTTTTATGTGTTTGTCGCGTCATTTATAGTTTTCCTTTGCAAGAGTGAAATAGTCATCCTGTAACCCTTGATTCAGATCTGTTGATTGTGATCTTAGGAGAGAGTTCATTAGCTATTTACAGTCGGTTATACATTCATTTTTGCTTTTGGTTTGAGTTTGTCTCTTTTGAGTGTCAAAACAAGTATTCATTTCGAAAATCGTTAAGTGTTGTAATCTCTTCTACCCTTTCTGATTTCGAAAAAGTAAACTTGTTTGTATTTGTCATTTAAAAGAAAATTCAAAGTTGTACAAAAAGCTTTCTTTTTAGGCATCAATATTAAGAGAGCGGAAAACAAACACCTGCGTTGTGCATTTGCATCTTGATAGTTTGCATGTTTGATTTAGGAAAAGTGCATTTAGAGTGTGTTGATTGCTCTTTGAGAAAAGATGGTGTCTTTCTTTTCCCTTTGTAGCTAGGATTTTCATTGTTGAAAAAGAGATAAAATTTGCTTATCATCTTTTAGATTGCATTTAGGAGTTGTATATACATCTCGTGGTGATCCAAAAAGGCGAACTTATAAGAAAGATCAACCTAAAATAAATTGAATGAACTTAACAACGCTTTGTAACTTAACGCACAACATAGAGGTTTAGGCTAGAGACGTGTTCTGGCATCGTAAAGCCTGGTGACTCTCGATCTCGCTGATGGTGGGTGATTCCTCTTGAGGGACGATAGCGCCAGTACAGATTGTGCTCCCACGTACCGTCGAGTATATATTGGGAGACCCCTATAGGCATAAAACCTTTATCCTTAGGAAGCCATGTCGGCCGCCCTACTGATCGCAATGCACTGAACACAGCATTCAGGAAGATCGACCGCCCGTACCTTAAAAAGTATTCTGCGGTTTTGCGAAAAGTTTGGCACACCCTCTACCTAGAACTCCAGAGAAGTTCCTTTTGGCCTTTTTCAGACTCTATAATAGAAAAAGTCCATCCGAGCATTTGTCACTTCGGGCTCGTTAAAACATCGAAGGAGACTAGAGTCATCTTTAGCTTTTTCTCGACTCTTTAAAATTGAAAAAGCAAGTTGTGTCTAAAGCGTCGTTAAAATTTATTTTAAACAGAACAATCACCCCTTCTTCCTGCGTTGATCTTTAGGTTGAGAAAATGGAGCATACCAACCAAGGAATTCCCCTTAGTGGAAATCCTAGTCCCTTCTCCTCTTGGGGAGATGTTGGTGCGCCCCATATGGCCACATTGTTGCTTCCAGGACTGACAATTGGCTTGCCGGTCTGGCTCTTCTCAACCAATGTCGTTCAGAACACCACTATTCCTGAACAGTCGAATCAACAGTTAGACCAGACCAGAGTTACCCACCAGCCTTCTACTTCATCTAATTCTTCCTCTCCTCCTTCCTCTTCGCTTGACAGAACTGGTAAAACAAAAAACCAAGTTCCTAAGGAGATGAAGGAAAAGAAAAAGAAAGAGAAGAAGAAGAAGGAGCCAAAAGCGACTGGGGGCAAACAAGTGTCGTCTGACAAAAATCCACACACAGCACTGACTAGGCCTAAATCGCCATGTGTCATATGCAAGGGAGACCACTTCCACAGAGATTGTCCCTACATCCCTCAGATACTAAGGGACTGGTCTCCCTGACTGCACAATTCGGTGGCGTCAACCTCTGATAGCCATGTTGACAGCACACCGTCAACTAGTGAAAGTGAAGCCACAGGACAGAGAGGGAAAGCTAGATTTCCCTGCAAACTGTGTGAAGGTGACCATGCCATCCACCGTTGTCCCTTCTTAGATGAGGATAAAAGAGTTTTGGAAGATCGCCCGGTTTTACCAGTGCAACTTCCTCCTGGATATCAAAAACTCCTGCCAAGTCCTTCACCAGTTGAGAACCCGGCTGGCCCGCTCAGATGGTCATCCGAAGCACCTATCATTGAGGATGAACCGTCTGAATCCATACCTGACGAAATTCAAAAGGTTGAGGCGGCAGTTGACCCAGTTTTGCCTTCAGAGGCTCTATCTTCGAATGATACCATCACAGAGGAGAATAAAGACGACACTGTCCAAATTCTCTTCATCAACACAGACTCCAACGAATAAGGGGGCAATTTTCCCATTCCTTTATCACAGGAAGGAACTTCGTCAGAGTCATACCCGACTGTCTATTCGGTCCCACCACCAAGAAACCTAGTTGTCTCCTTCGACTGGAACCAACTAGGCAGACCCTGTTTGCCAGCAATCATACCATTCAGAATTATCGTTCAAATATATAGAATGGTAATGGCTGGCACCATCATTGATGAGGGGGCATCTGTGAGTATCCTTTCCTCTATTTCTTGGAAAGCGCTTGGTTCGCCAGCGCTTTTGCCTGAAATGAGAAATCTGACAGGCTTTGATAAAGGAACTAGTCGACCTTTAGGGATCCTCCCCAATGTGCCTATCACATTGAAAGGGAAGACCATTCAAATGAACGTGATGGTCGTTCAAGGACCCTTGGATTATAACCTACTCCTTGGATGAGACTATATATATTGCATGGGAGCCATCGTCTCCTCACTCTTTAGAGTAATGTGTTTTCCACACGAAGGGAGAGTGGTCAAGCTCGTGGACCAGCTTTCATTTCCCAGATCACGCATCGCAAATAGTCATATACCATCCCTAAATGGTCTCTTCACGCAAGAAATGTCTCAACCCATGGTCCATCCTCCCGATGAGCGTGAGTGATTCAGAAGGATATGACTGGAACCCAGGGGGCATGCGTCCTGGTCTGCTTCGGCAGGAGAACTTTGGGTATAGGGTAGGTTTACGCGGGAGAATATGACTAGTCTGTACCCCGCCCATGCTGGAAGAGGGTTATTCTAGAATAAGATTCTTTTGTCAAAGCTATGTGAGTTGACAGATGAAGTCTCTCACCTTTGTCTATTTCGGTAGATATCGCCGAAGAAGTGTTTTGTTTGAAAGATTAACGAGACAATCTTTGGGTAACCTGAAAGAGGTAGGCCTCTCCCGGTAAAACAAATGTTTTATTGGACTAAGAAGGGGTAACCTTGAAATCGTACTTTATGCCTGGGGGCATGCAAACCTTTTGGAGTGCAAGCAAGGGGCGGCTATTTATTTTTTAAATTTTTAGGTCCTCCCTTTAAACCTGTAGGTCTAACCCTTTAAACTCGTAGGATTAGTCGTTTCCGAACTTGCATAACGAAATGATCCGGAGCAAAGCTTTGTAAGATCTAAGCTCCATAAAAAATAGCATCTTCAATGAGACATTCTTATCATATGACTGGATTAATCGAGTAGTTTTAGCACACAGTTCATGCTCGTTAAAAAATAAACGCAAGATCCGAGCAGTTTTAGCGCATAGTTCATGCTCGTTAAAAAATAAACATAAGATCGAGCAAATGTTTCCACCCGCATTTAAGCTCGTTAAAAAATGAACTATCTTCCGGTAAATAACCACCGTGAATGTAACATTGTCAGCCATTAAAGCCTTGGTCGTGTTTGCACCGTCACCTCCACTTTTCCATTGGCCGATCATTCACCTCCATATGATTGTTTACCCATTTTGAGGAACAGCTGTGAAGAGTGATTTCACTAGCCATCCTTGTGACACTGCCATGATTGGAAAATTCCAACCCGTACCTGGAATCAGCTGCTAACCCGTTTTATCACTCGTTCCTCAAAAGACGAGTCTTCTTTAAGCTCTTTTCATCTGACTCGTAAAATATGAAAAGATTGCCGAGTTTTGGCCTTCCAACTCGTTAAAGCGACCGGAAGCGCTATCCCTCCTCTAGATTTTAATCTTTTTGGACCTAAGGGATTGTTGCACAAAAAGATCAAGCGCTTGTTTTGTTCGGCTCATTAAAACTATCGAAAACTCATCCCTTCTGTATTGTTTTATACTTTTTCAGACTTAAGGGATTAGATGACGAAAAAGGGCTTTCGGAGTTGACTTTACGTACCTTTTCAGACTCTCTAAAAATGAAAAGGACCGAGTTATCTTTGTCGTTAGACTCGTTAAAAGCGTTAAATAGCGACAAACTTGTCTTTAGACGAGAACGAGTTTCACTATCGCTAGGCTCGGTAAAACATAGCGATGGGCTTTCCCGAAGGGCAAGTTATAGAACAAGCATATGTTATCCTCCTCAAGCTTGACAAAAATAAAGAGGTACTGGTCAGCAATGACTGGGGAAAAATTGGGAGAAACTCAAGAAAACTTTGATGGTAGCAAGTCACTCTTGAACATGACACTTTTCCTCCGTACCACAGTCGGGTTGCGTTGTTTCATTCACCGGTCACATCACCATGGTCTCGCCATACCATCCATATTTGGGGTAATGCTACCGATCCATCGCATAAGTGTTGCCATATGTTCAAGAGAAGTCGTTCAGAGAAGTCAACCGTGTCCCATCCACTGCCATACATTATCCTTCATCCTTTCATGACCGCCACCCTGAATCATATGTCATCAGATTGTTTTCACCTCCATCAAAATCATTTGCTCCGTTCCGTGTCACTGATGTGGGATTCATTAAGGCCCTCCTTTGACGGATCGCTTCTTGTCAACATCAGCTCATTATCCAAGAAGTTGATCTAGGAACACCCCCTTCAGTACTTTGAAGCTTGCATGCCTCAATGGCAAGTTTCTCACTTCCGCCGACAGGTATACATCATTGACCTTCGACCGAAAGATTTTGCGTGGTTTTCGACGCCAAGTCCTTTATTCACACCACGTGAATTGTACTGCAGTACCTTGAGGTTCATTATCATTATCGGTGATTCCTCTCGCGCTTGTTAACGGTTTACCTCATTGACCGGTAATCAAGAGATGTCTTTCCATGCTCGACTTCAGAACATTTCTCACATGGATTGACTTGTACTCAGAGTGAAGATCGAACGAGTTTGAAGACCCCGGATCTAGTTTCATCCATCCGGGCTGTGATATATATTCAAGAAAGATAAAGACATTGACATGTACATCATTGCAGCAGATAATCATCCTACACAAAGGATGATAATTTCATCAAAATTATCAGTCTACCATCACACGATTGTCTGTTCTATGTACAGAAAAATGAATTTATAAAGCTGAGCATGGGAATGCCCACCTCAGCTAGATCATGAAAGCAGTATGAAAAATAATGTATTGTATTGTATCTTATTACAGGTCTCCTCCCAGCATTGAATGAACTTCGGATCCTCCTAATAAAGCATTTCACCCGATAAATGGCCTCATACTTTAGGGGGCAACTGTTATAGACATTATTGTGCCTTACAGCATTGAGCATGAAATGTCCATAATCCAAGGGATCCAAAGTCCCTAAACATGTTGTTCCTACCCCTAGAGGAACAAGGCTAACAAACCACAGCAATTCACAGAAGTTCTCCACCAGAAACTGCTCAAAAACAAGTCAATTCAGGATCAATTCAGAGGCTCCACTAGCTGTCTGTGCTGAAATACAGAAGTTACACTGGCTAGGTGCACTGCAACGCAGGTAGAAGCACTACCAGGGTGCGCTGAGCGGGAAGTGACAAATGGTAAGTTCATTCAACGAGGTGGAAAGACCCTGGAAGCTTCCAGAATCTTCTCCAATGACACTTGCCTCAAGGAATTCGACTAGTGATGAGTAAGAGGCTCTTATTCTCCAAGTGGAAGCAAGAACTGACAGAGGGAGAGGACACTAGTCAGATCTCAAGCTGACTCATCCTCTCTCCAAACATCTATATATGGATCTCTCCTCCATGAGATCGAGAGGCTGGAATTTTGTTATTGCAAAGAATTGCTGTTGGTTTGAGATTGGAATGATTGAGTGCTTAATGCTTTGAAGGAAGGTGAAGATAGGAATTTCATTTGCTGGGAAGGAGATGCTGGATTGGAGCCCTCTGGGTTGTATCTCCTCCTGAACCTTGTTATTCATCAATAAATCTATCTTGGTTTCTCCTATATACTGATGTATCTTTGATGTATGATTGCATTAGTATGTTTAGTTTATTTCTAATCCTGAACTAGTTATGAATATGAATCTATGTCTTTGTGTAGTGTTCTCTTCTTGTGATCTTGCAGGGACCTGTTGAAGCTAGGTGAGCAAGAAGGCAAGTAGCTGGGAACTCCCAAAGAGAAGAGAAACCGGATCGAGGGACAAACGAAAGACACCGGTTAGTCCATCCATCTCTCTTCATTCTTAATTCATAAAGGAAGAATACTAGAATAGTTGTTTCTGTTTGTTGCTAAGGCACTGTCACACCTTAGGTGGATAGGATCGTCCTACATAGGCATTTTTCCCCACAACAATCCGTACAATGGATTTGCATTGATGGTCATTCCGATCATGGGTCTATATCTATAGACGATTGTCTATGTACTTGTAATGAAAGTTTATATGCTGAGCATGGGTATCCCTTCCCTTAGCAATTCATGAGAAACCACTTCAGAACCTCCTCATCACATCGTAAAGCATATCACTCAACATTATTATTTTCGAATTCATTCTTTAGGGGGAAACTATTACAGATCCATTTGGGCACATCACTCCCATCATCCAGATTAGAGTTTTAGGGCTCATCAAACCTTAATTTCAGTTGATACATGCCATAAACAATTCAACCTTTTGAATGCCTCCTTCCCAGACAGTTTCATGGCCTGAAGACATCCTGAAATGGCCTCTAGAGGGACCAGTGTAAGTAGGCCCATGTAAGGGTGCATTGTAGAGCAGTTAAGTCCATGCAGAGTGCTCTGCAGAGCACTTAGGCCCTCTTTGACCTACACTGGGCATTTTTGTGTGAAATTTACATAGGGTTTGGGGAATATTCTTATCTTCTGGAGCCTTTTAGAAGATCCCCACACTTATCATCTCCTATGAGCTCGAAAATGGATGAGGAATGAGTTAATATACCTCCTATCCTCTCATCACTTCCTCAATGGAAATAATTCTAAGTATGGAAGGCCATTCAATACCCTCATTGATGACAAAGCCTCCTCCATCTTCCTATAAATTGATCACTCATCTAAGTGATTAGGGGCTGGACTTTAATGAATTGTAATGAGATAATGTTAGTTAGAGAATTGAGACTATTGTAAGTGTTGTTATGGCTACCAGAATTTCATGCTTATGATGTGATGTGGATGGAACCAAAGTTGGAGGAGTGACTTTGAATCAGGCCTCATGTTCGTAATTATTCCTTCTATTCAATAAGGTATTTACACCTTTTTCCATATGCTTATCTTGATATGTGATGCTTATATGTGTGAATGTATCTGATTCCATTTACTTCTAATCAATAGATCTTTTTCTTTGATTGGTTCTTTGTCTTCTATTGATGTTTACAGGTACTTCTCAAGCGTGTTAAGTACAGGAAGGAGCGACAAGACCAATACAAAGGAGGCAAGAGGAAAGCGAAAGTACAAGTAGGTCCTATCATTCTCTTTGTCTTATATATTTTTTATAGAAAAAGGTTAAAGTTCTTTAAACTGTTGTTCTAGATATGGCTACTTATCTAGGGAATTAGTATTTATCCATAGATACCAATTCTTCATAATAGTGCCTTCCCCTTATCACCCTATGTATCATATAAGTGTAACTTAAAATTCATCCAAAATTAATCATCATTGTATTAATAAGAAAACCAATATTGACATATGTCTAAATTCAAATAGAAACTTCACAAAGTAAATGATAATCATAACATACAAGGTGTCATTCTTGATCTGATAGATTCACTGGAAAAGAAACTGAACGGGCGGGAGCGAAGTAGGAAGACAAACCACTGTTTCAAGCTATTACAGAGGTAGTCCTCCATGAAAGGATGCACAGGAGGGAGATCCACTCCCTCCTACAAGCAGGCTATGGCTAGCAGGGGAAAAAACGAATGGAAAATGACAGAGAGCCTTCAAAAGGAAGGGATAGAAGCAGTGAAGAAGTGCAGTAGGGAACTAAGTCAAGGGCGCACAATGATGCAATGGAAAAAGAGGAAGAAAATAATAAACATGGCTCTAAAGACAGAGCACACATGGGACCATGCAAACCCAAGGTGGCGGTAACTCCCAAAATCATTTTAAATGATCCAACACTGCAGGCGCACAGGGATCACATGCAAACATATGCAATCATTTCTAAATTAATGGGGTTGTGGCCCACTGAAAATTCCTTATAAATGTGGATTAAATACCAATGGAAACCAAAAGGCAGCATTGACCTACATCTTGGGTCCAAGGGATTTTTAGCTGTAGTATTTGCAACTATTGAAGATAAGGATAGAGTGTTTGAAGGAGGGCCATACTTTTATGTTGAAGTAGGCCTCTATATGGGACCTTGGATTATGAATTTTGTTCTGGAACATGAAACTTTTACTTCAGTCCTAGTTTGGGTAAGACTCTATTCTCTACCTCTTGATTACTAGCAAACATAATCTCTATCAACCATAGGAAATAAGTTAGGATGTTTTGTCAAAGTTTCTGAGGCCACTAGAAGGGGAAAGTATACTTCCTTTACTATAATATGTGTGGAGATGGATCTCTTTGGAGTTTTTCCGGATGAGGTTATTCTGGAAGTTTTTGATGAAGAATGGATACAAATGGTAGATTACGAACATATTTCATTCAGATGTCGCAAATGTCACGAGCATGGACATCTATTCAGAGACTGCCCTCTCAGTAAGATAGAGAGAAAACAAAAGCTGATACACTGAAGGATCCAAAAAGCTTCTACAAGGTGGAACAAAAAGGAAAAGGAGGCAAAAGAGGACTAAGAACACACAATGTTGCAGGGAAACAAGCTAACTAGAACATGTTCGTAGACGAAGGTCTAATAGAAACAGATAAGGCAAAGGGAGGAAGCCTAGTGGAGGAGGAGAAAGTATAAGACAGTGAAAAAATACAAGAAAGAAACAAACAAAAAGAATTTATGATAAGTAATGCAGAACAAGAGATGTTTCTTGAAATGACCCCAAGTGAGATGGAAATGGAGGACCATGAACTCTAGGAAATTCTTGAGAAAGAGAACCTAGATTTAGAAGGTTTCTTGAATCAAGGAACCAAAGGGTTAGACTCATTACCTATAGAGGATTTCAATAGGGTTCAACAACTGTTTTTATGGAAAAACCAAACTAAAGGGGTCGACAGACTAAAACACAAAGATAGACAAGGCAACAAAGGAGTGAAAACGATGAAAAATACAGCAGGACTAGCACCTAGAATCCCAGGAAAGAAGAGAGGCAGAAAAAAAGCAGAATGAGTTGTTGATGGAATGTGGAAAGCTAAAGATAGATTCAAGTAAGATCAAAGACCTATCCAGTTACTTCTTTACTAACATTTAATTATGAAGTTCACTTCTTGGAATATCAGGGGTCTAGGTAGTAAAAGGAAGCAAAGGTTACTGAGTAATAGAATGAAACAAGCATCTTCAGATGTGATTTTCATTCAGGAACTAAGTGTTCCATTTAGAAGATAAGAGATATCCATAGTAAATGGTTCAATATATTTGAGTTTCTAGAATTCAAAGCAGAGAATACAGCAGGAGGTATTCTCACTCTTTGGAATCCACAGAAAATCGACTTAATAGATGTGGAGGCATCTACGGATTATTTATCTATAGTAATTCAACCAATAGGAGATAAGGAAACCTATTGGGTAACAAATTTCTATGGCCCACAAAGAATGGATGACAAACTCAAGCTTCTAAACTCTCTGGAGATCCTCAGAAATAGATATGTAGGAATACCCTAGATCTTAGGGGGTGATTTCAACATGATTAAACCACTCATAGAAAAAAAAGGGGGAACTAGAGTTCTAGGCAAAGACTCTTTAGCTTTTCAAACCTTTATTGATAAGATGAAACTGGTGGATATTGAAATGAATAATGGAATCTTCACCTGGAACAATAAAAGAGGAGGAGAGTCTTAAGTAGCTTCCAAATTAGATAGATTCATAATCTGAGAGGATCTTATGCTCAATGATAAGGAAATGGTAGCAAGGATGCTCCCCTTTGGCAGCTCAGATCACTGGCTAGTACAATTGGAGGTTCAGGGCATTGGTAACCTTAGGAACAAACCTTTTATATTTGAGAATATCTGGCATTCCCACCCAGATTTCATCAACAACATAACCAAGTGGTGGGTAGAAGATTTAACCATTCAAGGAACCCGAATGTTCCTCCTACAGAAAAGATTAAAACACATCGAGCTCCAGCTTAAAGATTGGAACAAGAATGAATTTGGAAATATCTTTGAAGAGAAAAAATTTATTGAAGGCAGAATGCAGGAACTTAACCAAACCCTTATCAAGGAGGGCCATGACAAAGTTAGAAGTGATCAAGCCACCAAATATTAGCAACAATGGGAGAATATATGCAAACAAGAGGAAATATTTTGGAGACAAAAATCTAGAGTCCAATGGCTAAAAGAAGGTGAACGTAATACCATATTTTTTCACAAATCCACCATAGCAAATAGAGCACATAATAGAATTTCTTTGATTAAGGATAAAAGAGGAAATAATCTCAAATCTGATGAAGAAATAGAGGTTGTTCTAGTCCAACAATTTCGAAACATAGCACAGGAAACCTGTTACGAATGAGATCACTACATCTGAGACTTCACTAAGCATATACCCAGGATGGTTTCTAGACAAGATAATGTTAACCTTTACATGCCTGTGATTGAAGAGGAGGTTAGTGGGGTTCCCAAAGAAATGCAGAATGGTAAGGCGCCAGGCTCGGATGATTTCAATGTCGACTTCTTCAAAGCTTGCTAGAATATTGTCAAACAGGACATTCTGCAAGTAGTGGAAGATTCCAGGAGGCACATAACCATTTTGAAAGCTCTAAATTCCTCTTTTATAGCCCTGATCCATAAACAGGAGCTGGCTCAAACCCCTGATAGATTCAGACCTATAGCTTTATGCAATGTGGTTTTCAAGATAATATCAAAGGTGGTAGCTAACGGACTCAAACCCCTGTTGCCTTCATTAGTTTTGGGGGAACAATCTGGATATGTGGAAGGAAGACAAACTCTTAATAATATCATCCAAGCTCATGAAGTGGTGCACTCTCTTACTAGTAAGAGAAAAGCTGGAATGATCATGCAACTGGAAATAGCCAAAGCTTATGATAAGGTGAATTGGAACTATATCAGGAAAGTTCTTATTGATTTTAGGTTTGACCACAATTGGGTAAGATGGATCCTGACTTTGATTACTTCTTCTAGTTTTTCAATTCTATTCAATGGATCTCCTTCGGAGACTTTCACCCCTTCCAAAGGCCTTAGGCAGGGTGACCCTCTCTCTCCCTTTCTCTTCATCCTCATGAATGGAAGGACTGGGCAGGGTATCAAGCATGCAAAAGTTGTTGGTAACATCAGGGGTATACAACTCTCCAACAATGGTCAGGCCTTAACTCATCAAAAATTTATGGATGATACCATGCTGCAGGGAATACCCACAATCAAAAAAGCTCTTTCTTACAAACAAATCCTTAGTGACTTTGCCATGGCCTCTAGTATGGAAGTTAATCTTTCCAAATCTAAGATTTTTTTCTTCAATACTAACATTTCTATTCAGAGGAACATATCTAGAATTCTGGGCTTTCAAAGAGACTCTCTCCCATCGAAATACCTGGGGGTTAATTAACTGCAAAACCATTACACAAGAGTATTTGGGAGCCGATGATTAGTAAGCTACATGACAAGACCAGGAAATGGACAATGAGATCATTAAACTTAGCTGGCAGGTTGGTCCTCACAAAGGTTGTTCTTCAATCAATCCCAATCTTTATGCTATCAGCTATCCCTGCCCCTAAAGGAATCCTACATTGAATGAGAAACATACAAAGAGACTTTCTTTGGGGCAAGGGGGAAGAAAAGAATAAATGGGCCTTAGTTTCTTGGGATAAAATTTGCAAACCAAAAAACCACGGGGGTCTTGGATTGGATGATCATGAGATTCTTAGTAAGGTTCTAGGGGCAAAACTATGGTGGCGATGGATAAAGGAACCAGTAGCACAATGGGCCATTACTTGGAAAGAAAAATATGCATGTTCTTGGCTAGATAATGACTACATAAGGATGGATGGGAATATAAGAGGATCTCATATTTGGAACAAATCTTAGGATAACAGAAGCTTAATTCAAGACTACAGCTTCTGGGAAATTAGAGAGGGAGACTTAGCCTTATTCTAGGAGGATAGATGGCAACAAGAACTTATTCTGTTATAGGAGGATTTGGAGGACCTCAAAGTAGAGACAGACACCAAGGAGCTCACCCAGGTAAAGGACTTTTGGGATCAAACTAATAGTCCATGGAAATGGAGAAACTAGAAGAAACTTGATCTCTGAAATGACAATCCTCTAAAAACTAAGGCCGAAAGACTGATGAAAATGTTAGAGCAAAGGAAAATTCTAGATTCAAGGGGGCACGATCAACAAATATGGGGCAACAACAATGAGGGGAAATTTAATCTCAAATAAGCTAAACTCATACTCCTTGAACTTGATTCCCATGCTCTTGACAGGATTTGGTAAAAGTTATGGGAACATCAGGGTTGGATGAAAATCAAACATATTCTGTGGCTAGTTATGCAAAGGAAAATCCTGACCTGGGATAGTATTAGGAAGAGGGGTTTCCTAGGGCCTTCTAGATGCCAACGTTGTGAGGCTCAAGAGGAGACCATGGAACACCTTCTCAACAACTCCATTTTCACCTCTAGATTATGGGATTCTTTTACCGCTATCTTCCAACAATCTGACGAAGATATTGGAGGTCTTTTCAATACCCTCACCAAATGGAGAAGGAAATTTTCAGATAATGAAGTTCTTGGTTTAGCATGGGCACTTACACCAGGCTTCATTATATGGAATGTTTGGAAAGAAAGGAATAATAGAATCTTCAAGAATGTTAAGAAATCTTCCCAAGGTATTTATGATCTGATCCTAAAACAGATTGAGGAAACGTTTAGTACTACTGTTTGAAATCTTAACTCAAATCCCCCTTTTGCTACAAATTTGAGGATTCTCTGTAGGCTAGAGTTGTAGGGACTTGTTCCTTAGGGCTTCGTCAGGAAAGTTTCAATGGTGGATCCTGAGCTAGACTTCTGGCATCCTCCCCCTAAGGGCTTTTTAACATTCAACATTGATGGGGCTTCTAAAGGTAATCCGAGCCTGGCAGACCATGGAGGGGCGTTAAGGGATGACAGGGGAGATATTTTGTTTATCTTCCATGGTCACTTAGGAAAGGCCACCAACAACATGGCGGAGCTAATGGCCATGGAACAATGTCTTGAGTTCCTGGTTCAGGAAAATTTCCAAAATACGATCATTGAAGCTCACTCCAAGTTGGTTATTAACTCAGTCAAAAGAATAAGCTAGGGAACAAAACCAGAAAAGGCCTCTAAAAACTGGAGGCTAATTCAAGTCTTCTAATGGATTCATAGTCATCTACAGAGCCTGAGAATATTTAGTTTTGCACATGTGTGAAGAAAGGCCAATAAACTAGTAGATTTGCTAGCCAATCAAGGAGTGATCTGCACAGATAATAGGGCAGTGATGAAATGGCCAGAGTTCCCTCAAAACGGACTAAAAATGAAATGTCGAAACCAAGGAAATGAAGACAATTCAGTGTTCCTTAAGAGAGCCATAGAGGCAGGTATAGTTAACTAGTAGTAGTTTGTTTAGAGGTATGCTCACAATGGGGTCTTTTGAAAGCGATTTGAAGAGGTCAATCGGCGATTCCTAAATTAATTGGTTCACTGAAGTTTCCAGTTGTATTGACGAGGATGAAAGGTCTTCAGGGGTTGCAGGAAGGATGGCAATGAATGCTTTACTTATCGGGTCAAGGAGGGCTAACGATGCAAACAGTCAAAAGCAGATGACATTTGGAGACCACGAAACCAAAGATCTTTAAATTTTATCTTTTTACTGCGTCCTGAGTGGTTTTCAGGTGATCATGGCACTAACAAGCGGGAATCGGTATTGCCCTTTCCGGAGTGATCCCACTCGTTGTGCTCCACGTGGCGGTGGGGTCGGGAGGAATACCACCCTCATCGCACGCTAACATCCATGAATGTAGGCAGGTGCGATATCTATCTCCACCGTTGGATCTCACAATGCGAATCAACAGATCAGATTGCTTGTGCAGGTTTGCAGATCCTTGCTATAAATGGTGAGAAGCCTATCAATGCGATATGGTCTACCACTGTTAGATCAAATGAAAAGGTTCATCGCTTGAGATTAAAGAGGAAGGCTAGGTTTGGTGGGAAAAGTGTATCACAAGGGATAAGAGGCTCACTGTGCAGGCAACTATACCAAAGTTTAAGAAATCAGGCAAATATGATGCCTTTACATGCAAACAACCATGTGTTCTTTTCAGGTTCGATTTCAAACTCATGTATTTTTCTTTTGAGAAATGTAAAGTTTGGAGATAGGGTGTAGGGTATAGTTTTGATTAGGTAGCTCTATAGTCAATGACCATGAGAGTTTTGATGTATTCTATGTATTTCATTTTTTTATTAATGAATTGGAAGGTCTGACTCTTGCATTAGCAAAAATACAATATTGCTTACAAGTTGGGTAAAATTGAATACATAACGCCCCCATAATAGCAATATTTGAATTTATTCTATTCAAATTGTAATCAATGAGAAACTCTTCCACTGTAGCTATTGATTTAATGACACATACGAATACACAATTTCCTTCATGTCCCTCAAATATGAAATTGGATTTCTTCTTTTTTTCGATAGGGCATGTACTATATATAAACCATACAATATTACTTTCTACTTTTGGCCTTCCATCAATATACATAGTTGCGCCTTTATTTTCGTCATTGTATTTTGGTTGTATATAATTTGTGGCCACTCCATATATTTGCATACATTTGGTATATTGGGCTATTCGTACCCAATAAATGTAGTTGTAACAAGGTCTAACAAACTCCATCCATTCAGTTAATCCTCTATAACATACCCTTATGTCATCCATGGAAAATAGCCCCAAACCATGTAATGACAATGGGGAAATGCGATATATCCTTTCATTGATAGAAAAATTAGTGTTTATTTCAGGAATATCCTTGGGTGTGCATTGAGTCACTGGATGTTTGTACCTCAAGCGCACCTCAATGACATCTATGTTGTCATTATCATATGACAATGAACCCCCTTTAGCAAGAAAAGTTTCCATTCGTTTATGGAATTTTCTTCTTATCTTTTCACCTTTAGTTGATGTTCGCATGCTAGATGACTTCATAGATGTTTGGTCAATTTATTCTACCCTACTTGAACTTCCATCACTCAATGAAGATAGATATGACAAATACCTATTTGGTTGAACATCCTATAACACTCCATCAAATGAGATAAAATTTTAGCAAGTGTCATAAGGGATGTTGAGAAACATCTTGACAAAACCACAAGAACATTATATTAGTACAAGTGATTTATAAGGAAGTTATTTATGTTTAAAATATTCAAGTAATATTTAACAACTTGAGAACTTGAGAACCTATTCACCCTAACCATTGAACTCACTCGATAACTTGATAACTCAACATAATCTTATAGCATTTAATCTTCAATTATAGAAAACTACCCACATACTTCAATATATTGAAGAATGTAACTTGTTTCAGTGGAATAAAATGAAACTTTTTTGGATGTCGAGGTTGTTGAGATTTATAGCTTGGGAGGTACTCCAAATCCTAGGCTATAGGGTTTTGGAGGGATTGGCACAACAAATTAACTTGTGGGCTAGGAACCCAAGTGGGTGGGTGTGAACCAGAAGATATTTCAATCATTTGACACATGGAGGTGTTATAGGACTTTGAAAGGAACCAGAGGAAATGAAATCATTGAAATCTGAGTTGTCTATGACAATATTTTGATTTTTCTATATGGTTGGTGGGTTTGCACATGATTTGTTCAAGTCCTATTATGTAATTTTATGAGTTGTCAATCCCACAATAGAAGATTAGGTGAAGCCCTTGAGAAGTATGTAAATTAGAGTGAGGAGAAGCCTCATTCTCACCAACCCAAGTATAATTCATCATAAGTGGGGAGTACGTAAAGTAGTCATAGGCTAAAGGAGTCTTGTTAAGTGTAGGAGGAATTTTTGGATCTGTTTTGTCTCTATTCCAAATTTCTGTTCCCAATCACAATATCTCTATTTGGAAAGAGCGTATATAGGAGCTATATAGACACATTAAAATACACTGTCTAGGTTGTTTTGATGAAATCGTAGAAAAGAAAACTCAACACAAATATTCTTACCACTACCAATAGGTGCTGCAAGTAAAACATTATCATCTGAGTTATAAATAACTATAGATACCTGAGTTTGAATAGTATTGAAGTGTCTAAACTATTGATGTGGTGCTTCATATGAAGGATTTCTTAATGCAAATAGAAGAAGTGGATGTAAGTATAGCAACTCAGTTGGAGGTGGTTATTTCTATGGAAAAATAAGATGTCTAAATGAAACTCGCAGTATTTTTGTGACCCCAACCACTTATCAGATATAATGCAAATATAGTACTAGGGAGGAAGAGGTTCATGATGTTGAAGAATGTGACTATTGTCATTCTTGATAGTTGTATTTGTGAAAAGAAAGAAAAATATTTTTTTATTGTAATATAAATTTGACTTATTAATGCATGCGTTTCATTCTTGGTTATTGGTTGATAGGTCAAAGCCTCCATTGTAGGCTTCTAGGATTATATATTGAGTCATTATCATTATTATTTTATGATAGACCATTGTTGGGATCTTTGTGTCAAGAAATAAAATTATTTTATCCTCCTCCACCAAGCCAACTTCCTAATCCTTCAATTTAGCTTCAAGAAATTTAACAAGCCAACCTCAAACAACTTGACAAGTCAGCCTTATTTTGAAGATTTGAACCGCTATAGATACACAAGTGAATTAAACCTATTGAAGGGTTACAATACATTTTATCTATAGTGTAGAAGAAGGAATAAAAATAAAAGAAAATAACATCCTATGACTAGAAGAGAAGCAATCCAAGATAAGATTGTAGCTAGTAATTCTCTATCAAAAGGTGCAAATTTTTCTAAAGTATTACAAGGTCAAAAAATATAGGAGACCGAAACTTGCACGAAAAAATTAGAAATAAATAGAAACTCTAATCTTGATGCTTATCAATTTGAATTAGTTATGGAAGGTTGAATTGGTGGATTAAAAGATGTCACTTATCTTCGTCTAAGGTCCTAGTTGTCTCAAATTTATCTAAATATACTAATGGAAGAGTTTGATTGGGTTTTCCCTTGTTAGGGGCTTTTCCCTGGCTAAATGCCTACATCTTGTGTCCTCTTTTGTTTGTGATCTTCATTGGTTGGAAGTAGTCTTGATGATAAGGAAAATAAAACTTAAAATGAAGAAATAATAAGTAAATATCACAAAATAGATGGATTGTATAGTAAAGGAACATGAAATACAAGGAACCAAAATGATGTGATTACTCCCTCAATAGGAAATATTACAATTTTAAAAAAATGATGAAAATCATCTCCTAGAATTCAAGGGAATTATGTAGTCCTAGAAATATTTCATCAATTAGGGATTTGATTAAAGAATAAAAGCCCCAACTCCTCCTACTTTAGGAGATTAAATCATAATACTATGAAGTTATGCATAAATATAATAACATTTGGAATCTTATTTATGGTTGGGAAACAAGTTCTAGGGGTTTATCTATGGGAATTTATACCCTTTGGAATTCCTCTCTTTTAAATTTAAATCAAGTTAGGCATTTTCATCATTGGTTAGTGACAAATCTCTCTCATCTCTCATTTAACACTATTTCAATGTAGTTAATCTTTATGTGCCTCTAATTTATCATGAGAAAGTATAATGTTGGAAATTCGTAATGGATTTAAGGGATTAATATTTCAGTTCAAATTACTTTGTAGCAAGAGACTCTAACACCATGCTTCATCACTATGAGTAAAGTGGGGGGAGGTGAGGGGTGATTTTTTGGGATCTAATCATTAAGGAAATGGAGAACCCAATTTGATTTCTTGATTTAGTGAATATCTTGGTAGATAAAGGGAAACTTACATGGATGAATATATCAATTATTGGTACATAGTTGCTTCACAGAAGGTAACATATCTTTGTCTTCTCAAATTATATCTTATGTTGGATTAGGTCACTAAAACATCACCTTTTCTATGATTAAACAAGATGATTATGGTCCTTTTTTTTCATTTCAATAATTTTTTTCTCTAAGACCCCTCCTTCTTCACCTTGTTTCTTGAGTTCAGAGAAAGTGGGTGGTTGGTTCATTGGTTCACATCTAGGAAAAAAATATTAAAAATACGAAGATCACTCTAAAGGTTGGGATGAGAAGTTTATATCAATTAGTAAGTAAAGATATCAACTACCTCAAATATAAAATATGGAGAGCTCAAAGGTTCATGGAGTAGGAATAAGTCACTCCTTCTTTAATGATTGAATAAAAATAAACCTTCTAGTGCTACAAATCTACAATGAGGGAAGAAGAATAAAAATGGAGGTAAAATTCCAAGAGTTTGTGGCTCTAATTAAGGGATATAAACACTATTTTTTTTCACAAACAAGATAAAGTACAACACTAGTGTAACAATGTCAAGGAAATCACCACCAATGAAGGAGAGACACTAAGTCCAAATGAAAAAATCAAAGAAGTAGAATATAACCCTTATGCCACCCTATATATTGAAACTAGGAGCCAAGATAGATTGAGTACAAATATTATGCAAGAAAATAATCCATGTATTATAAGAAACAAAGGCATTGCTTGCCTAATGTAGGTTATACCAAAAGATGAAATCTTTGATGCAATCAATGATTTTGAACTATTGTATGTGCAACCTGATTATCCTCCTGATTTTTCAAAGGTTTTTTGTTTTAGCTGCGTTGGATCCATGTTCCTAATTGCCATCAGGGGGGTTCAAAGGGGGGCGATGATGACTTTTATGAGCCCCCCTTGGCGGGGGTTCAAGGGCAGTGCCCTGAAGTTGAATATGGATGATAAATTTCCTTGTAGAATATTGTAATTTCATAGTCAATCTGGTTCGTTCATTAGGGAGATGATCTGATCGTAGAAGTTATGTTAATTTATGGTTTTTTTTCCCTAGAAGAAAACCCTCGATTTATATGAGGGAATTGTATTATGGGTGCATATGATTATTCTAAGCTAGAGACAAAGGAGGTTGGGTGAGAGCAAAGATGAAATTGTAACGAATATTCTATAGGTTGTATCTCTTTATTTTTCTAGATAATATAAAAGGAAGGATTAGATGTTTCTTCATGTATGTAGCCCAAATTGGGTGAACCACATATACCTATGTCTCTCTTATTTTATGCATTTCTGTATTTTTGTTTTTGCAACATTTTGTATATTTCATTGCTCTGTTAATTAATTTCTAAAATGAACATGATAGTATTAGGTATATATGAATTCATCATTAATTTTTTAAACTATTGTTGGAATATTATTAAATTTGTATTGGTGTGGATGGTATGAATTATTCAATATGTTCATCATTCCTTGTAGTTGAGAGGAGGGACAAATTAATATTTGTTAAGTATAGTCCCAAAAGAGGCAATTGCATAATACTTTTTACATTCAAGATGATGTCATAGTGCAATGTGTCTTACAATATTATGTCTAAAATCATTGCTAACATATCAAAAGTATACTCCCTAAGATTATATTATAAAACCGAGGTGGTTTTGTGAGGAAGAGACAAATTGTGGAAAATATCGTTCGTATACATGAAGTTATCCCCTTTAGTGGGAATAATGTGGAAAAGTGGATGATCCTCAAGTTGATATGGAAATGTCTTTAATTTCATCAAACTTAGATTCATGTTTGGATTCCCTTAGAAACTTGAGTTTAATTCAATATTCATTGCTCGGATCTCCACATGTATCAACAATTTGTTAGCTTCTCATTTATGCAATGGGTTCTATATGCATTGTTTTGTGTTAGGACTTTGTTAGGGATGGCCCTTATCAACTTTCATGTATATCATCATGGTGTAATCTCTTAGCTATAAATTTAATATAAATTGTTTTGGTATTTTATTTCAAGTAGGTATGATTGGTGGAATCAAGTCATTCATAGGAAGAATCTAGGAGTGTGACGTCATTGCCTTGAGCAAGTCATATAATTTATAAAAGGTTCAAAGGTCTAGAGGATTATCAATGTTGTTTTCCCTCCTTAATATTCACTAACTTTGTTTCCAAGAAATAATGATCATATCAACATTTGGCATGATAGTATTATAGGGAGGCCTTGTTTATCTCAACATTAAAACCTTGTCACTCTTAAAAAATTGTGGAACATGGGTTATCATATCTTTTTTTTTTCACTTTAGAGACCTAAAGAGGAAATACTTGGATTTCAAATTCTATCATTTGATCTATTTGTTGCTAGTGGATCCAAGCCATATTTTAAGAAAATAAAATTATTTTTTAGCCATTTCCTCCTTCACACAAATGGTTAGGGTTTGAAGTATCAACCTTTGTTCTAGAATGAGATTCTATTGAGACCCATCTAATATTTTGTTTCAATTTTGGGCCTGAGCTTGCATCAAAATATTTTTTGTGGAGGCCGAGAGGGTTTTAAAGTTTATTTATAGCTTCAAAATATTTTTTTATTTTTTTTTTCATTTTTATTTTTGGAGGAGCTAACTCAATTTATTCACAAGCTGAGGAGTTTTATACACCAAATTCATTTGAAAATTTTGGAAAAATTTATTTGATCTTTTCATGGGGTTTTGCATAAGGGAGCCAAGGGCATATAAATCCCTCTCGCTAATTCGAAGAGGGCTCCAAACAATAATTGTAGCATAAATTAATTTTGAAAATTTCTCTTGGATTATGCAAGGGTTTCTAGAGCTCAATTTTTTTATTAACCTAACTCTTTTTGCAGTAATCCAACAAGCTTGATTTTGGGAGGCCACAATCCCTATGGGGTTTTGATTTTGTTTGTTTATTTATAAAGGGATTACTCGTAATTTTTGTAGTGATCACCTTATGATGATCATTACCTTGGGGAAAATTTTAAAGTGTTTAACTTGCATGAGCACGTGAAAGAACAAAAGAAATGTCATGAAGTTATATTGGCCCGAAGAATATGTTATACGTTGCAAGAAGATAAGGAATATTTTAAGTGAAATATATAATTTCACTAAATGTCATTTTTTATCACCCTATTGGTATCTGAATGGAGTGAAAGAAGTTGATTTTTAGAACATCCCAATAATAACTTAAATTCAAATTAAAAAAAATGGAATAAAATTAATTATTTAAACTTAAGAGAAAAAGGCCCAAAAAGTTATGTGGCCTCCTCAATATTTCAGATCTGAATTTTTTCAAAAACCTAAGTGAAGCCTCTACAAATCGAACTTAAGATGAGGCAGGAATTGAAAAATGAGTGGGAAGCTAAACAACATGGGAGAGTTTTTCAGGAGGAGTGATGAGTTGAGGAAGCATCCAGGGCTTGGAATCAATATCGTTGCATTTGACGTCTCTTTGTTCATCGATAGAATGTACAACGAGTTTTCCCGGAAACCCTCCAAGTCTTCTCACTGATTATACTGATATGGTGTGGCATAGGAGGATTCAAGAGCCAGAGGTGCTTCATAGGAGGGTAGGAGGATTTGAGAGCCAAAGACACTCCGTAGGAGGGTTTGAGAGCCAAAGGCAGCACGAAGCGAACCAATGATTTCAATAATGTTTTATGTTTTTAATTTATATTTGTTTTTATGTTTTTGTTTTTTAATTTTTTATTTTTATAATTATGAATAGTTTTAATAATAATAATAATTAAATTTTAATGATAATTTAAAATTTAGTAATAATAATTAAATATTATTAATAATTAAATTATAATAATGATTAAAATAATAATTATAATTATTTATATTTATTTATTGTTAATTTTTATATTTAATTTAGTCAAGACGCAATGTAATGAAGGGACAAACTTGCCTATAAAGATTGGTTTTTTTTGTATGATGAGACTACTAACTAATGATACTACTACAACCATTGAAGAAGTAATAATAACCGAAATGTCAAAGCTAAATAATTTATAGTCTACCAAAAATGCTACAGAGAGTGACTATAGAAATTAGAATCACTACCAAATGAAGCTTCAAGAACTTGCTTATGACATTTTCCTTTGGTTGACTGTGAACGTTATAGATACACTCTACTATCTATGATGTATATGAAATAATTATACTCAAAATCCATTATAATTTACAGAGATTACAATCGCTTAATAATAATATTCATTAAATTCCAACAACACGCCAAATAAGATAGAAAATTAGAGAGAGATTATGGTGCCTCCAAAGAAGTAAATTGGACCTGAGAACAAGTTACAAGTCGAACGTGAAAGAAATCTGAATAACAAAAACAAAAAACAAAACAAACATTTAAAAAACATACAAGGTAGTGAACATGGTGCCTCCAAGCAAGAGGATTCACATGAAGAACAACCAAAGAAGAGATGTTTCCCCCACATGAAATGAGAAGATGCAAAATAAAATGAGCAGTTGATGTTTAAAGGGATATTGAGCATATATCAGCCTGGAAAGCTCCATTACATAATATGGAACCCGTCATGGAACTAACCATCACAATGTTATGAGAGCGAGACATGAGCAATATCATTATGATAGTAGTGACATTACAGTGGACTACAGTGTTAGAGTTATGGTAATGGTAGCATTAGTGATATGACAGTGGAATGCTACATAACTTGCATTATGTAATTGAGAGTAGCTACAAGTCTGATCCCCTGGCAATTCATAGGATGCCAAAGTTGTGTGTCTAGTGTCTATTTTGCATTGATGCAAGGCTTGAGATAGAGTGATTTCCTAGGACACAACTTTTACATTCCAGAGAAGCTACAATTCCAGACCTCTTACATGTGAAATGCACTACAATGTCAAACCTATGAGTAGTTAGAAGATGCCAAAGTAGAGGATATTAAAGGATGTCAAAGGAACCGAGTTAGAGGATACCAAACGAGCAATCATTTCACAATAATGACCTTTTGTTATTATTGTCTCTGCCAAAAAATATGCAAGATTGAAGAAGAATGACATGTTTGTTTGAGATGAAGATTGCAGAGCTTTAATCATAGGCTACTCAGCTCAAAAAAAAAATTGAACTATTGATACGTAGACATATCAATGAGCAAGCTAGATGGTTTGATGACTGCAATAGACACATAAGAGATATTTCATCTTCAAATTTAGTAAGGAGCTCAACACAACTTATAATCAATACAAACCTAGAGAGTTTGAATCATCGAGAGGATCAGAATACTAGGAGAAAGGTAGAAAAACTATGATCAAATTCAAAGGTCTTGTAACACATTTCAAAGATCTGAAAATCATAAGGTTCTGTGCAATTCTATGAAGGTGATCAAGTTACTAGCTCAACTCATCTTTTGTGAACTAGAGGTAGTCCTAATAGGAAGGAAGGAAACTACTTTTAAGAAGGACTAGGATTGAACTGTATGGAGGCATTGTAGGCTCATTTGGATGATATGATCCAAAGCTTAATCACCCTAAAGGACCACAATTATCTTCAAAAATTTTGAGATTTATAAATACTTGCCAAATAGAAACCTCTCTCTCCATAAAGTTTTGACACTTTTAAGGAATATCAATTTCGCATCCTTTTGGGACTATTGAAATCCCTAAAGGGACAAACTTGAAATAAAGTTCTACAGATATCTCAAGGGACTAGACCTATTGTTAAAGGTAGAAAAAGGAGAAATTACATGTAACTGTTGAGAAACCACAAAACTCTAGAAGAGAATTAGTCTATCACCTTGAGTAGAGCTTGTTGACTTAGCACCTTGGAAGCTTCTCCTACAGATAATATTATAGGAAGTATCAAGCTTGTGAAAGAAGATATAATCATCATCAAAAGGGGAATAATATCCCACTGTAAGTCCCTGCTTGAATTCCCTTCCCTCGTGACCACTTAATGATTGCCCTCAGCCCTACTCAAATGCCATGCTCAGATGCCCTACTCGGATGCCTTGCTCACTATATGTTAACTCAACCCTTTTGATTCTTAATGTTATAATATTATTCCACCACTTCATTATATAGAATACTATGTAATATATATTATATATTACATATACAATATATATTTTATAATATATATTTATATATATTATATATATTATATCTTTAGGTGATTAGATGATACTGTTGTAGGGTTATAAGAAAGTTTGAGGAGTTTCACCACTAGGTTGGGGATGGTGAAGGTGGGTAAATCTATCAAGCATCCCTAAAGATAAGGAAATGAAATATGGTGCTACATAGAAACCAAACATAGTGTCAATGGGAGATTACTAGGATGTGAATATCATTTCATAAGTTGGAACCTTTCTTAGAGAATATGAGGATTTTTCCTTGGAGTTTATAGAGATGAATGGAATCAAAAGACAGTTAGGGGAGAGGAAAATCAAGTTGAACCAAATGTAAAAATTATCAAGAAGTGGTCCTACAAGATGTATTCTCAAGTGAGGAATAACTTAAAGGACGAAATAGACAAGATGTTATTTATGAAAATATTTTTTTCTAGAAGATAAAGAGTGGATTTCCCTAATTTTAATTATGGATAAGAAAACATGGGAAAGGATATGTGTTTATGTGTATGTCAAGGTATTAAATTGTTCTTGTATCTATTGCACTTTCTTGATCACATTTAATGTTTAGGTGCTTGACCGTGTTGCAGGAAGGAAAAAAGACAACTTTTGCTGCAAAATGGGGTTTAGACAATGTCATGCATTTTGGACTTAAGTATGCCCCCACAATGTTTCCTAAGATGGTCATTGTAGCATTCAAATAAAACATTCACAAGTTTATGGAGGTATATCTAGAAGCTTGAACAATGTAGAACATACTCAATTACTATGTAGCCATTGGGGCTTATGTTTGAGGAATATTGATTGTCACATATTTCTTTCAATTTGAGTTCATTTTTTGGATTCAGTTTAGCACATTATTAGGATATATTGTATGTAGAGATGGTGATATCATTACTTCTACTAATTTTTTTGTTTTTTTGAACCTATTAGTTTATGCTAATATTCTTACAATATGGTCCACACTAGCCCATATATATTGAGTGTTGGGTGTATAAAACTCACCTTACTTTAAATGAATGTAACTTTGGTTAAATTAACATAGAAAGAGGGATTGTGATTGACTATGTCCAGAAATTCCTCATCTTAATGATTGAAGTTCATTTTATCAACCGATCCTATGCTTATAAGTAAGGATTATTCATTACTGAAATACATCCATTTATTCATTCATCATCATTTTATATATATATATATATATATATATAGAGAGAGAGAGAGAGAGAGAGAGAGAGAGAGAGAGAGAGAGAGAGAGATCATTTGTAAAGAAGGAACATGAATTTGTGTTAAATAATGAAGCACCATGGATTGAAAAATATTTTTCGATTAATAAGATAAGTCTTTTAGTGTTTTATGGTGAGTTTTCCTCCCAAATAGATATGCTTATTATTTATGTCTATTTAATTTATTATATTTATTATTACATTTGTTTATGAATTATAAGGGTATATTAATAATTTATGTGTGTGAATGGATATGAGTTTTTAAATCGATTATGTTAGGCTTGGAATAAACCATGTTTTCCTAACCGCCATGTCGCGTGGTTCACCCATCACCCAACTCACTCGGTACAAAGATGATGGTGATGGTGATGATGTTGATGATGAAGATGATGACAAAGATGACGATGAAGGGTAAGATTTTTTTTCAAATTGAATAGTAATGATTTTTTTGAACCTCTCGAGTATGAAGTACATTATAAGCCCATAACTACTAAATAGTAATAAATAATTTCATCTCATTGACATTTATTTATGTTATAATTTTTTCATTTCATTTCCAAATTCTTTCTATGACTTGTATTTGAGTCTCAAGACCCTCCCATATTGTCAATGCATTCATCTACCATAACTGTGTCAAATTTCAGTGCATACAAACTCAAACTGAAAATATTTCAAGGTTGGTCACATTCTTAAGGCATGGGCAGTCGTGGGCTAAGATTAATTCTTTTGTGCAGGCACCCCATGCCAATTTGGGAAAACCCACCAAATCATCACATGGATGCCCTTGCGTGCCCATCATGTGACACCCCCATGGGCGCTTGGGCGCTTAGCCTTTGCATTGGTAAGCCCAGGGCATGGGAGTTCTCCTTGTTGTGAAAAATAGTGAACAAAAATCATTAGCTCATCAATGAAAACAAAATATTATCATTTGTTATTTCCATGCTGCATGATCAATATTCAATTATAAGCTGGATTTTAATACCTAAACATTAATCTAGTTAATTTTATAAAAATCATTATGAGACCCTCTTGTGGGAACTTTGTTCATGGGAAGTCCACGGCTGACATTACCTCTTTTGTGCGGGTGCCCCTTTCCAAGTCATGCCGACCCACCAACTCGTAGCATGGGCACCCATTCTAGGTAGGCATGCCGGAGTGCCCAAGACATGATGACACCATGACATCACGATCCCTAGCATGCCCAGCATGTGATGCCTCCATGGCCATCGGTATCCCTGACATGCTCAACACGTGACACTTCCATGGGTGTAGGGCGCCCTATCAAGCCCAACACATGATGCCCCCGTGGGTGCCTGGGCACCTCGCCTTCATTCGCTCATAAATGAAAACAAAACCTTATAATGTTTTACTACCATGTTGCATAAACAATCAATTATAAACTAAATTTTAACACCCAAACATTACTTTAGTCAATTCTCTAAAAATTATTATAATACCCCTTGGTGGGAACTCTGCCCATGGGTAGACATGGGTTGAACTTACTTATTTTATGTGGGTGCCCCTTTTCAATTCGATTTGACCCACAAACTCATCACATGAGCATCCATGTCAGGTGGACGCCTTGCTGTGCTCAACACGTAATTCCCTGATGGGCATCCCACACCCTAGCGTGCCCAACACGCGTCACTCCCATGAGCATCGAGAACCCTGCCTTCATGCAGGCACAACAAAGGCATGGGTGTTCACCCTGATATGAAAATAAATGAACACAATCAATGACAACAAAATATTATCATTTGTTATTTCCATGTTGCATCATTAATAAATTATAAACCAAATTTTAACATTCAAACATTAATTTACTTAATTCTATAAAAATCATTATGAGACCCCCTTGTGGTACATCTATTCATGGGAAATGATGGGTTGACAATAATTCTTTTGTGCGGCCGCACCATGCCAAGTCGGGTTGACCCACCAAATTATCGCATGGGCACCCTAGTGTCCCTAACATGCGATGCCCCCATGGACACTTGAGTGCACCTCCTTCATGCGGGGATGCCTAGGGTGCAAATGTTTTCCCTACTATGAAAATCAGTGAACAAAAATCATTATATCATCAATGAAAACAAAATATTATCATTTTTTATTTCTATGCTGCATTATCAATATTCAATTATAAACTGGATTTTAACACCTAAAAATTGAAATAGTTAATTTTCTAAAAATCACTATGAGACCCCCTTGTGGGAACCCTATTCATGCAAAGTCATGGGCCGAAATTACTTATTTTGTGAAGGCACCCCTTTCCAAGTCAATCTAACCCACCAAATCGTCACATAGGCACCCCTATTGGGTGGGCGCCCTGGCGTGCCCAACATGTGATAGCCCAATGGGCATTTGACACCATATCATACCTAGCATTGGATGTCCCATGGGTTCCAGGTGCCCTAGCATGCCCAACATGCGACAACTGCATGGGCATCCCGCCTTCATTCAATCATCAATGACAAAAAAATATTATAATTTTTTAGTACCATGTTGCATAATAAATCAATTATAAACCGAATTTTAACACCCAAACATTACTTTAGTCAATTTTCTAAAAGTTATTATGAGACCCCTTGTTGGGAATTCCATTCATGGGAAGTCATGGGTTGACCTTACTTCTTTTGTGTTAGTTCCCCTTGCCAAGTTGGGCTGACTGACCAACTCGTTGCATGGGCTCCCATGCCGGGCGAACACCCTAGCGTGCCTAGCACATGAAACCCCCGTGGGTGGTAGGTGCCCTCGTGTACCCAACACACGATGCACCCATGGGTATCGGGCACCCCACCTTCGTGTGGGCACACCTAGGGTGGAAGTGTTTTCCTTGCTATACAAATTAGTGAACAAAAATCATTATCTCATACATGACAACAAAATATTATCATTTGTTATTTCCATGTTGCATGACCAATCAATTATAAACCAACTATTAACACTAAAACATTAATTTACTTAATTTTCTAGAAAATTATTATGAGACCCCCTTGTGGGAACTCTATTCTTGGGAAGTCATGGTTTGACATTACTTCTTTTGTGCGGACACACCTTGCTAAGTTGGTTTGACCCACTAAATCATTGCATGGGTGCCTCTACCGGGCAAGTTCCTTGCCGTGCTCAGCATGCAACACACCCATGGGCATCGGGTGCCATGGATTTCTCAACACATGACTCTCCCATGGGCATCAAATGCGTTGGCATGCCTAGCACTCGACACCCCTATGGGCACCTGGGCACCGTGCCTTCATCCGCTCATCAATGACAACAAAATATTATAATTTGTTAGTACCATATTACATAATTAATCAACTATAAATCGACTTTTAGCACCCAAACATTGCTTTAGTCAATTTTTTGAAAATCATTATGACACCCCTTGGTGGGAAATTTTCTCATGGGTAGTCATGGGCTGAAATTACTACTTTTATGCAAGTGCCCCTTGCCAAGTTGGGTCGACCCACCAACTCATCACATGGTTGCCCCTACCGAGTGGACGTCTTGGCATGCCATGCTTGTTACACCCCTAGGGGTGCCCAGGAGCTTTGCCTTCATGCGGGTAAATCTACGACACACAAATTCACTTTATTGTGCAAATCAGTTAATAAAAATCATTAGCTCATCAATGACATCAAAATACTATCATTTTTTATTATGTCCATGCTACATAATCAATCAATTATAAACCAACTTTTAAGACCTAAATATTAATTTAGTCAATTTTATAAAAAATCATTATGAGACATCCTAGTTTGAACTCAACTCATAGGTAGTCATCGGTCAACCCTACTACGCATGTATTCTTGACCATCATCTCTCCTAGTTCACCCATCACCAACTCGTCTAGTATGTCTACATAACGAACCATTAAAGTGAAAATTGGAAATTATGGTATAAACATAAATGAGCATCTCTTCATTTCAAGTATAATATATTCTCGAGTTACATTATGTGTTCAGTGACCTATCAAATCAGTTATGTTGTAGGTGGTCCTAGTTTGAAACATTGTGAAAATTGGATCAGTAGAAGTAATAGGGAGTGGTTTCTTCCTTCTGGTAGCATCTAGAGAACTTATTGAAGGTTGGAGCCTTCTATAGGTAGGAGCCTGCATACTGCCAAAAGAATGAATGAATATAAAATTGTAAAATACCTTTCTTTAATAATAAGAAGATAAAGAAAATACGATAACAATGATAAAAGGAAAAAGCTAATCTTGCAAGGAGGACTGCTGCATATGGCAAGGCTAAAGGTGGCACCTATGGAGGTTCACAGGCCCAACAACCCTGGACATGAAGGTTATTGGTATCCCTCCCTACTCGCCTGATCTCTATCTATCCTCCCTCCCAAACCCTCAGCAGCACAAGTGCTTTCATCTCGCGGTTACCTGGACTATAATGGCTTCATCTAGCGGTTACTTGTTTTACTCCCTATCCCGTTTTTCACCTCGACTTCAATTTTTCCTCTGACCGTTTACTATCTATTACAATGGAGCTCAATGAAGTTGACTCTGAGGAGGAACCTCATCCCCAGGAGGTTATATGGTCTCACCAATGCTCGGTGTAGGGCTCTAGTACTTTCACTGCCACCTTGCACCCTCTATCAGCTGCATGTTCAGTTTAGGCACGCTCGGGACATTCTGTGCATCATCCCCCACCCTCAGTTCATATTGATGACACCTCTGGACAGGACTGTCCCCCTTTGTCCCCGGCTACCCTAAACCTTCTTGGAACTTACCTACAGCCCTCACCCACTTTCGATGCTCCCTTACCCCAGCTCCCCCACATTTCTACCCTGCATTACACCCCATCCACTTCTCACCTCCATTCATCCGGACCTCTCTCCCTCAATAACCCTGTCCTATCCAGTGCAACCCTAAACACTGGAGCCACTAACCCTAATACCCCCATTTTCTCAGGTTGTTTCCGCTCCACGATACCAAACCCTAAATCTACCCCATCCACCCCACAGAATGTAAATCAAGGTTTCCATGGCCTTCTCAAGGATTACCCAACTGCTCGCCACTTTAACAAGCCCAAGAAAGGCAAGTGCGTTAAAACAATGGATAAAGACATCAACCTAGCACTCGGCGAAGACACCTCGATGGGCGAAGTTTCAGAGACTGCTAAGAAGGTTCTGGTCGGTCGTGAGAATGGCAGAAACTACTATGTTGAACGTCTTCGGCTTTGGACCACTGAGATCTAGGGCTCCTTGCCAAAAGAACTAGCCATCATTAGGATTCTAGCTCGAGGGTGGTTTTCCCTGCATTTCCATAGGGATGAATACATAGACTAGACCTTATCCCGATTTTGGCACATGGAGTTTGCTCCAGTCTTGCTCAAAAGATGGGATCCACTCTATGATTTGGAGAGGGAACAACTGGGCCAATTTGGGTCTGCTTGTTGGGCCTTCCAATTTAGTTCTAGACCCCTATTGTCTTCGAGTGCATTGGAGATGCCCTGGGCACATACCTAGAACATGAACAATCCTTCAAAAAGACAAGAATCATGACTATGGTGCGTATCCTAGTGCATCTGGATAAGGGATGGGTTGGAGGAAAAGATAACCCTCCATTGGAGACATTTCTCACAGCGTCAAAACCTGGACTATGAAGGAGTACCCTTTCATTGTAGAAGATGCCATAAGGTCGGCCATCTCTACAAGGACTGTCCTCTGCTCACTCCTACTACTCAGATGGCCTCTAGGGGAACAAAGCATCGCCAGCCGGAAGACTCGATTGTGGACGAAAAGCCCACATGTATGGATCACTGAAAGGGTGCACATGGAGTTATTTCTCAGCAAACCAATGCTCCACAGATACCACCTACATCCCCTCCACTGACTCGATCCCGGTCTGCTACAGAGGCTACTCCTACAATGGGTAATGCTTCTTTCCCCTCTCCCTCTACTCTATTTTTTAATCATATTAATGCTTCTCTGGCTCATTCTACATCCCTCACAAGCATGATTACCCCCATCAACTATTCGCTCGAGCCCCTCCCCCCATTTTTTCTACCACCCCATCGACTGTACATGAACAGAGCCACCTCCACCACCCCCCTCACTCCCTTCTACCTCGAGCTCACACTCCTACAACCTCTTCTTTCGTCAACTAACTAACCCTAATTTACTAGGACTGGGCATCACACCCCCATCCATCGAGCTCAAACCCACTAGGGGTAGACCTACAAATATCTCCAAAGCCATCAAATTTGTGGGGGCAGATGTGGCCTAGTGGCACCAGAACACCATTGAAAGGGAACTTAGAGCATCTGGGACCCTTGGCTCTATTCCCTGATGAAGTGGATTTCTTACAATTGTAGGGCGTTGGCTAGCCCTTCCAAAAAATGGGCCCTAAAGCAACTCCTGCAATGTATACCCTGTGAGATGATCCTCTTACAGGAAACCTTGGGGCCATCGAGATAGATTATTAAGACCCTACAAGCCATCTTAGTCGGCTGGCACTTCCAAGCTCTAGATGCAGCATTAAGATTTGGGGGCCTAGCCATTGGGATAAATCCCCTTTCTATAAGGGTGATCTCTTCTTGGGGTGGCCAGGGTTTCTTGGGCATGGACTTTTTCATGACTGAATTAGGAAAACAACTTTGTATCTTTAATATCTATGCCCCAAATCAAAACAGGCTGACCTTCTAGCAAGCCTTGCTAGAAAACCCCTTGATCAGCAAATCCACAATTATAGGGGGTGACCTAAAATTCTCCATTAGACATGAGGAATCTTGGGGGCACCACTCGTAGCTAGACCCTCTCTCTGATTAGCTGAGCTCCCTCCTGGATCAATATGGACTCATAGATGTTCCTGTGAACAAGGAGATGCCAACATAGCATAATATATGGATCGGAGAAGCTGCTCTTGGTTGAAAGCTTGACAGATACCATATTTAGAAAGACCTCGTCCAATCCCTCTCCATCTACAGGAAATGGGTGGGTTTGGGGGGCATTTTGAATCACTCCCCTATATAAAATATAGTGGTTGGCTCATCCAAAAAAACCTAGGGTCTAACCATTCAAATTTAACTCCACCTGGTTGAAGGACCCCGACTACATCAAGATGGTTTCGGGGTTTTTGCAAGCTCAGCCCCCACCCATGGACTAGAGGAAGGCTATTGGGCTTTGTTGCAACCTAAAATAGCTAAAGATATTAACCATTGAGTGGGCTAAAAGTAAAAAGGCTAGAGATGATCACACCCTCGCTAACATCGAAGCTCAGTTGGCCTCCCTCACGGATGAAAGTGGGCATGGTTACATATCCATCAAAGCTAAGTTACATCTGGTTGATCTAGACGCATAGAGATCTAAGATCCTACTTGACTGAGAAGAAACATGGAGACTTAGAAGTAGGGAAATTTGGCTTCAAGCGGGGGATTGCAACACAAAGTTATTTCATAAATATGCAAATGGAAGGAAACCAATCAATACCATTTGGCAGATGCCCTCAGACCAGGATCATATTGCCACCACTCACCCACAGCTCGCTCATTTGGGTATCTCACACTTCAAGCAGCTTTTCAAAGCCCCATAAGGAACATCCATTGCTGAAATCATTACCACTGCAGGGCAATTCCCTGGCTTTGTCGAACCTGAAGGGATGGAGGACCTTATAAAACCAGTTTCCATGGGGGAATTAGAAAGCACGCTCAAGTGGTTCAAGAAGGACAAAATTCTTGGACTAGATGGCTAGTCGGTGGAATTATTCATTGCATTCTTTGACATCATTTGACCAGACCTTCTGGGGGTGGTAGATGAAAATGCTACCATTAACTCTACCTTCATTGCCCTTGTTCCCAAATCGGACTCCCTGATCTCCTTCAATGACTTTTGCCCTATATCCCTTTACAACTATCTCTACAAAATTATTGCAAAGATTGTAGCAAATTGTATCAAGCCAATCTTATCTAGACATATATCTCAGGAGCAATTTACTTTCCTACAAAATAGAAAAATCCATGAAGCCATTGGATCTGCCCAAGAGGCCCTCCACTCCATCAAGCTAAAGAATCTGAAAGGGTGTCCCTCAAAATTGACCGCTCAAAGGCATTTAATATGGTTAGTTGGTTATACTTGAGAATGATACTCACCCATCTGGGGTTCCCACTGGTTTTTATCAGATTGATTATGGGGTGTATCACTTTAGATTCCTTTGCAATCCTAATAAACGGTTCTACTTCCCATACCTTTCAAGCAGAGAGGGGAATTAGGAATGGTTGTCCCTTATCCCCCTTACTTTTCCTTCTGGTTATGGAAGGCCTAAGTAGACTGATTGTGACAGAGAAGAGAGTTGGGAGATTTCGTGGCCTCAAGATCTTGGAACATTGCCTTATAACACATCTGCTTTTTGTTGATGATATTCTCATATTCCTTAATGGAGGAATATAGGACATCATCACCCTTATAGAGATATTGAAACTTTTCAGTGCAGCTAAAGGAATGGAAATAAATGGGGGAAAATCTACTATGTCTTTCTTTTATTGCACACAACAAGAAACTCAGCTAGCTCTATAAAAATTACCCTTCCAAACCTTGGCACTAAAGGACGAACTGAAGTACTTGGGATTCAGAATTAAATCAGATAGTTATAAAATTGCAGACTGGACCTGGTTGATTGCAAAGGTGTAGAAAAGATTAAACATTTGGAACCATCGCTTACTTTCCAGAGCTGGAAGACTGGTGATCATAAAAACAGTGTTGGAAGCAACCCCAGTCTATTAGATATCCTTGGCCTGGATCCCCCAGGGGAAACTACATAGGATACAATGTGTCTGTAGTCATTTGCTTTGGAAGGGACACAAAGAAGGAAAGCCTTTTGCATGGGTCAATTGGAACAAGATCACTACTCCTAAAAAATGGTTTGGTTTTGGTTTAAAGCATCTCCCTTCTTTCACACAAGCTGTGGCAGCAAAACTAGGTTGGCTTATCCTAAGGCACAAGAGCCTTTGGTTGAAAGTGGTCACCCACAAATACATCTGGCTAAGCACTGCCTTGGACTAGCTAAGATGACCCTCATGGAATAGGAAGGGCATATCAAGCATCTAGAGGGTTGTAATAAACACTCTTCCCATCATTAAAAGAGGCCTCATATGGAGGATTGGAAATGGAGAGTCAGTTCGAATAGGGCTTGATCCATGGATTGGTAGCAGAAATTCCTATCAGCTCCCACCGGACCTGATTACCTTGCTGAACCTCAATGGTGTCCACTTCATCTCACACCTCGAGGACCCTCACAATACATCCATCTTCTAGCAAGCTTGGCATACACGGGAGGAAAGGGACATCCCAGAACTTTGACAAAGGCAGTGAAGAAAATATTTGCAGAAATTAATAGAATCTGATGTGTGCTTGAGAGATGATGAGGACGAATTGATCTAGGAATATTCAAATAAAGGACACTACTCCCCTAAGGAAGGGTATGAAATCATACATGATGGTCACAAGCCAGACAACCTGAAGAGCTAGTGGAGTCATCTTTGTAAGTTAAGAGCCCCTCCACACACCAAATTACTGATGTGAAATATTATAGTGGATAAAACCCCTACAGGAGCAAACCTCAGGAAACAGGCATTCCCAGGCTCGACTTGATGTCTACTTTGTCCGGCAGAGGAGGAACCGAACCACCATTTATTCCTCTCTTGCCCCACAACCCAACAACTTTGTACCTTGGTCAGGCACACAGTAATAATTCTGCATTTCTAGAGTGGTGACAATATCCCTACTGCCTAGGAAAGGTGGTGGGATATAGCATATGAGCCGAGAGCTAGGAACCTGCTGCTTATGGTATGCTCGCACATTCGGATGTGCCACAACAACATAATTTTTAGGGGCTGGAATATAGTCTGGATATTGATTCCTCCAAAAATCTGTATGAGCTATGGGGAAATCCCAATAGAAGAACAACCTTTTAGGCCCCGGAACATCACAGAGGAGCTGATCGATAAATATTTCCCCTAGGCCTATTTCGGCGGTCCTGAATAAGCACAGGGATGTGGTGGTGGCTTAATCTTTTATCTGTCTGATACACATTACTTTCACATTTTCTTGGGGTTGGGTGAGGGAAAAAATAACTATGTAGAGCTAATTACACTCCAACACCTTTTATCCCTTGCAATACACAAACAATGCAGACACATACAAATTTTTGGAGACTCCAAAATAGTCATAAACTAGTTCAACAACATAACAACATGCCATGCATATACACTCAGAACTATTTTGGATGATATTATTTTTTTTCAAAAACTCAATTTGTACATATATCATGCACTCATATTTACAGGGAGAGTAATCAATATGCAGACACGCTATCAAAAGAGGCAACGAATTGTCCTCGAGGAGAATGGATGATCACAGAGCACTCACCTGAGCGGACCTATCATTTTTTCCATAGACCATATATGGATCAGGAACTACAGAGGGCAGACAAGCGCTAATGCCAATAGTTTTTCTGTTATTTCTTGTTTGATCATATTTTGGCAACAGAACAACAATCACCATTGGTGAAATTTTGAAATATGTAATTATTTTGTATATGAACAATAGCCATGAGTACATCCAACACTGGGTCATTTCGTAGAAATTTACAGTTTTTTGTTTTCTTACAAACTCTACACAGTTGAATATTGTAATGGTATTTTCATATTCCTATGGCATATACAACATGCAATTTACAAAAACAATGGAAATTAGAATATTATATCCTCGGGAAAAAAAAAAGTAGAATATATTCTCTACTTAACAAGGAAAACAACATGAAGGTGGAAACTCTTATGGCCCCTTCCCCAACCCCTCGAAATAACTCTCAATTCCCCATACCCAATCAATCTACTATAATATATTTGAAAGAAACAGTGTAACATTCAAACATAAAAACTAGGAAAATAAAAATTTAAGGTGAGTGAAAGAGAACAAAAAAACTCAATCCATATAAATACATAACTCGTACATTTCAACATTTTGATATCATTAATTTTCTTCCTCAACCATCTCATCATCTATATCATCTATTTCAGAATTCGTGTACAGAGGATTCACCATATTAACATCAACATCATCATCGTCATCATCAATGTTTGTATCATCATCTGGAACATGGTCTTCTACCTTTGGTTCAACTTCTTCAAGTTCTTCGTCCGACATTGTGAATAGCATATAGTTCATCCAAATTAAATTGTATAGATTAACGTATATTCCTTTAACTTCCTTGACATCTTCCTCTTACACTGCATGAACCCCTTGCTCCTCTACATCATTTTCTTCTTCCTGTTGGTACAGGGTCCCCTGGGGTCAATTTTGTAAAAATATTGCTAGTATTGTAAAGTCTCTACATTTTTAGGAGAGGAGCGTGTAGTTCAATAGGAGTCAAATGGGCTTTAGGAAGGCCAAAGGCCCTTAGTTTGTTAGAAGTTAAGTTTTTTTAGTGACCTACCCGTGGTTCACAAACCGTGGTATTATAATGAAGAAAGATATAAAAGGAGTCATAGAGGGTCATAGAAAAGTTAGTCAGGATAACGGAGAGCATAGATAGGCAAGTTTTGGGTTTGTATTGCCTATTCTATACTTGGGTGAAGGTGAAGGCTCTTGCAGCTATGTGCGCAAAGACCTTGGTAAGTTCACCGCTGAGTGTGCAGGTCCTTGCATCTATGTGCGTAGGGTTGGAAGAGTTTGTAATTGAAGATCTAAGCATAATAAAGGATTTTTTGGATCATTATCTATGTATATGTGTGTTATTATTTGCTTCTAAAATTACTATATGTTCGCTCTATTTATTGTATTTATCATGAAAATTACTTAATAGATACATGAAAGGGGTAGATATATTTAATTAGATGATGTTATGAATGTTTAGAACAATCAGCGAAGAGTTTGGATTTGTTATTTTTTAGTTACTATAAATTCCTAGTTTAAGGGTTAGGGTTCACGAAGGTTGAAATAAACCCCTAAGAGTAACCAAAACACATCACATAGTCCTTTGGATATATAAAGTTGGTTCTACCATCCCCCAATATTGCCTCAAGTGAGACTACAACACGCGCTGCGCAGGTTGTTACTGAAAGGGCTAGCAATGTAGGGTTTTGTTGGTTAGTGCAAATAACTTTGAACTTGGGTCCAAGCCCCCTTAAGCCAATAAACAGTTCCATTGCATGAACATCAAAAGGAAATTAGGTTAATATTCCTAAACAAGGGATGAGGAAGAGGATGAGGGGGAGGAGATGGAAGAGGTCGAGGACAGATCATTTGCTATAATTTTGGAGAATGAGGCCACTTTGCACGGGATTGTTGGAATCATATGCACCCATCATGTCAGTACTGCCGACAGTTTGATCATGTCATAGAAGATTGTCCCATGCTCATTGCCAAAATGCAAGAAAAGAAGACCCAGACCCTATTGGCTTGGTGGGCCCTGATCCAGGTTTAGCGTTAGTTAGCCAAACAAATGCCTACACTACTGGCCCTTTCGGCATCAGCTTGCAGAGTGCAGACCGAAGTCTCACCCGAAGAAGTATGGGGGATGTTTGAACCAATTTTTTGCACCCTATGATAGTCGTGATGTCGGTTTATTCCTTCTATTATTTCTCTCGTGCAAGTAGTTAAGTTCTGGGGACCTGTCAGTCTAGCGCTTTATTTTTCCTTTCAGTACCTCCGCGAAGGGGTACAATTGGCCTTCACGCAGCCCTAAACTACAGTTAAGGTACTTTCGCATTGTTAAGGCAACGTAGCATGCAGATTCCCAAATTATCTTAATTGTCTTACTTATCTTATTAAACAATCACAGTTAGCGCCTGTTACACTAAAATATGTCACCATGACTATTTGCAGTCAGTATGGCTCCATCAATAACCATACTGTCCTCCTTGGCAAGTATTATACCTCTGCTCCTCATGTCAAACTCCAAAAAAGAGAGAAAGCCTTTAAAAAATAAATATAACTCTGGTTCCGCACTTTCTCTTACTCTTACCTGCGGGCACGCACCTCAAGTACATAATACCTGCGTACTTGTACGCTCTGTCTGTAAAGGGGTGGGTGCGTACCCCTATAAAAGTCAAAAGGCGCAAGTTTTACTTCAAAAAAATTACTTGCGGTCGATTCTAGAGCATTCTAGAAGATGGTTTGACGTGGATTGAGCGCCTCCAGATGGTTCATGCATTCCAATGAAAGAGGAACTTATCCCATGAAGAGGGGAGCTATCCCTTTGAAAGAAGGGCTTATCCCATTGATGGTGGACCTGTTTAACTTCCTCCAAATCATTATAAATACAAGCATTGGGCCAGAGGCAAGGGAGGTTGAAAGCTGAACATTCCTAAGGGTAGATGGTGCTGAAATTAGGACTCCCTTATAGAGCTTGAGAGGAGAGATTCCAATCATTTCTTAGCTTCATTTGGAAGTGGGTGAGCTGATCAATGTAAAGGAGAACTCTTGCTGGACCCTGGGAGGGACCTGCACAACACCAAGGCACTGGTTGTAAGGTTTCTTTTGTTTCCAATTAATACAATTAAGTTCATTTTTCTCAACAAGTTGTTATAATTTGTTTCATAAACTCCTTGGTATTTATGATGAATATGTTTTATTATATGAGTTATTCAGGTGCTATGTAATCGTTTGCTTGTTAGTGAATGCAGGCTTCAAGGAGAAGGAGGAGCTCATCTGGATCGAAGAGGCTTGGCTGCTACAAACAGCGTTGGACTAAAGGTAAGACTTGAACACCTGGTTGCTTTTATTTTAAATGCATATTTAGGGAAAGATAGTGCTTGATTGTCTTGTTTGTCATTAGAAAGCCTTAGCTTCTAGAGAGGTCAGTTTTGTCTGCAAAATTGACTCTTCCACATGACAAAATGGCACGGGCTACCCTACACAAGAACCTCCTAAAAGGTCCTGGGACCTCGACTACATAGCGCTAAAGCCTGATAGGAATATCATCTATGGTAGTCTCTGGTATATCTGCTGTAAGACGCTCTAGGTCACTTTCCAACTTAGCTAAAGTCTCTGTGGCCTCGTACTGTGGGGCCAGTGTCGCTGCAACTGGTAGTCTCCTCTCGAAAGGCCGGAGATTGGCTGGACGTCGTGGGCCTACATCTGCATTTTTAAAATTACTACTATCAATTTTGAGACGATATACAAAAAAAAGAAAAATAGATAGTTTAAAAAACTTGTGAAAAATGAAGTTACCTGTATCATCCCATTGTTCTCCCAGTGGAAGAACCATGTCCGGATCTCCACGAAAATCAACTCCGGCATAAGGAAAATCTTGTATAGAAAAGACCTGGTCTTATAACTAGTGAAAGTACTCCGGAGTAAATCGAACAACCTCTGTTACCTCATCAGGATGACGAGCCATAATCGCAACCCATCGCATCAATTTGGGCTCTCGGGGAAGCCCAGCCTCAACAGTGAGCTGCTGTGGGATCAGCATCGGAACCCTCTCTAAGCCAAAACTCACAACTAAAGGCCCATAACCAAAAGTCTTCAGCTGTCCATTTTTGGCTCTAGTCAGTTGGCCTTTTACATTGGCCAACACAGCATCACAACAGTTGAAAATGGTACCTCGATAGCAATCAATCGCCATCCACATCTGGGATCCAGTGGCAATGTGTAAAGCGGCCCCTGCAAAGTCTGGTAACTGTAAAGGCAATCACCATAAGTTCAGGGCGAGATATAGTTTTGATCTCTATCCCCTTCTCCTGAGACTGAGTGTTACACCACCCTAGTCGGAGACTGGCGATGGACTAGCCACCCGGCCTAGTCTCGAACAGAGTCAAGTGTTCGCCTCTCTCGCGTAAACCAGTGAGAAAGTAGATATCTATGGGCTCCATCTCGAGCTGGTGCCCTCCAATATAAAAACACTGGTCCTGAACGTTCCATCTTTCTACCAGCCATTCTAGAAATCTCACTTGGGCCCTCATGCCAGGTATGGCCCAGTATTTATAAAGGCCACATGCCTTCAAAGCATCAATTGATGGTTGATGATTAATGGCGGCCAAATCAACATCTTTGTGCTCTCTCTCACACCAATCAAGCATGGTGAACAATCTACACACCAGAAAACATCCATTAGGTTCCATGAAATCAAAAAATTTTGGTCCAATTTGGAGAATTTGGGGTTTGAAAACTTGTTTCATGGGGTACGCACCCCGCCTTTAAAAACTGAGTGTGGGTACGTAGGTTCCCTTAAGGCAAGGTGCGTACTCCCGACATTTTTCTAACTGAGAAAATGTCAGGGTACGCAGGTCCCTAGTGTGGTGCCTGCGTACGCCGAGAGGCGGTTCTTGAAACCCCAAAGCCTCCAAAAAATGAAATCTAGGGCCTAAATAAGAATTCTAAACGATGAAAATGAAGAGGAGGATGTTTAAAATTACCTGAAAGAGACGGCGTTCGATTTCGATGGTCGGATTCTCCGCAATGTCCACGGGAAGTTTCTTGCCAAAAGCCCTTTTTCTCTCCTCAACAGTAAAATGGTAAAAATGAATTGGTAAAAGCCCCTTTTATAGGTTTTTTGGGTAAATAAATGGTAAATTTGTTTATTTTTCACCATGAAAAGGTATTTTTCAAAGTATTTTTATCTATCTTCAATAGGTATGAGTAATGTGTTGGTTTTTGTGCAGGATAAAGGATTTTCAGGGAAAATTGTCATTTTTTACAAACAAAAACATCAGAGTCATCTTTAAGCCCTTTTCTGACTCCTAAAACATGAAAAGATTGCAGAGCGTTTCTTTTACACTCGTTAAAATGGAATTAAAAGACGGTCCTCTTACAACTCTTTTCTGACCGTAAAAACATGAAAATATTGCCGGATTTTTGTCGTTTCAAATTCGATATTGGAAATAAAACGACGTGTCCTTGATCGCTTTTTACTTTTCAGATCAGAGACACTAATCATGAAAGTACTCCTTGGTCGTAAAGATCAAGCGGTTCTCTCAAGTATTATTTTATACTTTTTCGGGCTTGGGAGACACAAATTTACGAAAAATGTCAACCCTGAAGTCTTCTTAAGTTTTTTCAGACTCTCTAAAATTGAAAAACGCTGAGTTTCTCCTATACTGGACTCGTTAAAATTTCACAGTAAAGGACATGTTCGATTAAAAACAGGAACAGACCACTCCTTCTTAGGGTTCGAATCTAAACTGAGTTGGACTCATCCGAAGGATGAGCTTATAATCAAGCAAATGTTATCCTCCTCAAGCTTGTAAAAAATAAAGAGGTACTTACCAGAAATGGTGGGGGAAAAGAGAGAAAAATGAGCCTATTTGTTATCCTTTGTCTCAGAAAAACCTTATCACCACTCTTGAACACAACACTTTTCATTCACCTGGGTTGGGAAATCCTTTGCCTAACAAATGATCAAACCACATTGAAAATCTTCAGCCGGTTCCTGGGTATTAACTTTGGGTCACTTGTCACCAAGCCATCTGTTGTGTCGTTATGTGTTGAAGAGGTCACTATAAATAAACCATTCATCTGCAAAATACCTGTCATCCATCTTGACCATCCCTGAGTCAGTCCTTACAGCTACATTTCTTCAACTTGATCTATGATTTCGTGTGTGGGCTTGCCTGCAACGGGTCACTTTCTATCGACATCAGCACATTATCTAGAAAGATGATCTAGAAATCATCAGTACCTTGAGATCTGCATGCCTCAATGGCAAGTTTCTCGCATTTGACGACAGTTTACATCATTGACTTTCGATCGAAGGATTCCGTGATATGTTCGACATCAACACATTCATTCACATCTCACGAATTGTACTGGGTACTTTGAGAACCATTGACATCACTGGTGGTCTCTCTCACACTTGTTAACAGTTTACATCATTGACTGGTAATCAAGTGGTTTCTACCATGTTCAACTTCAACTCATTTATTCGCATGGATAGAATCGTACTATTTCGGGAAGCAGAAATGAAGTCCCTGGATCTAGTTTCCACCATCCAAGCTACGAGGAATTTTGTATTCGTTTTATTGTAGACTAATTATAAACAGATGGTTGCGTCCATACTGTGTCTACATGAGTCTATGATTATGATGTACTGCGAAATCATTCCTATATCAGAGCAGTAGTTAGTTTGTTAGTTAAACTTTTTTATCTGAGTATGGGAATGCCTACCTCAGCAATGATATGATCTCATATATGTATTTTGTGTTGAATATTTGCAGGTTCCAATTGGGTTCTCCACAAGATAATCCTTGAAATGATAAAGTGCTTCACCCTTCCTAGATGATATAAAACCCTAATCTACTATAGACCTCACACTTTAGGGGGCAATCTGTTACACTAAAATTTGTCACCATGACTATTTTCAGTCAGTATGGCTCCATCAATAACCATACTGTCCTCCTTGGCAAGTCTTATACCTCTGCTCCTCATGTCAAACTCCAAAAAAGAGAGAAAGCCTTTAAAAAATCAATATAACTCTGGTTCCGCACTTTCTCTTACTCTTACCTGCGGGCGCGCACCTCAAGTACATAATACCTGCGTACTTGTACGCTATGTCTGTAAAGGGGTGGGTGCGTACCCCTGTAAAAGTCAAAAGGCGCAAGTTTTACTTAAAAAAACTTACTTGCGGTCGATTCTAGAGCATTCTAGAAGATGGTTTGACGTGGATTGAGCGCCTCCAGATGGTTCATGCATCCCAATGAAAGAGGAACTTATCCCATGAAGAGGGGAGCTATCCCTTTAAAAGAGGGGCTTATCCCATTGATGGTGGAATTGTTTAACTTCCTCCAAAGAATTATAAATACAGGCATTGGGCCAGAGGCAAGGGAGGTTGAAAGCTGAACATTCCTAAGGGTAGATGCTGCTGAAATTAGGACTCCCTTATAGAGCTTGAGAGGAGAGATTCCAATCATTTCTTAGCTTCATATGGAAGTGGGTGAGCTGATCAAAGTAAAGGAGAACTCTTGCTGGACCCTGGGAAGGACCTGCACAACACCAAGGCACTGGTTGTAAGGTTTCTTTTGTTTCCAATTAATACAATTAAGTTCATTTTTCTCAACAAGTTGTTATATATAATTTGTTTCATAAACTCCTTGGTATTTATGATGAATATGTTTTATTATATGAGTTATTTAGGTGCTATGTAATCGTTTGCTTGTTAGTGAATGCAGGCTTCAAGGAGAAGGAGGAGCTCATCTGGATCGGAGAGGCTTGGCTGCTACAAACAACGTTGGACTAAAGGTAAGACTTGAACACCTGGTTGCTTTTATTTTAAATGCATATTTAGGGAAAGATAGTGCTTGATTGTCTTGTTTGTCATTAGAAAGCCTTAGCTTCTAGGGAGGTCGGTTTTGTTCGCAAAATTGACTCTTTCTGCATGACAAAATGGCACGGGCTACCCTACACAAGAACCTCCTAAAAGGTCCTGGGACCCCGACTACATAGCGCTGAAGCCTGATAGGAATATCATCTATGGTAGTCTCCGGTATATCTGCTGTAAGACGCTCTAGGTCACTTTCCAACTCAGCTAAAGTCTCTGTGGCCTCGTCCTGTGGGGCCAGTGTCGCTGCAACTGGTAGTCTCCTCTCGAAAGGCCGGAGATTGGCTGGACGTCATGGGCCTACATCTGCATTTTTAAAATTATTACTATCAATTTTGAGATGATATAAAAAACAAAAAAAAATAGATAGTTTAAAAAACTTGTGAAAAATGAAGTTACCTGTATCATCCCATTGTTCTCCTGGTGGAAGAACCATGTCCGGATCTCCACGAAAATCAACTCCGGCATAAGGAAAATCCTGTATAGAAAAGACCTGGTCTTCTAACCAGTGAAAGTACTCCAGAGTAAATCGAACAACCTCCGTTCCCTCATCAGGATGACGGGCCATAACCGTAACCCATCGCATCAATTTGGGCTCTCGGGGAAGCCCAGCCTCAACAGTGAGCTGCTATGGGATCAGCATCGGAACCCTCTCTAAGCCAAAACTCACAACTAAAGGCCCATAACCAAAAGTCTTCAGCTGTCCGTTTTTGGCTCTAGTCAGTTGGCCTTTTACATTGGCCAACACAGCATCACAACAGTTGAAAATGGTACCTCGATAGCAATCAATCGCCATCCGCATCTGGGATCCAGTGGCAATGTGTAAAGCGGCCCCCGCAAAGTCTGGTAACTGTAAAGGCAATCACCATAAGTTCAGGGCGAGATATAGTTTTGATCTCTATCCCCTTCTCCTGAGACTGAGTGTTACACCACCCTAGTCGGAGACTGGCGATGGACTGGCCACCCGGCCTAGTCTCGAACAGAGTCAAGTGTTCGCCTCTCTCGCGTAAACCAGTGAGAAAGTAGATATCTATGGGCTCCATCTCGAGCTGGTGCCCTCCAATATAAAAACACTGGTCCTGAACGTTCCATCTTTCTACCAACCATTCTAGAAATCTCACTTGGGCCCTCATGCCAGGTATGGCCCAGTATTTATAAAGGCCACATGCCTTCAAAGCATCAATTGATGGTTGATGATTAATGGCGGCCAAATCAACATCTTTGTGCTCTCTCTCACACCAATCAAGCATGGTGAACAATCTACACACCAGAAAACATCCATTAGGTTCCATGAAATCAAAAAATTTTGGTCCAATTTGGAGAATTTGGGGTTTGAAAACTCGTTTCGCGGGGTACGCACCCCGTCTTTAGGAAAAGAGCGTGGGTACGTAGGCTCCCTTAAGGCAAGGTGCGTACTCCCGACATTTTTCTAACTGAGAAAATGTTAGGGTACGCAGGTCCCTAGTGTGGTGCCTGCGTACGCCGAGAGGCGGTTCTTGAAACCCCAAAGCCTCCAAAAAATGAAATATAGGGCCTAAAAAAGAATTCTAAATGGATGAAAATGAAGAGGAGGATGTTCAAAATTACCTGAAAGAGACGGCGTTCGATTTCGACAGTCGGATTCTCCGCAATGTCCACGGGAAGTTTCTTGCCAAAAGCCCTTTTTCTCTCCTCAACAGTAAAATGGTAAAAATGAATTAGTAAAAGCCCTTTTTATAGGTTTTTTGGGTAAATAAATGGTAAATTTGTTTATTTTTCACCATGAAAAGGTATTTTTCAAAGTATTTTTATCTATCTTCAATAGGTATGAGTAATGTGTTGGTTTTTGTGCAAGATAAAGGATTTTCAGGGAAAATTGTCATTTTTTACAAACAAAAACATCAGAGTCATCTTTAAGCCCTTTTCTGACTCCTAAAACATGAAAAGATTGCAGAGCGTTTCTTTTACACTCGTTAAAACGGAATTAAAAGACAGTCCTGTTACAGCTCTTTTCTGACCGTAAAAACATGAAAAGATTGCCGGATTTTTGTCGTTTCAAATTCAATATTGGAAATAAAACGACGTGTCCTTGATCGCTTTTTACTTTTCAGATCAGAGACACTAATCATGAAAGTACTCCTTGGTCGTAAAGATCAAGCGGTTCTCTCAAGTATTATTTTATACTTCTTCGGGCTTGGTAGACACAAATTTACCAAAAAGGTCAACCATGGAGTCCTCTTAAGTTTTTTCAGACTCTCTAAAATTGAAAAACGCCGAGTTTCTCCTATACTGGACTCGTTAAAATTTCACAGTAAAGGACCTGTTCGATTACAAACAGGAACAGACCACTCCTTCTTAGGGTTCGAATCTAAACTAAGTTTTACTCATCCGAAGGATGAGCTTATAATCAAGCAAATGTTATCCTCCTCAAGCTTGTAAAAAATAAAGAGGTACTTACCAGAAATGGTGGGGGAAAAGAGAGAAAAATGAGCCTATTTGTTATCCTTTGTCTCAGAAAAACCTTATCACCACTCTTGAACACGACACTTTTCATTTACCTGGGTTGGGAAATCCTTTGCCTAACAGTTGATCAAACCACATTGAAAATCTTCAGCCGGTTTCTGGGTATTAACTTTGGGTCACTCGTCACCAAGCCATCTATTGTGTCGTTATGTGTTCAAGAGGTCACTGCAAATAAACCATTCATCTGCAAAATACCTGTCATCCATCTTGACCATCCCTGAGTCAGTCCTTACAGCTACATTTATTCAACTTGATCTATGATTTTGTGTTGTGGGTTTGCCTGCAATGGGTCGCTTTCTATTGACATCAGCACATTATCTAGAAAGATGACCTAGAAATCGTCAGTACCTTGAGATCTGCATGCCTCAATGGCAGGTTTCTCGCCTTCGACGATGGTTTACATCATTGACTTTCGATCGAAGGATTCCGTGATATGTTCGACATCAACACATTCATTCACATCTCACGGATTGTACTGGGTACTTTGAGAACCATTGACATCACTGGTGGTCTCTCTCACACTTGTTAACAGTTCACATCATTGACTGGTAATCAAGTGGTTTCTACCATGTTCGACTTCAACTCATTTATTCGCATGGATAAAATCGTACTATTTCGGGAAGCAGAAATGAAGACCCTGGATCTAGTTTCCACCATCCAGGCTGTGAGGAATTTTGTATTCATTATATTGTAGACTAATTATAAACAGATGGCTGTGTCCATACTGTGTCTACATGAGTCTATGATTATGATGTATTGTGAAATCATTCCTATATCAGAGCAGTAGTTAGTTTGTTAGTTAAAGTTTTTGATCTGAGTATGGGAATGCCTACCTCAGCGATGATATGATCTCATATATGTATTTTGTGTTGAATATTTGAAGGTTCCAACTGGGTTCTCCACAAGATAATCCTTGAAATGATAAAGTGCTTCAACCTTCCTAGATGATATAAAACCCTAATCTACTACAGACCTCGCACTTTCGGGGGCAATCTATTACACTAAAATTTGTCACCATGACTATTTGCAGTCACTATGGCTCCATCAATAACCATACTGTCCTCCTTGGCAAGTCTTATACCTCTGCTCCTCATGTCAAACTCCAAAAAAGAGAGAAAGCCTTTACAAAATCAATATAACTCCGCTTCCGCACTTTCTCTTACTCTTACCTGCGGGCACGCACCTCAAGTACATAATACCTGCGTACTTGTACACTCTGTCTGTAAAGGGGTGGGTGCGTACCCCTGTAAAAGTCAAAAGGCGCAAGTTTTACTTAAAAAAACTTACTTGCGGTCGATTCTAGAGCATTCTAGAAGATGGTTTGACGTGGATTGAGCGCCTCCAGATGGTTCATGCATCCCAATGAAAGAGGAACTTATCCCATGAAGAGGGGAGCTATCCCTTTGAAAGAGGGGCTTATCCCATTGATGGTGGACCTGTTTAACTTCCTCCAAAGCATTATAAATACAGGCATTGGACCAGAGGCAAGGGAGGTTGAAAGCTGAACATTCCTGAGGGTAGATGCTGCTGAAATTAGGACTCCCTTATAGAGCTTGAGAGGAGAGATTCCAATCCTTTCTTAGCTTCATTTGGAAGTGGGTGAGCTGATCAAGGTAAAGGAGAACTCTTGCTAGACCCTGGGAGGGACCTGCACAACACCAAGGCACTGGTTGTAAGGTTTCTTTTGTTTCCAATTAATATAATTAAGTTCATTTTTCTCAACAAGTTGTTATATATAATTTGTTTCATAAACTCCTTGGTCTTTACGATGAATATGTTTTATTATATGAGTTATTCAGGTGCTACGTAATCGTTTGCTTGTTAGTGAATGCAGGCTTCAAGGAGAAGGAGGAGCTCATCTGGATCGGAGAGGCTTGGCTGCTACAAACAACGTTGGACTAAAGGTAAGACTTTAACACCTGGTTACTTTTATTTTAAATGCATATTTAGGGAAAGATAGTGCTTGATTTTCTTGTTTGTCATTAGAAAGCCTTAGCTTCTAGGAGGTCGGTTTTGTCCGCAAAATTGACTCTTTCCGCATGACAGCACCGCGTAAAAAAATATTCTTACTTGCATTCAATTATCCAATGTAATTACATACATTCGCACATCATATAAGAATTATAAATAAAATTCATTCCGAATATGACAAGATGCATTAACAGGAAACAAAGACACATAATTTGTAAAATGCTTCTCTTTATCGATATCTTCAAACGATTACAGACTCTATTCGCCCTACGTACACAACTGCAGGGGTTTGCGCACTCAACTGTGGACATCTGCCCTAAGCCTTTGCGCACTCAGCTGCAGACCCTCTACCTATGCTACGACCTAAAATTTAGGCATTTCTCCTTATCCTCAAGAATTCATACTTCTTAGAACTTATTGATGACTCTCTAAAGCTTACTTACTTAGCTCTTTTTATATAATCCCATGCGATGCAGACCATGGGTAGATATTTACAACCGACTTTACTTTAAAAATTTAAGGGCGGACAACCCTATATGACTCATGACACCATCACACTCCACGACCACAAAATGCGGAGACTTTACAACTTTATTTCAAAATTTGACCCAAAACATGGGATTTTAGCCCCAAAATTGCCCTTGGGGGATCTCATTCCCAACAGGCCCCCAACACAAACATTGTGACTCAACTTTGAGTCACTCAGCAGGCATGGAGATCTTAGCGCAAAGACCTCCCAGTTCAACCCGTATGAATGCAACCTCAGCAGTGTACTGTGCAGCCTCTTCCTTCATGTCTTCAACCCTATGCTCGGTCACTACTCCTGAACTATCGACCTAAAGATTTTGCTATGTTGCTTGGAAAGTCACAATATTTCCTTCAATAAATCTTTTCACTGTGTAAGCCTCATCCAGCCAGGGCTTTAGCATGCCTTCAGCACTACATCCACTTGTTATTTTAGCTGCTTGGCCTCCTGCATCTTTGCCAGTCTCTGTGTGAGCATGATGGTTCATGCTATGCCTTTGACCTCATCATAGCGCTACTGCATCTCACACGCTTTTATCTCCAGTTTTTGTACATTGCGGTCCTCCTGCAAGCTCTTTAGGACCTCGAAAAACCACTCGAAAAGTTGCGTGCAGTCTGCTACTACACTGTCAACCGCTGCCATTGCCTTTGTGACAGTGGTCGATCACTATTCCTTTACTTCTGGCAGGGTTGAAGGCTAGGCCTTCAGCTGTAACTCAGTGATCTGCAGGTTCAACTCCAACTAAACCCTCACCATTTCTATATGTGGATCGCACACCCCTATAGTTAGTTTGCAAATGTGCACCTCGACTGGTTCTTCCTTCAGAATGGCCAACTCTGGGACCATTTGGCATGCCTCGTTGGAAACCTACATTATACGATTGTTTTGATTGGTCACCTCGATCGAAGTGGCAATGGCAGAGTCTCATTGTAGTGCCATTTGATCATTATTAATCCGTTTCTCACTAATCACTTGTAGGGCGCGGTGCTCATGGGCCCTCAACTCTGCAATCACTCCATCTTGCAAGAGGTGGAGCACTTCACAAGGGAGCACTGCGAGATTCAACCCTACTCCCTTGAGGGTGGTAACACTAGGATTGTCATATTCATTTTACATAGTCAGTTCCCCATTAGGCAACACTATCACATTGGAGGCCTTCGCGTGCAGCATCTCGATAGCTTCTGGAATGTCGATAGCAAGGCTGGTAGACACCGTGTTAGCCTGTGATGCGTGGGTATGCAGCTCTTGTAGACCTGTCTGGATAGCCCCCAAAATTATTTGTTGCCATTGCTCAAACTATTGTCGGGCCTCCGCGATGACACCACACACTATGTCATCGATGTCAGGAAAATTTCCCTCTGTGAGGGTGATTGGGTCTAGCGATATTTTAGCGGCCTTCAATTTCTTCCTAGACCCTCCTTTTTCTTTCTCCCTTAGACGCTTGATGCAAGCAGATGTCACCTATGGGTCTAGGCCCTGTTGTTCTGTCTACTCATCCATCTCTTCCTCTGTCTCAGAAGAAGGCGACCTTGCACCTTTGTTAGAGCCTTGCTCTGTTCCACCCGTTTGCTTCTCTATCTACTAAGCGGCATCGTGCTTCGCTTAGGCCTTGTCAGCAGCCTCATTCTTTCTCTTCTTGTCCAGTTGTGTCAACTTGCTCCCTCACACTCCCAAGTCTATTGTAGTGCCCCACTTTGTCATCCATCAATCAAGTACTGTATCAATGGTGTCATCCGTTGCCAAGTAAGTGAAGTCATACCATTTCTTCATAGGGTCCTTCCGCACACTGATGGCCACATGGTGAAAATATTCTTTGGATTTTGTGTAGCCATGCAAGTTGGAAAACACTGTAGGCAACAACCGTGGCTTGCGATTGATGGCCATGCAGATGCTCATCTCCATCAAGATCCAGAAGATCTTGCTATCCTTAATACGATGTGCATCCTTGGTTGCCCATAGTGAAGCATACTTCACTGATTCTAGTAGGTCTGGTGTGACCGAAGGGAATTGGATGTCTTCTAGTAGCTCTCATGCTACCAGCACAATAGATAGCAAGAGCCATGCGTAGTGGAACGTCTTGCTGAGCTCCTCTACTCCGCGACAGTTTTCTAGGAACTCTTTGTGAAGATAGTCCGACCAATCAAACTGGACTCCTTCGGCACACTGGGCTGCTAGTGTGATGATAGGCACTGAAACCTCATCGGCGCGACACTTCGTCATCACCTTCCTTGCTAGAATATGTGTAGCTGTCTTTAAAACAGGGTCATAGATGTTGGATATGGCATATCCATGTGGCTTCTTTACCAACTTAGAGCGAGAGGGATAACTCAGCCTAATCATATAAGATCAGATCATATTGACTGGGATATTGCCAGGCCAGATGGAGGGAGTTTACAGGCCTACCCGAAACATTCATTCAAGAATAAGGAAGGTAGGGAAGACATACTATTCCTCTTCTACCTACCCAACTCCGAAAATATCATCTTTCTCGTGAACTCGGAGAATCTCATCTTCTCATTCATGGCCTCCACAAGGGCCTACTCACCACCTTTTCTGCCAAATATCATGGCCGAATTTTCTCATGTCTAAGGTAACCATGTCATCCTTTGGATCAACCCGTTAGTGATGGGAATTGGCTCCTCCAGCCACAATCACCCATCATGCACCAAGCAAAGTAGCTTCTTGATGACTAGTACTGTAACCGAGGTGTGGTTGTAGTGCGGCACCCATAACAGGTTCAGTAGACCTACCTTTTCAACTCCTCTGAGCAACCTCCGTGGTTCCGATGTGGTCATTCAATGGTTGTATCAATGATGTGGCTCATCAGTTGCTCGACCGCTAGGTGTGGGAACTTCTCATGGTCAACCAAGTCCCAGTATTCAAGTTTTAACAGATGAAACTAAGCCAAGCATGGTCCTTCAAAAATAATTTCATCCAGCAACAGAGGGATTTGCAAGGGGACCTTGCTCTTGTTGATATCTTTCAATACCTTGGTCTTGCCTTTGTGCTGAGGGACGTATTCAGGAAACTGCGTGATAGGGTCAGCACCATGGGCTTCAACTTCCTCCATATCTACTCCCACATCCTCATCATCCATCGGGATGTCTTCGATTTCTTCCTCCTTTGAATCTAGATTGATGGCTTTACCCTTCTCCTTTGCGGTGGACTTCGGTGGGTTTCTTCTTGGCGATGCATGCACCGGTATCATATTTTTCTTAACCTTATTATCCTTTGCGCTTTCCTTGGTTAGGGTTGGCTTTGGTCTCGGTGTCCTTGATGATTTGGGGACTTCCGCTAATACTTTGGAAACCTATGGAGTAGCTACTTCAGCCTCGCTAACCACTATCGGCATATCCTCCTCAGTCGTCACTGCTTTGGTGTCCATGGCTATCATAGGTGTTGACATAATGCTCATCAGTAATGCTCATGATATCTCTGGTAAGTTCTCAAATGATGGACTCACTATCAGAGCCTTGAAGAATTCTCAGTTCATGTGCACCTGAGAGCTTAACTTCTCAATTCTAAAAATTCCAAGTGCTTTTTGTTGGGCCACCACCTGTAATTTATAGGGCATTTTGAATTCAAATCCGACCGTTGCTCCCAAATTCAGTTCATTAATGCTGGATTGGCAACAGATTTTCAAGGATCTAACCCATAAATTTCATCTTAAATGCTGGTCGCCCACTCCATTTGGCCGCATTTGTACAGTCAAATCATGAATAGTGACTTTAATGGTCACTTTTTGGCCGACTTGTGAAATTTATCTATAGGTAGAGTAGCTCCCTTCACATTGCCACAAACCCTATGACACTTCCTAGCTTCGCACAATCCTCCAATCGCATAGTTCCTCAACCTGGGAAATTTAGTTTATAGTCCCGTGCCTCCTTTCAATTTCCTGGAGCACTAAGATTGTGCTACCTTCATATAGTCACATGACTAGACCACCAGTGTATGGCTTCAAGCGACTGCCATTCACCTTTCCTGGGAAGGGATCTCGATTCCCTTTGACCAACTGTACTGCTCCTCCCTTGGTAATATCCTTAATGACATAGGGCCCTAACCAATGCATTCTGAATTTCCCTGGAAATTTATCAAACTTGCTATCATATAACAAAACCAAATAATTTACCTTAAAGGTACACAACTTAATGTGCCGATCATGCCATGCTTTTTCACGCTGCTTTTATACCTGTTGGTGAAATCCATCTAGAGATCTCTCTTCCTCAAGTTCAACCAGGTATGCAAGCCTTTCTTCCAACGCTCCATGATCCATCATACCCATGAGTGCCTCTATGCGTAGACTAGGCACAATGTATTCCATAGGAATTACTACTTCAACACCATATACAAGCCTAAAGGGTGTTTGTCCAGTCAACTTCTTTCATGTCGTCCGATAGGCCCATAGTATAGTGGGTATGCGTAGGTCCCAATCACTTCGCTGAGCATTGCAAACCTTCGTCAATGCATACTCTAGCACTTTATTGAATTATTCCACCATCCTGTTAGCCTGTGGGTGATAAGGCATGCTCTTATAGTGATATACCTTAAATTCCTCCTTTAGTGTGTTGATCGTCTCGTTCAGAAAGTGCATACTGCGATCACTCATTCAGATATTTTGACACCCGAATCGCATCAGTACCTACTCAAAGAGGAACTTTGCAGCAGTCACACCTATACAGTCATTTACAGGTTGTGCCTCAGCACATCGAGATAGATACTCCGTTGTGGTGATAATGTACCTTGCTCCCATCTTTCCTTGGGGTTGAATGGGTCCCACAAAATCTATCACCCATTTCTTAAAGGGTTGTAGCATCATCTATGGATTTAGAGGAAGCTCATACCTCCATGATGGCCTGCTAGTCCTTTGACACACATCACACACTTTGTAGTAAGATTTTGAATCCTGATGGAGGGTTGGCCACAACAGCCCTCCACATAGAATCTTTTGTGCGGTCACTCTCCTTGCATAATTTCCTCCCATGGCACCCCATGAGCATCTGCGAGGATACTGCTACTTTCAAACTTCGAGACATATCATTGCAATATCTCATCAGACCCCATTTTGTATAGATTCCTGGCAATGGCAGAAAATTCTGCTGTGTGCACCACTAAATCCTTCTTCTGCTTGATGGTGTATCCTTCCATAGCAGTTCCTCTCATTAGGAAGTGTATAATACATTCAAAATGACCATCTGCAAGGCATACTACAAATAGTTGTGCATTAGGCATTCCCTCTTCCAAATTAGTGGGCTCCTCCCCTGTTTCAATGTGCAATATATGGTTTGGTCCTGCGTTTAATTATTCAAGTTTCACAATAACTTCAAAATCATACTCCTGGAACAATAACAACCACCTACAGATTCTACCCCCCAACACAGGCTTATTTACCAGGTACTTCAACGCAGAATGATCCGTATACATCTTAAAATGGCCACCGAGCAAATAGTGTCTAAACTTTTGGAGCACGTATACCATGGCTAACCATTCGCACTCGGTGGTGGAATAGTTCTTCTCCACCTTGGATATCCTTCTGCTTGTGAATGCTATAGGATGGTCCAAATCTCCTTTGCTAGCCTGTGTCAGTACTTCTCCTAACGCTATATATTATGCATCAACATGTACATGAAACTCCTTCTTCCAATCCAGGAAGACTAAAATCAGCGCCGTGACCCTCTTTTCCTTCAATACATCGAATCTTTTCTTGTGGTCCTTGTTCCAGTAGAATGTGACATCCTTTTTCAACAACTTCTGCATAGGCACAGTGATCTGGGCATAGCCCTTGATAAACTTTCTGTGATATCCAATATGCCCTAGGGTAGGGCGCAACTATTTCACACTCCTTGGTGATTCTAAGTTACGTATCACCATGATATTTGTGGGATCTACCATCATTCCCTATCTACAAACTGCATGACCTAATAGGGTCCCAAAAGGAACACAAAACATGCATATCTTCATATTGAGCGCGATCTAGTATCTGCGATAGGTATCTAGCATCATGCGCAGACTTGCCACATGGCATTTCACTAGTCCAAACATAGTCTAGTCATCAAAGTACACTTCCAGGAACTTATGAATAAATTCCTTGAACGCAGCAACGACTACGCACGAAACAATCACAGGTGCATTCTTCAATCCGAATGGAATTACAGTGTACTGAAAACATCCCCACTCAGTCCTGAATGTCATCTTGCTCCAATCCTCTAGCATGATTTTGATCTGATGGTACCCAAAGAACCCATGAGTGAAGGAATATGTCTCCTAGCCACCTACATTGTCCAACACCTCATCAGTGAATGGGCTCAGGAAAGGATCATGTACACAAGCATCATTCAAATTCGTTAGATCTACACATATCCTTATTTCATCCTTCTACTTCTTTTCCTATACCACCATTGGGATTACCCATTCAGATTCTTCTACGAGCTTAATGATGCCTACCATGAGCATCTTGTCTAGCTCTAAGCGGACCTTCTCCTTATACTTCGGATTGAGATGGTAAGGTATTTGCTTAACCGACTTCACGTCAGGTTTCAAGGTGATATTCATAACACCTAGGTCCCTGATTATCCATTTTATATTTGTAAACTTGGTAGGGAATAAATTTTGGTATTGGTGGAGAAATTCAGTGACCTTATCCACCATCGCATCATCCATGTAATCTCCAACCTTCGCGAATTTAGGTTCTGCCTCCGTACCAATATTTACCTGTTTCGTTTTCAGTGGCGCAGTTATATCACCATTCTCAATCTGTGGTCCTTCAACATCACAGTGACCTTCTATTTTAGGGATGTTAACCTTTTGCAGATCCACATCTTCTTCTTCAGTAGTTACGTCATAGCATCCAGCATGTGACTCAGTTGATTAGTCCAATTGGGTTGAATCAGGTCCAAAGGATCCTGTGGTATCCTAAAGATTGCTACTTTTACTTCTTGTAGCACTTCGTCAATACAATCAAACCCGTTGTCAAAGTTGAATGTCATTATGAATCCCTCATGCAGAATATCCCATTCACCTGTACCATGGTGAAGCTCTATTTCTAAGTACCAGCTCATCGGGATGACATCCAGGGTGTAACAAAACAAGTGCAGGTTGGTGCTTCTCTCCATAAGCCTGAGCCCATTTGTCCAAGTGCGCGCGCAGATCATCCTGCCCATCATGTTTTTCTATCATTCGTACCTTTAGCTTCCTAAAGCATGTTCTCATCATACTCCTACATTCACGCCAATCCTCAAAACTACCCTTGTACGTACCCTACCACCTTCCGGGCATAGCGTGCAGTGCCCAGTCCAATGCCTGGAAGCACTGCTTTTCTGGTACCTCCCTCTCAAATGCATCCAAAAATATATCTACATCATTCAGGGCATCATAAGTGGGCAGATCTCTTACCTCTGACAACACATAGTGTAGCAATCGAGTCATCATGTTACAGTTTAGCATGGTTACTTCATTTAACTGATTATTCTAGTGCTCTAATTAATCATCAGAGTATAAGGTGCAGGAACTCTCACGATCCCATGTAATTCATCCATCAACTGTTGGATTCACCCAATCTTGATCTCGCGCTATTGCCTTATAGATACAGTCCAGATCATCATTGCTCTCATAATCACGGACTGGTTCAGTATAGCACAATCCTTTAGCAGGATCTAAGAATACTATTATGTGGAGCGGTTTCTTCTCAGATATCATCTTTTTCTTCTTTAGGTTGATTACCCTGTTCATATAAGTAGCCCAATCAATGCCAAGGAGTGCAGGGTGGGAGTTTCTATCATCCATAACTTCTATTACTTCAAAGTCAGCCAGTGCGCTCATGCCTTCAATATCTACAGTCACCCCTTGCAGCCACCCCATGGGGATGATCTTCTGCTAATTTTCCATCCTTAACTAAATAGGAGACCACTGTAACGTGGCTCTTCGCATCCATTCCCAAGTCCACTTTGGTAGGCCGTTTGCATCTGAATCTAGGTCCAAAATAACCTGATCCATCTTATACTCTCCTATCTGCCTGGTCAGCCTCATCTCTCATCTTATCGTTGTTTATTCTTACCAATATTTCATGCCATGCCCGGTTCACCCGAAGTGTTTCAGACACATCTATTTATAAGATCTTGTAATCCTTTTATAGCCTTGCTATGGCGCAACAACTTCATGCAGGTCTCTAGGAAGGTTATAAACATAGAAGGGTCCATTTCCTGATCAGGTTTATCCTTGCTCCTTGAGGTGGAGGCCTCAACAAAGGTCTTCTTTTCTTCCATGAACATTTCACGTGTGTGCTCCAACTCGAATTCAGCCCCCTTCGCTGGAGCTTTGCGAACCCGTGCGCTATCTTCAGTTTGTTTACCCTAATAATCCCCTGTTGCAATTCAACTTTGGAGTACTATATTCACATTTGGATCCTCGTCATGAGGCTCAGACCTCATCATATGCAAGTTCTGAGTTGGCTGAGGTGGTAGTGCCCCTTTGTTGCATATCCTCGCTATTAGCATAGGACAGTCCTCTGTCTCATGATCAAACAGAGTGCAATATTTGCACGACGGACATGTTGGGTTAGTGCAATTATTGGCATAGTGTCATGGTCCTCCATAATTGTAGCAAATCAGTTGTCCCCGACCTCTGCTAGGTCCTCCTTCGCCTTGACCTCATCTACATGCTTGAAAGTCGATTCGCCCCATCCCTGCGCTCTGGTCAATGGGCCACGTTTTTCCCTGAACCTTATAGGCGGGTGTTTTTTCATCATCAATTCATTTTTGCAGTTATGATCATCATGCCCTACCAACCTACAGAAGTTGCAGAATAGTTGTTGTGGTGTTTGTACAAACTTTTGCAGCAAATGAGAGTTATCTGTCGTATGTTTTCCTAGTACCTGACATAGAGCACACCACAATGCAGACCCCGCACTTGGTCCTGCTTGAGCTTCCGGCCTCAAAAGAATCAGTCCTCCTCCTATAATATAGTTCGCAAATACTGGGTAATGGTATTCGTCATGTCCCTGACCCTTGCAGTTCAGGCACCATGCCTCTTCACGCACCTCTGACCAAACTGTTATGTCCTACTTCAAGCTTTGCATTTCCATGCAAAGGTTTTGCAACTGCGAATGGATCTGCTAAACCCCCAGATTTAGATCCTGCATCGGAGTTTCATGTAGCCTCATTACAATCTCCGAGGACTCTTCCTGAGTTGTTAACTTCTGTTGTGACAGCGCAACCCTTAGGTGTGGTAGGATAGAAGCCACAAACCACTCACGGTGTTGTCCATCTGTTAAGTTCATATTATCTTCACCGATTTTACACTTCAACCTCTAATCGAATTTCCATGGTGTCTTGCCCAGTTTCATCGTGATTTCCTTGAACCCCACAATCGTTTGTGCCTTAGATTTAGGCATACTGAATTGTTTATTCAACGGAGTCTAGATGTTTGCCACTCGAGCGTTTGGCTTATCATTAGAGTACATTATGTACTAGGTTAGCGCGTGATCCTACAGAGCACTAATCAGTGTCGTTTTCTTCATGTTATCATCTATAACACCTTGAGCTTCCCATATATCTTTCATGATGAACTAGAACTGGACCGGGTCCTCATTTCCCAAGCCCTTAAACAAAGGCAACTTTACTGAATGTACCATACTAAACTGCGATGGAGGCGGTAGTGGTATGGGTGAAGTCACAGGTGATGGTGGTGAAGTTGGAGGTGGTGTGGGAATCCTTGTGGAAAGTTGTGGGAATCCTTGTCTTATTAACTAAATTGCACTTCGCGAAGAAACCTGCGCTACTCCCTCTTCATCACCCAATGGAGGTGAAATCAATGAACTATATTTAGGAGCATTTCTTCCTTCTTTCCTGTAAGTTTTTCTGCTTCGCGTAGCTCCGAACATCAAGGTAGCTACATAACCCATTTTTCACACAATAACATCTTAATCCAGGTATTCAAAGACTTCAAGTACTTACCTCACGGATAAAAAAGCACCAATTTGTCTTGTTGTAGTTGACAGAGGTATCGCCCACGAATTCAGTCACAAATCCTCCTATGATGCAATCGAGCCAAAGATTGATAGTTCAGGCAATCTTATCCTCAGAGGCTTCTGGTCTCTGTACTAACTCTGAGGTCTAGACAATAGGACCGTCAAGTCTCCACCTTCCTTGGCTATCTCCTAGCTTCGTGATCTACTCGTATAACTCAACCGGAAAGGAACAGAAAAATATCTCGTTGATTTCTGTATATAGGTACCTGTCTAGCCATTGTTCCTTTTTTAGTTATGGATTTCCATTCTCTGGTGCCACGAATTCGTGGATCCTCGTATCCAACCAGTCTCCAATCTCTTTCTTAGTTGGATTCTAGTGATACGACATCACACATATCTTATGTAGATTATGCTCCCAACAACAGAACCATTTGTTGGCTTGGTGGGGCATGAACCAGGATCAACGTTAGTTAGCCAAACAAATCCCTACACTTTTTCCCCTTTCAGCATCAGCCCACGGAGCATGGACTGAAGTTTGACCTGAAGCAGTATGGAGGGATGCTGGAACCAAGTTTCCACACCCTCAGATGGTTGTGATGTCGGTTTATTCCTTCTATTCCTACTCTCATGCGGGTTGTTAAGTTCTAGGGCCTTATCAGTCTAGCCCTTTATTACACACTTTAGGACCTCCGTGAAGGGGTATGATTGGCTTTCATGTAGCACTAACTTGTGGTTAAGGTACTTTCGCGCTGCTAGGGCAGTGTAGCGTGTAGATTCCCAAATTATCTTAAGCGTCTTACTTATCTTATTAAACAATCACACTTAGCATCGCGTAAACATATATTCTTACTTTTGTTCAATTATCGAATGTAATTACATACATTCATGCATCATATAAGCATTGTAAATGAAATTCATACTCAATATGATAAGATGCATTAACGAGAAACAAAGACAATTTTTTTTTAAAATTATTCTCTTTATTGATATCTTCAGATGATTACAGACTCTATGCACCCTGCGCACATAGCTGCAGGGGTCTACGCACTCAGCAGCAGACTTCTACCCTAGGTCTCTGCACACTTAGCTGCAGAGCCTCTACCTATGCTACGACTCGAAATTTAGTCTTCTCGCCTTATCGCTCAAGACTTCTTCTACAACTTATTACTGTCTTTTTTAACTACTTAGAGCTTACTTACTTAGCTCTTTTTATACAATCCCATGGTCTTCTAACCATGGGTAGATCTTTACAATTGACATTACAAAATAAGGGTGGACAACCCTTTATGACTCATGACACCTCCATGCTCCGTGACCACAAAATGCGGAGACTTTACAAATTTATTACAAAATTTGACCCAAAACATGGGCTTTTAGCCCCAAAACTATGCTTGGGGGATCCCATTCCCAACACACCCATCAGTCTACTCAGAACATCTAGATGATGAGATCTGAACCATGCGAAGATGGACCCAGTGTTAAGATTGTTACACAAAGTATTATAACTACCAAGGAGGATAAAGGGAAACAATCCGAGGAAAATGTATGGGTACGCAAGGAGGCTGATGTTATGCTCTTAACCTGTGAAAATTTCCAGAATACCAAATATGCGAAGAAATACAACCAAGAATACATAATAAAATGAGAAAAACAACAAGTATTTTATTATTCAGGGATAAAAGGAATGTTCACTTGCATCTTTGAGGGGGCAACCTCCAGCATAGCAGAGCTCGATTAAAAGCGCCTCCACGCACCAAATTACTGATGTGAAATATTATAATGGATAAAACCCCTACAAGAGAAAACCTCAGGAAACGGGCATTCCCAGGCTTGACTTGGTGTCTACTTTGTCAGGCAGAGGAGGAATTGAACCACCATTTATTCCTCTCTCGCCCCACAACCCAACAACTTTGTACCTTGGTCAGGCACACACTAAGAATTCTGCATTCCTGGAGTGGTGACAATATCCCTACTACCTGGGAAAGGTGGTGGGATATAGAATATGAGCCGAGAGCTAGGAACTTGCTGCTTATGGTACGCTAGCACATTTGGATGTGCCACAACAACATAATTTTTAGGGGCTTGAATATAGTTTGGATATTGATTCCTCCAAAAACTTGTATGAGCTATGGGGAAATCCCAGCAGAAGAACAAGCTTTTAGGCCCTGGAACATCACACAGGAGCTGATCGATAATGATTTCCCCTAGGCCTATTTCAATGGCACTGCATAAGCACAGGGATGTGGTGGTGGCATAATCCTTTATCTATCTGATACACATTACTTTCACATTTTCTTAGGGTTGGGTGAGGGCACAAATAACTATGCAGAGATGATTACAGTCCAACATCTTTTATACTTTGCAATACACAAACAATGCAGACACAAACAAATTTTTGGAGACTCCAAAATAGTCATAAACTAGTTCAACAACATAACAACATGCCATGTATATACACTCAGAACTATTTTGGATGATATTATTTTTTTCAAAACTCAATTTGTACATATCTCATGCCCTCATATTTACAGGGAGCGTAATCAAGATGCAGACACGCTATCAAAAGAGGGAACGAATTGTCCTTGAGGAGAATGGATGATCACAGAGCACTCACCCGAGCGGACCTATTAGTTTTTCCATAGACCATATATGGATCAGGAACTATAGAGGGTATACAGGCCCTAATGCCAATAGTTTTTCTGTTATTTCTTGTTTGATCGTATTTTGGCAATAGAAAAACAACAGAACAACAATCACCATTGGTGAAATTTTGAAATATGTAATTATTTTGTATGTGAACAACAACCACGAGTACACCCAACACTGAGTCATTTTGTAGCAATTTACAGTTTTTTGTTTTCTTACAAACTCTACACAGTTGACTACTACCATGTTATTTCATATTCCTATGGCATCTACAACATGTAATCTTAAAAAATAAGGGAAATTACAATATTTTATCCTCGGGAAAAAAAGAAGTATAATATATTCTCTACTTAACAAGGAAAACAACATGAAGGTGGAAACTCTTATGGCCCCTTCCCCAACCCCCCGAAATAACTCTCAATTCCCCATACCCAATCAATCTACTATAATATATTGAAAGAAACATAGTAACATTCAAACATAAAAACTAGGAAAATAAAAATTTAAGGTGAGTGAAAGAGAACAAAAAAACTCAATCCATATAAATACATAACTCGTACATTTCAACAATTTGATATCATTAATTTTCTTCCTCAACCATCTCATCATCTATATCATCCATATCTGAATTCATGTACAAAGGATTCACCATATCAATATCAACATCGTCATCATCATCATCAATGTTTATATCATCATCTGGAACATGTCTTCTACATTTGGTTCAACTTCTTCAAGTTCTTTGTCCGACACTATTAATAGCATATGGTTCATCCAAATTAAATTGTATGGATTAACATATATTCCTTTAACTTCTTTGACATCTTCCTCTTACACTGCATGAACCCCCTACTCCTCTACATCATTTTCTTCTTCTCGTTGGTACAGGGTCCCCTGAGGTCAATTTGTAAAAAATATTGCTAGTATTGTAAAGTCTCTACATTTTGAGGAGCGGAGTGTGTAGTCCGATAGGAGTCAAATGGGCTTTAGGAAGGCCAAAGCCCCTTAGTTTGTTAGAAGTTAAGTATTTTTGTGACCTACCCATGGTTCGCGAACCATGGTATTATAATGAAGGAAGATATAAAAGGAGTCATAGAGGGTCATAGAAAAGTCAGTCAGGATAACGAAGAGCGTATATAGGCAAGTTTTGGGTCTGTATTGCCTATTCTATACTTGGGGGAAGGTGAAGGCTCTTGCAGATATGTGCACAAAGACCTTGGTAAGTTCACAGCTGAGTGCACCGGCCCTTGTAGCTATGTGTGTAGGGTTGGAAGAGTCTGTAATTGAAGATATAAGAATAATAAAGGATTTTTTGGATCATTATCTATGTATATGTGTGTTATTATTTTCTTCTAAAATTACTATATGTTCGCTCTATTTACTGCATTTATCATGAAATGTACTTAATAGATACATGAAAGGGGTAGATCATGATGTTATGAATGTTTAGAACAATCAGAGAAGAGTTTGGATCTGTTATTTTTTAATTACTATAAATTTCGAGTTTTAAGGGTTAGGGTTCACGAAGGTCGAAATAAAGCCCTAAGAGTAACCAAAACACATCACATAGTCCTTTGGATGTATAAACCTGGTTCTAGCATCACCCAATATTGCCTTGAGTGAGACTACAACACGCACTATGCGAGTTGTTGCTGAAAGGGCTAGCGGTGTAGGGTTTTGTTCGTTAGCGCAACTAACGTTGAACTTGGGTCCAAGCCCCCTTAAGCCAATAAACGGTTCCATTGCATGAACATCGAAAGGAAATCAGTTTAATATTCCTAAACGAGGGATGAGGAAGAGGATGAGGGGGAGGAGATGGAAGAGGTCGAGGACAGATCATTTGCTATAATTTTGGAGAATGAGGTCACTTTGCATGGGATTGTTAGAATTGTATGCACCCCTCGTGTCAGTACTGCAGACAATTTGATCATGTCATAGAAGATTGTCCCATGCTCATTGCCAAAATGCAAGAAAAGAAGACCTGGACCCTATTGGCTTGGTGGGGCTTGATCCAGGTTCAGTGTTAGTTAGCCAAACAAATGTCTACACTACTAGCCCTTTCAGCATTAGCCCGCAGAGTGCAGACTGAAGTCTCACTCGAAGCAGTATGGGGGGATGTTGGAACCAAGTTTCTACACCCTAAGATGGTCATGATGTATGTTTATTCCTTCTATTATTTGTCTCGCGCAGGTAGTTAAGTTCTAAGGACATGTCAGTCTAGCCCTTTATTCTACCTTTCAGTACCTCCACGAAGGGGCTTCAATTAGCCTTCACGCAGCCCTAACCTAACGTACTTTCGCATTTTTAGGGTGGCGTAGCATGTAGATTCCAAAATTATCTTAAGTGTCTTACTTATCTTATTAAATAATCATAGTTAGTGCCACGTAAAAAATTATTCTTACTTTCATTCAATTATCCAATATAATTACATACATTCGCACCTCATATAGGCATTATAAATAAAATTCATTCCCAGTATGACAAGATGCAATAACAGGAAACAAAGACAGATAATTTGTAAAATGCTTCTCTTTATTGATATCTTCAAATGATTACAGACTCTATTCACCCTACGAACACAGCTGCAGGGGTTTGCGCACTCAACTGTGGACATCTACCCTAGGCCTTTGCACACTTAGCTACAAAGCCTCTACCTACGCTACGACCTAAAATTTATACTTTTCCCCTTATCCTCAAGACTTCATATTTCTTAGAACTTATTGATGACTCTCTAGAGCTTACTTACTTAGCCCTTTTTATATAATCCCATGGGATGCAGACCATGGGTAGATCTTTCGAATCGACTTTACTTTACAAAGTTAAGGGCGGACAACCCTTTATGACTCATGACACCTTTGCACTCCATGACCACAAAATGTGGATACCTTACAAATTTATTACAAAATTTGACCCAAAACATTAGATTTTAGCACCAAAACTACCCTTGGGGGATCTTGTTCCCAACAGGTCCCCAACACAAACATCGTGACTCACCCTCGAGTCACTCAGCAAGCATGGAGATCTTAGCACAAAGACCTCCCAGTTCAACCCGTATGAACGCAGCCTTAGCAGTGTACTGTGCGACTGCTTGCTTCATGTCTTCAACCCTATGCTCAGGTCACTGCTCCTAAACTGTCGGCTTGAAGATTTTGCTAAGTTTCTTGCAGAGTCACAAGATTTCCTTCAATAAAGCTTCTCACCGTGTAAGCCTCATCTAGCCAGGGCTTCAGTCGTGCCTTTCGCACTGCCTCCTTGTGTAGCACTGCATCCACTTTTTCTTTTAGCTGCTTGGTCTCCTGCATCTTTGCCAGTGTTTGTGCGAACATGATGGTTCATGCTATGCATTTGACCTCATCATAGCGCTACTGCATCTCACACGCTTTTATCTCCAGTCGCTGTACATTGGGGTCCTCCTGCAATCTTGTCAGGACCTCGAACAACTGCTCAAAAAGTTGCGTGCAGTCTGCTACTGCACTGTCAACCACTGCGATTGCCTCTGTGACAGTCGTCGATCGCTATTCCTTTACTTTTAGCATGGTTGAACGTTGGGCCTTTAGCTGTAACTCAGTGATCTCCAGGTTCAACTCCAACTGAACCCTCACCATTTCTATATGTGCATCGCACACCCCTGTAGTCCGTTTGCGGACACGCACCTCGACTGGTTCTTCCTTCAGAATGGCTAACTCTGGGATCATTTGGCATGCCTCCTCAATGACCTACATTAAACGATTGTTTTGATTGGTCGCCTCGATCACAGTGGCAATGGCAGAGTCTCGTTGTAGTGCCATTTGATCATTATTAATCCGCTGCTCGCTAAACACTTGTAGGGCGCGATGCTCACGGGCCATCAACTTTGCAATCACTCCATCTTGCAAGAGGTGGAGCACTTCACGAGGGAGCACTGCTAGATTCAACCCTACTCCCTTGAGGGTGCTGATAGTAGGACTGTCATATTCATTCTCCATATTCAGTTCTCCATCAGGCAGCACTATCACACTAGAGGCCTTTGCACGTAGCATCTCGACAGCTTCTGGAATGCCAATAGCAAGGCTGGTAGACACTATGCTAGCCTGTGACGTGCGAGTATGCAGCTCTTGCAGACCTATCTGGATAGCCCCCAAAATTATTTGTTGTTGCTGCTCAAAATGTTGTAGGGCCTCCACGGTGACATCACACACTATGTCATCGATGCCATGCAAATTTCCCTCTGTGGGGGTGATTGGGTCTAGCAATGTTTTAGCGGCCTTGAATTTCTTCCTGGACCCTCCTTTTTCTTTCTCCCTTGGACGCTTGATGTAAGCAGACATCACCTGTGGGTCTAGGCTATGTTGTTCTATTGCCTCGTCCGTCTCTTCCTTTATCTCAGAAGAAGGTGACCTTGTACCTTTGTCAGAGCCTTGCTCTGTTCCACCCGTTTGCTTCATTATCTGCTAAGCGGAATCATGTTTTGCTAGGGCCTTATCAGCAGCCTCCTTCTTTCTCTTTTTGTCCAGCTGTGTCACCTTGCTCCCTCACACTACCAAGTCTATTGTAGTGTGTCACTTTGTCGTCCATCGATCAAGTACTGTATCAATGGTGTCATCCGTTGCCAAGTAAGTCAAGTCATACCATTTCTTCATAGTTTCCTTCTACACCCTGATGGCCACATGGTGAAAATCTTCTTTGAATTTTGCGTAGCCCTGCAGGTTGGAAAAAATTGTAGGCAACAAATGCAGATTGCGATTAATGGCCATGCAGATGTTCATCTACATGAAGATCCAGAAGATCTTACTATCCTTGATGCGATGTGCATCCTTGGTTGCCCACAGCGAAGCGTACTTCACTGCTTCTAGTAGGTCTGGTGTGACTGAAGGGAATTCGCTGTCTTCTAGTAGCTCCCATGCTACCAGCACAATAGACAGCAAGAACCACGCATAGTGGAACATCTTTGTTATGGAACCAGCTCAAGAAAAGATAGAAAAGATAAATCAAAGCCTTAGAATTCAGCCTCTTCGAGGGGGCAACCTCCTTTACATTACATAAATGAACAATTCTTGGATGATACAAATGAAAAAACCTCCTTTCTATATATAGGAGTCTAGGGAGTCACAATATAATCTAGCCGACCTAACAATAATAATATAAAGCCACAAAAATAACAATAGAGGGATTCTATGGGGCACAAAAATAACAATATGGGGGTAATAGGGGCACAACAATATAAATAAGGGGTATAACTACAATAGTAATGGGGTAATCACTAGTATTATAGGGACTCAACATGCCCCTCTCCTTCAAAAAAGTGTTGTCCTCAATGCTTGAGTAGTTCTGGATACTTCTGCATAATCATCCTCCCATGTGGAATATTCAGCGGATAAGTTCTTCCATTTGATAAGATACTCTGAAATTGATCGATTTCGTAGCTGTCGAGTTCTTGTTTCTGTGACTGCTTCCGGTTCCAATATAATTTTTCCTTCCTCATCAAGTTCTGGAAATATTGTTTGAATTGGGAGCTTGTCACCTATAACCTTCTTTAAACATGAAACATGGAAAACTGGGTGCAATCAAGAAGCTACAGGAAGCTCCAATTTTTATGCCATAGTACCAATCTTTTGCAACACCTTGTACGGACCATAATACTTTGGTGATAATTTATTATCCTTCTTAGCTTGCTTTAGGGACATTTGCTTATATGGTTGTAGCCGTAGGAATACCCAATCACCTACATCAAAACTTCTTTCACTGCGATGTTGATCTGCCTGTTGTTTCATTCTATTTTGTGCCAACACGAAGTTATCCTTTAAGAGTTGGAGGACTTGTTGTTGATGTTCGATGTGATGTTCCACTGCCTGAACCTTAGAATTTTCTCTTAAATATGATGTGATGGATGGTGGTTGATACCCATAAAGTGCCATAAATGGGGTCATTTTTGTTGCTGTATGGAAGGAAGTGTTATACCACCATTCAGCCAGAGGCAACCATTTGACCCATTGTGTCTGTTTATCAGATACAAAGCAACGAAGATATCCTTCCAAACATTTGTTTACTATCTCAGTTTGCCCATCAGATTGAGGATGATAAGATGAGCTATGAGCTAACTAAGTACCAAGACAAGAAAATAATTATGTCCAAAAATTTCCAGTGAAAATGGGATCCCTGTCACTTACAATAATCTTTGGGTTTCCATGTAGCTTTTGAACTGTTTCCATAAATGCAGTAGAAACTGTACTGGCTTTAAATGGATGTGATAATGCACAAAGGTGTGCATACTCTTTCCCTCAGACTTGGGTAAACCTGTGATAAAATCCATTGAAACCTCCTCCCAACGTATGCTTGGAATGGATAAAGGTTGTAATAGACCCGGTGTCTTAATTGTTTCAACTTTATTTTGCTCGCAAACCAAACATTCCGCCACAAACTTTTGAATATCTGATTTAAGGCCATCCCAAAAAAATTCCTTCTTAACCCTGTGGTAAGTTTTTAAAAATCTCGAGTGCCCTCCTAAGGGAGAAGTGTGCAATTCCATAAGAATCTTTTGTTTTAGCTGGGAATTCTTACAGAGGTATAAGCGATCTTTGTACCATAATGAATCATTTTGCCAGCTAAATGTATCATAAGTACTGGAATCTTGTTGTAGCTTTCGAATAAGTTCCCACACTTCTTCGTCATTCTTCCATTCCTCCCTTGCTTCGTTTATCCAATCTGGTTGGATAATAGAAATGGCACACAACAATGCTTCCACATCCTCATCCTTTCTTGAGAGTGCATCTGCCACCACATTTTGCTTCCCTTTTTTGTAGATGATTTCAAAGTCATAACCCAACATCTTTGTGACCCACTTTTGTTGCTCTTCAGAGGATAATATTTGTTCTAAAAAGTATTTAAGGCTATCATGATCTGTTTTTACCTTGAAGTGTCTTCCCATTAGGTAGGGTCGCCATTTCTTAAGTGCATGGAGTATTGCCAACATTTCCTTCTCATAAATAGCTTTGCTTAAAAAATTTCCCTTGATTGGACGACTTTCAAAAGCAATGGGTCTTTCATCTTGCATTAGAACAACACCAATTCCATTTCCTGAAGCATCACATTCCACAATAAAGGTTTTTGTGAAGTCCGGTGTAGCTAAGACCAGTGCTTGGCACATTGCCTCTTTAAGATGTTCAAAGGCCTTTGTTGCTTCCGGAGTCCATGAAAATGAATCTTTCTTCAATAATGTTGTTAGAGGTGCTGCTATTCTCCCATAATTCTTAACAAACTTGCGATAATACCCTGTCAACCCAAGAAATCCTCGCAGATGCTTTATGGATGTGGGGATTTTCCATTCCTTAATGGCTTTAATTTTGCTAGGGTCTACCTTAACTCCTTCATGAGATACAATATGACCCAAATATTCCACCTCCTGGACTCCAAAGAAACATTTGGATCTTTTTGCATATAATTGTTTCTCCTCCAATAGTTGTAACACCCTGTCAACATGTTCAACATGATCCTTCCAAGACTTGCTGCAGATTAGTATATCAACAAAAAATACTAACACAAATTTTCTAAGGAATGGTTTGAAAATTTAATTCATCAAACCTTGAAATTTTGAAGGTGCATTGGTAAGGCCAAAAGGCATGACCAAAAATTCATAATGACCCTCATGAGTTCTAAATGCCGTTTTCGGAATGTCTTCAACCTTCACTCTGATTTGATGATATCCCGAACGAATATCCAACTTGGTGAAGTAAATTGATCCATGCAATTCATCCAGTAATTCATTAATAACAGGAATGGGGAACTTATCTTTAATAGTGAGCTTGTTGAGCTCCCTATAATCCGGACACATGCACCATGATCCATCCTTCTTGTGCACCAATACTACTGGAGCTGAGAAAGAACTTTGACTCTGTTGAATTATACCAGCCTCTAACATTTCTGCAACCATACGTTCAATTTCACTTTTTTGGACATAGGGATATCTGTACGGCCTGATGTTTGGAGGAAAACTTCCTAGAATCAGATGAATAGCATGATCATGATCATGCATAGGTGGGAGACCCTTGGGAGTCTCAAATACCTTGGAATGATTTTCTAGGACTTTTTGGAGATCTGGAGAAATAGATGATTCGAATGTGGAAACATCTAGCGAGCATAATTGTGCAATTACACCTCCTTGCTCCTTTTTTAGAAGCTTTGTCATACCATGAGAGCTGATTTTCTTTCCTGGTTTCCCTACAATACCCCTTAATTCAACTTCCTTTCCTTCCGTAGAAAATTTGATGAAAAGTTCTTGAAAATTAAAAGCTATTGTACCCAAGGATTGTAGCCATTGGACTCCTAGTACAACATCCGCACCTCCCATTCGAATGGAAAGCATTGGGCTAGTCAATACATATTCTCCCATGGATAGCTTTATATTATGGCACTTTCCAGAGAAATTTATTGTTCCTCCATTTGCAATCATCACTTGACACTCTGGTGTTGGATATAGGAATCAATTCAATTCTTTTGCTACCCTACAATGAATAAAATTGTGGGTGCTTCCTGAATCAATCAACACTATTACCTTTTTCTTCTTGATTTGTCCTTCTATCTTGATGGTTTGAGGAGTGGTAATTCCTGCCAATGAATTACAACATATGGTCGGATTTATTTGTTCTTCATCTAGGCTTTGTTCCTGAAGTATATCTTCTTATTTTGACCTTTCTTGCTCCTTTTCTTCTTCCTCTTCACAATCTATGTAGAATAATTTCTTCTCAGCACACTTATGACCTTTAGTGTATTTGTTATCACAACTATAACAAAGCCCTTTTGCTCTTTTTTCTTCCAATTGTTGTGGTGTCAACCTTATAGGTTGTGGAAGACTAGGGGAAACAACACTTCCGTCTTTATAGTTGTGAGTGGTATGCTTCTTGGTTGCCATAATATTGCTTTCCATTTTTCTTGCTAACCTGAATGCCTTCTCTAATGAATCAGGTTCCCAAAGGCGAACATCATGTTGGATATTATCCTTTAAAGACCCTATGAACACATCAATCCTATGCTCCTCTGGAATATCTTTTACCCTTATGTTCAATTTTTGGAACTCCTCAATGTGCTCCATTACTGAACCCTTTTGTTTGAGACTTATCAATTGGCTAAAAAAACTGTTGCTTTTTGTATCTTCATAATGTGCTATCAATTCTTCCGTAAAAATTGCCCAAGTGATAAATTGTTTATGAGAGCAAAGCCATTGATACCATACAAACTGATTTGGTTCCAAATATACAGTTGCCATACGTACCTTTTGTGCGTTTTGCACATTATTGAGATCGAAGAATTGCTCCATCTGTAATATCCATGTGGCGGGATCCTTGCCATCAAACTTCGTCATATCGATTTTTGGAATATGGTGATTCTTTGATCCAACATTAGCATCTATGGAATCATGATTAACATTTATTTTGTTCTCATCATGAGTTTTCTTTACTATCTTTTCACCATTAGTGACCCTTTCTTGTAGCAACTTCTTCAATTCTTCCATGTCTGTCTTCATATCTATCTTCAAATCTACCATGTCTCTCTTCAAATTTGTCTTCGAATCATCCATCTTAGCTTCCATGCCCTTTATCTTAGATTCCACGCCATTTATCTTAGATTCCACGCCATTTATCTTAGATTCTATGCCACTTATCTTAGCTTCTGTTAGCTTTTGTGAGTGTGACATTTGTTGCACTTGTTCTTGTAATTTTGATATATCATGTAGCATTTCTTCCTCTTCTTCATGGGTCATGCTAGAGATTTTAGGTTCCTTACTAGGTGTTTGCATTTTCTTTCCTCGAGGCATCAGTTACTGATAATAATGCTTTACTATGCCCTTTGAATTCCGTTAAACCAAGCTTACACAAAAATTAAAAAAAAAAACTACACACCTTTTTTCACTTTATAGAAGCCTGATATTGAATCTGATGTATCTCTGTAATTTCGAATCATCCAATTCTGAAATTTATATTTTTAGTATCCTTCTGCATCCTCTTTCCAATGCCACAAGTCTGAGTGAAATTGGATTCTCCAAGGAAGAGTTATGTGAAATCTCCCACAGTGACTTGTTTTTAGACTAGTTTAGTACAGCGAACGTGTATGACGTACCACGCGTCACTATTTCAACCTTTGAATCTGAAACGCACACAAACGAAACTACAGTTTGTCCTCTTTCTATACCTTCTTACGAAATTTCAATCTGATCCCCAGAGAGAAAGTTATGACGATTTTCCCCAGGTCACCTGTTTTGAAAGTAATTCAGGAGTCTGCAAAAAGACCAACTTCCTAAGATCATATCTCCGCAAATATCATGCGAAAAGCTCTGAAATTCGGACCCAAGGTTCAGCGCACTTTCTTCTCAAATGGGGTTTTTTTTTGACTTCTGAAACATCACATAAACAAATTTATAGCGAAAATTCCACGACGACCTGTTTGGAGCAGCGAAACCCTAGAATCCAAAGCTCCGATACCAAATGTTATGGAACCAACTCAAGAAAAGATAGATCAACGCCTTAGAATTCAGCCTCTTCAAGGGGGCAACCTCCTTTACATTACATAAATGAAAAATTCTTGGATGATACAAATGACAAAACCTCCTTTCTATATATAGGAGTCTAGGGAGTCATAATATAATCCAGCCGACCTAACAATAATAATATAAAGCCACAAAAATAACAATAGAGGGATTCTATGGGGCATAGAAATAAAAATATGGGGTTAATAGGGGAAAAAAAATATAAATAAGAGGTATAAATACAGTAGTAATGGGGTAATCACTAGTATTATAGGGACCCAACAATCTTGCGGAGCTCCTCTACTCCGCGGCAGTTTGCTAGGAACTATCCGCGAAGATAGTCCAACCAATCAGACTGGACTCCTTCAGCGCACTAGGCTTATAGTGTGAAAAAAGGCACTGACATCTCATCGACGTGACACTTCTTCATCACCTTCCTTGCTAGAATCTATGTAGCCACCTTTACAGGAGGGTCATAGATGTTGGATATGGCATATCCATGTGGCTTCTTCACCAACTTAAACCTCTCTTTCATGGCCTCCGGAAGGGCTTGCTTACCACCTTTTCTGCCAAATATCATGGCCAAATTTTCTCATGTGTAAGGTAACCATGTGATTCTGTGGATCAACCTGTCAGTGATGGGAATTGGCTCCTCCAGCCATAGACACGCATCATGCACCAAGCATAGTAGCTGCTTGACGACCAGTACTGTAACAAGAGTGTGGTTGTAGTGCGGCACCCATAACAGTTTCCGTAGACCTACATTTTCAAACTCCTCTGAGCTAGCTCTACAGTTCCAATGTGGTCATTCAATGGTTGTATCGATGATGTGGCTCATCAGTTGCTCAGTCGCCAAGTGTGGGAACTTCTCATGGTAAACCAAGTCCCAGTATTCAAGTTTTAACAGAGGAACTTGAACCAAGCATGGTCCTTCAAAAATAATTTCATCCTGCAACAGAGGGGTTTGCAAGGGGACCTTGCTCTCATTGATATCTTTTAGTACCTCGGTCTTGCCTTTGCACGGAGGGACGTATTCAGGAAACTGAGTGATAGGGTCAGCACCTTGGGCTTCAACTTCCTCCATATCTACTCCCACATCCTCATCATCCATCGGGATGTCTTCAATTTCTTCCTCCTCTGACTCTAGATTGATGGCTTTACCCTTCTCCTTTGCGGTGGACTTCGATGGGTTTCTTCTCGGCGATGCACGCACTAGTATCATAGTTTTCTTGCCCTTCTTATCCTTTGCGCTTTCCTTGGTTGGGGTCAGCTTTGGTCTCGGTGTCCTTGGTGATTTGGGGACTTCCGCTAATACTTCGGCAACCTATGGAATAGATACTTCTGCCTTGCTAACCACTTCTGGCATATCCTCCTCGGTCGTCACTGCTTTGGTGTCCATGGCTGTGATAGGTGTTGACATAATTCTCATCAGTAAGGCTCATGATATCTTCGGTAAGTTCTCAAACGTTGGACTCGCTATCAGAGCCTTGAAGAATTCTTAGTTCATGTACGCTTGAGAGCTTAACTGCTCAATTCTAAAAATTCCAAGTGTTTTTTGTTGGGCCACCACCTGTAATTTATAGGGCATTTTGAATTCAAATCCCACCATTCCCTGCAAATTCAGTTCATTAATGCTGGATTGGTAATAGATTTTCAAGGATCTAACCCATAAATTTCATCTTAAATGTCGGTCGCCCGCTCCATTTGGCCACATTTGTACCATCAAATCATGAATAGTGACTTTAACGGTCACTTTCCGGCAGACCTGTGCAATTTCTCCGTAGGTAGAGTAGCTCCCTTCACATTGCCGCGAACCTTGTGACACTTCCTGGCTTCACACAATCCTCCAATCGCATAGCTCCTCAACCTGGGCAATGTAGTTTATAGTCCTACGCCTCCTTTTAGTTTCCTAGAGCACTAAGATTGTGCTACCTTCATATAGTCACATGACCAGATCACTGGTGTATGGCTTTAAGCGACTGCCATTCACCTTTCCTGGGAAGGGATCTCCAATCAATTTGACCAACTGTACTGCTCCTTCGTTGGTAATATCCTTAATGACATAGGGCCCTAACCAATGCATTCTGAATTTCCCTGGAAATTTATCAAACTTGCTATCATATAACAAAACCAAGTCATTTAGCTTAAAGGTACGTAGCCTAATGTGTCGATCATGCCATGCTTTTTCACGCTGCTTTTGTACCTGTTGGTGAAATCTAGCTAGAAATCTCTCTTCCTCAAGTTCAACCAATTGTACGAGCCTTTCTTCTAGGGCTCCATGATCCGTCATACCCATGAGTGCCTCTATGCGTAGACTAGGCACAATGTATTCCATAGGCATTACTACTTCAACACCATATATAAGCCTAAAGGGTGTTTATCCAGTCAACTTCTTTCATGTCGTCCAATAGGCCCATAGTATGGTGGGTATGTGCAGGTCCCAATCACTTTGCTGAGCATTGCAAACCTTGGTCAATGCATACTCTAGCACTTTATTGAATGCTTCCACCATCCTGTTAGCCTGCGGGTGATAAGGCGTGCTCTTCTAGTGATATACTAGAAATTCCTCCATTAGCATGCTGATTGTCTCATTCAGAAAGTGCATACTGAGATCACTCATTAAGATATTTGGACACCCGAATCACATCAGTACATACTCAAAGAGGAACTTTGCAATAGTCACACCTATACAGTCATTTATAGGCTATGCCTTAGCCCATCGAGTCAGATACTCCATTGAGGTGATAATGTACCTTGCTCCCATCTTTCCTTGGGGTTGAATAGGTCCCACAAAATCTATCAACCATTTTTCAAAGGGTTGTAGCGTCATCTATGGACTTAGAAGAAGCTCATACCTCCATGATGTCTTGCCAGTCCTTTGACACACATCACACACTTTGCAGTAAGATTATGAATCCTGATGGAGGGTTGGCCACCATAGGCCTCCATGTAGAATCTTTTGTGTGGTCGCTCTCCCTACATAACGTACTCCAATGGCACCCCCATGAGCGTCTACAAGGATACTTCTCCTTTCAAACTTCGAGAAATATCATCGCAATATCTCATCAGACCCCATTTTGTACAGATTCCTGGCAATGGCAGAAAATTCTACCATGTGCACCACTAACTCCTTCTTCTACTTGATGGTGTATCCTTCTAGATCAGTTCCTCTCATTAGGAAGCGTATGATATATTCAAAATGACCATCTACGAGGCATACTACAAATAGTTATGCATCAGGCAATCCCTCTTCCAAATTAGTGGGCTCCTCCCCTGTTTCAATGCACAACAGATGGTTTGGTCATGCGTTCAATTGTTCAGGTTTCACAATAACTTCAAAATCATACTCCTGGAACAATAACAACCACCTACAGATTCTACCCCCCAACACAAGCTTATTTACGAGGTACTTCAATACAAAATGATCTGTATACATCTTAAAATGGCCACCGAGCAAGTAGTGTCTAAACTTTTGGAGCATGTATAGCATGGCTAACCCTTCGCGCTTTGTGGTGGAGTAGTTCTTCTCCACCTTGCATAACCTTCTGCTTGCGAATGCTATAGGATGGTCCAAATATCCTTTGCTAGCCTATGTCAGTACTTCTCCTAGTGCTATATATGACGCGTCAAAATGTACATGAAACTCCTTCCAAAATAGGAAGACTAAAATTGGTGTTGTGACCATCTTTTCCTTCAATACATCAAATCTTTTCTTACAGTCCTCGTCCTAGTAGAATGTGACATCCTTTTTCAACAACTTCTACATAGGTGCAATGATCTGGGCATAGTCGTTGATAAACTTTCTGTAATATCTAGTATGCCCTAGGGTAGGGTGCAACTGGTTCACACTCCTTGGTGCTTCTAAGTTAAGTATCACCATGATCTTCGCGGGATCTACCATCACTCCTTGTCTACAAATTGCATGACCCAATAGGGTCCCAAAAGGAACACAGAACATGCATTTCTTCATATTGAGCACGATCTAGTATCTTTGACAGGTATCTAGCATCATCCACAGACTTTCCACATGGTGTTTCACCAATCCAAACATAGTCTAGTCATCAAAGTACACTTCCAGGAACTTATGAATAAATTCCTTGAATGCAGCAACGACTACGCACGAAACAATTGCATGTGCATTCTTCAATCCGAATGGCATTACAATGTACTGAAAACATCCTCACTCAGTCCTGAAGGTCGTCTTGCTCCAATCCTCTAGCGTGATTTTGATCTGATGGTACCTAGAGAACCCATGAGTGAAGGAATATGTTTCCTAGCCACCTACATTGTCCAACACCTCATCAGTGAACGAGGTTGGGAAAGGATCATGTACACAGGCATCATTCAACTTCCTTAGATCTACGCATCCATATTTCATCCTTCTTCCTCTTTTCCTATACCACCATTGGGCTTACCCATTTAGATTCTTCTACGAGCTTAACGATGCCTACCAAGAGCATCTTGTCTAGCTCTAAGTGGACCTTCTCCTTATACTTCGGATTGAGACGGTAAGGTCTTTGCTTAACCAGCTTCACGTAGGGTTTTAAGGTGATATGCATAACACCTAGGTCCCTGATTATCCATTTTATATCTGTAAACTTGGTAGGGAATACATTTTGGTATTGGTGGAGAAATTCAGTCACCTTATCCACCATCGCGTCATCCAAGTAATCTCCAATATTCGCGTATTTAGGTTCTGCCTCTATACCAATATTTACCTGTTTCGTTTTTAGTGGTGCAGTTATATCAAAATTCTCAATCTGTGGTCCTTCAACATAACAATGATCATCTATTTTAGGGATGTTAACCTTTTTTGGATCCACATCTTCTTCTTTAGTAGTTACGTTATAGCATTCTAGCATGTGACTCAGTTGAGTAGTCCAATTGGGTTGAATCAGGTCCAAAGGATGTTGCGGCATCCTAAAGATTGCTACTTTTACTTCTTGTAGCGCTTCGTCAATACAATCAAACCCATCCTCAAAGTTGAATGTCATTATGAATCCCTCGTGTAGAATATCCCATTCACCTGTACCATGGTGAAGCTCTATTTCTAAGTACCAGCTCATTAGGATGACATCCAGGGTGTAACAAAACAAGTGCAGGTTAGTGCTTCTCTCCATAAGCCTGAGCCCATTTGTCCAAGTGCGTGCGTGGATCATCCTGCCCATCATGTTTATCTATCATTCATACCTTTAGCTTCCAAAAGCATGTTATCATCATACTCCTACATTCACGCCAATCCTCAAAACTACCCTTGTGCGTACCCTACCACCTTGCGGGCATAGCGTGCAGTGCCCAGTCCAAAGCCTGGAAGCACTGATTTTCTGGTACCTCCCTCTCAAATGCATCCAAAAATATATCTACATCATTCAAGCCATCATAAGTGGGTAGATCTCTTACCTCTGACAACACATAGCGTAGTGATCAAGTCATCATGTTACAGTTTAGCGTGGTTACTTCATGTAACCAATTCTTCTAGCGCTCTAATTCTTCATCAGAGTATAAGGTGCAGGAACTCTCGCGATACCATGTAATTCATCCATCCACTATTGGATTCACCCAACCTTGGTCTCGCACTATTATCTTATCGATACAGTCCAAATCATCATCACTCCCATAATCACGGATTGGTTTAGTATAGCGCAATCGTTCAGCAGGATCTAGGCGTACTATTATGTGGAGAGATTTCTTCTCAGATATCATCCTTTTCTTCTTTCGGTTGATTACCCCGTTCATATCAGTAGCCCAATCAATGCCAAGGAGTGCAGGGTAGGGGTTTCTATCATCCATAATTTCTATTACTTCAAAGTCAGCCAGCGCGCTCGCACCTTCAATATCTATAGTCACCCCTTGCAGCCACCCCATGGGGATGATCTTCTGCTAATTTTCCATCCTTAACTGAATAGGACACCACTGCAACGTGGCTCTTCCCATCCATTCCCAAGTCCGGTTTGGTAGGTTGTTCACATCTGAATCCAGGTCCAAAATAACCCGATCCATCTCATACTCTCCTACCTGCCTGGTCAGCCTCATCTCTCGTCTTATTGTTTTTTTATTCTTACCAATATTTCATGCCATGTGCGGTTCACCCAGAGTGTTTCTGACACATCTATTTATAAGATCTTATAATCCTTTTAGAGCCTTGCTATGGTGCAACAACTTCATGCAGGTCTCTATGAAGGTTGTAAGCATAGAAGGGTCCATTTCCTGATCAGGTTTATCCTTACTCCTTGAGGTGGAGGCCTCAGCGAAGGTCTTCTTTGCTTCCATGAACATTTCATGTGTGTGCTCCAACTCGAATTCAGCCTCCTTCGCTGGAGCTTTACGAACCCATGTGTTGTCTTCGAGTTGTTTACCTTAATCATCCCCTATTGCAATTCCACTTTGGAGTAATATATTCACATTTGGATCCTCTTCGTGAGGCTCAGACCTCATCATATGCAAGTTATGAGTCAGCTGAGGTGGTAGTGCCGCTTTGTTGCGTATCTTCGCTATTATCATAGGAAATTCCTCTATCTCATGATCAAACAAAGTGTAATGTTTGCACGACGGACATGGTGGGTTAGTGCAATTGTTGGCATAGTGTCCTGGTCCTCCACAATTGTAGAAAATCAGTTGTCCTCGACCTCTGCTAGGCCCTCCTCAGCCTCGACCTCATCTACACCCTTAAAAGCCTGTTCGCCCCATCCCTGCACTCTGGTCAGTGGGCTATGTTTCTGCCTGAACCTTATAGGCGTGTGTTCTGTCCATCATCAATTCATAACTTCTATAGTTATGATCATCATGCCCTACTGACATATAGAAGTTGTAGAATAGTTGTTGTGATGTTTATACAAACTTCTGCAGCAAATGACAGTTATCTGTCATATGTTTTCCTACTACCTAACATATAGCACACCGTAATGCAGGCCCCGCACTTGGTCCTGCTTGAGCTTCTGGTCTCAAAGCCATTAGTCCTCCTCTTGTAATATAGTTCACAAAGACTGGGCAATGGTCTTCGTCATGTCCCTGACCCTTGCAGTTCAGGCACCATACCTCTTCACGCACCTCTGACCAAACTGTCCTATCCTACTTCAAGCTTTGCATTTCCATGCAAAGGTTTTGGAACTACCAATGGATCTGCTGAACCCCTAGATTTAGATCCTGCATCAATGTTTCATGTAGTCTCATTGCAATCTCCAAGGCCTCTACCTGAGTTGTTATCATCTGTTGTGACAGTGCAACCCTTAGGTGTGGTAGGATTGAAGCCACGAACCACTCACGGTTTTTCCATCTGTTAAGTTCATATTAGCTTCGCTAATTTTACACTTCAACCTCTAATATAATTCGCATGGTCTCTTGCCCAGTTTCATCATGATTGCCTTGAACCCCACAATTGTTTGTGCCTCAGATTTAGGCATACTGAATTCTTTATTCAACGCAGTCTAGATGTCCACCACTCTAGTGTTTGGCTTATCATTGGAGTACTTTATGTACTAGGTTAGCACTGATCATTTCCCAAGCCTTAAAAAAAGGAAACTTTACTAAATTTACCATACTAAACTACGGTGGAGGCGGTGGTGGTATGGGTGAAGTCACAGGTAATGGTGGTGAAGTTGGAGGTGGTGTGGGAATCCTTGCGGACAGTTGTGGGAATCCTTGTCTTATTAACTAAATTGCACTTCGCGAAGAAGCCTGCGCTACTCCCTCTTCATCACCCAATGGATGTGAAATCAATGAACCATATTTAGGACCCTTTCTTCTTTCTTTCCTGTAATTTTTTCCACTTCGCGTAGCTCTGAACATCAAGGTAGCTGCATAACCCATTTTTCACACAATAAAATTTTAATATAGGTATTCAAAGACTTCAAGTACTTACCTCGCTAACAAAAAAGTGCCACTCTATCTTGTTGTAACTGATAAAGGTATCGCCCGCGAATTCAGTCACAAATCCTCCTATGATGCGATCGAGCCAATGATCAATAGTGCGAGCGATCTTATCCTCAGAGGTTTCCAGTCTCTGTACTAACTTCAAGATCTAGAGAATAGGACTGTCAAGTCTCCACCTTCCTTGGCTATCTCCTAGCTTCGTGATCCACTCGTATAGCTCAACCGAAAAGGAACAGAAAAATATCTTGTTTATTTATGTATGTAGGTACCTATCCAACCATTATTCCCTTGTTATTTGTGGATTTCATTCTCTGGTGCAGCAAATTCATGGATCTTTGTATCCAACCAGTATCCAATTTATTTCTTAGTTGGATTCCAGTGATACGACATCACACATCCCTTATGTAGATTCTGCTCCTGACAACGGAACCATTTTTTGGCTTGGTGGGGCCTAAACCAGGATCAACGTTAGTTAGCCAAACAAATCCCTACACTATTGCCCCTTTCAGCGTCAGCCCATGGAGCATGGATCGAAGTCTGACCTAAGTAGTATGGAGGGATGTTGGAACCAAGTTTTTGCACCCTGAGATGGTTGTGATGTCAGTTTATTCCTTCTATTCCTGCTCTCATGCAGGTTGTTAAGTTCTAGGGCCTTATTAGTCTAGCCCTTTATTACACCCTTTAGTACCTCCGCGAAGTGTTACAATTGGCCTTCGTGTAGCCCTAACTTGCGGTTGAGGTACTTTCGTGCTGCTAGGGCAGCGTAGTGTGCAGATTTCCAAATTATCTTAAGCATCTTACTTATCTTATTAAACAATCACAGTTAGCGCCGCGTAAACAAATATTCTTACTTGTGTTCAGTTATCCAACGTAATTACATACATTCACACATCATTTAAGAATTATAAATGAAATTCATAGCCAATATGATAAGATGAATTAACGGGAAACAAAGACACAAAATTTTGAAAATGCTTCTCTTTATTGATATCTTCAGATGATTACAGACTCTATCCGTCCTATGCACATAGTTGTAGGGGTCCACGAACTCAGCTGCAGACTTCTACCCTAGACCTCTGCACACTCAGCTGCAAAGCCTCTACCTATGCTACGACCCGAAATTTAGATTTCTCACATTATCGCTCAAGACTTCTTCTACAACTTATTACTCTTTTTTTAACTACTTAGAGGTTACTTACTTATCTCTTTTTATACAATCCCATGGTTTGCGGACCATGGGTAGATCTTTACAACTAACTTTACAAAATAAGGGCGGACAACCCTTTATGACTCATGACACCTCCATATTCCGTGACCACAAAATGCAGAGACGTTACCACTTTATTACAAAATTCGACCCAAAACATGGGCTTTTAGCCCCAAAACTATGCTTGGGGGATCCCATTCCTAACACACCATCAGCCTACTCAAAACATCCAGATGATGAGATCAGAACCACGTGAAGATGGACCCAGTGTTAATATTGTTACATGAAGTAGTATAACTACCAGGGAGGATAAAGGGAAACAATTCGAGGAAATTGTATGGGTACGCAAGGAGGCTGATGTTATGCTCTTAACCTGTGAGAAATTCCAGAATACCAAATATGCGAAGAAATACAACCAAGAATACATAATAAAATGAGAAAAACAATAAGTATTTTATTATTCATAGATAAAAGAAATGTTCACTTGCATCTTCCACGGGGCAACCTCCAGCATAGCAAAGCTTGATTAAAAAATAAGGCTCATTGATCTTTCCCTTCTAACTATGACTATTTATAGCTAAATGACCTTCAACAACCTAACGATTAGTGGTCCTTTTCATAACATGGGCTAACCCCTTTATTTATTAATTATGGCATGTTTGCAACTAACAGTGGTCCCTTTATTAAATGTAGGTCAACCACTAAGAATTATTAATACAAGCTTTATTGACTCTTTGACTAACTATGACTATGACTCGACCTTATTGGGTTTATTACTTAAATAAAGGGGTTAGGGTTGGACCCTAAAATTCTCTTGCCCGTTAAAATCAGCCTTGTCGTCAAGGCTAAAGTTCCAGAAACTACTAAATGATAGTGGTTGGCTCCGAGGTTGCATCTTATGGAGAGGTGTCTTTCCACTTGACGAGGAATTCCTTGATCGTGGGCCACGCAGATGTCTTTCATGAGTATTGAGGACCTATTTAGGTTGGAGCTAGAGTGACCCTTCCACATCCAATTTGGGTAGACTAGTTTTCATTCTGGAATTGTTCCCCATGACTTTCTTAAGGCATGATATAGGGAAGACTGGATGGATGAAGTTGGTGGCAAGGCCAACTTGTAGGCTACTACTCCAATGCACTGAAGTATTTGATAAGGTCCGTAGAATTTTGGAGCTAATTTTTGGAAACCCTTTTATTTGAGTGATGTTTTCTTATATGGTTGCAGCCGCAGAAACACCCGATCCCCTTCTTGAAAGGTGTGTTATGAACGATGTTGGTCTGCTTGTTGCTTCATTCGATTTTGAGCTTGATGGAGATTGTCTTTGAGATGAGCTATCATGGCGGCATGGTTCTGTAGGAGTTGATCAACTTCTTGCACCTTAGAGCATCCAGGGATATAAGAAATAGGTGAAGGTGGGAGTTTTCCATACATTGATTCATATGGAGTCATCTTTGTGGCTTCATGATAGTTAGTATTATTACCATTTAGCTAAAGGTATCCATTGTACCCATTGATGCTAATTTTTTTAAGTCAAGCACCATAAGTATGTCTCCAAGCATTTATTGACTAATTCAGTTGACCATTAGTTTGGGGATGATAGGAAGTACTTAGTTGGAGTTGGGTGCCTTGTATCTTGAAAAGTCCTTGCCAAAAGTTGTTGGTGAAAGTTGGGCCACAATCACACACAATGGATGTCAGCATGCCATGCAGTTTGAAGATCTGGTCCATGAAAGCTTGAGCCACCAAAGTGGGGGTGAATGGGTGGGGTAGAGGACAAAAATGAGCATATGTAGAAAGTATATCCACAACCACCATGATGAAAGATTTATTACCCGACTTTGGGAGACCAGTAATGAAATCCATAGAAACATTTGTCCAGGTGGAGGCAGGGATTGGCAATGGTTGTAAGGTTCCTAGTAACTTGATTGTTTCTCCTTTGTGGCATTGACACACATCACATTCAGCTATAAAAGTAAGAATTCCAGTTTTCATGCTTGATCAAAATAAATAATGATGAGTTCGAGCATAAGTCTTCTGAAAGCCTGCATGCCCTGCAGTGGGCGATGAGTACAACTCTGCCAAAATGCAAGTTTTGAGGGGGGATGTTGGCAATATAAATACTCAATCCTTGTAGAAAATAACCCCATCCTTCCAAGAGTAGCCAACTGAGGAATTAGGATCTTCTTTTAAGTTATTAATGAGTTTGGAGAGATAGGGGTGTGAAAACCATTCCTTGCGGGCTTCTTCAATTCAATCTGGTATGGGAAGAGAGATTGATAGTAGGGTGCTTTCATCCACAATTTAGAGTGATAAAGCACCCGCTACTACATTGTCATGCCCTTTCTTGTAAATTATCTCATAATCATATCCCAACATTTTGGCTAGCCATTTATTTTGCTATGGCGAGGATAGATGTTGCTCCAAAACATATTTGAGGCTTCGATGGTCTGTGCGGATTTGGAAACACCACCCCAATAAGTATGGTCACCAGGTATCTATTGCATGTAAGATAGCCACCATCTCTTTCTCATAGGTATATTCTACCAGATGTTTCCCACTCAGTTGTTGTATGGTGAAACCAAAGGGTTGACCTTCCTGCATTAACATAGAACCAATACCAGTACTTGAAGCATCGCATTCAATCACAAAAGATTTTGAAGTTCGGTAGTTCGAATACTGGAGTGGAACGCATGGCATGTTTGAGAGCCAGAAACACCTATTGTGATGCATCAGTACAAAGGAATGAATTTTTCTTGACAAGGTTAATGAGGGGTCTAGCAATGTGACCATAATTGTGGACAAATTTTTGATAGTAGCTGGTGAGACCCAAGAATCCCCTCAAACTCTTCAAGGTTTTGGGTTGGGGCCAATATTGCATTTCCTGTATCTTTTTGGGCTCAACCATGACACCTTCATGACCCACAATATGTCCCAAATACTCGACTTCTTCCGCACCAAAAGAGAACTTGGACATTTTGACAAATAAATTGTGATTCTGGAGTAGTTGCAAGATCAGGTCTACATGATGAAGATGTTTTTCCTAGGTGAGGCTGTATATGAGAATGTCATCAAAGAAAATGAGGACAATTTTTTGGAGATATGGTTTCAGTAGGTGATTCAAGAGGCTTTGAAAAGATGATGGAGCATTACAGAGACCAAACGGGATGATCAAGAATTCATAATGGCCTTCATGAGTTTGGAAATCTGTCTTGGGAATGTCTACTTCTTTCATGCATATTTGGTGATAGCCAGAGTGAAGATCTAGCTTGGTAAAGAATTGAGAACCATGTATTTCATCAAGTATATCATCAATAACCGGAATATGGAATTTTTCTTTGACAGTGAGCTTGTTGAGGGCCCAAAAGTATGGACGCATGCACCATTTCCCATTTTTCTTTAGCACCATGACCACTGGTGATGAATAAGGATTGATGTTAAGATGAATAACACCTTCTTCAAGGAGTTCCTTGATGATTTTTTCAATTTCATTATTTTGGGTGGAAGGATATCGATATGCACACAGATTCGGTGGTTGGACCCTTGGGACCAAAGTGATGCTATGATCATGTTCCCCTCTAGAGGGTGGAAGCTCTTTAGGTTTCTCAAAGAGCTTTTGGTAGCAGTTTAAAACCTAATCCATCTCATGATGAATATGAAGAGTAGTAGATTCTATGGTTTGGATGGAATTAAACTGGGCGATGACTAAATGATGCCACTTTTTCAACAAATTTTCCATTCGATGGGTGCTGAAGATAGAAGGAACACTTGTCTTGAGTCCACGGAGTATATGATTGTGGTGATTCTACTTAAAGCTCATAGATAACTCCTAGAAATCCATTCTGATTGGGCTGAGTGTACAAAGTCGTTTAGCACCCAAGACAATGTCACAACCACCTATGTTAGTTGAAAACATGTGGGTCTTTAGGTGGTAGTGTCCCATCTGAAGTTTAATATTTTCACAACGACCTTCACATTTCATTTTCCCCCCATCTGCAATAAGGACCTGGAAATTAGAAACTTCCCATACAAAACAATGAATAGCTTCGGCAACTCTCTTATGGATAAAGTTATAAGTGTTGCCACTATCAATAAAAACTACTACAGGGTGATGTTTAAGAAAGCCTATGATTTTGAGAGTTTGGGGTGCATAAATGCCTGCCAAAGCATGTAGCTAGATAACTGGTTCATCTGGCATAACTGTGAGATCATTGTCCTACTAGGTTTCCTCAACTTTGTCCTCTCACCCCCCAAGGGGTGGGGCTTCCTCTGATGAGTTGTGATCCGTAACATTAATTTGAAAGAATTTTGGTTCCTTTCAATTATGCCCTGAGGAGTATTTATTATCACAGTAGTAGCGCAATCCTTGTTTTCTTCCTTCATCCATTTCTGCTGGAGACACCTTTTAAACCTTAAGTGTTTGGGTAGGACCCTGAGCCTAGGTGGAACACGCCTTGGCTATGAAATTTGGACAAATAGCCTGGGAAGCTAAAGCAAGTTCCACTTTGATAGCCTTTGTGCAAGCGTTTATCCATGTAGGTGGGTGGTGCATCCAAACATGTGATTAGGTGGCTTCTTTGATACCACTGATGAAACACTCCAAGTAGAATTCATCTCCTAGACCTTTTGTTCAGATGGCTAATGTCTGAAAGGCTACAATGTAGTCTTTTACTGTGGTTGTCTAACGAAGATTAGTAAGACGACCCAAAATGTTAGATTCTCTATAAAGGTGGTCACAAATGGATTTGGAGAACACCTGCCAAGTTATGTCCTCGGGATAACATTTCAAATGCCACTGCCACCATTTCCATCTCTCTTGCTCCAGGTAAAGGGCTCCCACACATAGTTTAGTTGGGTCATCGTGGATATCATTCAGAATGAAATATTGTTCCATTTGTGCTACCCATACTGCCAGATTAGAGCCATCAAATTTATACATGTCCATCTTGGGTGGCCGAGGGTGGGAATGTTGGTGATTTCCATGGAAGTGAATATGATGGCTTGATTCTCCTTCAAGATGAACACTATGGAATATCTGAATTCAGTCTCTCAAAAACCACACCACGGAAATCTACAAACCATTATGTCCTTCAAGGTGTTCATTAATACTATGTGCCTCCTGATGCAACCCCGATGTGCTCTTAGTGATGTGTTCAATGAATTGTCAAATTTTTTGCAGGTCTTCCTAGAAAGTATCAAACCCTTTTCAAGGCATTTGATCTTCTCATTGGCCATGACTTGAGCTCTGGTTTCTACCATACGCAGATCTCAGTCACTTGATGTCACTTCAAAAAAATTTGGGACTGCTAGAAAATTGAAGCTGACAAGTGAATGGTATGATTACGATCAGCTCATTGTCCTTAATCTTATGGGCTAAGTCTCTTGTAAGCATCCCGAGAATATTGCAGTGGCCAAATTCTAGAAAACGTGATCCTGCCCAATGTCCTGCGAAAATCTGGCTGAGACTATAACAGCAACAAGCCTCACTGCACAGAGGGTCAAATCTTCTTGCGAAACCCCAAATAATGAATGTGAGTTGTACTATGGTGGCAGAAACCCAATAGGTGGATCTGATTGGTTCAGCAGCAATAGAACCCCAACTGCTAGATCAGAATTGTATTGTGGTGGTAGAACCTTAATTGTTTGATCTCATTGCTGCAGCGGCAACATAACACCAACTGCTAGATCTAAATCATACTGCGGCGGAAGGACCCCAAATGGTGGATCTAATCTAGAAAATAAGAAAATGGGAAATCTTCAAAGGGTCGAGGGAACTATGGTCATAACGGAGTGTCAAGTGCTACAGATCACAGTATACATAAGTGTCCAACAATAGTACTTGGCCCAATATTTTAGGGAACTAACTAAGGAGGATCAACTATACCCTTAGCCGTACTACTTGAATACCCTATCGTACACGCAAGAAATCTCCTCGAGTGTTGTTCTTAGTGTATTGTAGTAGAAATACGACTGTTGTTGGGAAAAGTATCCAATACGGAATGACCCTATCCCACTCTAAGGGTGATAGTACCTCAGCAACAATCAAAGCAAAGCTATTCGAGATTACTTCTTCATGAGATGTAAGAGAGGGGAGAAAGAGATCCACTAACCGTTGTCTTCCGCTAATGATTGATCCAATCTTCTCTCTTTGCTGCTTGCTCCCAGCTCCTTGCTCTTTCACTGGCCCAGCTACACCAAGATCCTACAAAATGACAAGAGAGGGAAACTACAAGAAGCATACATTCATAATTGATTCAAGGATTAGAATAAATCAAATATACAAGTATCAATACGCCATTGAGACACATGCATATAGAAGAACTTCAAATGCTTTATTAATGGAAGAAGTAAAGTTCAAGAAGTGATACAACCATAAAAGGCCCAATCCAGCATCACCTCCCAGCAGAAAGAAATCTCCTCTTCACCTCCTTCAAGCAAATCACCCAATAGTTCTATACTCAAACCAACAGCACTTCCTTACATTCACAAGATTCCAGCCTCCTTAGACCTCATGAGAGAGATCTATATATAGGATATTTGGAGAAAGGATGAGTCAGCTTGAGCTTGGCATGGAGCTGACTAGTGTCCTCTCCCACTTCAGTTATTCTTCAGTTCTTGAGTCCACTTGGAGGTTCTTGCTTCCACTTGGAGATCTAGACCCTCTTACTCATCACTAGGCGAATTCCCTGATCCAAGTGTCATTTTGGAAGCTTCCTGGGCATTGACACCTTCAGGAATGACTGTGCCACTTGGCCAAACTCGCCCAGCGCAGGTACAGAGTGGAGCACTTGACATTCAGTGTAGATGCTCAGTGGAGCAGTTGACATGATCCAGAATTAGCTTGTTTTTGAGTGTTTTCAGGTGGAGAACTGATATTCAGTGCTGTGGTTTGCTGACCTTGTTCCTCTAGGGGTAGGAACAACATGTTTAGGGATTTTGGATCCCTTAGATTATTGACATTTCATGCTTCATGCTGTAAGGCACAAAAATGTCTATAACAGTTGCCCCCTAAAGTATGAGGTCGTTTATCGGGTGAAATGCTTTATGAGGAGGATCCGAAGTTCATTCAATCGCTGAGAGGTGACCTGTAATAAAATACAATACAATACATTATTTTTCATTCTGCTTTCATGATCTAGCTGAGGCGGGCATTCCCATGCTCAGCTTTATAAATTCATTTTGGTACATAGAACAGACGATCGTTTGATGGTAGACTGATAATTCTCTGCTGAAATTATCATCCTTTGAGTAGGATGATCATCTGCTGCAATGATGTACATGTCAAATGTTTTTATATTTCCTGAATATATATCGCAGCCCGGATGGATGAAACTAGATTCGGGGTCTTCAAACTCGTTCCACTCTAAGTACAAGTCGATCCATGTGAGAATTGCACTGAAGTCGAACATGGAAAGACATCGCTTGATTATCGGTCAATAATGTAAACCGTTAACAAGCGCGAGAGGAATCACCGATAATGATAATGACCCTCAAGGTACTGCAGTACAATTCACATGGTGTGAATAAAGGACTTGGCGTCGAACACCACGCAAAATCTTCTGGTCGAAGGTCATTGATGTATACCTGTCGCCGGAAGTGAGAAACTTGCCATTGAGGCATGCAAGCTTCAAAGTACTGAGGGGGTTGTTCCTAGATCAACTTCTTGGATAATGAGCTGAAGTCGACAAGAAGCGATCCGTCAAAGGAGGGCCTTAATGAATCCCACATCAGTGACACGGAACGGAGCTAATGATTTTAGTGGAGGTGAAAACAATCTGTGAGATATGATTCAGGGTGGCGATCATGGGTGGATGAAGGATAATGTATGGCAGTGGATGGGACACGGTTGACTCTTTCTGAACAACATCTCTTGAACATATAACGACACTGATGCGATGGATCGGTAGCATTACCCCAAATGTGGATGGTTTGGCGAGGACCATGGTGATGAGACCGGTGAATGAAACAACCCAACCCGATGTGATACGGAGGAAAAGTGTCATGTTCAAGAGCGAATTGCTACCATTAAAGCTTTGAGGTTCTCCCAATTTTTCCCCAGTCATTTCTGACCAGTACCTCTTTATTTTTGTCAAGCTTGAGGAGGATAACATATGCTTGTTCTATAACCTGCCCTTCGGGCAAGCCCATCGCTATGTTTTAACGAGCCTAGCGATAGGGAAACTCGTTCTCGTCTAAAGACAAGTTTGTCGCTATTTAATCATTTTAACGAGTCTAACGACAAGGAAAACTCGGTCCTTTTCATTTTTAGAGAGTCTGAAAAGGTACAGAAAGTTAACTCCAAAATTCATTTTTCGTCATCTAATCCCTTAAGTCCAAAAAAGTATAAAACAATACAGAAGGGATGAGTTTTGGATAACTTTAACGAGCCGAATAAAACAAGCGCTCGACCTTTTTGTGTAATAATCCCTCAGGTCCAAAAAGATTAAAATCTAGAGGAGGGATAGCTCTTCCAGTCACTTTAACGAGCTGGAAGGCCAAAACTCGGCAAACTTTTCATATTTTACGAGTCAGGAGAAAAGAGCTCAAAGAAGACTCGTCTTTTGAGGAACGAGTAATAAACAGGGATAGCAGCAGATTCCAGGTACAGGTTGGAATTTTCCAATCACGGCAGTGTCACAAGGATGGCTAAGTGAAATCACTCTTTGCAGCTGTTCCTCAAAATGGGTAAACAATCATATGGAGGTGGCAGGTGCAAACACGACCAAGGCTTTTTATGGCTAATAAATTTATGATCACAATGGTTATTTACCGGAATAGGTTCATTTTTTAATGAGCTTAAACTCTGGAGGAAACTCTTGCTCAATCTTATGTTTATTTTTTAACGAGCATGAACTATGTGCTAAAACTACTCGGATCTCGCTTTTCTATTTTTTAACGAGCATAAATTCAGCGGTAAAACTACTCGATATACCAGTCATAAGATAAGAAATGTCTCCTGTGAGATAGCTATTTTTTATGGAGCTTTATCTCACGAAGCTATGCTCCTAATTTGGCAAATTTTGACCTTTGCCCCACATCCTTTCTTTATGCAAGTTCGGAAACGACTAATCCAAAAAATAGATAAATAACCGCTCTTAGCTTGCACTCCAAAAGGTTTGCATGCCCCCAGGTATAAAATACAATTTCAAGGCTGCCCCTCCTCTCCCCCACTTCTGCTTTTCTTTGGGTGTTCACAGCTACTTGTCGTCTTGCTAGTCTAATGTTAGCGATACTTGTCTTCTCGTTATTTTAACAGGTCTTATGCGGTACTTGTCTTCCCGTCAGCCTAACTTTTGACAGCTCTTTTGCAAGATCGCAAGAGAACAGCTACTTGCGACAAGAGAGTAGCTACTTGCGACAAGAGAAGAACACTACTCAAAGACAAAACATTGGCGTTATTGAGGGAGGCTTGCCTCTTTCTGGTTACCCAAAGATTGTTTTGTTAACACCATCAAACGAAAACATTTCCTCGGCACTGTCTACCGAAGTAGACAATGGTGAATGACCTTTGTCAAACAAGTAACCTTAACAAAAGAATCTTGTTCTAGAACAACCCCTCTTCCATCCACGGACGGGGTACGGACTAGTCATATTCTTTCGCGGAAATTCTACCTTATACCCAAGGTTTCCTCTGCCCGAAGCAGACCAGGATGCATGCCCCCTGGGTTCCAGTCCCATCTTTCCGAATCACTCGCACTCATCGGGAAGGAGGACTGGGGGTGGAGACATTTCTTGGGTGAATAGACCATTGAGGGTTGGTATGTGACTATTTGCGATGCGTGATCCCGGAAATGAAAGTTGGTCTACGAGCTTGACCATTCTTCCTTCGTGTGGAAAACACATTACTCTAAAGAGTGAGGAGACTATAGCTCCCATGCAATATATATAGTCTCGTCCAAGGAGTAGGTTATAATCCAAGGGTCCTTGAACGACCATCACGTTCATTTGAACGGTCTTCCCTTTCAATGTAACAGGCACATTGGGGAGGATCCCTAATGGTCGACTGGTTCCTTTATCAAAACCCGAGAGATTTCTTATCTCAGGCAAAAGCGCCGGGGAACCCAGTGCTTTCCAAGCAATAGAGGAAAGGATACTCACAGATGCCCCTTCATCAATGATAGTTCCAGCCATTACCATTCTGTAGATTTGGACTATGATTCTGAATGGTATACTGGCTGGTAACTGGGGTCTGCCTAGTTGGTTCCAATCAAAGGATACAACTAGGTTGCTTGGTGGTGGGACCGAATACACGGCCGGATATGACCCTGACAATGTTCCTTCCTGCGATAAAGGAATGGGCGCATTGCCCTGATGCTCATCAGAATCTGTGTTGACGAAAAGAATCTGGATGGTGTCATCCTTATTCTCTTCAGTGAGGGTGTCATTTGAAGATGAATCTTCAGTGACGGTGTCATTTGAGGATGAAACCTCTGAAGGAAGAACCGGGTCAACTGCCGTATCGACCTTTAGACTTTCGTCTGGTCTGGATTCAGTAGGTTCATTTTCAATGACTGACGCTTCAGCTGACCACTTGAGCGGGCAAGCTGTATTTTCAACCAACGAAGGACTTGGCACGAGTTTTTTATATCCAGGAGGAAGTCTCAACGGTGAAACCGGGTGATCTTCCAAAACTCTCTTCGCTTCATCTAAGAAGGGACAACGGTGGATGGCATGATCGCCTTTACACAGTCTACAGGGGGATCTTGCTCCCCCTCTTTGTCTTGAACCTTCACTTTCGCTGGTTGACAGTAAGCATTCAACATGGCTATTAGAGGTTGATGCTCCCGAATTGTGCAACCGAGGGGACCAGTCCCTTAGTATCCGGGGAATATAGGGACAATCTCTATGGAAGTGGTCTCCTCTACATATGACACATGGCGATTTAGGCCTGGTCTGTGCTGTGTGTGGATTTTTGTCAGATGTCTTTTGCTTGCCCCCAGTCGCCTTAGGCTCCTTCTTCTTCTTCTCTCTCTTCTTCTTCTCCTTCTTCTCCATGGGAGCTTGGCTTTTTTCGGCTCTACCTTGCGAAGATGAAGGATTAGAGGAAGAGTTATAGGAAGTAGAAGGCTGGTGGGCAGCTCTAGACTGATCTAACTGTTGACTCGATTGTTCATGAACCATGGTGTTCTGAACTACATTGGTTGAGAATAGCCAAATAGGCAGGCCAATTTTCAGTCCTGGAAGCGACAATGTGGTCATGTGGGGCGCACCAACTTCTCCCCAAGAGGAGAAAGGACTAGGATTTCCATCTTGTGGAATTCCTTGGTTGGGGCATTCCATGTTCTCAACCTACAGATCAACGCAGGAATAGGAGGTGATTATGTTTCGTTTAAAATAAATTTTATAACGACGCTTTAGACACAACTTGCTTTTTCACTTTTTAAGAGTCGAGAAAAATCTAAAGATGACTCTAGTCTCCTTCGGTGTTTTAACGAGCCCGAAGTGACAAATGCTCGGCTGGACTTTTTCAGTTATAGAGTTTGAAAAAGGCCAAAAGAAACTGCTCTGGAGTTCTAGGCAGAGGGTGTGCCAAACTTTTCGCAAAACCACAGAATACGTTTTACGGTACGAGTGGTCGATCTTCGTGAATGCTATGTTCACTGCATTGCGATCAGTAGGGCGGCCGACACGGTTTCCTATGGATAAAAGATATATGCCTATAGGGGTCTCCCAATATATACGCGACGGTATGTGGGAGCACAAGTCCGTATTAGTGCCACCGACTCTCAGGAGGAATCACCCACCTTCGTCGAGATCGAAAGTCACTACGTTTAACGACGCCGGAACACGTCTCTAGCTTAGACCTCTATGTGTTTGCGTTATGTTTCAAAGCGTTGTTAGGTTCATTCAATATATTTTAAGTTGATCTTTTTAAAGTTTGCCTTTCAAGGTTCACCACGAGATGTTTTGATACAAATTCCTAAATGCAGTCTAAGATGAGAAGCAAGCTTTTTCAATCTTTTCGACTTATGAAAATCTTAACTACTGAGGGAAAAGAAGGACAACATCTTTTCACACAGATCAAAGAGCACACACTAATGCAATTTTCCCTAAATCAACATACAAACTTATCAAATGCAAAATGCAAAATGCAGGTATTTCTTTTCTCTTTCTTAATGTTGGTGCGATACAAAAAGAAGCTGTTGTATAACTTTGAATTCAATTTCAAGCGAAAGCAAACAAGCTTGTCCAAAATCAAAAGACACCTTAAGATTTACTTGTTTCGACACTAGAAATATATAAATTCAAACCATATGACGAAAGCAAAAGCTCAATCAGCTATGAACAGCAAATAAACTAACTCTTAAGATCAAAACGACACTTTATCACAGGTCTAGATCTAAGAGGCCACAGCAAGACTAGTTCACTTTTGTTATGGGAAACTGTAAATGATATAAGAAATACACAAAGAACAAATACAATTTCTTTATACAACCGAGGCGGAATAGTGGCAAGGAAAGTTGGTTTCAGATAGGTACATTGACTGGTAACAGGCTGCAAAAACAAGAGTGAAAACAGGGCAATAAACAGGAGGGAACCCTAGTAGCACTAGGCAAAACTGGTCCAACGCAGGTAGTACACTGGCAGTTTGACCTTCAGCGCAGGTAGCCCCTTCGAGAACTGCGCTGAAATGCAGACTGCCTTCACAGTGCCTGCACTGAAGATTCAAACTTTCGTTTTTCTCAGTTTCCGGGTCACAGATTGCTCAATAATTCACAGTTTTTGGCCAAATCAGAAGCTATCAGTCAAGTACACACTAAGGGATGAAAAGGAGGATGAAAATCTATCACTAAGAGCTATTTAGAGTCCTTGTGGATCAGCTCTTAAAGTCATAAACTTGCCCAGAAACTGAGCTAGAGTAGCTGCCCTCTACTTTGCATTTGAAAGATTCAAATGCAGTTCGATTCGGTACTCCCTGTGTTTATGAAATGAATAGCAAAAACACAAACAACCAACAAGATACGATCCCCAGTGGAGTCGCCAATTTGTTGTTGGGAAAAGTATCCAATACGGAATGACCCTATCCCACTCTAAGGGTGATAGTACCTCAGCAACAATCAAAGCAAAGTTATTCGAGATTACTTCTTCATGAGATGTAAGAGAGGGGAGAAAGAGATCCACTAACCATTGTCTTCCGCTAATGATTGATCCAATCTTCTCTCTTTGCTGCTTGCTCCCAGCTCCTTGCTCTTTCACTGGCCCAGCTACACCAAGATCCTGCAAAATGACAAGAGAGGGAAACTACAAGAAGCATACATTCATAATTGATTCAAGGATTAGAATAAATCAAATATACAAGTATCAATACGCCATTGAGACACATGCATATAGAAGAACTTCAAATGCTTTATTAATGGAAGAAGTAAAGTTCAGGAAGTGATACAACCATAAAAGGTCCAATCCAGCATCACCTTCCAGCAGAAAGAAATCTCCTCTTCACCTCCTTCAATCAAATCACCCAATAGTTCTATACTCAAACCAACAACACTTCCTTACATTCACAAGATTCCAGCCTCCTTAGACCTCATGAGAGAGATCTATATATAGGATATTTGGAGAAAGGATGAGTCAGCTTGAGCTTGGCATGGAGCTGACTAGTGTCCTCTCCCACTTCAGTTATTCTTCAGTTCTTGAGTCCACTTGGAGGTTCTTGCTTCCACTTGGAGATCTAGACCCTCTTACTCATCACTAGGCGAATTCCCTGATCCAAGTGTCATTTTGGAAGCTTCCTGGGCATTGACACCTTCAGGAATGACTGTTCCACTTGGCCAAACTCGCCCAGCGCAGGTAGCCTTCTTTACAGTTGACATTCAGCGCAGGTACAGAGTGGAGCAGTTGACATTCAACGCAGATGCTCAGTGGAGCAGTTGACATGATCCAGAATTAGCTTGTTTTTGAGTGTTTTCAGGTGGAGAACTAATATTCAGTGCTGTGGTTTGGTGACCTTGTTCCTCTAGGGGTAGGAACAACATGTTTAGGGACTTTGGATCCCTTAGATTATTGACATTTCATGCTTCATGCTGTAAGGCACAAAAATGTCTATAACAACGACCGACAACTTAACTAAGGTGAGGTTTCAGGTGAGCCTATGGGGCTTTTGATATGCTTGAGGGTACATGGAAGTGCAGTCTGTGCACTGTTCTATCTTATGTGCTACGACTCGAAGGGGTACCTATAGGGGTTACGAGGGAGTCCAACAAGTGTGACCACCTCTTGTATTTCCTACATGCATGCCTCCCCAAATCCATAGTTTAATCTTCTCAACAATAGATGCCATGGTTTAAAGACCCTGGAACATGTCTCTAGCCTTAAAAGAAAAATCTGCCAAAAATGGAGGTACCACCGGCCCTAGAAAGTGCTCTGATAACACTTGTTATGCTCTGGACCTATGAGAAATTCCAGAATACCAAATATGCGATGAAATAGAACCCAAAACACAGAATAAAATGAGAAAAACAACAAGTATTTTATTATTTAGAGATAAAAGCAATGTTCACTTTCCTCTTCGAGGGGGCAACCTACAACAGAGAAGAGCTCGATTACAAAATAAGACTCGATGATCTTTCCCTTCTAACTAACACTATTTATAGCTAAATTACCTTCAACAACCTAGCGACTAGTGGTCCTTTGCATAAGATGGGCTAACCTCTTTATTTATTAAATATGGCTCGTTTGCAACTAACTGTGGTCCCTTTCTTAAATGTTGGTCAACCACTTACAATTATTAATACAAGATTTATTGACTCTTTAACTAACTATGATTATGATTCGACCCTATTGGGTTTATTACATAAATAAAGGGGTAAGGGTTGGACCTTAACATTCCCTCTCCCATCAAAAGCAACCTTGTCCTGAAGGCTGAAGCTGCGGAAAGTGCTAAAGAATAGTGGTTGGTTCCCAAGTCACATCTTTTGGAGAGGTATCTCTCCACTTGACAAGGACTTCCTTGATCGTACAACCACGCAAATGTATTTCACAGGTATCAAGGACCTGTTCAAGTTGGATCCAAAGTGAACCTTCCTCATCCAATTCGGCTAGACTAGTTTGAATTCTGCAATTGTTCCCCACCACTTTCTTGAGGCATGATACATGGAAGACTAGATGGATTTTTGAAGTTGGTGGCAAGGCTAGCTTGTAGGCTACTACTCCAATGTGATGAAGTATTTGATAAGGTCCGTAGAATTTTGGAGCTAATTTTTGGCAATGCTTTTCTTTGAGCGATTTTTTTTATATTGTTGTAGCTGTAGGAATACCTGATCCCCTTCTTGAAAGATATGCTCTGAACCATGTTAGTATACCTATTTCTTCATTCAATTTCGAGCTTAATGGAGATTACCTTTGAGACAAGCTATCGTGGAAGCGCGGTTTTGTAGGGGTTGATCAACTGCTTGCACCTTAGAGCATCCAGGGATTTAAGAAATAGGTGATGGTGGGATTTGGCCATACACTGCTTCATATGGAGTCATCTTGGTGGTTTCATGATAGTTAGTATTATAGCACCATTCAACTAAAGGTAGCCACTCTACCCATTGATGCTGCTTTTCTAAATTGAAGCACCGTATGTATGTCTCCAAAAATTTGTTGATTGCTTCAGTTTGACCATCAGTTTGGGGATGATAGGAAGTAATTAGTTGGAGTTGGGTGCCTTTTAGCTTGAAAATGTCTTGCCCAAAGTTTCTGGTGAAAGTCGGGCCACGATCAGACACAATGGACGTTGGCATGCCATGCAGTTTGAAGATCTGGTCCATGAAAGCTTGAGCCACCAAAGTGGGGGTAAACCACCAAAGTGGGCCTAAATGGGTGGAGTAGAGCACAAAATGAGAATATTTATAAATTCTGTCCACAACCACCATGATGACTTATTTGTTGCCCAACTTCGGGAGACTAGTAATGAAATCCATAGAAACATATCTCCAAACAGAGGCAGGGATTGGCAATGTTTGTGAGGTTCCTAGTAACTTGACTGTTTCTCCTTTACAACATTGAAACATATCACATTCAGCTATAAAAGTAAGAATTTCATTTTTCATGCCCGTCCAAAAGAAAGAATGACGAGTGCGAGTCTTCTGAAAGCTTGCATGCCCTGTAGTGGGTGATGAGTGAAACTCTGCCAAAATGCGAGTTTTGAGGGAGGATGTTCGTGATATAACTACTCGATCCTTGTAGCAAATAATCTCATCCTTCCAAGAGTAGCCAACTAAGGAATTAAGATCTGATCTTAAGTTATTAATGATTTGGGAGAGAGATGGGTGTGAAAACCATTCCTTGCATGCTTCTTCAATACAATCTGGTATGGGAAGAGAGATTGATAGCAGGGTGCTTTCATCCACAAATTAGAGCGATAAAGCATCCAATACTACATTGTCATGCCCTTTCTTGTAAATTATCTCATAATCATATCCCAACATTTTGGCCAGACATTTATTTTTCTATGGCGAGGATAAACTTTTGTCTAGAAAATATTTGAGGTTTTGATGGTCTATGCAGATTTGGAAACATCGGCCCAATAATTATCATCACCAGGTATCTACTACATGTAAGATGGACATCATCTCTTTCTCATAGGTAGATTGTCCGAGATGTTTCCCACTAAGTTTTTGGCTGGTGAAACCCAAGGTTCGACCTCCTTGCATTAACACAACACCAATACCAGTAGTTGAAGCATCACATTCAATCACAAAAGATTTGGTGAAGTCGGGTAGTGCCAATAATGGAGTGGAACACATGGCCTATTTGAGAGCCACAAATTCCTGTTGTGCCCCATCAACACAGAGGAATGAATTTTTCTTGAGAAGGTTAATGAGGGGTTTATCAATGCAACCATAATTGTGGAAAAAATTGCGATAGTAGCTAGTGAGACCCAAGAATCCCCTCAAACTCTTCAAGGTTTTTGGTTGGGGCCAATCTTGCATTGTCTGTATCTTTTTGGGCTCAGCCCTCACAACTTCACGACCCACAATGTGCCCCAAATAATCGACTTCTTCCACACCAAAAGAGAACTTGGACAATTTGACAAATAAAATGTGATTCCAAAGCAGTTGCAAGATTAGGTCTACATGATGAAGATGTTTTTCCCAGGTGAGGCTATAGATGAGAATGTCATCAATGAAAACAATGATTTTTTTGGAGATATGGTTTTAGCAGGTAATTCATGAGGCTTTCAAAAGTAGATGTAGCATTACAGAGACCAAATGGCATGACCAAGAATTCATAATGGCCTTCATGAGTTCGGAAAGATGTCTTCGGAATGTCTACTTCTTTCATGCATATTTTGTGATAGCCAGAGCGAAGATATAGTTTGTTAAATAATTGAGCACCATGTAGTTCATCAAGAAGATCATCAACAATCAGAATAGGTACTTTTCCTTTTACAGTAAGCTTGTTGAGGGCTCAAAAGTCTGGACACATGTGCCATTCCCCATCCTTATTTAGCACCATGACCACTGCTGATGAATAAGGATTGATGCTAGGATGAATAACACCTGCTTCAAGGAGTTTCTTGATGATTTTTTCAATTTCATTCTTTTGGGTGAAAGGATATCAATATGGGCACACATTCGATGGTTGGGCCCCTGGGACCAACGTGATGTTATGATCATGTTCCCCTCTAGAGGTTGGAATCTCTTTAGCTTTCTCAAAGACCTACTGGTGGCGGTTTAAGACCTATTGCATCTTAGGATGAATATGAATAGTAGTAGATTCTATGGCCTAGATGGCATTAAATTGGTCGATGACTCCATGATGGCCATTTTTCAACAACTTTTCCATTCGATATGAGCTGATGATAGAAGAAGCACCTACCTGGAGTCCACAGAGTGTATGAATGTGGTCATTCTACTTAAATCTCATATATAACTCCTGGAAATCCATTTTGATTGGGCCGAGTGTATGAAGCCACTCAACACCCAAGACAATGTCACAACCACCTATCTTGATTGAAAACATGTGGGACTTTAGGTGGTATTCTCCCATCTCAATATTAATATTTTCGGAGCGACCTTCACATTTCATTGTCCCCCCATCAGCAATAAGGACCTAGAAATTAGAAACTTCCCTTACAAAATAATGAACAGCTTCAGCGACTCACTTATGCATAAAGTTATGAGTGTTTCCATTATCAATCAATACTACTATAGGGCGATGTTTAAGAAAGCCTCTGATTTTGAGAGTTTGGGGTACAAAAATGCCCACCAAAGAATCTAGCGAGATAACTAGTTCATTTGGCATAGCTGTGAGATCATTGTCCTGCTAGGTTTCCTCAACTTCATCCTCTCACCCCCCAAGGGTTGGGGCTTCCTCCGATGAGCTGTGATCCATAACATCAATTTGAACAAATTTTGGTTCCTTGCATTTATGGCTCGATGAGTATTTGTTATCAAAGTAGTAGCATGATCCTTTTTTTCTTCTTTCATCCATTTCTGTTGGAGACACCTTCTAAACCTTAAGTGTTTGGGTAGGGCTGTGAGCCTAGGTGGAACACCCCTTGGCTATGAAATTTGGATGAGTAGACTGGGAAACTAAAGCAAATTCCAATTTAACAACCTTTGTGCAATCATCTATCCATGTATGTGGGTGGTGCATCCATAGATGTTCTTGGATGGGTTCTTTGAGACTAATGATGAAACACTAGAAGTAGAACATCTCACAGACCTTCTGTTCAGATGGCCAATGTCTCAAAGGCTGTAATGTAGTCTTTTGCTGTGGTTGTCTATCAGAGATTAGTAAGATGGCCCAAAAAATTAGATTCTCTGTCAAAGTGGCCACAAAGGGATTTGGAGAACACCTGCCATGTTATGTCCCCAAGATAACAGTTCACATGCTACTGCCACCATTTACATCTCTCTTGCTCCAAGTAAAGGGCTCCCACATGTAGTTTAGTTGGCTTTTCGTGGATATCATTCAGAATGAATATTGTTCCATTTGTGCTACCTATACTGTCGAATTAGAGCCATCAAATTTATCAATGTCCAGCTTGGGTGGCCGAGGGTGGGAATGTTGGTGATTTCCATGGAAGTGAATATGATGGCTTGATTCTCCTTCAAGGTTTTCATCAATACTATGTGCCTCCTAATGCAACCCCGACATACTCTTAGTGATGTGTTCAATGAATTGTGAAATCTTCTGCAGGTCTTCTTGGAAAGTATCCAACCATTTTTCAAGGCATTCAATCTTCTCATTGGCCATGACTTGAGCTCTAGTTTCTACCATACATAGATCCTAGTCACTTGACGTCACCTCAAAAATTTTTGGGACCACTAGAAAATTGAAGTTGACAAGTGAATGGTACGAATGCGATCAGCTCGTCATCCTTAATCTTATAGGCTAAGTCTCTTGTAAGCGTCTCGAGAATACTGCAGTGGCCAAATTCCTGAAAAATTGATCCCGACCAATGTCCTCTGAAAATTTGGCTGAGACTATAGCAGCAGCAAGCCTCACTGCATAGAGGGTCAGATCTTCTTGCGAAACCCCAACTACTGAATGTGATTTGTACTGTAGTGGCAGAACCCCAATAGGTGGATTTGATTGGTGCGGTGGTGACAGAACACCAAATGCTAGATCGAAATTGTGCTATGGTGGTAGAACCCCAACTGGTGGATCTGATTCGTACGGTGGTGACAGAACCCCAACTGGTAGATCTAAATCGTACTGCGGTGAAAGGACCACAACTAGTGGATCTGATATAGCAAATAAGAAAATGGGTGATCTTCAAAGGGTTGATGGAAATGTGGTCAAAAAGGAGTTTCAGGTGCTATAGATTGCAATATACATAAGGGTCCAACAATAGTGCTCGGAGCAATCTTTTAGGGCACTAACTAAGGAGGATCAATTGTACCCTTAGTTGTACTACTCGACTACCCTATCGTATGCGTAAGTAATCTCCTCGAGTGTTGTTCTCAGTGTAGTGTAGCATCAAGATGGCCGAAAACTTATCTAAGGCGAGGTTTTAGGTGAGCCTATGGGGCTTCTAATATACCCAAGGTTACGTGGAAGTGTAGTCCATGCATAGTTCTATTTAATGCGCTGCTACTCAAAGGGGTACCCACATGTGTTACAAGGGATTCCAACAAGTGTGACCACCTATTGTATTTCTTGCGTGCATGCCTCCCCAAATCCACAGGTTTATGCGCTCAATGAAATATCCCATGGTTTAAAGATGTCGGAACATGTCTCTAGCCTAAAAAAAAACTGCTAAAAATGGAGGTACCACCGCCTGGAAAGTGCTCTGATACCACTTGTTATGCTCTTGACCTACAAGAAATTCCATAATAGCAAATATGCAAAGAAAAGCAACCCAGAAGATAGAATAAAATGAGAAAAACAACAAGTATTTTGTTATTCAAAGATGAAAGAAATGTTCAGTTTCCTCTTCGAGGGGGCAACCTCCAACAGAGTAGAGCTCGATTACAAAATAATACTCGTTGATCTTTCCCTTCTAAGTATGAATATTTATAGCTAAATGTCCTTCAACAACCTAACGACTAGTGGTCCTTTGCATAACATGGTTTAACCACTTTATTTATTAATTATGGCCTCTTTTCAACTAACTGTGGTCCCTTTCTTAAATGTGGGTCAACCACTTACAATTATTAATACAAGCTTTATTGACTCTTTAAATAACTATGAATATGACTTGAACCCTATTGGGTTTATTACATAAATAAAGGGGTTAGGGTTGGACCCTAACAACTAACAAAGAAGTTGGATTCAATTTGAATAAGGCAAAGGAGACTTTTATGGAGGCAAAGACGAGATTTATGCATGTAGGTGCTTCTACATCAAAGGCTCATAATATGTGCATGAACAAGCCTGAAGAAGTCAGTACTTCACAAGAAATGGATCCTTCATTGCCAACATGTTTTTTACATACTCAAATGAAGCTCCTAAGGGACTACAAAGTAGTAGAGGGACTGCAAGAGCTAATAGATAACTGCGTTGGTAAGGGTAAACCATTGACTGAATAATGGGTAGTGCATAAGGTGGACAAAGGTAAGAAAAGGACTGGTCAAGAGATGAGATTGAATACATAGATCAAGGAATCCGAAGTGGACTAGATAATCCTTGATTTTGGATCTGATGCAAATTGTTTTGTCGAAACAAACCTGGGAAAGAATATACCAATACTATAGTGGTCCATGATCGAGCTGTGAATGGCAAATCAACAAAATATTATTACTATGGGATGCCTACATGGAGTAATTGTGGATATTAAAGGGGGTGCACAACCTAGTTGATTTTGAAGTAATCAAAATAGTGGATGACAGTAATCCATACTTGGCATTGCTTGGCATTGATTGGGAATTTGATATGAATGTGGTCATCAACCTAAAGAAGTGCAATATGATATTTGAGAAGAAGGAACTAATGGTTATTGTTCAATTAGATTTGGCTAAGGGTACGTGATATACTAAACCAATCCGATATTATTATGAGGAGGATGATATTGAGTAGATCTATAAGCTTACTGTGTGGGATGAGGATACAATCAACCCTACGGTGGATGGGTAAATTACTTAGGAGAAGGACAAATCCTTCAATTTGGATTCAGATGAGGAGCTTGAGCACTGACATAATAGATTGCATGATTTATTGACGCTACGATGCAACAGGCTTACTAAGTCACTCTGATGTATATCCACTTAGGTACGTGACTTGCTGTATTATGATGGTTTAGAAGATGTAAATTTATTTTTAGATAAATTTGAAAGAGAGGTACCGGATGAACATCGGTTCTAGGCATTAGACATTGCGCTGAGAGCTACACCTGTTATATGGTTGGGTACACATAAGAACAACTTTGTAGACTGGAAGGAATATTGATGGATGATGAAGCTACAGTTTGGGTATGACAATAACCAGATTACAGAAAAATATACAGGAAAGGATGATCTGTGCGAGCATCTAGCTTGATGGAAGAAAAAATGGGGAGAGAAACCACAACCATAATGGGTTCATATATTCTGCCATACTTTGGATACTATTTCGATGAATTGGTATCTAGAAATAGAGCTGCAACATAGAACCACCGAGTGGGTTGTTCTGAAGGAAAGTTTTTTGTTAACTTTTAGTTTTGAGGATGCATTTGAGTGTATTGATGAAGCGTTACACGAGATTAAGGCTGCAATATTCATAATGCCTGAAGAGCATGTCACATGGGTACAACCAGACTGGAGTACGCAGTTGTGCCATGCTCTAGAATGTTATAATGTGACCATAGAGGAAGGTGAGGAATATCCTAGGAACATCAGTATTCCTAAGTTAGAAGGAAAACACAAAGTCATGAAGCCTAAGGCATAAGTTCTTGACATCTCAAACCCCTTGAAAATTAAGCAAGTGAATATTGGGTCGGAAGCACAGTTGAAGTTGGAAAATACAGGTGATTATTGGGATGAGGAAATGGCGGACAAAGTCACGAAGTTATTACAGGAGTATCATTACTTGTTTCGCACGAAGTTATCTAACCTGAAGAGGATAGTAGGATATCTCAGTGTCATGAAGATCACTCTGAAGCTAGATGTAAAGCAAGTGAGGTAGCATCCATACTGGTTGAATCCTAAGTACAAGGAAAAAATGCATGAAGAATTAGATAAGGTGCTTGTAGCTAGGATTATTGATCCTGTTGAGGAACTAGACTAGGTTAGTCCTATGGTGGTTCAGGAAAAGAAGACTAAGGGTGAAATTCAAATCTATGTAGATTTAAGAAAGTTGAATGATGTTTGTGTCCATGATCGATTCCCTACTTCATTCATAGATGAAGTATTGGAGAATGTGTGCATCAATTATTGACGTTGGTTAACAATGGGTGCATTTGGTTGGGAGGGCCTAGTCCCATTATGAATATGCTGATTCATCATATAACATTGTTGCCTCATCAAGGAGTAGACCCTACAAATGTTTTTGTGGGGAAATCACAGGAGAAGAAGTTGACAGACCAGATGAATAGTGACTTCAGGCTAGTGAAGGTGTCATGCAGCTATACGATTAGCTCCATATCAAATGGCGTGATGCAGTTTGCTGCAAAAATATCGGCTGACAAGACCATGAGAAAGTGTCAGGCTGATGAAGTGCCGATGCCAGGAGTATATCTGGTTGTGCAATGTGCCAAAGGATTCCAATATAATTGGTCTCAGTATCTATCATGAGTTCTTGGAGGATTGGAAAGAGGCCCAGGATAATGGTAAGGAATTACACTATGTGTGGCTACTCTTGTTGATCATGGTGGTGGCATGGAGGACACCAGAGGAAAGCAAGTTCCCGCAACATGATTCAGACCTATGCAAGGCCACGAAATTCACGTCACTGTGGTTGAAAAAGGATCCTAAGTGCATCATGGAGACTAAGATATTTTTGGTCTTGTTTGAATCAGAGTTGAGGATTGTGATTAACCAACGACCACGGTTATCACCAAGCTTACATCAACAGTATGCTAACATTGCTCATTTCAAGGTAGATTTTCATAATCTCTCTATCCACATGAAGAAAGATGCCACATGAACATGGAATAATTTTCCATACTTGGTCTTCGAAGATGATATTATGTGGGTTGTCATTAAATGGTCGACCAAATGGCTCACCCCATCTGATGAAGGTGCAGGAACCAACAAGAATGCCGAAGGTGAAGTAGAGAAAACCACAACTACAACAATAGCAGTGAAGGATAAGAATAAGGAAGCATGGAAGGCTTCTGCAAAATAAAAGGCCATGGTGAAAGAAGAGGTTGCACAACAGAAAGAGGCTTCTACAAAGGATAGAGAAGCACCCAAAGAGAAGGTCTCTACCAAAGAGACAGAAGCACCAAAGATGAAGATGCCACCATGTCATAGGCCACTATTGACCTCGGTGAATCTAAAACAGAGTGCACCAATGTAGAGATAGAGATAGAGGGTGAAGAGGAATGGGGCACAGACTTGGAGTACCCCTTCATTGTCAGAAAGAGACAGAAGCAGAGTTCCACAGTATCTCACAAGAAGTAGAAGTTCGACACATCTATGAGTGCAACACCAATGATCCTCATGGAAGGGGACCTGGACGAGATCGTGATGTGGTCTACGACACCACAGAAAAAATTTGGAGCCACATTGAGGACTAATACCATCAAACACTAGACAAGGTGCAATAGGGCCTAAGGGAATTGCAGGTCTAGACAGGGGTTATTAAAGTGAACGTTGCACAATTGAGCCTAAAGCAAGTGAGCGGGTGAGACTTAGCAGCAGAGATCACCACAGATCTATACGCAGTGCAGTTACTAGAGGGATCAGTTCACGTTGAGACTTTAGAATACTAAGCATGCCTATTACATCTAAATAATTTGAGTCTGAATCTTGCGGCCCTCCCTATTCAGACACTGCACGAGTTGCATGAAGGGGTATCAAATGAGCTTAGAGTTTGAGAACAATGAGAATTACTAGTTATCAGTGAAGTAAATACCAACAACCAACAGATGTTCAAGGAAAAGGCTCAAGCACTCAAAGAATGGGAAGAATTTGTTGCACGTAGTCAGAAATTGGAAGAAACAATAGCGCAGGCCTGTAGTGAGCTTCCCTAGATCTAGATTCTAGTAGAAGCGACCTCCATAGAGAAAATCTAGAATTTAGCTTCCGCAGTAAAAGAATCAAAGGAGGATTAGAAAGGTTCATTTGGGCTACAACTATAGATATCCGAGCTTCAAATTATAGCTAACCACTCCTACGGAAGTCAAAGAGTAGCATGAGGCCCCTATTAAGGAGAACATGATGCTGGAAGCTCCAATCAAGGATTGGAGATATTTTTTTGAGCAGAACATGGAGATGTGGACCTCACTGCAAAAGGATCCACACTTGCGGAAGATTGAAATAGACATTCAAACAAAACAAAGGTAGTTCGACGAGATCAGGGAAACAATGTGAACCTTAGCACCAGTGAAAAGGTTCACTCGACTATAAGAAGGGAAGTTTATCTAGACCAAGATTGATGAGCTACATCAGAAGGCATCCATTATATCCTAAAGGGAACAACCCTAGACAGATGAGGCAAGCTAGATTTCACAGATAGTTCAGAGCAAGTTGAAGGCTATGTAGCAGACATAAAGAACAATGGTCCTTGTAGTTGAAGGTCCAACTACAGAGAAATTGGTTGAGGAAGTTCGTCAGGCCGCTGCGTAGGGAACAACATACCTTCAAGCATTTAAGACATAATTCAACAGTTTGTAGGCGAAGATCAAGGCAAAACCAACAGATTGACTGAGGACGAGTCATGACTTTGTGTTGGGGGCCTATTGGGACATGGTCCCCTACGTTTAATTTTGTAAAAGGTATTGTTAGTATTGTAAAGTATCTGCATTTTGAAGAGTGGAGCGCGCAGGTCGATAGGAGTCAAAGGGTCTTTACGAAGTTCAAATACCCTTAGTTTGTTAGAAGTTAAGTTGTTTTATGACCGGCCCATGGTTCACAGACCATGGTATTGTAATGAAGAAATACATAAAAGGAGTCATAGAGGGTCATAGAAAAGTGAGTCAGGATAGAGAAGAGCATAGACAGGAAAATTTTGGGTCTATAGTTCCTATTCTGTACTTGGGCGAATGGGAATGTTGTTACAACTATGTGCATGGAGACCTTGGCGTTGAGGCCAATTAGTTACCTATCATTTAATTATCAACCCGAGGGTTTCGTAAAACTTGCGAAGCATGTGTGCATTATATATGCTAGAAATTAACTTCCAATTTATATCAATCTAACTATTAAACCAAATAACAACAAACCAAATTCGCCTATTCTAATTCAAAAATCAATTCAAAGGAAATTATAGTACAATGTTTGGAATTGAAATCTTAATCTACCACACATGCAGGAATTGGAATCTTAGTCTACCACACTTACAGGAATTGAAGTCTTAATCCATCCCACTTGCGGGAATTGAAAAGCACGCCACTCTTTTCAAAAATGAAATTTCATGAAATGAAATCTACTCTAAGGGATCATGTGTGCATTATCAAATTAGGATCCTATGAAATGAATAATCAAAACCACATGATATGAAATGAAAGTAAAAACAATAATTCTTAACCTCTAGATACGAAAGAAAATAAAAAAAAAATCATTGTTAACCTCTCACACAGGAAAATAAATGAAAGAAATAAATATTAATCTATGAAAAACAATAAATCTCACACATTATAGATGGCCAATCCAAAAGCATGAGGGATGGAAAGTTGAGTGGTTTAACACCACTCATGAGTATGGTGCCAAATCCAAATTCTATATTCAAAACAAGAGCATTTCCCCAACTTTTCACATCTCAATGATAGGAGAAAACTTCCCATATTTATACAAAAATATGAGAAGCTACCTTATTAATCAGAGTCGATGAATCTCTCCCTATATCTCTAGAGTTAAAATCAAAATAGGAAATGATAAGACACATGTCTTCTTAGAGTTTCAATACAAATAGGAAATGAGACACATATCCTTATGATTCCATGATCTTCTTCACTCAAATTCGAATTTGGTTTTGGGAGGCCACATAAGGGTCTTTTAGAAGCTTCCTTTTGACCTAAACATGTCAACAATCTCATCCCACTTGTTAGGTATAAGCATATGCACATTGTTTTCTAATTGTTAACCATAAATTCACTTGAAAATGCTAAGAATTAATAAAGTTTGGAACAACATAAATGTGACCCAATAATGATAATGGTAAGGTAAATGTAATGAAATGGAGGTAAATATAATGAAATAGAGGTGGAGTGAATGTGGCAATATGAAAATATAAGTGAAAATGTAATGGAAGTGAATGACAATTTCAAGGCCCAACACTTGGTAAGTCCGCAGCTGAGTGTGCATGCCCTGCGGTTGTGTGCGCAGGGTTGGAAGAGTCTGTAATTGATGATCTAAGAATAATAAAGGTTGTTTTGGAGCATTATCTGTGTATGTGTGTGTTATTATTTACTTCTCAATTTATTTTATGTTCGCTCTATTTATTGCATTTATCATGAAAAGTATTTAATATATGCGTGAAAGGGGTAGATTTGTTTAATTACATGATGTTATGAATGTTTAGAACAATCGGCGAAGAGTTTGGATCTATTATCAGTTAGTTATTGTAACTTCCTCGTTTTAAGGGTTAGGGTCCGTGAAGGTAAGAATAAAGCCCTAAGAGTAACATGAACACATCACATAGTCCTTTGGATGCAGAAACCTAATTCTAGCATCCCTAATACTGCCTCAGGTGAGACAACAGTCTGTGCTACACGGGTTTTTTCTAAAAGGGCTGGTAGTGTAGGGTTTTGTTGTTTAGTGAAGCTAACTCTAAACTTGGGTCCAAGCCCCCTTAAGAAAAACTTCTACTACATTATACTTTACGAGCCTTCCTTTGGGATCATATCTAAAAACATATGAACAACCAACTTTCCATGGAACATTAACATAAAATACCTATACATATTGGTGTGGAAGAACATATCACTCTGATCGAAGCTCAATATTCCTTGTATCAACCATGGTAAATATGTTAGTATGCTCAATAATAGTTCTAACAGGGCCACGTTCATGGATTCGTAGCCTAAACCATTTTGGCATCAAACAACACTATTTTGGAGGATTCAAAGTCACACTCAAGTATATCATGCGGATACCCATAATATTGATTCTCAAAGAGTTTTGGATGTTTTTCACCTCTAGAGGAAACATTGATAAATGAAAATACTGCAGTTATCCCACTATCAAAAGTTTTCATCTTTTCATCCAATCTTCTGATGTGAAATTTGCAGCTATTGCACCACAATCTGTTGTGGTTTTTCAAATGCAATACATAAAACACATAAAAAATGCATTGTCAATTCACAAGCATGCATATTTGACTTGTAAAATTTGAAAATTAAGAGAAAACATGCCATATGAATCAACATAATTGTAAAAAAACTTAGTATGGGTGAATATGCTTACGTGATAATATTTTAAATCATATGTTAAATCAATTTCCCTCTATATAATATTGGTATATCCACTATGTTGAGCTTCTTTAACCAATGAAGACACACCATACCATGATAACCTACCATTATTAGCTTTTTCGCGTTGTTAAATCCATACCCTCATCCAATCTTTATCGTTTACAATGTATAAATGTATTGCATACCATTCTCGACTGACTCTATCAAAATAAAACAATTCACACACACACACACACAAATATATAACATGGTTACTAATTATATATATTTTTGGCTCACTAAGATGTCTTTTTACAGAAAATCTTAATCCCTACATTAGTTGTCAACCTCAGCTAAGTATTTTTATCTCAAGAGTGCCAACATAGTATGTGCAATGAATCTAGAGGTTATCTAATGATGAATCGTTGCAATCACTAAAGGCTAATTCTTCAATTCAATTCACACAATTCTGAAAAGAACTATCTATGGAAGAAATACTCTCAACACACTCTGCAATTCTATGCAACTTGTTCCGAAATCAATTGAAACTAAATGCAAATAAGAATTACACTTAGAATCATTCAAATAAGCTTAAGTAAAGAAACTATGACTATTGATCAACATTGTTAATCTATAACAACCCAAATCAATCTGCATTACTCAATTGAACAACAATCGGTAATTGAACATCAAATAGCGATAAAGGATTCCTAAATGGCAAATGTTCTATATTGCAATCTATAGAAGTTAAACAGTCTTGTATTTCAAGATCTATGATAAGATCCATTCAAATGAATAACAATATACTATCAACACGAATTCACTCATTCTAATCAAAGCACTACTTAAGTATATCTCACGACTTCACTTTGAATCTAATTGAACAAAAATATAAATCAATATCACAAATCTTCACAATGAATGAAATAACTGAACATTAAATCAATTACAAAGACTGAGTATAAACTATAACACAAACGAGCAGTGGAACTTCTTGTGGATAGGCCCAGATTCACCAGAAGCCTCTGCTTAGTAAAAACTCAGAATACGAAGGTATATCAAACACAACCTTCTTTCATTAATTTCAAGTAACAACTGACAGAGTCACTGATATAACAACATATATGTTTCAAAAAGAATAATTACAAATTATCAAAAGTCTGAATTGTATCTAATTTCCTTTCGGCCCTATATATAACATAAAAGAGAAACTGGATAAAAGTGAATCCTCGGGATCAGGGGATCCTGAGGATTTCACAATATAAAATCTGATCATGTGATAAAATAGGAATGTTTGAACTGATCTTCCGCTTCCTTGTCTGCCCAAGATGCCGTGGCTTTTCCCTTTTATGGCCTTGTGCTGTTCTGCCAACTGAACAACTTTTTCCCAATCTGCATCTCTGCATACAAAGATAGCAAAGAATTAGTTTTTCGTACTAGATTTTCCTATTCTATCACCAAATAGTTTCATCCAACTTTAGCCGATATTTTCCTCATTTTAATCTATAAACGGAGATAATCGTATAAGGATGAATGATAAATGAATCATTTTATGAAGAGAAATCATACCTGTTTCTCATCCCAACATACTCCCCAACTTACCTTGTTGCAACTGAGTGAGGGAATAAGCGGGATATACTTCCTACTTGTAATTCCTAAAACCATTCTTTTTCTTAAGGACAGTGAAAGCCTAGGTTACCTCATGATCCTTTAAGTTATAATCACTATGGTATTGATCAGGAGGGTACCATATGATTGGGGTTTTGTAACAACATCCTATCCAATCTGGCCCCATTGTTAAAATCATATTGCTATATTTATAAAAATGGGAAGAGGCAGCTTGGAAGTTTCAATATCTGAATGGCTCTCGGCCCCTCACAGTGTTACTGGAGACTTCCCACCTCTGCCTTGATGCAGCCAAGGCTTCTTCTTTAATGTCCTAGAAGTATTCCTTTCCATCCTGAATGATATCAGTATGGAGTGGCCCCAATTTGCCTACAACACCATATTTTTTCATAAACTGTTTATGCCTTATAGATAGGAGTAATGGTTGTGTAGGCTCTCCTCTGACCCATAGGTCAATGCCATACTCATGCCTTCTGAAAGTGTTGTGAGCCTTGGTCTATTTTAGCTGATTAGCAGCAAATGAGAGGAACACTTGAAATTAAATGTCTCCTATAAAAGGGGTAGGGTGGCTATCCCTGTCATCCTCTAAAACAAAATTATGCATATAGAGTTCACAAAGGAGGCACTGAACCTTCTCATCATGCTCTCTAAAGAATTTGATAAATTCAGGAGTGCTTTTGATTTTTGCCGGTTTATTAGCCTTAATGGCCTTAACTTTTGACATGAGGTATCTTTCCACGAGAAATAAAGAATAATTTGTGGCGGGGGCTTGGCAAGATAGAGTGTCTGAATAGAGAGAGTAGACAGTCTCCATTTGCTCTCTAGAGTTTTGCAATTGACCCTCTAACTTTTCAGCCTTCTTTTTCTCAGCCTTATATTGAGCAAAGGTCTCATCTTCATTCCTAGTAAGTGCTTCAAAATTTTTCTTTAACCCTTTATTTTCATGTAGAGGGACCACCTTTTCCTTGTGCTGAGCCAGTTCTTGGTGAACTATCAGTAGCTCATTATGTAATCTTCTGATAACAACCTCTCTTACTAAAAGGGTGTAACAGGGTGTTTCATCTATTTGGGCCTCTGCATCTCGGGTCTCCGCAGGGTCAATTTGCATAGCAACTTCAGTTGCTTCCTGAATTATACAATCAACTTGAATATTTTCTTCAACATCTATTTGGATAACAATGTCCGCAATGTGGTGGTCCATTTGAGTTCCCTGTGAAAAGATACAGGGATCCTTAGTTTGAATGACAATATCCTCTCTCATAGCTGGCTCAGTCTAGGTTTCTTTTGGACAAACCTCAAGAAACTCTGTCTGAGTCTCAACATCCTTCGCATAATAGTGTTTTGTTTTTGTTCCTGTAGTTTCCATTTCCACTTTCAATTTCTTGTTTTTGGTTGCTTCTTTTAACCAATATTTCAGCTGCCCTATTACTTTCTTCTATTTTCTGTACTTTCTGAGCACATTTTTAAGCCTAGCTATATAGGGCTTCTCTACTCTAGGGCCTCTGTCTGAAGCTGTGTTATCCTCTACTACCTATATAGGCTGTACTATTTCATCATAAGGAATGTTCCCAATTGTAACTGTGTCTTCTGGTAGAATTTCTCTTTCCAACTCATACTTATTATGTATTTCATTTTAAAGAGATCCTAATGCAATGGTATTTCTTGAACAATTATCATTCTTGTGGTCTTATCCTTGGTAGGCCTCATCCACAGGGGACTTTGAAAAGGGAATATCACTTGGTTGATTGGCATCTCTCAAGTTTTCATCTTCATGGTTTCCTTCTACTAGGGGGTCCACTGGACTGGTGCCTACTGCTTGAGTTTCCTTTCTGCTGGCTATTCCTTCATGTTCCTCAGCTTCGAGGAGTGTTTCCATAGCATGAATTGACTCCCTCTATTCCTCTATGGCATTAGTGCACAGATGGGTTTGTTCATGACTGGAATTGTCAGTAGGGGCCGATTGGTCAGGGGTTCAATTCTGTTTTTCAATGTTCCCTGGTTGTTCCCTACCTTTGGTAAACACTCCCATGCTTCCCAAAACCCTTGCCACTTCCTCTTCATAGTCTTGCAAAGGAGGGTCTTGTGGACTAAGAGGAGGTGTGCGAAATGGTCCGGCTTCATCTTCTTGGATTGGGATGTGCTGCTGGGCTTTTACTCACACAGAGCACCTCCGCTTAACTAATTCTAGGGGTGTAGAGGGGCTCTTTTGCTTTAATATTTTCTTTGGGTCTAGAGTTCTTGGCCTTTGTTGCTCTATTTCCTCATTTTCCGGAGGTGGAGCCAAGGTAGGATTTATGATATTGTCCCATGTTAATTTTTGCTATGCCAATCTATTTGTGATAATAAACTTAATTAACCCATGATGGTTGACTACACTATGTGGGTACTTGGTTATCCTTATCCGTCGAGAAACGTTGTGTAACAGGGTATTTGGATAAAATGGTAAATTAACTGAAATTATTTGCTTTAAAATGGTTAGAAGTTTCAGTTTTTGGGGCTTTACCACATCATGCTAGCCATCGTAGGTGATATATCTTTGGACGATGACTGCTAGCTCTTGCCACGGTTGTTGCAATGCTGAAGGATGAATTCCTTTCCCCATTCGTACCAGCCGCTTGCCTGGGTCCTGGAATGCTCCAATTGCACTGTATAAAAGGATGAGTTTGTCTACCCATTTCACCCCTTCTACCGAAAGTCAGGTGACTTTGGCCAGGACTTCTTCAGAAACCATCATGCTTATGCCTTTGACCATTGTACTATCGTTCTATAGATTTTGCATAAATTCCAGTGTTAGCTCTTCATGGAATCCCTTCAATCTGTTTAAATACTGCAGCTAGCCAGCACATTCAAGGATTTTGCTAGATTGATCTGACACCATCAATACTAGAGGTTCACTCTGAATTGCACTTCCGACCATACTTGCTACACTTGAGACTAGTTCTTCTATATGAAATTATGTTTTAACCCTGTAATGCAACACAACAACAATGTATATTACAACAACTATCAAGGAAATGATGCTGCTTGGATAATTATTATCATTTTTAGTTAATTCATTCATCATGTCAGCCATACTTAACGCAGAATCATAAGCTCGCATGCCTACCATAATGGTTTCCATTCTTCGACCAATCAGAATTTTCTTCTAATTATTACAAATTCATGCTCATCATGCAGTTCTTACTCTGTAGGTAATCCAAATGATTGTCACCCAGTTATCCTTAACTGGAATATGTGTCGTCCATACCCATGCCATCCCCGCTCTTACGAGAGAAGGGCATCCACATCCTTTCAGCACATGGAAAACAAGCAAATAGACTAATGCAAAACAAATGCCGACAACCAATCTAAAAAACACAACATGCAAATTAGTAAAGAATTTAAGAAATATCTGTCGTCGGACGTGAATTGGCCAAATCAAATAAAAACAACAATTTTAAGTCATTATGTCAAAGATCTTTACCATGAGTAGAATTAATCACATTAGCATAATTGGTGGTTTATGTTTAATGACTGTCATTTAATGCTCAAACATATGGAATATAATAAATATAGATTAAATTCACCATGCTATTCGCCTTGTAAAAGTGCTACCAAATGGATATTTTTGTTAGAAATAAAGTCATAGATGATAAGAGGTAGATGTCATATGGAAATAAAAGATGATACTCCAATACCACAACCAGAGCCACTACTGCCAGCAAGCATTCAGAGCCTCGGCAGGGTTTTTTTTTAACCCTCCCAAATGAGCCAGAGTCCTTCTTACAGTTAATTTTTCTTTTGTTTGTCAGAAAGAGACCAATATGTTGGCATGGTGACCAGATAACCATAGTGCCACTCACCAGGGTGTAACAAAAATGATTAGGTTGGCTCGTGATGAGACCCCTTGTTCTTCAGATAGATTAATTATGAAGAAGGTCATTGCCTTGGTTTGGTATCCCAATTGGAATGTCACCTGTTACATCCTTATGATCATGGTAGGCTAGCGAGTAATGAGACCCCCTATCCTCTTTGGACAATGTTTTAATCATTTTTCTATTTTATTTTTCTTTTGGAATCTTTCTTGTAGAAAAAGGGAGGCTCATTTTCTCCTTAAGAGTTAGGCATGGTGTAAGAAGTAAGAAGATGCCAATGGAAGTGTTATACTCTTATACCCTTAACATTATATCGATGAGTTTTATCCATTTGGAAGTATAAACATAAGCCATCATGGATTAAGGATAATGAATCATTTCATGATGTTTCCAAAAGAAAAGATGTTTAGATAGCCATTGTAAAGATACACCGTATTAGCTTATGGATAAAGATAACCAACAAAAGGATTTTAAAAGTCATAATTATATTGTTATTACCATTTTTCTTTATAAGAGACACAAATAAATGCAAATGGTGCTTATTTTCAATACAAAAGAAGAATAAAATGGCATAATGATTAAGAGAAAAGTGAGAAAAATTCACAATTTAGCTTTTAAAAGGTGTGGTGTAATCGATTGAATGAAAATCATTCAATCATTTGAATGGAAAAATCAAAATAGAAAATAAAAAGTGACATTCAATTGATTGAATGGCAATCGTTCAATCGTTTGCATAGGAAAATCAATAAAAAAAAAATGTTGTTCAATCAATTGAATGACAGTCGTTCAGTTGTTCGAATGGCGAAATCAAAATAAAAAACAAAATGTGTTATTCAAGCAATTGAACGATAGGTGTTCAATGGTTTTAACAGTGAAAAACAACAAGGAAAGTATGATGTTCAATCAATTGAACGACATTTCAATTGCTTGGGCAGCGAAAATAAATAAATGTGATGTTCCATTAATTAAACGACAGTGGTTCACTTGTTCGAATAGAGAAATCAAAATAAAAACAAAATGTGTTGTTCAATCAATTGAATGACACTCATTCAATAATTTGAACAATGAAAACAAATAATAAAAAATGGTGTTGTTCAATCAATTGAATGGAAGTCATTCAATAGTTTGAACAACAAAAACAAATAAGAAAAAATTGCATTGTTCAATCAACTGAATGGAAATTGTTCAATAGTTTGAACAATGAAAACAAATAAGAAAAAATTACGTTGTTCAATCAATTGAATTACATTCGTTCAATAGTTTGAACAACAAAAACAAATGAAAGGAAAGTGTATTGTTCAATCAATTGAATGACAAACATTCACTTGTTTGAACAATGAAAAACAAAAAGGAACATGTGATGTTCAATCAATTGAACCGTAAACATTCAATTGTTTGAACAACGAAATAAAAAAAAGGAAAATGTGTTGTTCAATCAATTGAATGACAAATGTTCAATTGTTTGAACAATGAAAAACAAAAAAGGAAAATGTGTTGTTCAATCAATTGAACGGAAAACATTCAATTGTTTGAACAACGAAAAACAAAAAGAAAAATGTGTTGTTCAATCAATTGAATGGAAAATTTTCAATAGCTTGAACAATGAATTTCAAAAAGAAAAATGTGTTTTTCAATCAATTGCATGGAAAACATTCAATTTTTTGAACAACGAAAAACAAGAAAAAAAGGAAAATGTGTTGTTCAATCAACTGAACGACAAATGTTCGATTGTTTGAACAGTGAAAAATAAAAAAAGAAAATGTGTTGTTCAATCAATTGAACGGAAAATGTTAAATAGTTTGAACAACAAATTTCAAAAAGAAAAATGTGTTGTTCAATCAATTGAATGGCAAACATTCAATTGTTTGAACAGTGAAAAACAAAAACAAGAAAATGTGTTGTTCAATCAATTGAACGACAAACTTTCCATTCTTTGAACTGAGAAATGTGACAAAAGAAAATTGTGATGTTCAATCAATTGAATGGAAAACGTTCAATTGTTTGAACAACAAATTACATAAGAGGAAAAAATGTGCTTTTTCAATCAATTGAATGACAAACATTCAATTGTTTGAACAACAAAAACAATGAAGGGAAAAATGAAACTTCAAACAAAAACATATTTACATGGTGATGCCTACAAAGGTATGTATATTATTTACAATTTTTCAAGAAATTTCAATTTTTTAAAGAAAATTTTGTTGGGTTATCATTTCCTACAGCTAGAATTTGCATGGAGGGGTCCTCGCATACCTGCTCCCAGAAAGACTCCTTGGTAAGCGTTGATGATAGAGGTGCACTCAATGCCTGCTTACCTTAAAGGAATGGTCGAATTTGTTTATGGTAGTCAAGGTAAGAGTACCATTTTTATGTACTTCTTGAATCTCATAAGGGATGAGCCATCTTGTTTGCAACTTGCCCAGGAAGTGCTGGAATTTGGAATCGTATAGAAGTGCCCAATCCCCTTTTTGAAACGTTTTATTCTTGATAAGGCTGTCATGCCATTTTTCCCTTTGCTGTTGTATTATTGCAGTTCATTGCAAAGCAAGCAATCGAGCCTCATCTAGTTCATTAATCTGTTGAAGACTCTTGGTTTGGGCTTATGTTAAATATAGACCCACTTCCTGGGTCATCCTTAGAGTCTTTGTTTCGAATTCGATTAGAAAAATTGGTTCTTTACCAAATACAAGCTGGTAGGGAGAGTATCCAGTAGTATTCCTCCAAGTCATACGATAGGCCCACAAGGCCTCTCACAGTCTAGCAGCCCAATCTCGCTGGTGTGTTGAGATTGTCTTGGTCAGGATCGCTTTTATAACCTTGTTGGTTCTTTTGATATGCCCGTTCACCTGCGGGTGATACTGAGAAGTGATCTTGTGCGTGATATTATGGTTTCTGAGAGTGGCAGTAATCTTGTGCCCTGTGAATTTATTTCCCCCATATGTGATCACTTCTCGCGGTAATCCATACCACACAAATAGCCCAAAGGGAAGTTAACCACTGCTTCCTCTGTGGCTCTTGGTAAATCTATTGTTTCCACCCATTTTTTCAAATAATTTGTGGCTACCAATATGTAGGCCTTCTGATTGGATGGCGAATGGAATGGACCTACGAAGTCCAATGCCCAATGCTGGAAGGGTTCTATGACTAATTTTGGATACAAAGGCATTTCATCAGATTGGCCAGGCCGACCCATCCATTGGAAGCTGTCGCAGGCCTGGGCATATTTTTTAGCATCCTTAAAAATATTGGGCCAATAATATCCCATTTGTAATACCTTATGTCCTGTCCTTCGGTCTGCAAAATTTCCCCCATAGGGTTCGTCATGGCAAGCCTTCAGAATGTCATGGATCTCATCCTCGTGGATACATCTACGTATACACATGTCAGCCCCTGTATGAAAAAGATATTCGCCTATCTAAAAGAACCGGGTGTTGTGCTAAACAATCAATTTTCCTTCTCTTGTCATTAAATGTTTAGGTAGCTTCGTTACTGCTAGATAATTTGCCACATATGTGTACCATGGCATCTTAACTACCATGGAAAACAGGTGTTCATCCGGAAATTGGTCATCTACCACCAATGGATCATTAACCTTCGAGATTTGAGATAGAAAATCAGCAACTGGATTTTCCTTCCCTGGACGATCTTTGATAGTAATGTCGAACTCCTGCAAAAGAAATATCCACCATGTTACTCAACCATTTTTGATTGGTTTATTAGCTAGATACCAAATGGCAGAGTGATCAGTGTACACAAAGACTCGGTAGTCGGTTATATAGTGTCTAAATTTGTTTATTGCATAATAACAACTAATAATTCTTTCTCTGTCACTATGTAATTGAGTTCTGCAGGAGTGATATTTTTGCTAATATAATATATAGAATATGGTTTCTTGTCCTCCTCCTAGACAAGGACAGTGCCTACAACAACATTTGATGTGTCTGTGGAGATGTGGAAAGGCAACTCCTAGTTTGGTCCACATAACACTGGTGTTGTTGAGACTAGTTTCTTTAAACCTACAAAAGCTATGTCGCACTTGTCAGATCAACTGAAATAAAAATTTCTAGTTAGAGTGTATAAGGGTGCCACAATCTGTAAAAAAATCTTGATAAACCTATGATAATAACCAGCATATCCTAGGAAACTATGTACCTCTGTTTGGGTGCAGGGGGTAGGAAATAAGAGAATTACCTATATTTTTGTTGGATCTACCTGTATTTTTTCTGCAGAGATGTAATGTCTGAGGATCATGCCCTCGGTCATCATCATGTGACACTTGACATTGCTTAAACGTAACCTATTAGCGATGGATCATTTTAAGACCTTTTCTCGCATTTTCAATGCTTGATCAAAATGAACCCCATCTGTAGTAAAGTCATCCATATATACCTCTAGTCCTTCATTTATTAGATCTACAAAGATGCTTAGTATAGCTCTCTGAAATGTGGCTGCAGCGTTGCATAAGCCAAATGGTAATACCTTGTATGTGAATGTTCCCTAAGGACAGGTGAAGGTTGTTTTGTCTTGGTCTCAGGGGCAATCTGAATTTGATTGTAACCATTGAAACCATCTAAAAAGGAGAAGAACTACTTCCCCGTCAATGTATCAAGGACCTGATCAAGGAAGTGATCTTTCTATGTTTCCTTGTTTAGCTCTCGATAGTCTACACAAATACGCCACTTCCCATTTTTCTTAGGGACGATCACCAAAGGGGAGACCCATTTACTATCCGAGATAGGATAAATAAAGTTTACGTCTAGTAGCTTCTACAATTCCCCTTTCATGATATTCTTGAGGTGTGGGTTTAGCCTTTGTTGAGGTTTCCAGATGGGTCACACATCCTTCTTTGTATAAATGTGGTGTGTACATAGCTGTGTGTCTATCCCTTTCATTTCAGGATAATCCCATGCAAAAGGCCCTTTATTTTTTTGCAATACCTAGATAAGATTTTCCTGTTGTTCGCTATCCAAATCATCATTGATATTTATAAATTTTCCTGGTTTGATCTTAACCAGTTTGTTGTTATGAACAACAATTGTCTAAATATGTTGGTCGTCTGTATCCTTCAGGGGATCTTCCATGGCTTCGTTATCAAGGATTTCTTTCAACATCTAACACTATACATTACTCACATTAGCTGGCTAATTTATAAAATTGTTGATAATGTCATCTGCAGTCTAATCTTTAAATTCTAATGCTTCCGCTATTGTGAGTGGTGAACAAATGTTCTCTTCCAAGTACGCTAGTGGCTGCTTACATATTTTTACAATGGGCAAACTTGGCCTGGAAGGAGGATATAACACCAGAATTTCTACAACATCTCCCTTCATAATAATCATGTTGCCTTCTCGAAAACCAATATATGCATCAACTTTTGCCAGCCAAGGTCGAACTAAAATCAAAGGATGCCCATCCAACCTACTCCTTGGGTTTATAACCAGGAAATATACTGGATATTTTCACCTGGATTAAACCTAAGGCTAAAGGAAGGCAATGCCAGGGTAACCACAAACCACGCTTAGCCAAGTGGCTAGCCCTACTAGGCCAGGAGAGGGTTCTCTTCATAAGGATCTCAGCCAAGATGACTAGATCAAGAAAATCATATCAGGCTAGGTATAGTAGCATAGGGTTTTGATTTGATTTTGAAGGGTTTTGCTCAATCAGGAGGAGCTAAACAGTTAGGGAAAGGAAATTAGGTCAAAATTGCAAGGTGTTCAATGGGGAAAGGTAGGCACAGGGCTAAAAAATCTAGGGTTTTATGGGTGAGGTGGTTCAAGAAAGGTGAGGATCTAGAAAGAGAAATTAAGAAACATGGATTCTTCCTAAATTGAAGAAAACATAGATAGTGAATATTTTCCCAAAACATAGCATAAATATTATGGGTTCTGCCTATCAACTTGAGAACATCCACTTAGAAGCAATGAAATGATTGATGAAATAAAACTTTTTTTTTAACATATGATCACAATAGATAAAACTAAACTGAACATCATACCACATGGATCCCAAAGAAATAGCTGCAACTTTTTATTAATCTCCTGCTGAAAACTGATATAAAATGATGTCTACTCAAAGCATAAGCATCCCGCTGAGTCCAACCCTTTACAATGAGAAAGAAGCAGAAGATATAGACTTTGATTCAGCCTCCTCCTATCCTCAAGGGTTGAATCCCTAGGATGAGCAACTAATCCATCAAATACTGAACAAGAAACTGGAATCTAGGCAACTTAACAACTCACCTCTAAAAGGGAGGAAACTAATTCATTTGTCCTCAAGATAGCTTTTGATCTAATGAACCTACCTTATAGTAACTATTATACATCTTATTTACATGCCTAGTTACCATTTACATCAGTAAAAACATCATCCATGAGAGAAAACTCAAAATTATAGTGATGGCATAGTGAAGTGAAAATTTAGGATAAAATTGCCCTATGCGCAGCGCCCAAGCTCTATGCGCAATGCTTTTTGTAAGACCGTTTGGGAGGCCTTCCCGATCTCTAAATTGGGCCTAAAATAACTTGTTCGAAATATATTAAAGTCTACTTTCTAGAAGATATTTCTTTTTTGTATGTGAAGTTTATTTGACCCCTCAAAACCTGATTCTCCCAAGACTACTTGTGTGGCTCAAAAAGAAAGCAGAAAGGTCCTTTTTTGAGTGTTTTTTGACCTTTTGGTTGACCAATTCTGCTCCAAAAGCTTAGAAAATGCACATGGTGCATGTACTCATCATTGTGAATCCAAACATCCTTGCCATTTCCTCATTGGATGCCCCTAGGAAAAGCGCAACGCTAGTGCCGCTGCACATAGAGCCAAAATTATGTTTGAAAAATTGCTAAATGCTCCAAAAGGCAAAAATTCTTCAAAACTTACTCAAAATTTGTGGATAACACCACCATCAAGTTCCTTCGTTAGCCAAGGAAGCTTCAGCAAGAAACCTAAGCCTATCACCCTCATTTTTACCTTTGAGTGCTTGTTTTAGCCTTGTCTTCATTTGCTTGACCCTTATGTTGCAAATCTTATTTCGAGTCCTATAATGGCGAGCCATGTGCTTGATGATTTGATTGTCCCTGTTGGCCCCTTGTAGCAACTTCTCAAAATGCAAATTGAACCTATCAAGCCAATTTTCTCTATCCTCCTCAATCTCCTTCTCAAGCCTTTTTTTGTAGTCAAGGTGGCTGGGGTTTCTTCTTCTTGCATTATTGACTTGCCTTTGTAACCTTGCCTCTTTTCTTTCATAAGTTCCAGCTCCATGAGGACTTGTTTTTCACTTAGTTGCTTGTTCTCTTGCTCAATATATGAAATAACATACTTAGCTCTCGCTAAGTTGTCCATCAGTGCTTGAATCTATGCATCTTTTTCCCTTATGGTTATATTTTTGTTTGTTACCTCATCTTGAGCCTCCAAGTCAACTATCTCAATGCCATGATGGATGTGTGGTTGTTCTCGTTCATCGTCTTCCATCAAAATAAATTCCCTTTCCTCTTCATCATTGAGGCTTTCCTCCAACATCTTTTCCTTTCCTTTATGCACTTGTTGCACATGTTGTACCTGTTGTGTTGATGAAGAAGGCAAATCCCCTTCCACAGTTTGTGGAGCAAGAATTTTCCTATGAGCTAATGAAGAAGGCAAGGCCCCTTCCACATCAAGTGGAGTAAACACTTTCCTACCTGTTGCAAACAACTTTCTAGCCCCTCTCTGATATGTTTTGTAGGGTTCTGGCTTTTCAACAACTCTAGTCTCTTTAGCCTTCTCACTTTTCTTTAATTTGGCACTACTGGAAGGCCTTCTACTTCTTGGGGCACCGATGGAGGAATATGAGGACCATTGAAGATGTCATTGGCAATGAATGTATCCGAGGAGAGGTTGAGGAGGTTGAGATGATGTAGCACAATCATTTTAATCAAGGAGTAGTGATAGATACTACTTATTTGCTGGGGGTATGGCTTTTCTGTACAATGTAAGCCATCTTCTCAATGTTCCTGAATAAGAAATATGGCATGTTCAACATTTTCACTCTTGTGAAGTGCATAACAAGCCTAATATTATAGGTGTGCAATCTAGAAAATCTGCCCTCACATGTAAAATACTTCATAATGATCCTCATAATAGGGGCATACTTGTCTTCAAGGAACCTAAAAGGAAAGGTCCTCTTCTTTTCATTCATGTCCTTGGATTTGATGTATGGCTCATAGTAGTGCTCATCCAAATCTTGTGCCTTATACCAGTTTTCCCCCACATTTGGAATCCTTGTAGCATCAACAATGATGGAGGATGAAACCGTAAATGTCACCCCGACAAGAGTTACCTTGTTATCACAGAGATTGGCTACAAAAAGCGTGGTTAGCTAAGGATGATGTTGAATTCTTTCCACTTGCTCATAAAATTCATAAGACCCTAGATTCCTGAAACAAGAGGGAGTCATATGAGAAGCCTGTAACTCTCTGATGTTTGATGGTTCCTCTCTAATGATTCTACCTCCCTTATGTGGTTTTCTCTAATGCTGAGGTTCATCTTCCAAGCTTTCACAACCATTTTTTTCCTCCTCCTCATAATCTCTATCCTCTTTGTCCATGTTTGTTGAATTTTGAAGCTTTGAAACCCTAGAGAAAGTAATCAAGAAGTGAGTTATGGTGAATAGGGATAGGGGAAGGGGAGAGGAACTTATGCATTGTAGGATGAGATATATATGATATGAGAGTGAGAAGGAGTGTATTTTTGGTAGGGACTATTTAGTAAATAGGGTTTTAAGGATTTCATTTTGGGGATTAGGGTATAAGGGATCTGAGAGAATTAGGGTATAAGGGAAAGGTGGAGGGATTTGTAGGAAACATAGAGATTAAATTTCAAATAGAAAACCAACTTTAAAATCATGAACTGAATGTCGGGAGGATAGTTCAAAGAGTGCACTTACTTGTTTGGAAGGTCTAAGTGGAAAAAAAGCAATTTGGATGATTGATAGGGTGGTTTTGGTGCTTGCTCAGCCTATGCGCAGTGCCTTGTATAGGTATGCAGTGCTCCAGCTCTATGCGTAGTGCTATGTAAAATTGCACTAGCAAACAGACCCTATGTGAAGTGCTTTGTCTGTATGAGCATTGCTTCCTCATCTATGCGCAGCGCCTCCTGCTCTATGCGCAGCGCATCCTGCTCTATGCACTTCTCCTTTTGGTAGGCCGCTTTTGGAGGCTTTCCCTGTGTCCAAATTGAGCCCATGATAGCTCGTTGGATAGGAATCTCTGTTGGATACACAATGGACCTATAAAACACTAAAAGTGATCCATTATAGCCCCTGAAAGGTCAATTCTCCCAAGACTGGTCAAAAAGTGTGGAATGATGGTGAAAAAATGAAGTGTTCTCTTGCATGAAACTTTTGGAGGTCTTCCTCAACTCCACATTGAGTGCATGGTAGTGCATTCGAAAGATATTGTTGTCTAGTTATCATTTGACCCATCAAGAAAGTCATTTGGAGACTCCATATAGAAGAAAAAGTGATTTTTCCAAAGTCACTCTAGAGGTGTAACAACTCTCTTGTAGCAATTGTATTTTTTACATTTCTCTAAAACCATAAAACCTGTGTAAAAGGTGAAGGAGGTTTTTCATCCTTGGCCTACTATGGACAAAAACCTCTATCACTGTTGCCAAATTCATCCCTATTTGGTCTAAAACATAGTTTGAAGAAAAACTAGCCCTATGTGTGGAAAATTATTTGTCCCTTGGAATGACTTCTTGAAAAATGATGCAGACATGATGTTATGAGTTGGAATGTCCTCATACTTGCTAGAATGGCCTCCCTTATGCCTCATATACTCATATGTATCTGATTCCATAGCCAACCCTAGCTCAATGGGTGAGGAAATTAGGGTTTAGTGCTTGTGGAAAATGATGATTTAGACACCCTTGGGAAAAGAGAACTCCCTTTGGCATGCACTTAACCCTTTGAAACTTAACCCTTTCACTTGACTATTTCCTCCGAAAAATTGATATTTTGATGGTTTGACATCTTTGGAACACTAATTTAATAGCTTGGGATGGTGAGATTATTACTTTTGAAAGACATAAAATTACATAATGAAATAAGCATTTGAATGCAACCAGGTAAGCATTTTGGCTGTTGTTTTAATTCTCCACAAGTGCTTGTTTATGTGAAAGAAGAGAGAACTATTGAAAGGAAACTTCCATGAAAATTTGTCAACAAATTTAATCTTGATGAAATTGCAAAGCACGAGCCCCCCTGCTGACCTCAATAATATTGTGAAAGTATCTTCATAGGAATACATATTGATTTCCAACCCATCTAATACATTACTGCTCCACTCTAGGTAGTCTTTGTACTTTCATTTTAAAGTTTTCCTAACATCTATGTTTTCTTCTTTGATGTCTACAACAAATCAACAAAAGGATCTTGAAACTCATCAATGACAAATTTTTCTTGATGATCAACAACCAAACAAAAATATTCTTTATTACTCTCCTGATATGACTGCAAATCTAGTATGAGCTTTATAATGAAACTCCTGATGAACAAGACAATGAAGTCAGATGTCAGATAAAGTTTATATCAACATTCTTTTCAGGCTCATAGTTAGCTAATGGAGAATGAATTTTACTATAGATATCATCCAACACGTCAGCTATTGGGTCATGAAAAACTTGCAAAGATTGTTGCAACCTATTTTCCATCAGTTTTAATGAGACTACAGGACACTCTACAGGTTGCTCATCCTTTGCTTTAGAGATATTATGAAAATTTTTCTATAGAAATGGAAATGTTTCAAAACATAATGGTACAGAGTCATCCTGCATCATTTGATCATTTGTTTCAGCTTCCAAGCCTTCATCTGCAATTTGAAATTAAATGGAACTCGGTGGCTACAATTCTAGAGCTAGGGAGGCTTCTATATCGCAAATGATTTCCTTGAACAATTCATGAGAAGGTTTATCCTTTATAGTGTTGACCACTCACTTATCTACTTGCTTATAGTTTTCTCTTTTTTTGCAAATGAGGAGAAGCACAAGGGTAAGGATCTTTGATCAAATATTTGATTATCCTCTTTATTGTCATGATCCAAACTCAATGAATGCTGATTTTTTATCGCATCAAAGTTACCTCTGATGAACTGAAATGAAGTAAAACAAAGAGGAAAATATCCTTCACTTACTTCCAAATTTTCTACACTTTCCTCATCACTGTCATAGATGATATGCCTCGAATGATTACTGTATTCGAGCTGTTGAAATTGAACTTCATCCTCCCACAAACCAGCTACTAATTTCTCTGCATGATTAACTTCTGTTTTGAGAACATAATAATTGTCGCACTGATCAAACTTTGGAAAATCATCAATATAATTAATGTCACTAATCATACACATTATATTATCATATTGTTTCTCCTCAGATTGATCTACAAATCCATTTTCAAATCTATGGTAGCTAGGATTAGCAAGAAAATGCATAGGGCTAGCAATCTTTTTTTTTTTGGGATAGGTGGGTCATGGTGATCTTGAACAGAAATTCATCTCTTGAGGTGATTCTTTATATAATTTCTTCCATTTTACTTACCAAAATGTCAATCTTTACCTCTGAAGATGTTAGGTGCTCTAGAATGTTCTCCCTCTCTTCTTCCTTCAGCTTTGCCCTTCTAATCAACAAATTAGCCTCTACATCTATTGCACTGTTCTACATCTCTTCAAGTGTTGCAAGGTTCATTTCCCTAAGCTGAAACTCCATTTCCGGATCAAAGGCATTCAGGTAATGCAAGAGAGTAGATGTAGGAGGAGGCCTTATATTAGCAGGCATCGAAAAATAGACTTGGTTAAACCTGGCAGAAAACTGTTGCACTGTCTCCCCTAGTAGTATTTTTAGCTAGTTATACTCCTATACAATCAAGCAATGGTTTTGTTTGAGCACCCACTTGTCGAGGAAAAATTTTACAAACTGATGGAAATATAAGATGCTTGCATCAGGTAGGTTTTTGAACCAACACTTGACTTTTCCTAGCAAAGAAAGAGTGAATAGCCTGATACTGACATCCTCTTCATCAACTTCAAAAAGGTTGATGTTATTGGGAAAACTAGTGTCTATACAGAGCTGGTAGTCCCACTAAGGCTGGTAGCTACCTTAGAAACAAACACACTAAAAACTACTTTCATTTTCCTTTATGAGAAAAGGATAAGAGAAGAATAAGGAGACCAACCTCTGTCTTGCACTTGGTTCCTTGCTTGATTCCTCTCTCTTCTGGTAGGTCTTTGTCGCTCGCTTCCTTGTCTACCCAGCTTCAAGGAGTACCTGTAGAATCAAAGCAGCATAACATTATCCAAGAACATAGATCTATTATCATAAACAATATAGGATTAGATGTACATTGACCACACAAATGCATAAATCATCAATCATACAAGAATGTAGAGGAAAACTTGAATAGCTTTATTGATAATCAAGAAAGAGCAGAGAGGATTACAACCAATTGTTCTAACCCAGCATCATCCTCTCAACAAGAAATCCCTTCTTCACCTCATGAAAAGCTTAGATCACCAAACACTATGATATTGCACCAAGAAACCAATATCACTTCCTTACAAGATACAAAATTCTAGCCTCTGGATCTCTAGGATGAGGGATCCATATATAGATGTCTGCAATGGAGGTGAGTCAGCTTTTGAGATTTGATTAGTGTCTTCTCTCTGATAGTTCTTGATTCCACTTGGAGATTGGTGATCTCTTACTCATCTCTAGTCGAATTCAGAGAGGCAAGTGTCACAGGAGAGGTTTCTAGAAGATTCCATGCTCCTCCACCTTGCGGATTGACCCTGCCATTTGTCCCTTCTCACCCATCACACCCCATAGAAGGTTTTTTTGACATGCATCGCACATACTGTGTGTATTCAGGTGGGATGCAACACACTTTGCCTATGGATCAGGTGAAATGGTCCAGTTTTGACCAGTTCTGAGTAGTTTTTCATGGAGAACTTCTGGGAGATGCTGTAATCAATTGACCTTGTTCTTTTAGGGGTTGGAACAACACCTTTAGGGACTTAGGAGCCCTTGGTTTATGGAAATTTATGCTTGGGGTTGCAGTGCCCAAAAATGTCTATAACAGTTGCCCCCTAAAGCATGAGGTCGTTAATCTTTTGATGTCGAGTGAAATGCTTTATCATCAGGATCCGAAGTTTTTTCGAGCTGGAAGGCGACCTGTAATAAGATACAATACAATACATTATCTTCATATTATTTTCATGATCTAGCTGAGGCGGGCATTCCCATGCTGAACTTTATAAATTCATTTTCATGTACATAGGACAGATAATCATCTGAGTGTAGACTGATAATTATGGTAGAGCCATCATCCCTTAGATTGGATGATTATCTGTGCAGCAATGATGTACATTTGATGTCTTTATTTTCCTGAATATATATCACAGCCCGGATGGATGAAACTAGATCCGGGGTCTTCAATCTCATTCAATCTTCACTCAAAGTACAAGTCGATCCATGTGAGAGATGTTCTGGAGTCGAACATGGAAAGACATCGCCTGATTACCAGCCAATGATGTAAGCTATTAACAGGCATGAGAGGAATCACCGATAATGATAATGATCCTCAAGGTACTTGTTGTTGGGAAAAGTATCCAATACGGAATGACCCTATCCCACTCTAAGGGTGATAGTACCTCAGCAACAATCAAAGCAAAGCTATTCGAGATTACTTCTTTATGCGATGTAAGAGAGGGGAGAAAGAGATCCACTAACCGTTGTCTTTTGCTAATGATTGATCCAATCTTCTCTCCTTGCTGCTTGCTCCCAGCTCCTTGCTCTTTCACTGGCCCAGCTACACCAAGATCCTGCAAAATGGCAAGAGAGGGAAACTACAAGAAGCATACATTCATAATTGATTCAAGGATTAGAATAAATCAAATACACAAGTATAACAATACACTATTGAAACACATGCATATAGAAGAACCTCAAATGCTTTATTAATGGAAGAAGTAAAGTTCAGGAAGTGATACAACCATAAAAGTCCCAATCCAGCATCACCTCCCAGCAGAAAGAAATCTCCTCTTCACCTCCTTCAAGCAAATCACCCAATAGTTCTATACTCAAACCAATAGCACTTCCTTACATTCACAAGATTCCAGCCTCCCTAGACCTCATGAGAGAGCTCTATATATAGGAGTTTTGGAGAAAGGATGAGTCAGCTTGAGGCTGGCATGAAGCTGACTAGTGTCCTCTCCCACTTCAGTTATTCTTCAGTTCTTGAGTCCACTTGGAGGTTCTTGCTTCCACTTGGAGATCTAGACCCTCTTACTCATCACTAGGCGAATCCCCTGATCCAAGTGTCATTTTGGAAGCTTGCTGGGCATTGACACCTTGAGGAATGACTGTGCCACTTGGCCAAACTCGCCCAGCGCAGGTAGCCTTCTTTACAGTTGACATTCAGCGCAGGTACAGAGTGGAGCAGTTGACATTCAGCGCAGATGCTCAGTGGAGCAGTTGACATGATCCAGAATTAGCTTGTTTTTGAGTGTTTTCAGGTGGAGAACTGATATCCAGTGCTGTGGTTTGCTGACCTTGTTCCTCTACGGGTAGGAACAACATGTTTAGGGACTTTGGATCCCTTAGATTATTGACATTTCATGCTTCATGCTGTAAGGCACAAAAATGTCTATAACAGTACTGTAGTACAATTCATGTGGTGTGAATAAGGGAATTGGCATCGAACACAACACAAAATCTTTCGGTCGAAGGCCATTGATGTAAACCTGTCTTCGGAAGTGAGAAACTTGCCATTGAGGCATGCAAGCTTCAAAGTACTGAAAGGGTTGTTCGTAGATCGACTTCTTGGATAATGAGCTGATGTCGACAAGAAGAGATCTGTCATAGGAGGGCCTTAGTGAATCCCACATCAATGACACAGAACGGAGAAAATGATTTTAATGGAGGTGAAAACGATCTGGTGATATACTGTTTAGGGTGGCGGTCATGAAAGAATGGAGCGAAAATGTATTATAGTGGGTGAGACACAGGTGAATTCTCTGAGCGACTTCTCTTGAACATATCGACGACACTGACATGATGGATTGGTAGCATTAACCCAAAATGTGGATGGTGTGATGGAACCATGGTGATGTGACCAGTGAATGGAACAACCCAACCCGACTCGGATGCGGAGTGAAAGTGTCATGTTCAAGAGCGACTTGCTACCAACAAAGTTTCTTCAATTTTTCTTCCCAATTTTTCCCCATTCATTACTGACTAGTACCTCTTTATTTTTGTCAAGCTTGAGGAGGATAACATATGCTTGTTCTATAATTTTCCCTTCGGGCAAACCCATCGCTATGTTTTAACGAGCCTAGCAATAGTGAAACTTGTTCTTGTCTGTTATGGACAAGTTTGTCGCTATTAGGTTTTAACGAGTTTAACGACAAAGATAACTCGATCCTTTTCAAGTTTAGAGAGTCTAAAAAGGGACGTAAAGGAAACTCCAAAAAATCCTTTTTCGTCATCTAATCCCTTAAGTCCGAAAAAGTATAAAATAATACAAAAGGGATGAAGTTTTGGTAATTTTAACGAGCCGAACAAAACAAGCGCTCGATATTTTTGTGTAATAATCCCTCAGGTCCAAAAAGATTAAAATCTAAAGGAGGGATAGCACTTTCAGTCACTTTAACGAGCTGGAGAGGCCAATGGCTCGGCAATTTTTTCATATTTTACGATTCAATTGAAAATAGCTTAAAAGGAGACTCGTTTTTTGAGGAACGAGTGATAGATTCGGGTAGCAGTTGATTCTAGGTAAGGTTTGGAATTTTCCAATCATGGTAGTGTCACAAGGATGGCTAACAAGATCACTCTTCGCAGTTTTTCCTCAAAAGGGTAAACAATCAAGTGGAGGTGAATGATCGGCCAATACAGAGTGGAGGTGATGATGAGAACACAACCAAGGCTTCAAAGGCTGAAGTACTACATTCACGATGGTTATTTACCGGAAATTGGTTCATTTTTTATTTTAAAATGAGCTTAAACTCTGGAGGAACATTTGCTCATTGCTTATGTTTATTTTTTAACGATCTTGAATTTTGCGTTAAAACTGCTCGATTAATCTAGTCGCATAATAAGGATGTCTCATCTAAGATGCCATTTTTAAGAAGCTTGTACCTTACAAAGCTTTTCTTCGCATCCTTTCTTTATGCAAGTTAGGAAACGACCAATCCTATGAGTTTAAAGGGTTAGAGGACCTACAAATTTTAAAAAAATGGTCACTCTTTGTTTGCACGCCAAAAGGTTTGCATGCCCCCAAGTATAGTGAAGTAGAGTTTCCAGGTTACCCCTCAATTTGCAGACAAAAAATTTGTTTTATTGGGAAAGGCCTACCTCAACAGAGGTATCTTATTCTGGTCTAATCCCATTTTCCAAAATGGACGGGTGTGTCAGGCCAGTCATATACTCTCCGCAGAAACCCACCCTATACCCAAGGTTTTCCTGTCGAAACAGGCCAGGGTGCATGCCCCTTGGGTTTCAGTCATGCCCTCCGAATCACTCGTGCTCATCAGGAGGATGGACTGGGGATTGATGAGGCATTCCTTGCATGAAAATACCATTCAGGGTTGGTATACGACTATTTTCTATGTGAGAACCAGGGAATGAAAGCTGGTCTACGAGCTTAAACACTCTTCCTTCATGCGAAAAACACATTACTCTAAAGAGTGAGGAGACAATGGCTCCCATGCAATAAATATAGTCTCGTCCAAGGAGTAGATTATAATCCAGGGGTCCTTGGACTACCATTACATTCATGTGAACAATTTTCCTTCTCAATGTTATTGGCACATCGGGAAGTATCTAATGGTCGACTGGTTCCTTTGTCAAAGCATGTTATATTTCTCAACTCAGGAAAAAGCGATGACGAACCAAGCAGTTTCCAAGCATTTGAGGAAAGGATACTCACAGAATCCCCTTCATCTTTGACGGTACCGACCATGACCATTCTATATATTTGAACAATGATTCGGAACGGTAAAATATCCGGTAAACGGGGTCTGCCTAGTAGATTCCAGTCAAAGGAAACAACCAGGTTGCTTGGAGGTGGGACCGAATAGATGGCCGATACGACTCTGACGAACTTCCTTCCTACAGTAAAGGAACAGGTAGACTGCTCCCATGTTCATTGGAGTCTATGCTTATGAAGAGAATTTGAACCTTGTCATTCTTGTTCTCTTCGGTGATTGTATCATCTGAAGATGAACCTTCTGAAGGCAAGACCGGGTCAACTACCACCTCGACCTTTTGACTTTCGTCTGGTATGGATTCAGATGGTTTATCTTCAATGGTAGACGCTTCGGCTGACCATAAGGGTGTGTCAGCCGGATTTTCAACTAGTGACAGACTCGGCAAGAGTTTCTTGTATCCAGGAGGAAGCCGTAATGGTGAAACCAGATGGTCGTCCAAAAATCTTTTAGCTTCGTCTAAGAAGGGACAACGGTGGACGGTGTGATCGCCCTCACACAATTTACAAGGAAATTTATATTTTCCTTTTTTTCCAGGGGCTTCACTTTCACTAGTTGACGGTGTATGCTCAACATGATCGTCAGAGGTTGATGACACCGGATTGTGCAAATGAGGAGACCAGTCCCTTAAAATCCGAGGGATGCAAGGACAACCTCGATGATAGTGTTCTCCTTTGCAAATGACACATGGTGATTTAGGCCTGGTCGGTGTAGTGTGTGATTTTTGCTAGACGATGCTTGGTTACCCCTTTTTGCCTTTGGCTCCTTCTTCTTCTTCTCCTTCTTCTTCTCATTTACTTGATTTTTGGCTTTACCAGCTTCATCAAGCGAAGAGGAAGGAGGAGAGGAAGAATTGGACGAAGTAGAGGGTTGGGGGGTAACTCTAATGTCGTTTAGTTGCTGACTTGATTGTTCAGGAATTACGGTGTTCTGAACGATAGAAGTTGAGAAGAGCCATATGGGAAAGCCCATTGCAATCCTGGAAGAGACACTATGTCCATATGGGGTGCACCAACATCTCCCCAAGAGGAGAAGGGACTAGGATTTCCTCCAAGGGGAACTCCTTGGTTGGTGGACTCCATTTTTCTCAACTTAAGATCAACGTAGGAAAGGTGATGATTATTCTGTTTAAAATAAATTTTAGACGCATTGACACAACTTGTTTTTTCAATTTTTAAGAGTCGAGAAAGAACAAAAGATGACTCTAGTCGCCTTCGATTTTTAATGAGCCTGAAGTGACAAGTGCTCAGATGGACCTTTTCAGTTAAGGAGTCTGAAAAGGAACAAAAGGGACTGCTCTGGAAATCTAGACAGAGGGATTACCAAACCATTCGCAAAATTGCAGAATACTTTTTACGGTATGGCAGTCAATCTTCCTGAATGCTGTGTTCAGTGCATTGCGATCGATAGGGCGGAAGACACGGCTTCCTATGGATAAAGGATAAAGCCTATTGTGGTATCCCAAAATATACTCGACGGTACGTGGGAGCACAAGTCCGTACAGGCACTTATCGTCTCAAAGTGGAGGAATCACCCAACCAACAGTGAAAACAACAGTTACCAGGCTCTACGACGCCGGAATACGTCTCTAGCCTAGACTTCTAGATGTTGTGTGTTAGGTTCCAAAGCGTTTTTAGATTCATTAAATTTATTTTATGGTTGATCTTGCTTAAGAAATTTTCCTTTCAGGTTCACCGTGTGATGTAGATGTACAATTCCTAAAATGCAATCTAAGATGATAAACAATCGTTTAATATTCTTTTTGCAATGAAAATCCTAGCTACTAAGGAAAGAGAGATGGCGTTCTTTCAACAAAGAGCACAGAGTACACACTATATGCACTGTCCTAAATCAAGCCAACAAACAGTCTAAATGCAAATGCACATGCATGTATTTGTTTTCAGCCTTCTTAATGTGTGAATGATAAAAATAAAGCTAATCGCAAATCTGAATTATTTTCCAAAGCGACAATTACTAACAAGTTTCTTTTCAAAACAAAATGACGAAAATGACGACATTTTGTTATTTGGAATTGAAGACTTGCTTTCGACACTTGAAAAACTACTAACTCAAATCAAATACAAGAGTAACAGTATAATCGACTATCAAGAACATTCGAATTCTCTTCTATGAATGAAAATGACACTTGTGACACTTTCAAATCAAGAAACGACAGTACAATTACGCTACTTATTTGTAAAGGAGAACTAAAAATGACTCAAAAATACATAAAAACATTCACAGTTCTTCACACAATGGAGGTGGAATAATAGCAAGGAAAGGGGTTTTAACAGAGGTGTACTGACTACAGGCAGCAAAACTCCTCAATAGAGCTGAAAAGAGTGAACACAAAAACCAAAATTTAGGAACAAGGCCTTGTCTGATCAACACACCTGTAACACAGTGAAACTGAAATGAAACTCACCTACTACACTCGGGAAGTGCGATGAATTTGAAGTTCACATAACAGACAGTGCGCTGGACCAGGGACGAGACTTTGATTGGATCCTGGGTCACAGTTTGCAGTTCAGTTCAGGTATTTAGGCCGAGCAAGTGGTAATCAGTAAATCAATCATAGGGGTAGATCTAAGGAGGCTACTAGAGCCACCACGAGGGCAATTAGAGAGCTTGCAAATCAATCGTTTACTTCATAAACAAAACCCAGAGATAGACTGAAGCAGCGTTGATCTACTTTGCACCTATATAGTAAATGCAGTTCGAAGGCTAGCTGGCTTGACTTGAGGCTCCGTCTGTAAGTTTATAAAGTAAACAAATGTAGATGAACAAACAATCTACTCACTCCCCAGTGGAGTTTCCATTTTGTTATCGGGAAAACTAGTGTCTATACAGAGCTGCTAGTCCCACTAAGGTTGGTAGCTACCTTAGAAACAAACACACTAAAAACTACTTTCGTTTTCCTTTATGAGAAAAAGATAAGAGAAGAATAAGGAGACCAACCTCTGTCTTGCGCTTGTTTCCTTGCTTGATTCCTCTCTCTTCTGGTAGGTCTTTGCTGCTCGCTTCCTTGTCTACCCAGCTTCAAGGAGTACCTGTAGAATCAAAGCAGCATAACACTATCCAAGAACATAGATATATTATCATAAAAAATATAGGATCAGATGTACATTGACCACACAAATGCATAAATCATCAATCATACAAGAATGTCGAGGAAAACTTGAATAGCTTTATTGATAATCAAGAAAGAGTAGAGAGGATTACAACCAATTGTTCTGACCCAGCATCATCCTCTCAGCAAGAAAGCCCTTCTTCACCTCATGAAAAGCTTAGATCACCCAACACTATGATATTGCACCAAGAAACCAACAACACTTCCTTACAAGATACAAAATTCCAGCCTTTGGATCTCTGGGATGAGGGATCCATATATAGATGTCTGCAAGGGAGGTGAGTCAGATTTTCAGATTTGATTGGTGTCTTCTCTCTAATAGTTCTTGATTCCACTTGGAGATTTATGATCTCTTACTCATCCCTAGTCGAATTCAGAGAGGCAAGTGTCACAGGAGATGTTTCTGGAAGATTCCATGCTCCTCCACCTTGCGGATTGACCCTTCCATTTATCCTTTCTCGCCCATCGCACCCCATAGAAGGGTTTTTTGACATGCATTGCACCTACTATGTGTATTCAGGTGGGATGCAACGCACTTTGCCTATGGAGCATGTGAAATGGTCCAGTGTTGACCAGTTCTAAGTAGTTTTTCATGGAGAACTTCTGGGAGATGCTGTAATCAGTTGACCTTGTTCTTTTAGGGGTTGGAACAACACCTTTAGGGACTTAGGAGCCCTTGGTTTATGGACATTTATGCTTGGGGTTACAGTTCCCAAAAATGTCTATAACAGTTGAGTAAAGTGTCAAAATTCTGCATATGTCTCTCAGAAGAGATATTGTCATATTCACCATCAAACATCAATAGGTGTAGGTAATGATTTTAAGGGAAAGCATGGAGTATAGGAGGTAAGATGAGTGATTTGTATCGATTTGGAATTTTACAAGGTGTAGGAGTATATACACAAGTTGTAGAATCAGTCTTGGTCTCTTTAGGCTCATCAGTTTGAAGATGGTCATTATAAGATTCAGAATAAGGGTCTTGACCAAGATCAAAGGTGTATGAAGAATTTGTTTTCACAATATTTAAAGGGAAGGAATCACATGTAGGTCTAGGATATGTTCTCAATTACATTATACTTTGTAAAACCTTTTCGACATTCTCGGGTAAAGAGAAAAGATAATTGATGAAAAAGAACATAATGTCTTGGATGAAATTCCAACTTGAAAACATGATCTTTCCATATTGTCCTTTCATGTTTATTTTGGTCAGGTTCATCCTCTAGTGGAGTCTTTGGATATGATCTCGAAACTTATTTAGAGTTGCCAAGTGAATGATTTCATCCTTCCTGTGTCTGACTGTTGTCCACCATCAACAATCAGATCTAGATCTGAACTTTGATGATATTACCTAGGGAATACAAAACCTTTCGCTCGTTGCCCAATATGGTCGCCACTATGTTATCACCTAGATTGAACCTTAGGCTGAAGGAAGGCAATGCAAGGGTAACCACAAACCATGCTTAGCCAAGTAGATAGCCCTACTAGGCCAGGAGAGGGCTCTCTCCGTAAGGATCTTTGTTGGAAATAATATTGAGAGGGGGGGTGAATCAGTATTATTAGATCAATAATTTAATTTTCCAAACAGATTTGTATACGCTACTTCAGCTAAGTGAACTAGCATGTATACGCTACTATACTTAAAGCAACCAACGTATATGTAGAGAAATTTGATTTACCCAATTTTTTTCATGTATTTAACTTTAACCAGTATATTAGAGATTTATTAGACATTGCAGTAAAAGCAAAATAAAGCATCACAGATAAGAAACACACATGAACACCAAGATATAAGGTGGAAACCCAATGTGGGTGAAAACCACTTGCTGTTGTTGTCTCTGTCTTCTTTTAATAATAAGAAAATATGTTTACAATTTTGTACTGGTGCAAACTTATACTAGTACGTAGGCTTCTACCTGCAGAAGTTTACAACCTTCTCTCATTCTCTAGCTTCTACTGGAAGGGAGCTACAACCCCCTAACTCTTGTACTAGCCAATATGCTTACTAGTACATAGGATGTGACCTATAGAAGGATACGACCTTATTTCTTCCTCAAAGCGCCCCGTTTCATAAACTTTCTGACTAGATCTGTCAACAACATCATAACTGTAATTCAATGATCAAATACATTTGCATCAACCAATCACTTTCTGAACCAACCACAACTGAATCAATCAATAACTTTGATAATCCATCAATCTGATCATTCAGAATATTCTCACCAGAATACAGTAACCAGAACCTAGAACTCTGCAACAGCAAACAGAAACAATTGAAACATACTTTATAAGGTATACACTTCATCCATCTGTCGAACCTGCGTGTATACACTCTTTTCTCAAGGCCAACTAGTGTATACATCTACAAATATTAATTCATAATTCATATAAAGATAATTCGTTTCAAGCCTTAAGATATTGGTCCATCATTAGATCTTATCCTCCATCAACCGCTAAGGTTCATCCCTGGTTTAGATCAAGCACAACACCATAAGCCAATAACTTGCATACTAGATCTCACACCATCAAATATTCGATACTTGCACACTTGGCTTAATGATCTTCTCCTCCTTTTATAGTTTTAGGCCTTTCTCAATACCATGGTCGAAAACCACTTAGGACCAATACCTTGGACAAAATACCTAAGGTCAATACCTCGGACCAGATACCTTGGATGGATCAAAGTACCATGGACCAAATACCTTGGACCAAAAACTTAGGTTTCCAAGATATACATGCTTTTCCTTCTGTGAAAGTGCATGTGTATGTATACACAACTTGTGTTCAGTGAACCTACATGTATACGCACCTTGGTCAAGGTGAACCTGCGTATATCTCTCTTTCTTCATTCTTTGTAGTCTGATCTGTAATTCTTTGTTGTTAACCTATTATACTATGATTTTTCATCTGAGTGAGTTGCCATCAAGGACAACACCTATATCATAATGCCAAAAATCTCCCCCTTTGTACTTGATGGAAACAACAACACCAAGTTACTCTCCCCCTTTGACATCAAGGGAACAAGGTCATGTTCCCATTGAGTACATGCTGAATTTTCTGATATACTGAAATGTACTAATAGAGCTCCCATGATTGAGTCCATGCTCCCCCTGAGCACTAGAAAAGTATACAAGAATATTTTCTAAAATAATAACATGACTCTATAGATCAACTATGTGAGGATGACCTTCCTATCACCAATGACTCATACATCCATCTCCCAACCAAGTGGGGATATGCTAATTGTTTATTCATGACAAAACGAAGAAATATTACATCATTCATCCCATGCATAGTGGGGTTACAAATTAGGTCTTTACATTAAATGATATACATGACATTTATAATAAGGAAAACCGATGTAAACAAGACCGTGATAGTCATCAGCAACTATCGTACACCATATATGATCTGCTCCATCAACAACATCAGGATCAACAGCCTATATATTTCCATAATGAAAAGAGTCACCTGAATCAAAATAATTATGCGGATCAGTACTAAGATCTTCTAAGATAATCCCAACAATGCATTATTAGAAGCATATGCTCCCCCTGAACCTATGCCAGATGTTCACTGTCAGATCTAATTATTGCATATGTCAGTAGGAAATATCAAGGCACCATCATCAATTAGATATACATCAAGTTATCGACAACTTATGAGGACCAACATATTTCCACATGTTATTAGTATATTGTAACCATCATCAAACAGAGCAGATAATTGACAGAACCATATTAGACCCCTTTTTTCTGAGTCTAGTCCACTACTTTCCCTCAAACCAACATATACCCGCATGTGCCCATAGAAACTCATGTATGTATGTGACTATGCTTCATGAAACGTGCATATAACACCTTTCTCTAAAAAAATAGGATTTAATAGCAGGATGATGCAACAACTACTCCCAAATTTTGTTTGAGATGTTCAAATGTCTCTCTGGGTAGTGGTTAGTGAATATTTCAACAACTTGTTCTTTGGAGGGAACATACTCCAATTTGACCTTTTGTTCAAGCAATTGTTCACGTAGAAAATGATATTTGATGGATATGTGCTTGGTCTTGGAGTGCATGACTAGATTCTTTGAAATACTGATGGCACTTGTATTATCACATATAATGGATATGGGTGGAGTACATGTGATCTGAATGTCTTGCAAGGTTTGCATCATCCAAAGTAGTTTTGTGCTGCAAGATGTAGGAGCCACATATTCTGCTTTAGCTATAGATAATGCAATTGAACTTTGTTTATTTTTGAGCCAAGACACTAACCTAGAACCCATATATAATGCAACACAACTAGTGCTTTTTCTGTCATCAACAGTTCCTGCCCAATCTACATCTGTATATGCATGAAGAGTAAGATCTGTATCTTTGGGATACCATAAACCAAAGTTTTGTGTTCCTTGAAGATATTTGAAAATCCTTTTGACAGCCTGAAGGTGTGATTCCTCTGGATTTTATTGGAATCTTCCAACTATTCCTATTCCATGCACAATGTCAGGTCAGGTACCTATTAGATAAAGTAGACTTCCAATCATGGATCTATAAGTTGGTTGATGTACTACTGCTGATTCATCATTTGAGTTGAGACTGCATCCTATTACCATTGGGGTACATACTCGTTTAGAATCTTCAATGTCGTACTTTTTCAAGATCTGTTTGAGATATTTGGTTTGTGAAAGAAAAATACCATCTTTATTTTGTTGAACTTGTAGACCAAGGAAATAGGTAAGCTCACCAAGCAAGGACATTTCAAATTCTTGTTGCATTACTGAAGCAAAACTCTGACTCATGGATTCTTCATTGCTACCATAAATGATATCATCAACATAAACAAAAATCATTATCAATTTATCAGTGTCAATCTTTGTATATAGATTGTTATCTGCTGACCCCTTTGAAAAACCGTGTTGGTGGAGATATTTGTCAAGATGGTAATACCAAGCCCTTGGAGCCTGTTTTAGACCATAGAGAGCCTTTTTGAGTCTGCATACAAGTTTTTCATAATTTCCAAGAATGAATCCTTCTGGTTGTTCAATATAGACTTCTTCTTCTAAGTTTCCATAAAGGAAGGCAAATTTACATCCATTTGGTATACTTAGAATTTTTGAAAACTAGAAAGAGCAAGAAACATCCTTATGGCTTAAAGTATAGAAATAGGTGCAAAATTTTCTTCAAAATCTATAACTTCTTGTTGAGTATATCCTTTACAAACAAGTTTGGCCATGTTTCTAATAACTTCTCCATTTTCATTCAACTTGTTCTTGAATATCCATTTGGTTCCTATGATATTCTTATCATGAGGTCTAGGAAGTAATTCCCAAGTATTATTCTTTTCAATTTTCTCAAGTTCTTCATTCATGGCCTTGACCCAACATTCATATTTGCATGCTTCATTTACATTTTGAGGTTTGGTGGAGGATAGTAATGCTAGATAGCTTGAGGTTTATGTAATAGTTCTTCTTGTCTGTACACCTACCTCTTTTTCCCCTAAAATTAGAGTTTTTGGATGATTTTTTTGAACATACCTAGACGAAGTCTTTTCTTCTACCGTTATCTCTTCTTCTAGTGCTTCATTGGTTTCTTCTTTAGAATCATTGTGATTTGATGTGGGAAAATAATCCCCATCTTCTTCATTGTCATAATCTTCGGTTTTTATCTGTTTTGGATTTTTGCATGTTTCATCAACTACAACATCAATACTTTCAACAATTTTCCCAAGTCTTTTATTATAACATTTATACCCTTTACTTTGGGAAGAGTAACCAAGAAGAATACCTACATCTGCTCTGGGCTCAAACTTACCAAGTTTTTCATCAGTCCTTTTGATATAGCATTTGCTTCCAAAAACTTTAAAGTATTTTACCGTAGGAGTCTTACCATACCAAAGTTCATGTTGAGTTTGAGTGTTGTTTACTCAAACATTTTCTTGGTTGAGAATAGTTATGGCGGCGAATGAAGCTTCACCCTAGAAGTTTGTAGGAGTTCCAGATTCATCTAGCATAGATCAAGCCATTTGTTGAACAATTCTATTCATTCTTTCTACCACTCCATTTTGTTGAGGAGTCCTTGCGATGGAGAGCTGCCTTTTTATTCCATGTTGTTCACAAAAGTAAAGAATTCATCCGAGGTAAATTCCCCTCCTCGATCAGATCTAAGGCATTTTATTTTGCAATCTAATTCATTTTAAACCAAAGTTTTGAAGGATTTGAAATTTTCAAATGCTTCATATTTAAGCTTTAGAAGACCTATCCAACACATTCTAGAAAAATCATCAATGAACAATATAAATTATTCTTCTCCACGAGGTGACTTTTTCCTTGATGGTCCACATAAATCAGTATGAACAAGTTCAAGAGGCTTACTAACTGACCCTTCTTTTTCAATGAAGTGAGATCTGTTTTGCTTACCTAATTGACATGGTTTGCATATTGTATTTTCAGGAATGCTAATATCTAGAAGATCATGAATATCCTAGAATCTGCATGTTTTTATTATTTGAGAAAAGCTTAGATGTCCCAATCTTCTGTGCCATAGCCAATTTTCATCATTTTTTCTTAGATAGCACTGTTGTTGTCCTCCCTTGAGTATGTATAAGTTGTTTGTATTTTTTGTACCTTTGATCACATTCTTTCTTGTATCAAGCTCACGAATAACACATCCATTTGATCGAAACACCACATCATTTCCTTGATCACACATTTGATTAACACTCAACCGATTATGCTTTAGACCATCTACATACATAACATTCCCAACTTTAACCTTTTATTTCAAGAAAAAAGAGCATTTACCTTTTATGGTAGCAGGAGTGTTGTTTCCAAATGAGACATTCTTTTCTTTTTCTAAGGCATTATATGAGTGAAGCTTTTCTTTGTCACCTGTCATGTGTTTTGAGCATCCACTGTCGATGTACCACTAATTTTCCTGTCCTTCTACATACAAGGCTATACCACATCTTTTTTTTTTAGGTTCCTTCCTTCTCCATATTTTGGGATTTAATGGAGTTTTCTCCTTTTGAGATATTTGCTGAAATTTGCTCCTGCATTCATATTCTTCATGGCCAAAGTTGTTACCAAGTGAGCATTCTATTTCATTTTCAAGAAGAGAAAAGTTATTATATGAAAATTTCTTAATCCCTGTCACATTCCTTTGATTTCATGCTTCTCTAGTCATGATGGTTTTGTAAGCAACACATTGAGAAGATTTGTGTCCAAAATTATGACATGAGAAACATCGACCATTAAATAAGTTCCTGCGATTATTGAATCTATTGACCTGGTGATTGTAGTTTCTATTGATATTCATCTTGAAGCAAATTGAGTATGATTTACCTGAGTTTGGTTGTGGCTTCTGTTCATCCTTGAAGTAAATTGAACCTGATTTACCTGGTGATCTGCTTTATGCCTTTGCTAACGATTGTCATACTGTTCACTGTTCTTTGCTACGTCAAGATAACTGTTAGTGGAGGTTGACAGCCTCTGTGATTGAGATGCTTCTTCAGTATATCCAAGACCTGTCTTTATCAGAGGAGAACGCTGCACTTTGATAATTTCATTTAAGGTTTTTGATCCTTTAGAAAATCTAAGATTGAGAGATTTGGTTCTCTCAAGATCCTTTCTTAGACCCACAATTTCACATTCTAGTTTTTCATTGTATTTTTCTCTTTCAGCAAGTTTGTATGTCAAGGTATCTATAATCATATTCTTTCCTTCTAAACATATTTTGAGTTTATAGATTTCTGCATGAAGGTCATCTTCTTCTAAAGCATCCCAAAAATTATCATCTTCATAAGCCATTAGAATTCTATAGTCATTACTATTTTCATCTTCATCATTATTTGATAAGCCATCACTATATTCATGAGTATAGTAACTCTTTTTACTTACACTTTGTTTTCTATTCCATTTTGCAGATCCCTTCCCTTTATCATATTTATCTTTATGGGGACATTTGGAAGCATAATGACTGACTCTACCATAGGCAAAACATTTGAAAGGTAGTTTACCTCTAAATCTTCCGGAACCCGTTTGAAACTTCTTGACAAAGTTTACTTCATCTTCTTCTTCTGAAATATGTCTTGATTCATTGATTTATTCCTTTCCTTTTGCTGAAGCTTTAAATGCAGCTTCTCTCATATCTGATGGACCTCCTTTTCTCATCTTAAAGGTAGTTAAGATTCTGTGAAGCAGTGTCATAGTCATAGTCTGTAGATCCGATTTTTCTTCTATGGCTTCTTCTTCTGAAATATGTCTTGATTCATTGATTTATTCCTTTCCTTTTGCTGAAGCTTTAAATGCAACTTCTCTCATATCTGATGGACCTCCTTTTCTCATCTTAAAGGTAGTTAAGACTCTGTGAAGCAGTGTCATAGTCATAGTCTGTAGATCCTATTTTTCTTCTATGGCAGATACTTTTGATTCAAATTTAGCAGACAAGGATCTTAAAAATTTCTCAATTAAGGTAACTTCTTTTATCTCTTCACCCAGATTCTTCATGTAGTTAACAACCTCATCTATACGTAAGAGGTAACTAGCTATACTTTCATTATTGTGCATCTTAAGAGTTTCATATTGAATTCTCAGAGTTTGCAGTTTAGCACGTTTTCCCTGAGAGTCTCCTTTGTAGCTTAGAATGATTTTGTCCCATATTACTTTGGCTGATTTGAGGTGCATAACTTTGACAAAGTTTGATTGTGACAAACTTGCCAATAATGGATTGACAGCCCTGACATTGGTTTCATATTGCTTTTTACCTACCGTATCTGTAGTAATAGCTGATGGAAATGTATATCCTCCTTCCATGATTTTCCATACATTTGTTCCAAGTGATTGTAGATAGGTTGTGATTCTTATATTCTAATAAACAAAGTTGCTCCCATTAAATATTGTCAATCTGATGGATCCCACGCTTTCTTGATTACTCATGATGATGGATCTCCCTTCAAGCGATCAAGCTTCTTTTGAAGGATCTTCTCTGATACTAGTTGTTGGAAATGATACTGAGAGGGGAGTGAATAAGTATTATTAGATCAATAATTTAATTTTCCAAACAGATTTTTATGTGGTACTTCAGCTAAGTGAACTAGCGTGTATACGCGACTATACTTAAGGCAACCAGTGTATATGCAGAGAACTTTTGATTTACCCAATTTTTTTCATGCATTGAACTTTAATAAGTATATCAGAGATTTATTAGACAGTGCAGTAAAAGCAGAATAAAGCATCACACATAAGCAACACACATGAACACTAAGATATAAGGTGGAAACCCAATGTGGGTGAAAACCACCTGTTGCTGTCATTTCTGTCTTCTTTTAATAATAAGAAAATCTGCTTACAATTTTGTACTTGTTTAGACTTATACTAGTATGCAGGATTCTACCTGCAGAAGGTTACAACCTTCTCTCATTCTCCTGCTTCTACTAGAAGGGAGCTACAACCCCCTAACTCTTATACTAGCTGATATGCTTACTAGTATGTAGGTTGCAAGCTACAGAAGGCTACGACCTTCTTTCTTCCTCCAAGGACCATGTTTCATAAATTTTTAGACTGGATCCATCAACATCACAACTGTAATTCAATCATCAAATACATCTGCATCAACCAATCACTTTCTGAATCAACAATAACTGAATCAATCAATCACTTTTACAACCCATCAATATGATCATTCAAAATACTGTCACCAGAATACAATAACCATAACCCAAACCAGAACCCAGAACTCTGCAATAGCAAACAGAAACAACTGAAACATACTTTATAAGGTATACGCTACTTCCATGTGTCGAACCTACGTGTATACACGCTTTTATCAAGGTCTGCCAGCATATACATCTGCAAATATTAATTCATAATTCATATAAAGATAATTCATTTCAATTCCTAAGATCTCGATCCATCATTAGATCTTATCCTCCATCAATCGCTAAGGTTCATCCATGGTTTACATCCAGCACATCACCGTAAGCCAATAACATGCATACTAGATCTCACACTTCATCAGATATTTGATACTTGCACACTTGGCCTAATGATCTTCTCCTCCTTTTATAGTTTTATGCCTTTCTCAATACCATAGTCTAAAATCACTTAGGACCAATACCTTGCACCAAATACTTAGGGTCAATACCTCCTACCAGATACCTTGGACCAGCAACATGGACCAAATACCTTGGACCAAAAACTTAGTTTTCCAAGATATACGCGCTTTTCATTCTATGAAAGTGTGTTTGTACGTATACCCAACTTGTGTTCAGTGAACCCACGTGTATACGTACCTTGGTCAAGGTGAACCTGGGTATACCTCTCTTTCTTCATTCTTTGTAGTCTAATATGTAATTATTTGTTGTTAACGTGTTGTACTGTGATCTTTCATCTGAGTGAGTTGCCATCAAGGACAACACCTGTATGACAATGCCAACAATCTCAGCCAAGATGACTGGATGAATAAAATGATATTAGGCTAGGTATAGTAGCACAGAGTTTTAATCTGATTTTGAAGGGTGTTGTTGGATCAGGAGGAGCCAAACCGTTAGGGCAAGGAAATTAGGTCAAAATTTCGGGGTGTTCGATGGGGAAAGGTAGGCACAAGGTTCAACACTCTAGGGTTTGATGGGTGAGGTGATTCAAGAAATGTGAGGAGCTAGAAAGAGTGTGTAAGTAACATGGATTCTTCCTAAACTGAAGAAAACATAGACTGTGAATATTTTCCCAAAATAGAGCATAAATATTATGGGTTCTGCCTATCAACTTGAAAACATCCACGTAAAAGAAATGAAATGATTGATGAAGTACAATTTTTTTTTTAACATATTATCAAAATATAGAAAACTGAACTGAACATCATAGCACATGGATCCCAAAGAAATAGCTGCAACTTTTCATTAATATCCTGCCGAAAATTGATACAAAATGATGTCTACTCAAAGCATAAGCATCCCAGTGAGTCCAACCCTTTACAATGAGAAATAAGAAGAAGATATAGACATCGATTCAACCTCCTCCCATACTTAGGGGTTGAATCCCTAGGATGAGGAACTAATCCATCAAAAACTAAACAAGAAACTAGAATCTAGGCAACCTAACAACTTGCCTCTGAAAGGGAGGAAACTAATTCTTTTATCCTCAAGATAGACTTTGATCTAATGAAACTACCTTCTAGTAACTATTATCCATCCTATTTACATGCCTAGTTACCATTTACATAAGTGAAAACATCATCCATGAGAGAAAACCCAAAATTATAGTGATGGCACAGTGAAGTGAAAATTCAGGATAAAATTGCCCTATGCGCAGCACACAAGCTCTATGTGCAGTGCTTTTTGCAGGGCCATTTTGGAGGCCTTCTCTGTGTCCAAATTTGGCCCAAAATAGCTCGTTGGAAAGATATTAAAGTCTAATTTCCATAACATGTTGAAATTTTTAATTTAGAGTTGATTTAACCAATCCAAAATTGATTCTCCCAAGACTATTTCTGTGGCACAAAAACAAGGCAGAAAGGTCATTTTTTGAGTGTTTTCTGACCTTTTGGTTGACCAATTCTACTCCACAAGAATAGAAAATGCACAAGGTGCATGTAATCATCATTATCAATCCAAAAATACTTACTGTTTCGTCATTGGATTCACCTAGGAAAATCTCAGTGCAGGTGGTGCTGCATATAGAGCCAAAATTTCTGTGTTAATAATTGCTAAATTCTCCAAAAGGAAAAAACTCTTCAAAAATTACTCAAAATTTCTGGAGAAAACCACCATCAAGTGTATTGCTTAGCGAAGGAAGCTTCAGCACGTAACCTAATCCTATCACCCTCTTTTTTTCCTTTGAGTGCTTGTTTTAGCCTTGTCTTCATTTGCTTGACCCTTATGTTGCAAATCTTGTTCCAGGTCCTGTAAGGGTGAGACACATGCCAGATGATTTGATTGTCCCTATTGGCCCCTTGTAGAAGATTCTCCAAATTAAAATTGAGCCTATCAATCCAATTTTCTATATCCTCCTCAATCTCCTTCTCAAGCCTTTGTTTTGTAGTCAAGGTGGTTGGGATTTCTTCTTCTTTCATTACTGACTTGCCTTTGTCACATTGCCTCTTTGCTTTTAGAAGTTCCAACTCCATGAAGACTTGTTTGTCACTTAGCTACTTGTTCTCTTGCTCAAGGTATGAAATAACATACTTAGCTCTCACCAAGTTGTCCATCAATGCTTGGATCTGTGCATCTTTTTCCCTTATGGTTATATTTTTGTGCATTGCCTCATCTTGAGCCTCCAAGTCAACTATCTCAATGCCATGATGGATGTGTTGTTGTTATGGTTCATCATCTTCCATCAAATTAAATTCCCTTTCCTCTTCATAATTGAGTCTTTCCTTCAGCATATTTTTCTTCCCTTTAGGCACCTGCTACACCTCTTGTACCTGTTGTGTTGATGAAGAAGGTAGAGCCCCTTTCACAGTATGTGGAGGAAGCACTTTCCTATGAGATGATGAAGAATGAAAGGCCCCTTCCACATTAAGTGGATTAAAAACTTGCCTATCTACTACAAACAACATTCTAGCCCCTCTTTGATATGTCTTGTAGGCTTTTAGCTTCTCAACAACTCTAGTCTCTTTAGCCTTCTCACCTTTCTTTACTTTGACACTCCTAGAAGACCTTTCTACTTCTTAGGGCACTGGTGGAGGAATCTGAGGACCATTGAAGATGTCATTGGTGATGAGTGTATCCCAGGAGATGTTGAGGAGGTTGAGATGATGTAGCATAATCATTCTAATCAAGGATTTTTATGTACAATGTAAGCCATCTTCTCAATGTTCCTGAATAAGAAGTATGAGATGTTTAACATTTTCACTCTTGTGAAGTGCATAAGAAGCCTTATATGATAGGTGTACAATCTAGAAAATCTTCCCTCACATGTAAAATACTTCATAATGATCCTCATCATAGGGGCATACTTGTCTTCAAAGAACCTAAAAGGAAAGGTCCTCTTCTTTTCATTCCTATACCTGGATTTGATGTATGGCTCATAGTAGTGCTCATCCAAATCTTGTGCCTTATACCATTTTTTCCCGACATTTGGAATCCTTGTAGCATCAGCAATGATGGAGGATGAAACTATAAATGTCACCCCGGCAAGAGTTACCTTGTTATCACAAATATTGGCTACAAAAAACCTGGTCAGCTCAGGATGATGTCGAACACTTTCCACCTGCTCACAAAACTCATAACACCCTAGATGCCTGAAACAAGAGGTAGTTATATGAAAAGCCTATAACTCTCTGATGTTTGATGGTTCCTCTCTAATGATTTTGCCTCCCTTATGTGGTTTTCTCTGATGCTAAGGTTCATCTCCCAAGCTTTCATTGCCACTTTTTTCCTCCTCCACATAATCTCTATCCTCTTTGTCCATCTTGTTGACTTTTGAAGCTTTGAAACCATAGAGAAGGTAATCAAGAAGTGAGTTATGGTGAATAGGGATAGGGGAAGGGGAGAGGAACTTATGCGATGTAGGATGAGATATATATGATATGAGAGTGAGAAGAAGGATATTTTTGGTAGGGACTATTTAGTAAATAGGGTTTTAATGATTTTGTTTTGGGGATTAGGTTATAAGGGATTTGAGGGAATTAGGGTATAAGGGATAGGTGGAGGGATTTGTAGGCAACCTAGTGTTTGAAATTTTAAATAGCAAACCAATTTCAAAATCATGAACTGAATGCCGAGAGTATAGTTCAAAGAGTGCACTTACTTGTTTGGAAGGTCTAAGTGGCAAGAAAGAAATCTGGATGATTGATAGGGTGGTTTTGGTGCTTGTTGGGCCTATGCATAACACCTTGTATAGGTGCGCAAGGCTCTGGATATATGTGTAGCGCTATGTAAAATTGCACTAGAAAACCGGCCCTATGCACAGCGCCTCTTGCTCTACGTGTAACGCCTTTCTGCAGGCCACTTTTGGAGGATTTCCTAGTGTCCAAATTGAGCCCATGATAGCTCGTTGGAAATTTATCTCTCTTGGATACACAATCGACCTATCAAACACTAAAAATGATCAATTAGAGCCCCTGAAAAGTCAATTCTCCCAAGACTGGTCAAAAAGTGCAGAATGAGGGTGCAAAAATGAAGTGTTTTCTTGTAGGAAACATTTTTATGTCTTCCGCAACTCCAAATTGAGTGCATGATAGCTCATTGGAAATATATTTTTGTTTATTTATCATTCAATCCATCAAAAAAGTCATTTGGAGACTCCAGATGGAAGAAAAAGTGATTTTTTCCAAAGTCGCTCCAAAAGTGCAGCAACTCTCTTGTAGCAACTGTATTTTTGACATTTCTCTAAAACCATGACACCTATGTAAAATGTGAAGGAGGTGTTTCATCTTTGGCCAATTATGGACAAAAGTGTCTCTCACTATTGCCAAATTCATCCATGTCTGGTATAAAACATATTTTGTAGAAAAACCAGCCCTATGTGTGGCAAATGATTTGTCCGTTGGAATGACTTCCTGAAAAATGATGGAGACATGATGTTTATGAGTTGAAATGTCCTCATACTTTCTGAAATGACCTCCCTTATACCTCATATACTTAGATGTCTCTGATTCCATAGCCAACCCTAGCTCAATGGGTGAGGAAATTAGGGTTTACTGCTTGTGGAAAATGATGGTTTGGACACCCTTGGGAAGACAACTCCCTTTGGCATGCACTTAAACCTTTGAAACTTTACCCTTTAACTTGAATATTTCCTTTAACAAATTGATATTTTGATGGTCTGGCATCTTTGGAACACTGATTTAATAGCTTGGGATGGTGAAATTATTACATTTGAAAGATATAAAATTACATAATGAAATAAACATTTCTCTTTGTAAATCATCGTCACATGGTGAAGGGATGTTATTTGATCACCCTTTACTTGTTGGTCTTATGCAATGGAATGGATTCTTGGCAACCCTAATGACCTAATGAAACCTTGAAAAACCATAAAAGACCTAATGAGACCTTGAAGGACTGAATTTCAAGATGACATAATGACCTCATGACTGATACAAATGGCATGATAAAAGTAACTTTATGTATGATGTACAATAAAAAAGATATGAAACTATGCCAGCAAGTAATCACATTTAGGGAAGAGTGATGTTTTTGGACTAGGACTACCATCATTGACTAATTTTTTTGCATGACCTAGTGGAATGATAAAAAAATTCTGTGTGGGACACCTAAAATGAATATGAAAAGAGAAATTTTGATGACTGATGGCAGTATGCAAATACTGACTCTAACATATTGGCTCCATTGGGGATGGTAGCTCCTTGGAGGTGCCAAGAACACCGTAGACCAAGTAGCCTTAGCCAATGGGCATGGAGTAAAAAAAAAACTCAATCTGAAATACATGACTAAATACTGATGACTCAAAGACACAAACTGACTTTTACTCAACTGAAAACTAACTCAATAGTAAAACACAACTAAAAAACTGAAAAAGATGCTCAAAATGGATCTTATTCAACAAAACCTACTCTAACTATCCCATTCATCACCTGATCAAGTGAAATGATACAACAAAGGCAACCAAGTAAGCATTCTAGATGTTGTTCGAATTCTCTGCGAGCGCTTGTTTATGACAAAGAAGAGATAACTACTGAAAGGAAACTCCCAGGAAAATTTGTCAACAAATTAAATCTTTATGAAATTGCAAAGCATGAGCCCACTTGCTAACCTTAACAATGCTACAGAAGTATCTTCATAAGAATACATATTGATTTCCAACCCATATAATACGTTACTTCTCTGCTCTAGGTAGTCTCCACACTTTCGTTTTAAAATTTTCCTAACATCTATGTTTTCTTTCTTTGATGACAGCAACAAATTGACAAAAGGATCTTGAAACTCATGAATGACTAATTTTTCTTAATGATCAACAACAAAACAAAAATATTCTTCATTACTCTCCTGATATGACTGCAAATATTGGTATGATCTTTGTAATGAAAATCCTACTGAACAAGACAATGAAGTCAACTGTCGGATCAAGTTTATATCAACATTATTTTCAGGCTCATAGTTAGCTAATGGAGAAGGACTTTTACTACAGATATCATCCAACACATCAACTATTGGGTCATGAAAAACTTGCAAACATTGTTGCAACCTATTTTTCATCAGTTTTAATGAGACTGCATGACACTCTACAGGCTGCCCATCCTTTGCTTTAGAGATATTATGAAAAATTTTCTTTAAAAATTGAAATGTTTCAAAACATAGTAGTACAGAGTCACCTTGCATCATTTGATCATATGTTTCATCTTCCAAGCCTTCATCTACAATTTGAAATTCAATGGAACTCGTTGGCTACAAATCTTGAGCTAGGGAGGCTTCTATGTCGCAAATGATTTCCTCAACCAATTCATGAGAAGGTTTATCCTTTATAGTGTTAACCACTCACTTATCTGCTTGCTTATAGTTTTCTATTATTTTTGAAAATGAGGAGAAACACAAGGGTAAGGAGCTCTGATCAAAAATTTGATTATCCTCTCGATTGTCAAGATCAAAACTCAATGAGTGTTGATTCCTAATCGCATCAAACTTACCTCTAATGAACTGACATGAAGTAAAACAAAGAGGCAAACATCCTTCACTTACTTCCAAATTTTATTCACTTTCCTCATCACTATCATAGCTGATATGCTTTGGCTTATTACTGTATTCGAGCTGTTAAAACTAAACTTCCTCCTCCCACAAACTAGTTGTTGATTGCTCTAAAAGATTAGCTTATGTTTGGAGAACATAATAATTGTCGTACTAATCAAACTTTGGCAAATCATCAATATAAGTAATGTCACCAATCATACACATTATATTATCAGATTGTTTCTCCTCATATTGATCTACAAATCCATTTTCAGATCTATTGTAGCTAGGATTAGCAAGAAAATGTTTAGGGCTAGCAATCTTTTCTTTTTCTGGGATAGGTGGGTCATGGTGATCTTGAATAAAAAATTCATCTCTTGAGGTGATTATTTGCATCATTTCTTCCATTTTACTTACCAAAATGTCAAGCTTTACCTATGAAGATGTTAGGTGCTCTACAATGTTCTCCCTCTCTTCTTCCTTCAGCTTTTCCCTTCTGATCAACAGATTAGCCTCTACATCTATTGCACTGTTCCGCATCTCTTCAAGTGTTGCAAGGTTCCTTTCCCTCAGCTGAAACTCCATTTCCAGATCAAAGGCATCTGGGTAATGCAAGAGAGCGGATCCAGGAGGAGGCATTATAGTAGTAGGCATTGAAAAATAATCTTGGTTAAACCTAGCAGAAAATTCTTGTGCTATCTCCCCTGGCAGTCCTTTTAGCTAGTTATACTCTTCTAGAATCAAGAAAGGGTTTTGTTTGACCACACACTTGTCGAGGAAAACTTTGACGAACTGGTGGAAATTTGAGATGCTCACATCAGGCAGGTTTTTGAACCAACTCTTGACTTTTCCTTGCAAAGAAAGAGCAAATAGCTTGATACTGACATCCTCTTCGTCAGCTTCAAAAATGTTGAGGAATGTCTCAAAATTCTGCATATGTCTCTCAGCATTGATATTTTCATATTCACCATCAAACCTCGGCAACTATAGGTAATGATTTTAAGGGAAAGCATGGATTATAGGAGGTAAGATGAGTGATTTGTATCAATCTGGAATTTTACAAGGTGTAGTTGTATATACAAAAGCTGTAGAATCAGTCTTGGTCTCTTTAGGCGCATCAATTTGAAGATGGCCATCATAAGATTCAGAATACGGGTATTGACCAAGATCAAAGGAGTACGAAGAATTTGTTTTAACAATCTTTAAAGGGAAGGAATCACATGCAGGTCTAGGATATTTTCACAAATACGGTATACTTTGTAAAACCTTTTTGACTTTCTTGAGAAAAGAGAAAAAACAATTGATGACAAAGAAAATAATGTTTTGGATGAAATTCCAACTTGAATACGTGATCTTTCCATATTTTCCTTTGATTTTTTTGTTGGTTGGGTTCATCCTCCAGTGGAGTCTTTGGATATGATCTAGAAACTGATTTGGAGTCGTCAGGTGAACGATTTCAGTCGTCCTGTGTCTGATCGTTGTCCACCATCAACAATCATATCTAGATATGAACTTTGATGATATTTCCCAGGACATACGAAACCTTTCACTTGTTCCCCAGTATGGTCGCCGCTATATTATCGCCTAGATTGATCCTCAGGCTAAAGGAAGGTAATGCTAGGGTAACCACAAACCATGCTTAGCCAAGTAGCTATCCCTACTAGGTCAGGAGAGGGCTCTCTCCATAAGGATCTCAGCGAAGATGACTGTATCAAGAAAATGATATTAGGTAGGTATAGTAGCATAGGGGTTTGATTTGATTTTGAAGTGTTTTACTGGATCAGGAGGAGCCAAACAGTTAGGGCAAGGAAATTAGGTCAAAATTGCAGGCTATTCGATGGGCAAGGTTGGCACAAGGCTCAACACTCTATGGTTTGATGGGTGAGGTGATTCAATAAAGTTGAGGAGCTAGAAAGAGCATGTAAGCAACATGGATTCTTCCTAAACTGAAGAAAACATAGACTGTGAATATTTTCCCAAATAGAGCATAAATATTATGGGTTCTCCCTATCAACTTTAAAACATCCACTTAAAAGAAATTAAATGATTGATGAAGTAAAAGAAACATTTTAACATATGATCACAATAGAGAAAAATGAATTGAACATCATACCACATGGATCCCAAAGAAATAGCTACAACTTTTCATTGATCTCCTACTGAAAATTGATACAAAATGAAGTCTACTCAAAGCATAAGCATCCCACTAAGTCCAAACATTTACAATGAGAAAGAAGAAGAAGATATAGGCATTGATTCAACCTCCTCCCATCCTCAGGGGTCGAATCCCTAGGATGAGGAACTAATCCATTAAAAACTGAACAAGAAAGTGGAATCTAGGCAACCTAACAACTTGCCTCTAAAAGGGAGGAAACTGATTCATTTGTCCACAAGATAGCTTTTGATCAAATAAACCTACCTTCTAGTAACTATTATCCATCCTATTTACATGCCTAGTTACCATTTATATCAGTAAAAACATCATCCATGAGAGAAAACTCAATATTACAGGGATCGCACAATGAAGTGAAAATTCAGGATAAAATTGTCTTATGCGCAATGGCCAAGCTCTATGCACAGTGTCATTTTCAAGACCATTTTGGAGGCCTTCCCGGTGTCCAAATTGGGCCCACAATAGCTTGTCCTAAATCTCTTCAATTCTACTTTCCTAAAAATCTTTCATTTTTGAATTTGGAGTTGATTGGACCCCTCAAAAACGGATTCTCCCAAGATTGCTTTTGTGGATCAAAAAGAAGGCAAAAGGGTAATTTTTGAGTGTTTTTTGACTTTTTGGTTGACCAATTATGCTCCAAAAGCTTAGAAAATGCACAGGGTGCATGTACTCATCATTGTGAATCCAAACATTCTGACCATTTCCTCATTGGATGCCCCTAGGAAAAGCGCAGTGCTAGTGCCACTGCGCATAGAGCCAAAATTTATGTGTCAAAATTTTCTAAATTCTCCAAAAGGTAAAAATTCTTCAAAAATTCCTCAAAATTTGTGGAGAACACCACCATAAAGTGTCTTGGTTAGCCAAGGAAGCTTCAACAATCAACCTAATCCTATCATCCTCCTTTTTTCCTTTGAGTGCTTGTTTTAGCCTTGTCTTCATTTGCTTGACCCTTATTTTGCAAATCTTGTTCTGGGTCTTGTAATGGAGAGCCATGTGCCCAATGATTTGATTGTCCCTAATGACCCTTTGTAGCAGCTTATCCAAATGCAAATTTACCCTATCAAGCCAATTTCCTCTATCCTCCTCAATCTCCTTCTCAAGCCTTTGTTTTGTAGTCAAGGTGGCTGGGGTTTCTTCTTCTTGCATTACTAACTTGCCTTTGTCACCTTGCCTCCTTGCTTTGACAAGTTCTAGCTCCATGAGGACTTGATTTTCACATAGTTGCTTGTTCTCTTACTCAAGGTATGAAATAACATACTTAGCTCTCGCCAAGTTGTCCATTAGTGCTTGGATCTGTACATCATTTCCCCTTATGGTTATATTTTTGTTTGTTTCCTCATCTTGAGCCTCCAAGTCAACTATCTCAATGCCATGATGGATGTGTGGCTTTTCTGGTTCATAATCATCCATCAAATTAAATTCCTTTTCCTATTCATCATTGAGGCTTTCCTCCAGCATATTTTCCTTCCATTTATGCACCTACTGCACCTGCTGTACCTATTGTGTTGATGAAGAACACAAATTCCCTTCCACAATTTGTGGAGCAAGCATTTGCCTATGAGCTGATGAAGAAGGAAAGGCCCCTTCCACATAAAGTGGAGTAAACACTTGCCTATCTATTGCAAACAATTTTCTATCCCCTCTCTGATATGTTTTGTAGGCTTCTGGCTTCTCAACAACTCTAGTCTCTTTAACCTTCTCACTTTTCTTTACTCTGGCACTGTTGGAAGTCCTTTCTACTTCTTGGGGCACCGGTGAAGGAATCTAAGGACCATTGAAGATGTCATTGGAAATGAATGTGTCCCATGAGATGTTGAGGAGGTTTAGATGATGTAGCACAATCATTTTAATAAGGAGTAGTGATAGATACTACTCATTTGCTGGGGGTATGGATTTTTTTGTACAATGTAAGCCATCTTCTCAATGTTCCTGAATAAGAAATACGGGGTGTTCAACATTTTCACTCTTGTGAAGTGCATAAGAAGCCTAATATGATAGGTGTACAATCTAGAAAATCTTCCCTCACATGTAAAATACTTCATAATGATCCTCATCATAGGGCATACTTGTCTTCAAGGAACCTGAAAGGAAAGGTCCTCTTCTATTCATTCCTGTACATGGATTTGATGTATGGCTCATAGTAGTGCTCATCCAAATATTGTGCCTTATACCATTTTTCCCCACATTTGGAATCCTTGTAGCATCAAAAATGATGTAGGATGAAACTGTAAATGTCACCCTGGCAAGAGTTACCTTGTTATCACGAAGATTTGCTACAAAAATCTTGGTCAGCTCAGGATAATGTTGAACTCTTTCCACCTGCTCACAAAACTCATAACACCCTAGATGCCTGAAACAAGAGGTAGTCGTATGAGAAGCCTATAACTCTCTGATGTTTGATGGTTCCTCTTTGACGATTTTGCCTCCCTTATGTGGTTTTCTCTGATGTTGGGGTTCATCTCCCAAGCTTTCATTGCCACTATTTTCCTCCTCCTAATAATCTCTATCCTCTTTGTCCATGTTTGTTGAATTTTGAATCTTTGAAACCCTAAAGAAGGTAATCAAGAAGTGAGTTATGGTGAATATGGATAGGGGAAGGGGGGAGGAACTTATGCGATGTGGGATGAGATATATATGATATGAGAGTAAGAAGGAGGGTATTTTTGGTAGGGACTATTTAGTAAATAGGGTTTTATGGATTTTGTTTTGAGGATTAGGGTATAATGGATTTGAGGGAACTAGGGTATAAGGGATAGGTGGAGGGATTTGTAGGAAACCCAAGGTTTGTAATTTTAAGTAGCAAATCGACTTGAAAATCATGAACTGAATGTTGGGAGGATAGTTCAAAGAGTGCACCTACTTGTTTGGAAGGTCTAAGTGGCAAAAAAGCAATTTGGATGATTGATAGGGTGGTTTTGGTGCTTGATGGGCCTATGTGCAGTGCCTTGTACAGGTGCACAACACTTTGGATATATACACAACACCATGTAAAATTGCATTGGAAAACCGGCCCTATGAGCAGTGCTCTGTTTGTGTGTGCATTGCTCCCTCCTCTATGCACAACGCCTCCTACTCTATGCACATCGCCTTTTTGCAGCCCACGTTTGGAGGCTTTCCTTGTGTCCAAATTTATCCCATGATATCACGTTTGAATGTTCGCTCTCGTGGATACACAATGGACCTTTGAAGCACTGAAAATGATCAATTATAGCCCTTGCAAAGTCAATTCTCCCAATACTGGTCAAAATGTGCAGAATGAGGGTGCAAAAATGAAGTGTTCTGTTGCAAGAAACTTTTGGAGGTTTTCCTGAACTCCAAATTAAGTGCATGATAGCTCATTGGAAATACATGTTTTTCTAGTTATCATTTGACCCATCAAGAAAGTCATTTGCAGACTCCAGATAGAAGAAAAAGTGATTTTTCTAAAGTCAATCTAGAAGTGCAACAACTCTTGTAGCAACTGTATTTTTGACATTTCTATAAAACCATGAAACCTATGTAAAATGTGAAGGACATTTTTCATCGTTGGCCTATTATGGACAAAAACCTCTCTCACTATTACCAAATTCATCCTTGTTTTGTCTAAAACATAGTTTAAATAAAAACTGGCCCTATGTGTGGCAAATGATTTCTCCCTTGGAATGACTTCTTGAAAAATGATGGAGACATGATTTTTATGAGTTTGAATGTCCTCATACTTGCTGAAATGACCTCCCTTATGCCTCATATACTCAGATATCTCTGATTCCATAGCCAACCCTATCTCAATGGGCGAGGAAATTAGGGTTTAGTGCTTGAGGAAAATGATGATTTGGACACCCTTGGGAAAAGACAACTCCCTTTCGCGTGCACTTAACCCTTTGAAACTTTACCCTTTCACTTAACTATTTCTTTTGACAAATTGATATTTTGATGGTCTGGAATCTTTGGAACACTGAGTTAACAACTTAGGATGGTGAGATTATTACATTTGAAAGACATAAAATTACATAATGAAATAAACATTTCTCTTTAAAAATCATCTTCACATGGTGAAGGGATGTTATTTGATCACCCTTTACTTGTTGGTCTTATGCAATGGAATGGAACCTTGTCAACCCTAATGACCTAATGAAACCTTGAAAAACCATAAAAGACCTAATGAGACCTTGAAGGACTGAATTTTTAGATGACATAATGACCTCATTGTTAGGGCCTAAATCTACCTCGGGCTTAGAAAGGCATGTCTAGGGTAACATCAAACCACACTTAACCTAGTAGCTAGCCCTACCAGGTTGGGAGAGGGCTCTCTCCTTGTCAGTATTAGGAAAATATGACAAATAATGCTATAGATGAATTATATAAAGACTAGTTTTAGGCTAGGTATATGCTCAAAGGATTTTTTTTTAGTTTAATGTTGGTTTTCTGGATCAGATGTGAAAGGCAGTTTTGGGTCCAAGGAATGAGCTCAGTTTTGCAGAGGTTTCTGTGGGGCGAGGTAGGTAAGTGCTTTAGTACTTTATATTAAGTGAAATGGAGAGTCTTAAGACTAGTGAGGAGTTGGAGAGGGCATGAAAGTATCAGGAATCCTCTTCAAATAGTTGAAAACATGTAAAATCAAATAAACCCTAAGGTAGAGCACTACAACATCAATGAATTCCACCTTTATACTTGATTCATTTAGTTAAGCTGAAAAGAGAGAGATGATGGCACACATAAACACGTGATAACTTGAATCATAGAAGGAAAAACATTACTAAATCACCTGGCCACAAGAATCCCACAAAATGCTGCAAACTCTGGTCTATTTCCTTGCCAAACTACAAAGATGAATGTACAATAATGCTCAAATCATTCACAAGAGTCCAACCTTTCAAAATGACTAAAAAAACATATGATATAGACCTCCAAACCACCTGTTCTATCCATCAAGGGTTGAATCCATGAGAAGAGGGGTGGTTTCAACCATATCTAAACTAGGAACACAAAAATAGGCAGTGGAACAACTTTCCTCTAAAACCTAGGAAACTGATTCATTCAACTTTAAACCGCATACAACTGATGTATCTAACTTTTCAAGTAAATTTTTATCATTTTTACACCATAGTACATCAATATACATCATGTCACCTCATGAATTTTACCATAAGAGATAAAAATTCAAACTAGAAGAAAACTAGGTTAAAAACAGAGTTTTCGAGCAAAATTGGCACTTTTTCATACTATGCATAATGCCATTTTTCTGTGCGTAGCGCTTTTTCCCAGCTGAATTTGAAGGCCTTCCCCTTCACCAAATTTGCTCCATATTGTCTTGTTAAAAAGGTATGGCTGTATACTTTCCAGGGAAAGTGGAATTTGTGAATTTGGTGTCCATTTACCCCTCCAAAAATCAGTTCTCCCAACACTGCTTCCTGTGTGACCAAAAAGTGGCAGAGAGGGTATTTTTGAGGTGTTTTTGACCCTTTTCGAGGCCCAAAACTGGTCAAAATTTCCTAGAAATTTTTGGGAATCCATAATTTTTCATAAGAAATATAAAAATATAAATATTTCCTCCAGAAGAGGTCCCTATTAAAAGCGAGTTCCAGGTGCTGCTATGCACCTGCCGAAAAAACCTGTTTTTTCCTTGAAAAATTCCAAATTGTCAAAATGTTTGCCAAATTTCTTGAAATTTGGTGTGAGTGATATGCATCAAGTACTATGTTGGTCCAATGAGGCTTTTGCCAAGATCTTGAGCTTATCTTGCTCTTTCTTGCTCTTGAAAGTCTTCCTCAACTTGGCTTTTAGGAACCTTATCCTTGCTTTGCAAATCTTGTTCTGTGCCAAATAGTGATAGGCCGTGTTCCGAAATATCTTTTTCGCCTTATTGGCTTTCTCAAGTAGCTTCTACAAGTGCATATTTTACCTCTCTAGCCATGATTCTCGGTCAACATCAATCTCTTACTCAAGCGGTGTCAATTTGACTTTCCTCTTTTTTGCTGCTTGCTTGTTTTCCCTTATGGTTTATAGCTCCATAATTGTCTGTTTATCCTTGAACTACTTGTTCTATTATTCAATGTAATTCACTTAGCCCTTTCAAGGTTAAGGGATAAGGTATGGATTTCAGCTTCTTGTTCTTTAATGATCTCCTTGAGTCTTGAGCTTTGGGAACCCAAATTAGTATCCTCCTCTTGAATCAGAATAAAATCTCTCTCCTAACCTTCAGAAGGCCCTTCCTCATGCAATGGTTTCTTCCCTTTATCCTATATGTGCTTTGTTGAAGAAGAAGGCAAAGCCCCATTCACCCTGGGTGAAGATAGCATTTTCCAATGGTCTGATGAAGGAAACGAGACCCCTTCCATGCTAGGTGGAGATATTACTCGTTTGGCAGTTGAAAATAATCTCCTTGTGCCCTTTTCATAAGTGATAAATACTGGCACACCTGTAGTTTGAGTCTCATGAACCTCTTTCTGATTTGAAGGCCCTCCTTCCTCCTGAAATATGGATGAGGTCACTTGAGGGCTTTTGAAAACCTCATGTGAAATGAAAGCATCCTATGAAACATTCAACAAGCTCAGCTGATGCAAAACAACAATCTTGATCAATGAAAAGTGATAAATGTTGTTGAACTTTTGATGAAGAGGTTTTCTTTGCCCCAATGTAACCATTTTCTCAATATTTCTGCATATGAAATAAGGGAGGTTCATCATCCCGACTCTAGTGAAATGCATCAATAGTCTAACATGATAAGTGTACAAGTGAGAAAATCTCCTTTAACGGGTGAAGTATTTGATAATGAGTTTCATGAGTGGAGCATAAGTGTCCTGTAGGCATCTGAAAGGAAAGACCCTACTGATTTGCTTCTAATAAATAGCCTTGATATAAGGCTCATAATGCTCTTTTCCCACAAGCTATCCTTTGTTCCACTATTCACCCACATTTGGCATACCTATTGCTTCAGCTATAGTTTCAGGTGTCAAAGTGAAGGAAACAGCTGCTAAGTTCACCTGGCCATTGTGAAGATGAAGGAAAAATAGCCTAGCAAGTTCATGGTGGTATTTCACCCTCTCCACCATCTCACAAAACTGGTAGCAAGACTAATGTTTAAAACATGTTACTGCAAGAGGACAAGCCAATAACTCTGTGAGTGTGGTGGGCTCCTCCCGGATGTGTTTTCCTCCCTTATGTGGTTTTCTGGGTGCATGAATCTCTTGGGAGGAATCAATCACAGTTTCCTGATCCCTTTCGTAAGTTGAATCTGTTTCCATATTTTCCACTGTATGGTGTAAAATGATGAGTATGAAGAGATTTTATTTCAAGAATAGGTGACTGTTGTTTTCTTCTTTGGGATTTGATGAGTGGAAGGTTTTGATGATGGAAGTAGGGTTTTTGGGAATGTATAGGTTTTAGGAAATGAGAATTAGGGTTTGCGGAATGGATAGGGTTAATGCTTAGGAATTATGTATAGGGTTTAGGGTTTGATGGTCATAGGGAGTAAGGTGAGTGTCAATGAGAGAGGGAAACGGGAAGAAAATGTAAGGAAATGTAGTGAAGAGGGATGTGATATGGGAAAATTATGCAAAGGAGTAAACAAACATCAAGAATGACAAAAACTACAAAACCTTAGGTAATTTTGCAATATAATTGTGTAGCAATTTAGGGTTTGAATTTTCACCTTTCAAAACACCATCAAGGAGGACTAAATCTCTTTTTATGGAAAATGGATGGGTTTACTTACTTGAAGGGATGGTATTAACAAAATTTGGAGCTTTGGCAAGTTGATTGGATGAGTTTTGAAGTTGGTCGATTGGTGCACCATGCCAATGCCCAAGTGCGCCGCACACATTCATATTTCTTTGTAATTTCTGCACCTTATGCGTCACACTGGGCAGGTGCGATGCGCCTATACCCAGGTGCACCGCACCAAGAAAAATCTCAAAAATTGCTACAATTTCCCTCTTTTCGCCTCAAAACGTGATTTTGTCTTATTCTCTCTCACTTTTAGCACAAATGAAGTCTACAACACAAATGATCACTTTCTATACCTTTGACTTTTAATTTTTCATTTAGAAAACTCACTTTCTAAAGTTTTCCTTTTCACTTTATCCTTTAAAAACTCTGTTTTTTAGTTTGGCTCTCTTTTTGTCATTTGATGGACTAATGCTTGGACTTTCTTGTCTCTATTGCAGGAGCTGGAATGTAGGAGTTTGGCAAGGTGATCTAGGGCTGCAGTTCTGAACTTATTACCTATAGGAAAATCAAAATTACAGGAAATTTTTATACATAGAACATAAAAACTCTGAAATTTTTATGTTGAGTACTTATTAGACCTCCTCATGTGCCTGCTGACCATTATTGAGCTTTTACATGACTGTGATGACAATCCGTAGACCCAATGAGACATAAAACCCTAAAAATGGCTTTTACAAATGTAATGACAAAAGATGACTGTAAATGACTTGAACTTGTGAAAATAGGACAGTAGGTAAATGCCATGAGGGAAATTTTGATAATGACATAAAGCCACAAAAATAATAATAGAGGGATTCTATGGGGCACAGTAATGACAATATGGGGGCAATAGGGGCACAACAATATTAATAAGGGGTATAACTACAATAGTAATGGGGTAATCACTAGTATTATAGGGACCCAACATGCCCCTCTCCTGCAAAAAAGTGTTGTCCTCAACGCTTGAGTAGTTCTGGATACTTCTGCATAAAATTATCATCCTCCCATGTGGAATCTTCAGCGGATAAGTTCTTCCACTTGATAAGATACTCTGAAATTGATCGATTTCGCAGCTGTCGAGTTCTTGTTTCTGTGACTGCTTCCAGTTCTAATATAATTTTTCCTTCCTCGTCATGTTCTGGCAATAGAAAAGATACAAAAGATAGATCAACGCCTTAGAATTCACCCTCTTCAAGGGGGCAACCTCCTTTACATTAAATAAATGAACAATTCTTGGATGATTCAAATGACAAAACCTCCTTTCTATATATAGGAGTCTAAGGAGTCACAATATAATCCAGCCGACCAAAAAATAATAATATAAAGCCACAAAAATAACAATAGAGGGATTCTATGGGGCATAGTAATAACAATATGGGGGTAATAGGGGCACAACAATATTAATAAGGGGTATAACTACAATAGTAATGGGGTAATCACTAGTATTATAGGGACCCAACATGCCCCACTCCTACAAAAAAGTGTTGTCCTCAACGCTTGAGTAGTTATGGATACTTCTGCATAAAATTCTCATCCTCCCATGTGGAATATTCAGCAGATAAGTTCTTCCACTTGATAAGATACTCTGAAATTGATCAATTTCGCAGCTGTCGAGTTCATGTTTCTGTGACTACTTCCGGTTCTAATATAATTTTTCCTTCCTCGTCAAGTTCTGGCAATAGAAAAGATAGATCAATGCCTTATAATTCAGCCTCTTCGAGGGGGCAACCTCCTTTACATTGCATAAATCAAAAATTCTTGGATGATTCAAATGACAAAACATCCTTTCTATATATAGGAGTCTAAGGAGTCACAATATAATCCAGCCGACCTAACAATAATAATATAAAGCCACAAAAATAAAAATAGAGGGATTCTATGGGGAACAGTAATAACAATATGGGGGCAATAGGGGCACAACAATATTAATATGGGGTATAACAACAATAGTAATGGGGTAATCACTAGTATTATAGGGACCCAACATGCCCCTCTCCTACAAAAAAGTGTTGTGCTCAACGCTTGAGTAGTTCTGGATACTTCTGCATAAAATTCTCATCCTCCCATGTGGAATCTTCAGCGGATAAGTTCTTCCACTTGATAAGATACTCTGAAATTGATCGATTTCGCAACTGTCGAGTTCTTGTTTCTGTGACTGCTTCCGATTCTAATATAATTTTTCCTTCCTCGTCAAGTTCTTGAAATAGAAAAGATACAAAAGATAGATCAACGCCTTAGAATTCAGCCTCTTCGAGGGGGCAGCCTCCTTTACATTACATAAATGAACAATTCTTGGATGATTCAAATGACAAAACCTCCTTTCTATATATAGGAGTCTAAGGAGTCACAATATAATCCAGCAGACCTAACAATAATAATATAAAGCCACAAAAATAACAATAGAGGGATTGTATGGGGCACAATAATAACAATATGGGGGCAATAGGGGAACAACAATATTAATAAGGGGTATAACTACAATAGTAATGGGGTAATCACTAGTATTATAGGGACCCAACATGCCCCTGCCCTACAAAAAAGTATTGTCCTCAACGCTTGAGTAGTTCTGGATACTTCTGAATAAAATTCTCATCCTCCCATGTGGAATCTTCAGCGGATAAGTTCTTCCACTTGATAAGATACTCTGAAATTGATCGATTTTGCAGCTATCGAGTTCTTGTTTATGTGATTGCTTCCGGTTCTAATATAATTTTTCCTTGCTCGACAAGTTCTGCAATAGAAAATATAGAAAAGATAGATCAATTCCTTAGAATTCAGCCTCTTCGAGGGGGCAACCTCCTTTACATTGCATAAATGAAAAATTCTTGGATGATTCAAATGACAAAACATCCTTTCTATATATAGGAGTCTAAGGAGTCACAATATAATCCAGCCGACCTAACAATAATAATATAAAACCACAAAAATAACAATAGAGGGATTCTATGGGGCACAGTAATAACAATATGGGGGCAATAGGGGCACAACAATATTAATAAGGGGTATAACTACAATAGTAATGGGGTAATCACTAGTATTATAGGGACCCAACATGCCCCTCTCCTACAAAAACGTGTTGTCCTCAACGCTTGAGTAGTTCTGGATACTTCTGCATAAAATTCTCATCCTCCCATGTGTAATCTTCAGCGGATAAGTTCTTCCACTTGATAATATACTCTAAAATTGATCAATTTCGCAGCTGTCGAGTTCTTGTTTCTGTGACTGCTTCCGATTCTAATATAATTTTTCCTTCCTCGTCAAGTTTTGGCAATAGAAAAGATAGATCAACGCCTTAGAATTCAGCATCTTCGAGGGGGCAACCTCCTTTACATTACATAAATAAACAATTCTTGGATGATTCAAATGACAAAACCTCCTTTCTATATATAGGAGTCTAAGGAGTCACAATATAATCCAGCCGACCTAACAATAATAATATAAAGCCACTAAAATAACAATAGAGGGATTCTATGGGTCACAGTAATAACAATATGAGGGCAATAGGGGCACAACAATATTAATAAGGGGTATAACTACAATAGTAATGGGGTAATCACTAGTATTATAGGGACCCAACATGCCCCTCTCCTACAAAAAAGTGTTGTCCTCAACGCTTGAGTAGTTCTGGATACTTCTGAATAAAATTCTCATCCTCCCATGTGGAATCCTCAGCGGATAAGTTCTTCCACTTGATAATATACTCTGAAATTGATCGATTTCGCAGCTGTCGAGTTCTTGTTTATGTGACTGCTTCCGGTTCTAATATAATTTTTCCTTCCGCGTCAAGTTTTGGCAATAGAAAAGATAGGAAAGATAGATCAATGCCTTAGAATTCAGCCTCTTCGAGGGGGCAACCTCCTTTAAATTACATAAATGAACAATTCTTAGATGATTCAAATGACAAAACCTCCTTTCTATATATAGGAGTCTAAGGAGTCACAATATAATCCAGCCGACCTATTAATAATAATATAAAGCCACAAAAATAACAATAGAGGGATTCTATGGGGCACAGTAATAATAATATGGGGGCATGTTGTGGGGAAAAGTATCCGATGCGGATGACACTAACCCTTTCTAAAGGTGACAGACTTTAGCAACAACTGAATGACAAAGTTTTCATGTTCATCTTTATGAAAGCACAGAGAGAATAGAAAGAGGATCAACCAACCTGGTGTCTTGCGCTTAGTCGATCCTTGTCCTTCTCGCTTTGTATCCCGTTCCCAGCTCTTTACTCTCCAAGCCGATCCAGCTACACACAGAATCTGCACAACAAAAGGGAGCAAACTACGAGATACAAGCAATCATAATTGAAGCATGGATTAGGTTGCATCAAATATACATGTAAACACAAAAGCATCTATGTAAAACAAGTATATAGAAGAACATGCAAACTTTATTGATAGAAAGTAACAGGGTTCCAGAGGAAGTTACAACCAATGATGTTGGCCCCAATCCAGCAGCACCTCCTCGGCAGCAAGAACTCTCTTCTTCACCTCTAGTAAAACAATCACCCAATAATCCTGGCAGTATACCAACAGCACCTCCTTGCTTATACAAAATTCCAGCCTCCTTAGACCTCATAGAAGAGCTCTATATATAGGAGGGAAGAGAAAAGGATGAGTCAGCTTGAGACTGACATGAAGCTGCCTTGTGTCCTCTCCATCTCCAGTTAATCTTCAGTTCCTGTGTCCACTTGGAGATCCTTGCTTACACATGGTGATCAAGTACCTCTTACTCATCACAGGGCGAATCTCATGACCCAAGTGTCAGTTTGGAAGCTTCCTGGGCAATTGACACCTTGCGGGAGGACTGTGCCACTTGGCCAATCTCGCCCAGCGCAGGTAGCCTTCATTGTTTTTGACTTCCAGCGCAGGTACAGAGTGGGACAGTTGCAATACAGTGCAGATGCTCAGTTAAGCAGCTGACATGATCCAAAATAAGCCTGTTTTGAAGTGTTTTCAGGTGGAGAACTGATTGGAAGTGCTGTTGTTTGATGACCTTGTTCTTTTAGGGGTAAGAACAACATATTTAGGGACTGAGGATCCCTGTAATTATTGACATTCCATGCTCCTTGACGCGAGGCACAAAAATGTCTATAACAGTTGCCCCCTAAAGTATGAGGCCGTTTATCGGGTGAAATGCTTTAGCTAGAGGATCCGAAGTTCGTTCCAGTGCTGAGGAGAGTGCCCTGTAATACAATACAATACAATACATTATTTTTCATTCATCATTATTCTCATGATCTAGCTGAGGCGGGCATTCCCATGCTCAGCTTTCTATAAATACATTTTGGTACATATGACAGACGATCGTCTGAAGATAGACTGATAATTTTCTGCTGAAACTATCATCCTTTGAATAGGATGATCATTTGCTGCAATGATGTACATGGCAAATGTTTTTATATTTCCTGAATATATATCGCAGCCTGGATGGATGAAACTAGATCCGGGGTCTTCAAACTCGTTCGATCTTCACTCTAAGTACAAGTCGATCCATGTGAGAATTGCGCTGAAGTCGAACATGGAAAGACATCGCTTGATTACCGGTCAATAATGAAAACCGTTAACAAGCGCGAGAGGGATCACCAATAATGACGATGACCCTCAAGGTACTGCAGTACAATTCACGTGGCGTGAAAAAGGACTTGGCGTCGAACGCCACGCAAAATCTTCTGGTCGAAGGTCATTGATGTATACCTGTCGCCGGAAGTGAGAAACTTGCCATTGAGGCATGCAAGCTTCAAAGTACTGATGGGGGTGTTCCTAGATCAACTTCTTGGATAATGAGCTGAAGTCGACAAGAAGCGATCCGTCAAAGGAGGGCCTTAATGAATCCCACATCAATGACACGGAACGGAGCTAATGACTTTAGTGGAGGTGAAAACAAATTGTGAAATATGATTCAGGGTGGCGATCATGAATGGATGAAGGATAATGTATGGTAGTGGATGGGACACGGTTGACACTTCCAGAATGACCCCTCTTGAACATATAACGACACTGATGCGATGGATCGGTAGCATTACCCCAAATGTGGATGGTGTGGCGAGGACCATGGTGATGAGACCGGTGAATGAAACAACCCAACCCGATAAGGTACGGAGGAAAAGTGTCATGTCCAAGAGTGACTTGCTACCTTTAAACTTTGATGTTCTCCCAATTTTTCCCCAGTCATTTCTGACCAGTACCTCTTTATTTTTGTCAAGCTTGAGGAGGATAACATATGCTTGTTCTATAACCTGCCCTTCGGGCAAGCCTATCGCTATGATTTAACGAGCCTAGCGATAGGAAACTCGTTCTCGTCTAAAGACAAGTTTGTCGCTATGAGCAAACGAGCTTTGAGTCGCTTGGAGTCTAATGATACACAAAGGTTATGGCTCGATCTCAAAAGTTATTTACCGTACTGGGTTCATTTTTTAAAGAGCTTGAATGCGCCAAAACACTGCTCAAAAGCTTATGTTTATTTTTTAACGAGCATGAACTATGACGCTAAAACTGCTCGGATCTTTGCATGCCCCCAGCATCATAATGACGCATGTCAAAGGAGGGTGCCCCCCAAGCTTCATTGCAATCAACTCGGTGATTGGAATGAAGGTTTACCTTTGAATTTTGAAAAGGGGATTTGTTTCATTTTTTAATGAGGTTGACATAATAGAAGAACTATCCTCATGACTCCTTGTTTCATTTTTTAACGAGGTTGACACGAGATAAGAACCGTCCTCAGGGCCCACTGTATTTACAGTATTTCCATTAGGGCGACGATCCATGCTGACAAAATATTTAGGAATCTTCTGAATCCGTTGGATATGGAAGATTTTATATTGTAGGTTTCCACTGTGGCTACTTCCGCCAGATTACCTGCCGGCGGTAGGGCAAAAGTACCCATTAAGGTTGGGTCTTTTAGGAGACCTACTCCAATATTTTGGAGCGATTGATTACTCTCATGGATCATTGTGCTGCTTCCCGTAACTTGAGAACTGTTGGGGAGAAATGTTTGTTGGTCGACGATTGTAATTTTTCCTTGAAAAGGAAATACAATCCTCCTGAAGTAGGTCGACACAACTGCGGCCATGGCATATATCCAGGGCCTTCCTAGTAGGATGTTGTAATCGAGGTTTCCATCAATTACTTCAACATCAATTCCTACTGTTTTGCCCCCTAGTTCAACTTGCAAGTTACTTAAAATCCCGTATGGAGTGTATGATCGTCCATCAAATGCTTTTAACGTCGTTGACGATTTCGACAAGGGTGGTGAGCCTAAATCTTTCCAGCAACTCATCGACATAAGACATGTAGATGCCCCCTCATCAATAATTGTTCGATGAACAGTTTTGTTGAGGGCGTTCACTTTAACAAGGAAAGCTTGTTGAGCTGGTAACTTAGGGTCATATCCTTTATGATCAAAGGCCACAAAATTGGAATCCATTGGGCCAATCTCACCTATGGCTGATAATAAAGCTTGCTCTTGGGAGGTGCAATTTTGCACTACCTCAGGTGTCGACATAGCGGACGATGATTGAGCCAGGTCCTCTATTATATTATAATCCTGTGTTACTTTTGCACGAGGATTAAATGTCGATTTGTGTACTACTCCCTTTGGCGAGTTTATTATTGGCTTAGGAACGATGGGCGGCACAACTTCGTTCAAAGTTGTTGTCGAACTACTAGGTTGTTTATCAGCCTTGTTATTCGACCGCTGTGGATTCCGGTAACCTTTATCCCTTGTCAAAGCATTATTCTGCTGCTTTGAGGTGGACAACATAAGCACTTGGGATCGGGAAGCATTTTGATTGGCAACCAGATTTTGACCAGGATTAGGAAACGGATCATTCAACACAGCTGATGTTTTCGGACTCTTAAAGAATCTTTTAAGCTCAGCTTTGCATGGACAATCTGCTGTCCAATGATCCTCATCGCATATATGACACCCCGAAGGGGGTTTCCCTTTCTTTTTCTTCTTGCCCCCTGGTTGCTTCAGTTGTTTGCCCTTGTCGTCCGACACGGCACTTACTTCCGAGGCAAGAAGTTCTTCATTTGCATTTTGATTCGAAGTCTTACGGGTTTTCTTAGACGAATCCCGTGTTGACTTTGCGTTTGCAGTGCCAATCACACCATTGCTGGCATGAGAGTCACTATTTGATCCAGGAGGGGGAGGAATTGAAAATTCCGGTCTAGGGGCGTCAGGTATCTTGTCATAGAGCATGCCAGACTGAGTATATACTAAGTCCAAATATTGAGCACGAGCAATAACTTGCTCCTCTGTTACGACGCCTCCCTTGGCCACATCTTCTGTTATTTCCGGCAGAAGCGACTTTATAAACCACTCAGCTAATAGCTGATCTGGAACATAGGTTTTTACCATTCTGCGACGACGACGCCACTCATGTATATGATCAGATATATGTGTGGCCGTTGTCTGCTTGAAATTGGTCAAGATCTCAGTTCCAGTTTCGTACCTTATAGGTAACTGAAAGTGTGTTAAGAAAGTCGTGGCTAGGGAACTAAAATTGTCGAAAGAGGCTCTAGGTAATTCAATATACCATTTGGCCACTGGACCAGTCAATGTCCTCTGGAAAAGGCGAAGCCTTATTGAATCATCATTCAAGGTATTTGACGAACACCACAGATGGAATGTCATCACATGATTCGACGGGTCTTCGCCCGGATTTCCATTGAATTTAGGAATGTCCGAAGGAAGTTTGTGAGGAATCGCTGGCCACCAATGGGCATAGGCGATTGGATCGTTTGTTAATCGATGTAAATCTGGTAATTCTAAGGTTGCCACGAATGGCAACTGCTGATTCAGGTTTGGTGAGGCGTACCCAGGATATGATGGAATCGCCTGAGCAGTAGGTCTTTGCGCACCAGCATAATGCAACTGATGTTGATATGACTGATATGGTTGGTGGGTTTGGCCACTGTAATGTGGTTGGTTTAACCCATTCTGAATATAGGGCTACCCACTATTTGCAAAGATCTGTTGCTCAGACCCCTGGTACACCTGTTGAAACTGAGGTTGTTGGTATTGCACCATCCATGGTTGTGAACCCATGTTTTGCTGCGCGACACTAACCGACGGACCAAGTTGCGGGGGTATGGTTCCCGTTTGTATCTGTGTCGTCCCGGCAGTTGGCGATTGTGGTTGTGTTGCAGGGTCAATGGGTTGTTGCATTACAACTTGGGGTTGACATACAACAGGCATCGATTGAACTTGCGACACGGTTACAATTGCTGGCGTCGTCGGGATGCTAGACATAGGTACACATTGTTGCATAGAATATACAACTCTTGGTTGTTGAGGTAACATAGGTACCCAAGTACTCATCGTTACTTCAGCTAAACTTGAATTTGGTTGAAAACTGCCGTATGGGTATCCTCCCGGAAGAGGAAGTGAGAGGGCATATTGCCCCCCATACGGTAACAATACGGAACTTACGGGCATAGATTGCCTTTGAGGACTGGATGGTCTAAACTGATTCCCAAAGGGATCAATTTGTCTAGTTTCAACATAAGAATTACCGGGTATTATACCGGTAGAACAAACTGGAACAGACCAAGTTGTCATAATAGTCCCTGGGTGGACTCCTTCTAGTTGATGAGAACTAGTTGGGACGGATGGTATGCCGGCAAACATCGTTGGAATGGCAGCAGGAGCTTCTGCTGTCGCTGTGTCGTTTGGCACGGTCCTAGATGTCGACGGTTGTTCAGACATTTTAAGTCTATCCAATAAACTTCCTAACGATTCTTCAGGAACTTCCAGTGGCGATAGACAAACTTCTGATGCAGAAGGAAAAAGAGTGGTACCTACTCCAAAATGAATTGGAGTATTTGCTTGCTGGTCCTCTAGATTTCCTCTATTGCAATCAGACCAGGAGGAAGAGGCAGACCGTCAGGTCCGTAAAAGATTTCTGGTGCCGAAGAAGGGGTTGCTTCGACAGCGACAGTTGTCTGAACAACAAGACTCTGTGGACCGGTTTCAGATGGAACTGGTTCAGTTATGCAAGTACTTGTTTTCAGACTAGGATCAGTACAACTGTCCCTCTGTTGCTGTTGAACTTCTTCAATAGAGGCAGGGATTCCAGAAATATTGGGAGTGACCAGAATCTCAGATGTTGTTGGAACTTCCGTTCTAACTCTAAAAGGAGATTTTGACCTGGTCCAGCGAGATCGCTTCGCCCGTACTACTTTCGGTTCCGGGGACGAAGGTGGTTGACTCGCAAGCCTCCCTGAACGACGGGGTTTTAATTGACTTTCCTCCACGGTTGCGGATTACTTGATCAACTAAAATACAAAAATGGGAATTATGTTTCCGTATTGAATGAATTTTATTAGACGCTTTTAGACACAACTTTGCTTTTTCATGTTTTAAGAGTTGAGAAAAAGCTAAAGATGACTCTAGTCGCCTTCGATGTATTAACGAGCCCGAAGTGACAAATGCTCGGTTGGACCTTTTCAGTTATAGAGTTTGAAAAGGGCCAAAAGAAACTGCTCTGGAGATCTAGGCAGAGGGTGTGCCAAACCTTTCGCAAAACCACAGAATACGTTTTACGGTACGGGTAGTCGATCTTCGTGAATGTTGTGTTCACTGCATCGCGATTAGTAGGGCGGTCGACACGGCTTCCTAAGGATAAAGGATAATTGCCTATAGGGGTCTCCCAATATACGCGACGGTACGCGGGAGCTCAAATCCGTATTAGTGCTATCGTCCCTCAGGAGGAATCACCCACCTTCGTAGAGATCGACAGTCACTACTTTTAACGACGCCGGAACACGTCTCTACCTAGACCTCTATTGTGAGCGTTATGTTACAATGCGTTGTTAGATTCATTCAATATATTTTAAGTTGATCTTGTTTATCAGTTTGTCTTTCAGGATCACCACGAGATGTATTGGTACAAATTCCTAAATGCAGCTAAAATGATAAGCAAGCTTTCACAATCTTTTTAGCTTTGAAAATCCTAGCTACTGAAGGGAGAGAAAAACAATATCTTTCCACACAGAGCACAAAGCACAAACTAATGCACTTTCTCCTAGATCAGACACCCAAACTTATCAAAAATGCAAATGCAAGATGCATGTATTTCTTTTCTTTTCCTTTAATGTTGATGCTAACAAAAGGAAAACTGTTGTATGACTTTCGAATTCAATTTGAAGTGTAAACAAACAAGTATTGTATAAATGAAAAGACGCTTTACAGGTACTTGTTTTACACTAAAAATGTATGAATTCAAACCATAAAGCAAAAAACAAACCAACTCAAACAGCCATGAACAGTAATAACACTAACTCATAAGATCGCAAAGATACTTTTACAGCTCAGGATCTAAGAGGCCACAGCTACTAGGTTCGCTTTTTACAATGGGAAATTGTAACTGAATCAAGAAATACTGAAAGAACGTTTACAATTTCATCACACAACTGAGGCGGAATAAAGTCAAGGAGAAGTGGTCTACAGCAAATACAATGACCAGCAAGCAATCAGCCAAAAAACAAGTGCAAACAGGGCCAAGACACAAAAGAAGAGCTGAGCTAGACTAAGGCCAACTGGACCAGCGCAGGCACTGGTCTGCCAGTTTCACTCTCAGCGCAGTTCCTGAAGGGAGCACCTGCGCTGTAATGCAGACTGCCTGTGGACAGCCTGCACTGACTTACGAGAGTTACGTCTGCTAAGAATTCCGGGTCATAAAAAGCTCAAAAATGTACTGTTTTGACTGAAATAAAATGCTATGGGTTAAGTACAGGCTAAGGGATGATCAAGAGGATAAAGATCTATCACTAAGAGTAAGGATTCATCTGTAGATTAGCTCTTTAAATCTTGAATTTGCTCAGCAAAGGAGCAAGAGTAGCAGTCCCTCTACTTCGCTTTTGATATAGTCAAAAGCTTTTCGATTTGGTACTCTTTTCTTCAAGAAATGAATAGCAAAATACTACAAACAACAACAAGATACTAGGCTCCCCAGCGGAGTCGCCAGTTTCTTGTGGGGAAAAGTATCTGATGCGGATGACACTAACCCTTTCTAAAGGTGACAGACTTTAGCAACAACTGAATGACAAAGTTTTCATGTTCATCTTTATGAAAGCACAGAGAGAATAGAAAGAGGATCAACCAACCTGGTGTCTTGTGCTTAGTCGATCCTTGTCCTTCTCGCTTTGTATCCCGTTCCCAGCTCTTTACTCTCCAAGCCGATCCAGCTACACACAGAATCTGCACAACAAAAGGGAGCAAACTACGAGATACAAGCAATCATAATTGAAGCATGGATTAGGTTGCATCAAATATACATGTAAACACAAAAGCATCTATGTAAAACAAGTATATAGAAGAACATGCAAACTTTATTGATAGAAAGTAACAGGGTTCCAGAGGAAGTTACAACCAATGATGTTGGCCCCAATCCAGCAGCACCTCCTCGGCAGCAAGAACTCTCTTCTTCACCTCTAGTAAAACAATCACCCAATAATCCTGGCAGTATACCAACAGCACCTCCTTGCTTATACAAAATTCCAGCCTCCTTAGACCTCATAGAAGAGCTCTATATATAGGAGGGAAGAGAAAAGGATGAGTCAGCTTGAGACTGACATGAAGCTGCCTTGTGTCCTCTCCATCTCCAGTTAATCTTCAGTTCCTGTGTCCACTTGGAGATCCTTGCTTACACATGGTGATCAAGTACCTCTTACTCATCACAGGGCGAATCTCATGACCCAAGTGTCAGTTTGGAAGCTTCCTGGGCAATTGACACCTTGCGGGAGGACTGTGCCACTTGGCCAATCTCGCCCAGCGCAGGTAGCCTTCATTGTTTTTGACTTCCAGCGCAGGTACAGAGTGGGACAGTTGCAATACAGCGCAGATGCTCAGTTAAGCAGCTGACATGATCCAAAATAAGCCTGTTTTGAAGTGTTTTCAGGTGGAGAACTGATTGGAAGTGCTGTTGTTTGATGACCTTGTTCTTTTAGGGGTAAGAACAACATATTTAGGGACTGAGGATCCCTGTAATTATTGACATTCCATGCTCCTTGACGCGAGGCACAAAAATGTCTATAACAGGGCAATAGGGGCACAACAATATTAATAAGGGGTATAACTACAATAGTAATGGGGTAATCACTAGTATTATAGGGACTCAACATGCCCCTCTCCTACAAAAAAGTGTTGTTCTCAACGCTTGAGTAGTTCTGGATACTTCTGCATAAAATTCTCATCCTCCCATGTGGAATCTTCAGCGGATAAGTTCTTCCGCTTGATAAGATACTCTGAAATTGATCGATTTCGTAGCTGTCGAGTTCTTTCTTATATGACTGCTTCCGGTCTAATATAATTTTTCCTTCCTCGTCAAGTTCTGGTAATAGAAAAGATAGAAAAGATAGATCAACGCCTTAGAATTCAGCCTCTTCGAGGGGGCAACCTCCTTTACATTACATAAATGAACAATTCTTGGATGATTCAAATGACAAAACCTCCTTTCTATATATAGGAGTCTAAGGAGTCACAATATAATCCATCCAACCTAACAATAATAATATAAAGCCACAAAAATAACAATAGAGGGATTCTATGGGGCACAGTAATAACAATATGGGGCAATAGGGGCACAACAATATTAATAAGGGGTATAACTACAATAGTAATGGGGTAATCACTAGTATTATAGGGACCCAACATGCCCCTCTCCTACAAAAAAGTGTTGTCCTCAACGCTTGAGTAGTTCTGGATACTTCTGCATAAAATTCTCATCCTCCCCTGTGGAATCTTCAGTGGATAAGTTCTTACAATTGATAAGATACTCTGAAATTGATCGATTTCGCAGCTGTCGAGTTCTTGTTTCTGTGACTGCTTCTAGTTCTAATATAATTTTTCCTTCCTCTTCAAGTTCTGTCAATAGAAAAGATAGATCAACGCCTTAGAATTCAGCCTCTTCGAGGGGGCAACCTCCTTTACATTACATAAATGAAAAATTCTTGGATGATTCAAATGACAAAACCTCCTTTCTATATATAGGAGTCTAAGGAGTCACAATATAATCCAGCCGACCTAACAATAATAATATAAAGCCACAAAAATAACAATAGAGGGATTTTATGGGGCACAGTAATAACAATATGGGGGCAATAGGGGCACACCAATATTAATAAGGGGTATAACTACAATAGTAATGGGGTAACCACTAGTATTATAGGGACCCAACATGCCCCTCTCCTACAAAAAAGTGTTGTCCTCAACGCTTGAGTAGTTTTGGATACTTCTGAATAAAATTCTCATCCTCCCATGTGGAATCTTCAATGGATAAGTTGTTCCACTTGATAAGATACTCTGAAATTGATCGATTTCACAGCTGTCGAGTTCTTGTTTATGTGACTGTTTCCGGTTCTAATATATTTTTTCCTTCCTCGTCAAGTTCTGGCGATAGAAAAGATAGAAAAGATAGATCAATGCCTTATAATTCAGCCTCTTCGAGGGGGCAACCTCCTTTACATTACATAAATGAACAATTCTTGAATGATTCAAATGAAAAAACCTCCTTTCTATATATAGGATTCTAAGGAGTCACAATATAATCCAGCCGACCTAACAATAATAATATAAAGCCACAAAATTAACAATAGAGGGATTCTATGGGGCACAGTTATAACAATATGGGGGCAATAGGGGCACAAAAATATTAATAAGGGGTATAACTACAATAGTAATGGGGTAATCACTAGTATTATAGGGACCCAACATGCCCCTCTCCTACAAAAAAGTGTTGTCCTCAACTCTTGAGTAGTTCTGGATACTTCTGCATAAAATTCTCATCCTCCCATGTGGAATCTTTAGCGGATAAGTTCTTCCACTTGATAAGATACTCTGAAATTGATCGATTTCGCAGCTGTCGAGTTCTTTTTTCTGTGACTGCTTCCGATTCTAATATAATTTTTCCTTCCTCGTCAAGTTCTGGCAATAGAAAAGATAGATCAACGCCTTAGAATTCAGCCTCTTCGAGGGGGCAACCTCCTTTACATTACATAAATGAACAATTCTTGGATGATTCAAATGACAAAACCTCCTTTCTATATATAGGAGTCTAGGGAGTCACAATATAATCCAGCCGACCTAACAATAATAATATAAAGCCACAAAAATAACAATAGAGGGATTCTATGGGGCACAGTAATAACAATATGGGGGAAACAGGGGCACAACAATATTAATAAGGGGTATAACTACAATAGTAATGGGGTAATCACTAGTATTATAGGGACCCAACATGCCCCTCTCCTACAAAAAAGTGTTGTCCTCAACGCTTGAGTAGTTCTGGATACTTCTGCATAAAATTCTCATCCTCCCATGTGGAATCTTCAGCGGATAAGTTCTTCCACTTGATAAGATACTTTGAAATTGATCGATTTCGCAGCTGTCGAGTTCTTGTTTCTGTGACTGCTTCCGGTTCTAATATAATTTTTCCTTCCTCGTCATGTTCTGGCAATAGAAAAGATAGAAAAGATAGATCAACACCTTAGAATTTAGCCTCTTCGAGGGGGAAACCTCCTTTACATTACATAAATGAACAATTCTTGGATGATTCAAATGACAAAACCTCCTTTCTCTATATAGCAGTCTAAGGAGTCACAATATAATCCAGCCGACCTAACAATAATAATATAAAGCCACAAAAATAACAATAGAGGGATTCTATGGGGCACAATAATAACAATATGGGGGCAATAGGGGCACAACAATATTAATAAGGGGTATAGCTACAATAGTAATGGGGTAATCACTAGTATTATAGGGACCCAACATGCCCCTCTCCTACAAAAAAGTGTTGTCCTCAACGCTTGAGTAGTTCTGGATACTTCATCATAAAATTCTCATCCTCCCATGTGGAATCTTCAACGGATAAGTTCTTCCACTTGATAAGATACTCTGAAATTGATCGATTTCGGAGCTGTCGAGTTCTTGTTTCTGTGACTGCTTCCAGTTCTAATATAATTTTTCCTTCCTCGTCAAGTTCTGGCAATATTGTTTTGCACATTATTGAGATCGAAGAATTGCTCCATATGTAATATCCATGTGGCGGGATCCTTGCCATTAAACTTCCTCATATCGATTTTTGGAACACGGTGAGTCTTTGATCCAACATTAGATTCTATGGAATCATGATTAACATTTCTTTTGTTCTCATCATGAGTTTCCTTTAGTACCCTTTCACCCTTAGTGACCATTTCTTGTAGCAACTTATTCATATTTATCTTCAATTCTTCCATCTTATCATCCATGCCATCAATTTTAGCATCCATTCCATTCACCTTAGCTTCCATGCCATCCATCTTAGCTTCTACACCTTTCTTTAAACCATCCATCTTAGCTTCTACATCTTTCCTTAAACCATCCATTTTAGATTCTGTTGCTTTTTGTGCAAGTGACACTCGTTACACTTGTTCTTGTAATTTTGATATATCATATAGCATTTCTTCTTCTTCTTCATGAGTCATGCTAGAGCTTTCAGGTTCCTTACTATATGTTTGAATTTTCTTTCCTCGGGGCATAATAATTCTCTATTATTCCCTTTGAATTCCTTCAAAATAAATTTTCAAACCAAGCTTAAGCAAAATTTTAAGAAAATCTACACACCTTTTTTCACTTTGTAGGAGCTCAATATTGCCTCTGATGTATCTTTGTACTTTTCAATCATCTAGTTCTAAATTTGTGACCTGTAGTAGCCCTCTGTGTCCTCCTTCCAATGCCACAAGTCTGACCCAAATTGGATTCTCCAAGGAAGAGTTATGTGAAATCTCCCACAGTGACTTGATTATAGACTAGTTCAGTAGAGCGAACTTGTACGATGTGCCATGAGTCACTATTTCAACCTTTGGATCTGAACAATGCATACAAGAAACTACAGTTTGTCCTCTTTCTGTACCTTCTGATGAATTTTCAATCCGATCCCCAGAGAGAAAGTTATGACGATTTTCCCCAGGTCACTTGTTTTGAATGTAATTTAGGAGTCTGCAAAAAGACCAAATTCCTCAAATCATATATCCCCAAATAGCGCGCGAAAAGTTCTGAAATTTGGACCCAAACTTCAACGCGATTTCTTCTCAAATGGGTTTTTTTTCGACTTCTGAAACGTCACAGAAAAAAAGTTACAGTGAAAATGCCACGATGACCTGTTTGGAGCAGCGAAACCCTAGAATCCAAAGCTCCGATACCAAATGTTATGAAACCAGCTCAAGAAAAGATAGAAAAGATAGATCAACACCTTAGAATTCAGCCTCTTCGAGGGGGCAACCTCCTTTAAATTACATAAATGAACAATTCTTGGATGATTCAAATGAAAAAACCTCCTTTCTATAGGAGTCTAAGGAGTCACAATATAATCCAGCCGACTTAACAATAATAATATAAAGCCACAAAAATAACAATAGAGGGATTCTATGGGGCATAGTAATAACAATATGGGGGAAATAGGGGCACAACAATATTAATAAGGGGTATAACTACAATAGTAATGGGGTAATCACTAGTATTATAGGGACCCAACAGAACCCCTACCATCAAATGATCCATGACCTAATGGAATGCAGCTGATCGGATGAGACACCTAAAATTCAAGCAAAAAGAGAATTTTAATCACTGATAGAGGGATGAAGATACCGACACTAACACTCATGACTGATACAAATGGCATGATAAAATAAATTTATGGATAATGTACAGTCAACAAGATATGAAACTATGCCAACAAGTAATCACATTTAGGGAAGAGTGACATTTTTGGTCTAGGACTACCATCAGTGACTAATTTTTTTGCTTGAATTGGAGGAATGATAAAAAATTTATGTGTGGGACACCTAAAATTAATATGAAAAGAGCAATTTTGATCACTGATGGCAGTACGCAAATACTGACTATAACAGATATTTCTATGATTCAATAGAAACTGTGATATCATGTAAGGTTCCTTGTGGTCTTACCACCGAACAGTCAGCAAGTTATAATAAAGTGGTGGTTGGTTCTAAGGCTGTAACACCAAGTGCTTGACAAGATTTTGTTGTTAATATGTTAATGGAAGCTCCTAGGTCAACTACTGTATTTGGAAAAGAATGGCCATATATATGAACTGTTACTATGAGGCTTACATGATTTCCGTACTTTATTAGAGTTTCCTCTCCCAAGAGTAGATCGGATAAGGTTCCTAAAACATGGATAGTGGGTGAGGTTTTTACATTCCTCATAGGCTTCCTTACACACAATTCTTTGATCGTTTTGGCATATATGGGAATGTCTTGAATATCTTGGAGGAGAGGAATCTTAATACACAAATTTTTTAGTTCCAATACAAGATCAAAATCAGGCTAGGCGATCGGTTTAGGTATCGTTAGCATTTTGGGGAATGGAGGAGAAGTGACTATAAGTTTTGCAAGGTCATCATGCTGATCTGTTTCTTCCCCTTGCTTTGATTTAGTATTATTTACAAATGGTGGAACATGTACAGGTGGAGTTACATTTTCAATTGAAGGTTGGTCTGTGTTTTCCTCGGGGGTAATGACATGTCCTAACCTCAATTTGAGCTCATTAAATTCTTTCTGCTCAATCTCATACTCTAGGTTTTCAATAATCTGTACCAACTGGATTAGTCTGTTATTAGGATTCGGGTTTGGTTGAGCTGGTAACTGTGGCCGCAGAAGAGGTTGAGAATTCTGTTGTAATGAATAAGGAGCTCACAGTGTGGGTTGAGGCTGAGGGCCTGTCCCCATAGGTACATTAGATATCCCCAGAGGTTGATGCCAATTTGTAGACCAATTCAGATTTTGAGAGGTGGATGCATGCCACTGGGATTGATAGGGATTGCCTTGCCAAACAGAAGTAAAAGGAGATTTCGGCCAGCAATTTCTTGGAAAAGATTGTGCTGGCTAGGATGTCATAGGGAATGGTAGGCTTTGCGAGTTTGGGTTGGGTTATTAGCCTTGCCAGGCTACCCGAAGGTTCTGTTTTTTATTAAACTATGAGGAAGGAAAGAATCGGGATGCGTCTTGTGACATACCTGTAGGTTTAGCTTGCCATTATCGACACTGGTTCATCAGATATACCAGTTCTATTTCTTCCTCTGTTTCTTTTAATACTGCTTTTAGCATGGGTAATAATGGGCATTGTTCAATGTCATGATGTTTAGTACAGATGGCACAAGTCTAAACCATGTCTATCAGGCATTCCTGTTGGCTGTGATTCTTTCAACAGCATGGGTAGAAGATGACCAAATTTTGTTTTGATAAAGAATGTTTTTATTTAGCCTATAGGACATTTAGCTGTGTTGTAAGAGTGCCCAGGATGTTCATCTTAAAATCTTCTAGGAGGTTGTCGATCTCCATCCGTGTTACACCTTCACTATGTGGTTTGCTTCCTATGCTCATTGGATCTTAGCTAGCTACTCCTGTATGTGTGCTTCCCCACAAACACCTGATACACAGATGAATAATTTCGTCATGATATTCCTAAGAAATATCTTCTTTTCCCATTAAGTTTATAGTTTCTACCCATTCCTCTTTCATTCCTTTAATCAAGATAGCTCTTAGGACTTCTTTTGGTAGGGTAGTGTGTGGAGACCTCTGCAAATTATAATTATATCGTTCTACATATTCTTCTAGTGTTTCATTATCTTTTGCAGTCATCTTAAAAATCTCATCTTCCAATTCCCTAGTTTTACAAAAGTCTTGGTATCTTCTAAGGAATGAGGTTTTCATTTCGTCCCAAGAGTTGATGGTTCGCCCACCTAGACCCATAAACCATCTCAAAGCTACCCCTTTCAGAGTGGAAGGGAACAATTTCAGCTTTTGGGGATCGGTGGTATATTCATACCCTCTACAGAGGACATCAAACTCAAATAGGAAAGCATCAGGATCCTCTGTGATCATCCCATGGAAGGTTGGGATGCTCTACAGAGGAATAGCTTGCATAGGGGCATTGGCCACCTGGTTGACTATGGGGTACTCTAATGTCGAGATTTGATCTTGGGGTGGCTGATCTTGCATTTGATCAAAGATATGCCAATAATATTTGGGGATTTCAAGGGGTTCTTCTAGAGTAAGCAGAGAGTTAGAAACCTGAGCTCGGTTTACAACAACTCCTAGGTTTGGAATCTTAGGAGATCCTTGTTTAAACATTTTTGGTCCTGCTTTAGTAGCCCCACTAGTTTCTCCTTTTCCTTCTCTTAAGTTACAAAATTTTCCCTCTTGTATAGGATCAGAGTGTAAACTTATTGTAGCTTGAAAACTCTATTTCGATCCTCTTACTTGGCTTTGAATCTCAGCATGAGTCACAGATGGTGAGCCTACTACTTCAAGGATAGCAGTAGAACTTTTTCCAGGTATAGCTTGGAATCCTACCGATGCTTGAGACTCTTCCCTTCTTATTATTTCTTCTATAAAGGTCGTTCTCCCAAGGTTCACTAATCCTTTGGGTTTTGTTGGTTTTGGTGGAGGATTATACTCTTTTTCTATTTTTTTATTTCTAGTCATTCATAAAAACAAATACCTATTTAACCTCTAAGGTTTTGTTGTAAATCGGGAAGGTAAGCAAGCACTTTACTTGCTAGGTATGTAGGTTCTTAATTTCCATTTTTAAAACCCAGTTCTCCTACAAAAAAGAAATAAAAACAATCACTTGAAACACTCTCCCTAGAAATGGTGCCAAAATGTTGGCTCACTAAGATGTCTTTTTACAGGAAATCTTAATCCCTACATTAGTTGTATACCCAAGGTAAGTATTTTTATCTCAAGAGTGCCAACATAGTATGTGCAATGAATCTAGAGGTTATCTAATGATGAAGCATTGCAATCGCTAAAGGCTAATTCTCCAATTCAATTCACACAATTCTGAAAAGAACTATCTATGGAAGAAATAATCTCAACACACTCTACAATTCTATGCAACTTGTTCTGAAATCAATTGAAACTGAATGCAAATAATAATTACACTTAAAATTGTTAAAATAATCTTATGTAAAGAAACTATGACTATTGATCAACATTGTTAATCTATAACAACCCAAATCAATCTGCATTACTCAATTGAACAACAATCGGTAATTGAACAACAAATAGCGATAAAGGATTCCTAAATGGCAAACGTTCTATATTGCAATATGTAGAAGTTAATCAGTCTTGTCTTCCAAGATCTATGATAACAACTATTGAAATTAACAACAATCTACTATCAACACGAATTCACTCATTCTAATCAAAGCACTACTTAAGTATATCTCACAAATGCACTCTAAATCTAATTGAACAGTGGTATAAATCAATATCACAAATCTTCATGATAAATGAAATAACTGAACATTAAATCAATTGCAAATACTGAGTATAAACTATAAAACAAAGGAGTAGTGTAACTTCTTGTGACTGGGCCCAGAGTCGCCAGAAGCCTCTGCTTAATAAAAACTCAGAATACGAAGATGTATCAAATGCAACCTTCTTTCATTAATTTCAAGTAACAACTGACAGAGTCATTGATATAACAACATATATGTTTCAAAAAGAATAATTACAAATTATCAAAAGTCTAAACTGTATCTAATTGCCTTTCAACCCTATATATAACATAAAAGAGAAACTGGATAAAAGCGAATCCTCAGGATCAGGGGATCCTGAGGATTTCGCAATATAAAATCTGATCATGTGATAAAATAGGAATGTTCAAATTGATATTCCACTTCCTTGTTTGCCCAAGACATTGTGGCTTTTCCCTTTTATGGCCTCGTGATGTTCTACCAACTGAACAACTTTTGCCCAATCTGTATCTCTGCATACAAAGATAGCAAAAAAACAGATCTTCATACTAGATTTTCCTATTCTATCACCAAATAGTTTCATCCAATGTTAACCAATATTTTCCTCATTTTAATCTATAAATGGAGATAATTGTCTAATGATGAATGATAAATGAAGCATTTTATGAAGAGAAATCATACCTTTTTCCTGCCCCAACATATATATATATATATATATATATATATATATATATAGATAGAGAGAGAGAGAGAGAGAGAGAGAGAGAGAGAGTAACCATGTTATACCTTCATAATAATGGATTATGAAAGAAGACAAAATTAAATAAGTACGATATACATAAAAAACAAATAAGTCAAATGTGCTATAAATTTCCACTATCTACTTACATCTCATTTTCTTATTCTACCTTTCCCCAATTGGTGCTCCCCATCAAAATTGTCAACGAAGTTGACATCCCAAATGTGATCCAATACATTAATATTTTTTTCTTTTTCATCACTATATTGATGAATATAAGCCATGGTTTGATACACCATATATCTCTCTACCATAGAACCCTCAAGACGTGCTATTTTTTTTACCAAAGCCTTCAGTGGTTTCAAGTTCCTCTCAACCATCCACATTGATCTTGTGTGTATAGTTCCACACTTTTCAATATCCTCTACTTGGTGTATGAGGTATTTTTCTTGTGCATTGAAAAATGATGTAGGTAGATACTTTTTCATTTCATGCATTAGATGAGGAATTTGTTTTCTCCAGTACTTTGTATATTGTTTATTGATTTCTTTAGATGACAACCATCTACAAATGAAGCAAGAAGATCATAGGTTTCAACAAAAACCTAATAATATCATACATGATGACAAGAAAAGCACATGCAGTGAAAAATATGTGACACAACAACTTATTGAAAAAATCACACTTTTAACATAAATATCTACTTACCTCATGTATTTTCCAAAGATCATATATAACTTGTTTGACATTTTTGTCAAAGTTTTCTAGGAGAGATAAAGGTAGAACATATTGTAACAAAATAATGATCGATTATTATTTTTTCCCAAATTAGTAAACAGAAAAAAACTAATTAACAAGATGTTTCACCAATGTATAAAATATATATACACCAAAATAATTACCATAATGAACGTATGCCAATCATGAGTTTCTACCCCACCTAATTCAACTTTCTTTGTTAGAATATTCCTTATGTTTGAAGAAAATCTAGTTGGATATTTTTTTTATTTAAATAACCTCTTTAACATGCTTGCTTTTCTACTCTATTAATAACAATGGAAGGGTTCTTATATTTTGGTTGTCTCCATCATTATTTGAATGAATCACACTTTGCAATGCATGGTCAGCCTCCTTAATGTCATTACGAATCTTGAATTGTTTTTCTTTATCTCTCCTTCAATTGAAGATTCACCATAATGTCTCTGTTACACGTTTCCCGATGTGCATTGTATCAAACAAGTGAACAATTTCTAGGTGCTCATAGTAGGGGACTTTATTGAATTTCTCATGATAACTTTTCATTCCCTATGGAAGTGCCATGTTATTAATTCCTTCAGACCTAAAACATGAATAATAGATAAAGATATTATAACAAAAATATAACCTATCAATTAGTACACTGAATAAAATGTCATAAAAAGATAAAATAATCCAAACATATAATGTATATTGATACATAGACAATTCGATCCATACCTTGGGAGACTCTATTATATGCAACTTCTATGCATGAGGTGTCATTGTCCACGGTCTTATTCCAATCTCTTCTTTTCCATTGAAAATATTTTTTTAGTACTTCGGTACCTATGGTTCTTACAAAGGAAGTGCCTATAATCATCAAACATCTCCTGCTAAGCTTCTTGAATGACGATATTTAGTTTGAGGACCATAAATTGGACACGAAAATTTTCCCTTTGATTGAAGACCTTTAAGAGATGAAATATTTTTTATATCAATTATTTCAAGTATGTAAAATGAAGGTCAAACTATTTAAAAAACATACTTGAAATGAAATTTCATTAAATTAAACATTATTAAAGTGCAAGGTAATGTTATAACATACCACAAGAATGTGTTATCCCTGGGGCATCATGAATTGTACATATGAGCATTGCATAGAATTCAAATTCCCTTTGTCCAACTACTAGTCTAGAGATATAATACATAGTGATATCACTCCATAACTCCACTAATTCATCAATAAGAGGATCAATATATACATTCAAATATTTGACCTGGTACTTACCTGATTGATTGAACATACAATACATAATTACAACATATATGAGTAAATAATTTTTTTTATAAGACATAATTATAAGGAATAATTGAACATATATGAGTAAAATAACAAAAAAAAATATAGGACATAATTATGAAACAAACAAGAAAAATGAGATGGTATTGTACTAAAAAAATATATTGTAAACAAACTAATACCTCGAACAATCATTGTCAACATTACGTTCTCCCTCTTTATTGACTTCCACTGAGGAATGCTATTGTTGATAACAAAAATGGGCCACACTGTGTAACTAGACTTGGCCTCTCCAATAATAAAGTTATTAACTTGTCTAGTTTCTCCTTTCCCCCTCCTATCTTTAGGCTTTTGGAGAAAGGATTAAATTTTCCCTTGCTCCTAGGAAAATTTGAGTAAATGATATTATGTGTGATATTGAATTCTGGATAAAAGACTTACCAGATAATGCTAAAGAAATTATTAGGCAAGACTGCACTGTTATTCTTAGGAAAGCTAAACCTCCTAAGAATAACATCAGCAAGGATGAGTTTGATTCCCTCAAGTATTTGAACCAGAACCAAGACATTGTTGTCTTGAGGGCTGATAAAGGTGGAGTTGTCTCTATCCTTGACAAGGTTGGTTATCGTATGAAGATGTTGGATCACCTAGAGAACATTGGTTGTTATAGAAAGCTTGACAAAAATCCTTTGAAAAGTATTTCTAGTGAAATTGCTCATGCCATCAAATCTAGTAGCTCAGTTGGTTCTTTTAGCCACAAGATTATTGAGAGTAGCCCCATCTCTCCTAGGATCTATGGACTTCCAAAAATCCATAAGGAGGGAGTCCCCCTTAGACCCATTGTCAACACCATAGGTTGGCCAACCTACCTTCTAGCTAAATATTTGGCTTCAAAGCTTAAACCCCTTGTTGGCCAAACAAAGTCTTTTGTCAAAGACTCCTCATCATTTGTCAAGGAGTTAATGGATATGAAATTTGATCCCGGAGATAGTTTTGTTAGCTTTGATGTAGTCTCTCTATACATGAGCATCCCTATCAAGGGTGCCATGGATTTCATCTTCTACCTTACTGATCCTGACACTGCAAAATTAGTTGAGATCTACCTCACTTTGACTTTTTTCTATTTCGAGGGTGTATTCTATGAACAAATGTGTGGTGTGGCCATGGGGTCCACCCTGTCCCCCATTGTCGATAACCTGTTTATGGAAGACTTTGAATCCAAAGCTTTAGCCTCAGCTATTTTTAAACTTAATCTTTGGAAACGATTTGTAGATGACACTTGCACCATTTGGCAGCATGGTCAGGATAAGTTAGATCTCTTCTTCGAGCATCTTAATAATCAATAACTCCATAAAGTTCACCATGGAGAAGAAAGTTAATGGATGCCTGCCTTTCCTGGACATCCTCATTTCTAAGGAAGATGATGGCTCATTCTCCCATCAATTTTTTCAAAAGAAGACTCATACTGAGCAATATATTCATGCTAGTTCCCATCATTTTCCTACTCAAAAGTTAGGCGTTCTCTGCACTTTAGCTACTCGTGCTAACAGGGTTTCTGATGGGGACCATTTTCCCAAGGATAAATCCCATCCCTTGAAGTTTTTTTCCAATAATTTTTATAGTAGGCAACAGGGTCTTGAGGCTTTTCTCAAAGCTGACAAGAGTTCCAAAGCTAAAAAAGACCCTGGCGATCGTATCTTTGGCATTCACCTCCCCTTTATCTAAGGGACGGCCGACAGGATTGTGAGAATCCTTAAGAAGAATAATATTCCATCAACCTTTAGACCCCTTAACACCATTAGGATTCCTTAAAGTCGGTAAAGGACCCGGTGGAATCGAAAGATATGAAAGGTCTTTATATCATCCCATGTTCCTGTGGAACATCTTACATTGGTCAAAAAGGGTAGTCTATTAATCAAAGGATTAAGGAGCACATTGTTGATATTAAGCACAATAGAACTCACTCTTCAACCTTAGCAGAGCATGTAGAGAAGACTAAACATCATATTTGCATTGAGGAGGCTAAGTTCATTGCGAAGGTTTCTCATTTCCATCACCATAAATTTAGGGAAGCCATAGAAATTGAGAAGAGGCCTAGTAATCTTAATAGGGATGACGGATGGAAGATTAGTATTTGTTGGGCTCCTGCCCTTTCCTCCTATATTCTTTCCCTATCTTGTCTGATTCCTTTTCTATTTCACTTTTCTTGTTCCCATTTCTACTTTTTTGGGTCTCCTTCTCCTTAGGTTAAGGTATTTCTCTCATATATATATATATATATATATATATATATATATATATATATATATATATATATATATATATATATATATATATATATATATATATATATATAATTTTTGTTTTATTTGAATATATTTAAATTCATCATTTTTATGGTTTTAATACATATATTTATTTATTAAAGAATGTTAAAAAAAAATTGTTTATTTTACCACTATGTTAGTTTTTAGATTAGTTAAAATATATCTAATTGATAATATACCTATTAGCAATTATTATTCTACCCTTTGACTATTAGTTTAAATTCCATTAATAATATCTATTATTTGACTCATAGTTTACTTATATTAAAATTAAAAATAAAATAAAATAACATAATAGTAATAATAATAATAAATAGTAATAATTTTTTTTCCCAATCTAACAAACTAAAAATTCCTTCTCATTTTTCTAGGTTTTCCTCGCTAAGTCAAACATAGCCATTTTTATAGTCGTTTCCTTTTAGTTGTTAGAAGGCCCATCTCCCTATTTAACCTACAACTATGATCTGATTCTTCATCTTGTCCTGATGATGAACCACATAGGTTGGTTCGAAACATGTCAACCAAATTATTCTGATGGGATTTCTTCCGAAAATTCTTTTTATTCAAAATATGGATCACAAAAGCCTAAATTTGGATTGACATTGTCAGCTGCTAATGAAAGCCTAAGATTACAAGGTTCTATTTTAAACTTGGTCAGTTTTCCTCTATATTCCTAAATGTAGATCCATCTGGAGGCATTCGAAGAACACTATGTTCACGTCTATTCCTTTCATGGTAATCCATAATTTTTTCTATGCTTTTGCACTAGAAAAATTGTCATAGACGTGGAATTATGGGAATATAACAAATAACCTTGTGAGGCACCCTTTTTGTTACTTTATCAGTTTGATATCTACTCTAATCACATTTTGGGCATTTTTCTTTCAATGCATTTTCTTTATAATAGAGAATATCATAATTTTGGCGTGCATGAATAACTTGATACTCCACTCTAGTATCTTTCCTAACAAAATGTAAATATCAGTATGTACGAGGCAAAATATTTGATAGTGGTAACATAAATTCACCTACTAATCTACAATTAAATATATATATATATATATATATATATATATATATGTTCGTTAACGTGCTAAAGAATATAAATCCTACATATTGCATCCAAATGTTATAAATTAATGAAATTATGTCGATCAACATATTAACATTGAAAACAACGGAAACAATAATTGCTTTATCATGTATATACTAATAAATGTCACAAAATATATTACATACCTTAGGAGTTGGGTCACACATGCGTTGGAAAAACCATTCCTCACCTATAAGTTGACCAACAACAATAGATAAGAGAGAAGAGATGTTTTTAAGCCTTCATAAAGAGGTTTAGATGCCATCTCAAATACAGGTAAATCAAAAGCATGGTCATCATACTGGTTGTCATCATCATCCATTCCAACATTATTAAATGTCTCCTAGATCAATCTGTTTGTCCCATCTTCAATTATGTTACCAACATCCTTATGTTCTTCTATAGGATCATTATTTTGATCCTCAATATTAATCGCTTCATCTTGGCTTGAGGAGGCTTAGTCCGAGGTTCAGAGTTAGTTGTGCAAGCCAACAAAACCCTACACTACCAACCGTTTTGGCAACAACTTGCGTAGCATAGGTCGCAGCCTCACACGAGGCAGTATTGGGGGATGTTAGAACCATATTTTTGCATCTAGAGGGTTATTTGATGTGCTTTCTGTAGATCTAGGGCTTTACCTTGGCCCTCGCGAACCGTAACCCTTGAAACCCAAAACTTATAGTAATTAACATTTAATAGAGTTATGTCCTTCATCGATTGCACCAAACATGCATAACATCATAGAAATAAATAGGTCTACATTTTCATGAATTCATTAAGTAATTTTCCTTATTAATTGCATTCAAGAGATATATAGTTAATTAAGAGATAAGACAATAATACACAGATGCATAGATAGTTCTTCAAAATAAGTCTTTTATTATGCTACATATCTTCAAATACAACTTCTTCCAACCCTGCGCACAAAGTTGTAGGGGCTCGCGCACTCAACTGCAGACTTACCAAGGTCTCCACGCACACTGTTGTAGGAGCCTTTTCCTTCGCCCAAGTAAAGAATAGATAAAATCATACCCAAATCGTGCACTATTCTTGCTTAGATATCTTATGACTCTTCTATGACTTTCTTTCATATTCTTCTTCATTACAATACCATGGTTCGCGAACCATAGGTGGATCTCAAAAAAACTTGACTTTAACAAACTAAGGGTATTTGACCTTCCTAAATCACCTCTGACTCCTATTGACATGCGCTACTTTCGCTCTGCTCCTCAAAATGTGGAGACATTAGAATAAATTTAACAAAACTTAACAAAATTTGACCTATGGGACCTCATCCGAATAGAAACCCAACCCAAAGTTGTGACTCACCCTGAGTCACTCTACTGGGGTTTCCCGAACCTTTGCTTAGAGGCGCTAAATTCTATCTTCAACGTGTGAAGATCTGTTGTTCCCTGAGTGGTGGCTTGGCAAACTTCTTCAACCAATTTATTCATCGTTTGACCTTCAATTGCAAGGCCCATGGTTCTCTATGTCTGCTAAAGAGATTTTAATTTTCTCTGGATGGTCTGGGATAGCTAGCTTGCTTTGTCATCCCATGGCCGCGTCCTTGAGGAAATGATAGAGACCTTCCAATGCAACTCGTCAATCTGGGTCTGTATGAATTTCACTTCTTGGAGTCCGATGGGCCTTTGCACATGTGCTAAGGTTCGTGCTATCACCCTGATCTCATCAAACTACAGCTGCTTTTTGCAAATGTCATCTTTGATCATCTGCAAGTGTGGGTCCTCATGTAATGAGGTCCACATCTACATTGTCTGCTCAAATAATTTGTTTCATCCCTTGACTGCAGTGACCATAGTTGTCATATATTATTTAATGGCAACCTCGGACTGCTCTCTGACTTTCGGAGGTGTGGTTGGCTGTAGCTTCAGTTGAAGCTCTGAAATCTACAACTACAAATCAAATTGTACCTTTCCAATTTACTCCTTGGATGCCTTCACTGCAGCAACTAACTTATGAATTGTCTGCACAGAGGCCACCTCGACCGAAATTTGGAGCTCAGGGAGCTTGATGCATACTTTTGTAAGGGTTGTGTCTAGCTGCTAATTTCACTGCATCACCTATTCACGGCCTTGTAGGGCCTACACTTCCTTCACAAAAATCTATTGATGATTAGTCTCTACCTCTTCAATAATTAGAATAGCTCATTTCTCCTGGACACGGAGCTCATCTGAAATTCCTTGGTGCAGCTCATGCAAGGGTTTCTCCAGACATGGTTCTCATCTGAAATTCCTTGGTGCAGCTCATGCAAGGTCTAGATAGGCAGTGTTGCAAGGTTGATACTTAGAATTTTCCATTACTGCGCGTGCTCCTAGTCTGTGGTTATCTTGAAATGGACAGAGCCCCATGGTAATTTAAATTCTTGGAGCTCGGATGTGATTTTTGTAGTGGTACTAAATTTTGGCACACTCACTTGATTCACTCTTGCTTGCACCACACTCATTTGGATCACTCTTGCCTGGACCCGTAACTCTTTTAGGCCCTGTTGCACTTTGTCCAATACCTTCTTGTATTGGTCCTCTATGTTCCCCGATATATTTTATGTGGTGGAGCATACAACATCGTCAATTTTATAGAGATCCCCCTCTGTGAGGGCCAACGATTCAGTACCCATATTGTCATATTTTTGCCTCTTACGTGGCCCCGCCAAACTACTCTTTTTCCTTTTCTTGATCCTAAAGGGGGGCTCTAAGTCCTCCAATCTGACATAGGTGTCTACGCCCCCTTCCTCTTCATCTGCAGTTTCTATGTCAACATCTATGCATTATGTATGAGGTTCTTCAAGTTCAATAGTGACCTATGATGTTGTTGCTTGCATATCCTTTTCCTTCTGTGTTTCCTTCTCTATCATAGAATCCTTTTCCTTCTTTGATTCTTTCTCTTTCTTAGAAGCCTTATGTGCTTCGTTCTTCTTGTCTTTCATGGCCTCTATTATAGTTGTTGTTTTACCCATTTCTACTTTGGAAGCCTTACTTGTGCCTGCGGCTTTGTGAGATGGGGTGAGCCAATCACTCAGCCATTTGCTAATAACCCCCATAATATCATCCTCCACAACTAAATATGGCAACTTGTGCCATGTTCCTGTGGCATCCTTCTTCACGCGCATGGAAAAATTGTGAAAATGTTCTTTGAAGTCTACTATATTTTTATATTGCACATGTAGGCTAGGTGATAACCATGGTTGTTGGTTGATCACCATCCGACACTCTGACTCAAACAATACCTAGAACATCTTTGTTTCAATGAGACAGTCAGGATACTTCACTGCCCACAGCAAGGAGAATTTTACAGCCTCACATAATTTAGGATCTAGCATTGGGAACTAGTTATCCTCAGGCATCCTCCATGCTACCAGCATGATTAATAATGGTAACCATGCATAGTGGAATGCCTTTCAATCCTCCTAGGTGGTGGGCTCCAGTATTGTAGCAATAATGCTACAACTCCTGGAACTCCCTTCTTTAATTTTATCAACCCGGTAGTTCGTAACAAACTTGGAAGCGACGGTGCTGTATGCACAAGTACTAGCTCTTGCCGCAGCTGTCACTTGGTCAGCTGGCACAAGTCCGCTAGGAGCTTAAGCCAACTTCTATGAGCTCTTAGAAGAAGCTTTTTAATTGATGGATGAAAGCTAACTCGAAGGAAGCTAATCTAATTGCGAAAAGAAACTAAAAGCCAAAAAAGAAACGCAAACACTAATTCTACCAGCTAGTCCTACTGATGCAAAGGAGAGCATGCAAACTACTGAAAGAGATGCCATTACTTTTATGAAGGTAAAATACGTGTGTCTAGACTACCTCTATCTGAAGAAAACATATTTTTGTATTTTTGATTAAGTTATGAGAATTATCATGCATGTGCTTCTAACTAGCTTTTCACTGTGCAGAGGTGGATCAAGGAGGAGAAATGCTTGGGAAAGGTTGGGAAGGTTCAGAGAGGGTCTAAGGGGTCCCTAACACCCTTCCAAAGAGTCTCACAAAGTTTGGCTGCCAAGGAACCGTGTTTATGAGCTTCTACAGGAAGTCTGCAGGGGTTCTACAGGATGTTCTGGGATTTCTACAGGATGTTCTGTAATGGAATTTCGGAGCATGGGTGAGTGAGGTAAGGTGCATGAATGGATAGGGAGGCAGGGTAGGGGCTTGAAATGACCCAAGGACTGATGGATAGAGTTGATGAGAGGGTGTGGAAGTCTAGCTTGCATCAAAGAAGGTTTAGGCAATGGAAAAGCAAGAAGGTAGGGTTACTTGGCAAAAGAGCAGATGGGAGATGAGCAAACAGACTTGGTGATGGAGGAGCTGATCTGGACGAGGCTCAGATGAACGAGGAGGTGATGAAGGTGCCCTGCATAGTGTTTACCGCATCAAACCAACTACGTCTTGCATACAAGAAAAATATCAGATGATCTATCTAACAGTTTAATGAAATCAGTGAACAACAACTTTATTCATGACAAGAATCACGTACAGCATGTGAACAGAACATTATCAAAGAGATATAAATGCATGACTAAATCCAAACACTCTATTCTAAACATAAAAGGCTACTTTAACCATCAAAAGAAATCTAAGTAACAAAGAAATATCTAAATTTAAAGAGCAGATTTTATTTTAAGAACGCAGCAAAACACATAAAGATAAACAAAGGAGGTACTGGGCGCTTGAGAGATTTAGAGATGGTGCAAAGCTGGATTCATCTTTATTGATCAAGAAATGAAGAGTTACATCAAAACTGTCCACAAGAAGGACTTGAAAATGAGCTGAAAGCAAAGCTAATCTATTGCATAAAAATCGAACTACAAACTAGCTAACTCTTGGCTACAAAATGACTAACCACTAGCTACTATCTACTGGCTAACTAGCTAATATCCACTGGCTAACCAAAATGAGGCCCTAAGCCTTCTTATTTATACAATTTGAGGACCCAACAGTCCTCCTAAAATTTAGGGACTCGTCTGCCCAAGACTTGTAGTTAACAACAATCCTACTTGACTTGCTTGGCTGCCCTTGTGTTGATTGATTCGGTGGCCCTTGAACTCCGAGCTGATGGTGGAGAATTCGAGGTAAGGGCCCATAAATGAAGGTGACACCTTCCTACAAATCCTCTCCCTTGTCTTCCCACGAATTTGGCTGCCAAGTGCTCATTAAGACCTTCAATTTTGACTCCAAATTGACCAAAAAGGCTACACAAAGCACACATTAGACTTGTTGGCATAATGACTAACCCAATTCACTCTATTAGCATAAATATAATTAAAAACATGCAATAAACTAATGAGAATGGTGGATTAAGTCAAATTAGGAGGTTGAATGAGCCCAAATAATTATCCATTTTTGGGGCTCATCATCACCCCCCTACTGAAAGTGTTGCTCATCCTCTGAGCAACCAATCTCTCTCCTCATCTTTGATGGCCCTGGTGGCTTCTTTGGCTAACATCTCAGCCGATTTCTCCTTTGGCTTCCCTCTTTTCAAACTTCCTGTAGAAACAGTTCTCTGTCTTCTTGTAGAAACAATCTGCTAACTTCCTGTAGAAACAGTCTGCTAACAGTTCTCTGTCTTCCTGTAGAAACAGTCGGCACTGTCTTAGCCTGCTTGGTTGAGGGTGCTTTTCCTTTCAGCTTGGCTGTGGTAGCCTTCATCTTCTCCCCCTTTCTGCTCTTCTTCCTCACTGTTAGAAGGACTGATATCATAGGTGAGGGCTTTTATGTCACTTTCTGCTATCAAGTCCCTGAAGACTTCCCAATTTTCTTTCTACCTGCATGGTGTTGACCAAAAGATTTATTATTAGGATCATATTCAGCAATGGAAGAAGCATGCAAATTCCCCTCTGGTGTATTCTTTCTTTTCTTTCTGGCAGCTTGTTTGAGGAAGGGCAATACCTGTGGGAGCAACACCATTATCATCGACTTTGTAAATTCATGTCCCATGGAATCTGAATCTACCTTGCCTAAATTTCCATCCAGTGATTGGGTGGTATCACATTGTCTATTCTGTTCTGAGGAACTCAAACTACACTCATTAGAAAGTATCTGACCTTTCCCAGATATCTCAGGGACAGACTGTAAAGGAATAACACTAGCTTGAGGAATAAACTGATTATATTTCTCAACTTTCAGCTGTCCCTCATCATCCTTTCTGTCTTGGAATACTTCTTCACAATCTCCAATAGAGGACTCAAGCATGGAACCATCCTGTAATTTATCCAGTAGTGTGCATTGCTGTGGGCAATATGACTCTACACGAACAACCTTCTGTTTCTCAAGCCCGAAGCGTTTCCTTCTTATTGATCCTTCTATTGTTGTAGTCGGTAGTTTCTGATTGCAGAGTGTCTCCATTCAGATGAATGTCTTCAATGTTCTGATTTGCTGTCCCATCTTCATTTGCAACAAGTTCACGGAATAAGCGTTGAACCAATGGATTTGTAAATCCAAAAAGCTCAACACCGTCAATTATCGAGAACTGATCTGTATGAAACTTTTGAATTCGCATGTTATCTTTCTTCTGGATTTTTTCAGGCAATGGTAGGAGTTTCCCCGTGGCACGAAATCCCTTTGTCACAAACACAGGCCCTTTGGCACCTTCCTGAATCTCCATTTCATATATGTGTCCAGCATAATTGCACAGAGCTTGAAATTTTCCAAAACTCCCGAGTTTTCTTTCTGCAGGGTTGTTTTCTGCGTTTCCTGTAGACGACTTCCTGTAGAAGCGCCTGTAGAGTGCGACAAGCGGGAATTTTTTTAGGAACTGTAGAGATCTCGAGAAAAAAAGGCAGAAATCTTGTAGAGCACCATCGGTTAACTGATCTGGAAATGGTGGACATTGACTGCAGTTGAATGGTGAGAGTTTCAGCCGAGCATTTTTTTTTAATTACGGCATGATTTGTGGTGAGGGAGTGAAGTGGCCAAATGTACGTGGCCACATGCAACTAGAAGTGTTGTTCCTGAACTCTGTGTTTTCCCCCTGTAATCACTGCCGTGAATTGAACTGAAGTTTGAACAACCAACACTCCTTGTTGCTTTAATTTTCACGTAAGTTAGCTATCCACGTGTACTGCGTGGCTGCCGGCTGAGTGCTAGAGAAGACAATCAGCTTAACCTTGCTAATTCATGGCTTAATCCCACCATTCCATTAACTCATGCAGTTTTTAAATTAAATTTGTGCAATAGAGGAATGAGTTTCAGTCACATACCTCGAAGTTGAATGGCTGCCGTGAAGCTTTTTGCTGCTGCATGCTTGGATCCTCTGATTGCATGAGGGCTGGGCTGATGATTTTTGATTTCTTTTCCTTGTGCAGGTGTCCTCTGGCCGGATCTGAGCTGCATGCAATTGTTTCCACGTTCAGATCTGCACCTTCAAGCTGCTGTTGCTGCATGGTCACAAAACTAGAACTTGTTTTCGCCATTGCTCTCAAACGGTAAACCAGATTGATCTAAATCTTGGTGAGCATGTTCCTATCATCATTATGCATCTCCCATAGCAAAATCGTGATCAATGGATGCACGGATTTCGAGAAAAATGGAAAATAGCTGAAGATTTCAGAGATCGATTTCTCGGAAACCGTTCATCGGAATCGGCTGAAACTGCTTGGGTAGGTTACTATCACCCATGTGCATCTCCCCATGAAACAGGTTTTAAAATGGATGCACGGATATGAAGAAATCGCAAAAATGGCTGATGGTGATGGAGGCTGATTTCTTGGGAACCATGCATCGGAACTTCATGAAACTGCTCAGGCATGTTGTCATCAACCTTGTACAATTCCCCAAAAAATGGTTTGTCAAATGGATGCATGGTTTTCAAGTTATGGCAAAAACAAATTCTGTTCTATGTGTTTTTGCTTCAAGGCACTTTGCATTTTTGTTGCATGGTATGAAAAAAATGAATTTTGGCTGTGATGCAGGTATGGAGATGATGGAGGAGGAGTTGGAAGATTGCATGAGGACTTCTGAACCCTTGAGGAAGCTACCATGTTCGCCAAACCACTTTTTGAAATCCATGTCTAGTTTCCCATAATTTCTACAGGAAGTTCCTGTAGAAGCACAATGAGAAGCACAACGAGGTGGAAAAAATGATGGAGAAAGGCAAGGGATGGACACACAAGTGCTTGTAGGCCTAATCAATAGATTCCCACCATCAGATTCCATTTTAGACTTGAATTTGGTTCGTCCAAAGGTTCTACAGGATGTTTCCTGTAGAAATACAGAGCTTCCTGTAGAAGGCACAAGAAAAATTCCTTTAACCTTGATTTGAGTGCTCCTCCTGTCATGAAACGTCCTTCTTGCAACCTGCAATTAGCCAATGGAATTAGTTTTATTTTTCTTTTTCTTTTTCTCTTTTGTTTTTTTTTTTTTTGAAAAACAACTAGGGCGCCTCATGGAGGTTTTCACCCTAATTGCCTGCCTTGGGTGCCTCCAAGGGAGGTTTTCACCCAAAGATCTTATTCTCTTTCTCTTTTTTTCCAACCCATTGACCGCCTCATGGAGGTTTTCAATCAATGAGCCAATCTAAGGCGCCTCCGAGGAGGTTTTCACCTTAGAATTCTATTTTCCTCTTTTTTCATTTTTTTCTTTTTCTTTTTTCTCTTTTTTCTTTTTTCTTTTTTTTTCTACCCTACCCTACTTGAAAAAAAAAATCATTTTCAAGTATAAGAATACTTCCAATGGAGCCATGTGCACATCGAGATTAGAGACAAAATGATGTGAAGGCTCAAAATGCATGCTTTGACAGGTATCCGGATCTCAGAGACCAAATGATCTGGCTTTGAAGGGATCAAACATAACTGAGGAAGATGGTGCCGCTGCAACTTACTGACCTTCTGAAACCATATCTCAATATAGCTTTGATATCCTTGGTCGTCTTGCTAATTTGGATCATTCTTCATGTCACCTTCTATCATGACCTTCTGATCTTCCTCTTTTTGTTGATCTTTCTCTTGAGTACATGGAGGATTTGATGATAACCATGAGGGAACTCTCTCGATCTCTGATTTAGATCTCTTCTCTTCATCAAGTGCAGCCCATGGTTCTTTGATCTCCTCTTTTGGATCTTCTTTTGTTGGATGTGATCCTTCAATGCTTTCAAGATGATCTCTTTTTTGCAATGCTTTTCCTGAGCTATGGTGAAGATCATTGAGCTCAAGAGGAGTCATTTGGATATGTTGTGCCTCAGCATTGTAATGGAGTTGAGCTACTCCAATGTGTGGATTTGGAAATGGTGGTATGGGTAGCTGAGTGGAAGTGTGAAATTGAGATGGAGATGGATGGCATTGTGGTTGGGTAGGCATTTGGGGTTGCCTTGGTGGAGGAGGAGGCGATGGTTGTGGATGAGCAGGTGGTGGAGGAAAATGAGCAGGATGAGAGTTGTACTGGGGCCTCCACTCCTGATAAGGTGCATTCCACTGAGGCTATGGCTGAGCATAAGAGTGAAATGAATGAGCAACTGGTTGGGCATAATATGGATCTGTGAAGGAACAAGGAGAATGTGACCAAGGAGGAGGTGTAGACCAGGAAGGATGAGCAGGGGGACCCCAAGAAGGCATGAAAGTGGCTTGATAGGGGTCATAATAGGTCTCAGATGTCCCTTGCACTTCCTTTTGATAAGATCTAGGTTCATGTGGCCAACTTTGGTTCATGTAATAGAGTGATTCAGTGGCTCCTTTTGCTCTCTGATATGCAGCTTTGATTCTGGGTAAGGAAGGGCACTGATTTGTAGGATGGTATTCTTCACAGACAAAACACACTTCTATGGAGTACAATGGACATTCGTTCCTAGGATGCTTTCTAGTGCACCTAGGACAAAAAATGACCAAAGCCCTCTTGGCTTCCTCTTGCTTCTGTTGGATCCGCAAGGTATCCAGTTGCATGGCAAGAAACTGCCTCATATCACTCTTGAAATCTTTGATCTGATTTTCAAATTCATCTTTGGACAAGATGTTGCTCCCAACATTTCTGCTTGTAGCCATTTGCTTAGAGGAATGTTTTCTTCTTCTTCTCCCTTAGAGGTTCTTTAAATATGCCTTGATGTCCACCTAGGGCTTCTTCTTAGTCACAACCATCAAAGAAGAGAGAATGTTGGCTGTGTGAAGCAGTGGGGGTGTTGTGCAATCATTTTTCTAACTTATCTCTACTCCTACAATGCATGAAATGAAATATTTTTGGTTGATTTTTGCTTTTTTTCCTACTTCTACCTGCAAAACTGAAATAGATTGAACTGCAACTAACTATCTTGCTAAAATGAAAATGCAGAATTGAAATGAAAGCAGGAAAGGACTAATCTATTTTGCTCAAATGAAATTGCAGGAATGAAATGCTAGTCTACGCTTGCGGAATTGAAATGCTAATCTACGCTTGCAGAAATGAAATTGCGGAATTGAAATGCTAATCTACGCTTGCAGAAATGAAATTGCGGAATTGAAATGCTAATCTATGAAAGCGGGAAATGCTAATCTACTTTTGCATAAACGAAATTGCATAATGGAAATGAAATAAACTACTTAGCAAAAGAATGTAGTGGAAAATAGAAGAAAAGCGACAATCACCAATACTCTGACGCTTCCCCGGCAACGGCGCCAAAAAGATGGTGGGCTCCAGTATTGTAGCAATAATGCTACAACTCCTGGAACTCCCTTCTTTAATTTTATCAACCCGGTAGTTCGTAACAAACTTGGAAGCGACGGTGTTGTATGCACAAGTACTAGCTCTTGCCGCAGCTGTCACTTGGTCAGCTGGCACAAGTCCACTAGGAGCTTAAGCCAACTTCTATGAGCTCTTAGAAGAAGCTTTTTAATTGATGGATGAAAGCTAACTCGAAGGAAGCTAATCTAATTGCAAAAAGAAACTGAAAGCCAAAAAAGAAACGCAAACCCTAGCAAACCCTAATTCTACCAGCTAGTCCTACTGATGCAAAGGAGGGCATGCAAACTACTGAAAGAGATGCCATTACTTCTATGAAGGTAAAATATGTGTGTCTAGACTACCTCTATCTGAAGAAAACATATTTTTGTATTTTTTATTAAGTTTTGAGAATTATCATGCATGTGCTTCTAACTAGCTTTTCACTGTGCAGAGGTGGATCAAGGAGGAGAAATGCTTGGGAAAGGTTGGGAAGGTTCAGAGAGGGTCTAAGGGGTCCCTAACACCCTTCCAAAGAGTCTCACAAAGTTTGGCTGCCAAGGAACCGTGTTTATGAGCTTCTACAGGAAGTCTGCAGGGGTTCTACAAGATGTTCTGGGATTTCTACAGGATGTTCTGTAATGGAATTTTGGAGCATGGGTGAGTGAGGTAAGGTGCATGAATGGATAGGGAGGCAGGGTAGGGGCCTGAAATGACCCAAGGACTGATGGATAGAGTTGATGAGAGGGTGTGGAAGTCTAGCTTGCATCAAAGAAGGTTTAGGCAATGGAAAAGCAAGAAGGTAGGGTTACTTGGCAAAAGAGCAGATGGGAGATGAGGAAACAGACTTGGTGATGGAGGAGCTGATCTGGACGAGGCTCAGATGAACGAGGAGGTGATGAAGGTGCCCTGCATAGTGTTTACCTGATCAAACCAACTACGTCTTGCATACAAGCAAAATATCAGATGATCTATCTAACAGTTTAATGAAATCAGTGAACAACAACTTTATTCATGACAAGAATCACGTACAGCATGTGAACAGAACATTATCAAAGAGATATAAACGCATGACTAAATCCAAACACTCTATTCTAAACATAAAAGGCTACTTTAACCATCAAAAGAAATCTAAGTAACAAAGAAATATCTAAATTTAAAGAGCAGATTTTATTTTAAGAACGCAGCAAAACACATAAAGATAAACAAAGGAGGTACTGGGCGCTTGAGATGGGCCCAACCCCAAGAGCTACAGCCTCCAAAGAGAGATTTAGAGCTGGTGCAAAGCTGGATTCATCTTTATTGATCAAGAAATGAAGAGTTACATCAAAACTGTCCACAAGAAGGACTTGAAAATGAGCTGAAAGCAAAGCTAATCTATTGCATAAAAATCGAACTACAAACTAGCTAACTATTGGCTACAAAATGACTAACCACTAGCTACTATCTACTGGCTAACTAGCTAACATCCACTGGCTAACCAAAATGAGGCCCTAAGCCTTCTTATTTATACAATTTGAGGACCCAACAGTCCTCCTAAAATTTAGGGACTCGGCTGCCCAAGACTTGTAGTTAACAACAGTCCTACTTGACTTGCTTGGCTGCCCTTGTGTTGATTGATTCGGTGGCCCTTGAACTCCGAGCTGATGGTGGAGAATTCGAGGTAAGGGCCCATAAATGAAGGGGACACCTTCCTACAAATCCTCTCCCTTGTCTTCCCACGAATTTGGCTGCCAAGTGCTCATTAAGACCTTCAATTTTGTCTCCAAATTGACCAAAAAGGCTACACAAAGCACACATTAGACTTGTTGGCATAATGACTGACCCAATTCACTCTATTAGCATAAATATAATTAAAAACATGCAATAAACTAATGAGAATGGTGGATTAAGTCAAATTAGGAGGTTGAATGAGCCCAAATAATTATCCATTTTTGGGGCTCATCACTAGGCTTCGTGGAAATCCTCCAAGAACTGGTGGCATAGGTACTTTTCCCAATTGAATTGGATCGCTTGGTTGCATTATGCAGCTAAAGATACCACTCGTGCCGACACTTCATCGGCATGATACTTCCACATTATTTTTCATACCAAAATTTGTGCATCAAACTACACAACTCCATCCAAGATAGAGCTAATGGCGTAGCCTAATGAATTATTCACCAACCCAAATTTTCTCTTTAGTTGATCCATGAGCTTCTTCTTCTACGACTTCCCAACAAACGTTTTTTCAGGGCTTGGGCCATGATAAGGTAGATCGGTGATTTTGTGGACCAACATATCGTCAATTTGAATGGGCCCTCCGAATTAGAGGCACCCATCATGAACCAGTGCCAACAATTGACACACATAGATGCTATTAATTATGTTGTGGTTAAAGTGTGGGACATACAACATATTGAGCAAACCTACATGCCCAATTCCAGATGCCCACTTCATTGGCTCAAACCTTGTGACACCTACCTCCTCGTAGTGGACCGATTTCAAGAATATATTGGGTTCTAATTGCGGAAACCTCGCATGGTCACCAAAATCCCAATCCCCCATCTTCAGAAATGGCACCTGGCCCACCAAGTCGCCCTCAATATGTACCTCCTCTGGAAGTAATGGCATGAATACCTTGTATTTCACCAAGTCTGGGTCCTTAGTGACTTGGGCAGTGGATTTCCTAGGGGGTACATATGGCAGTAGCCGAGTAATTATCTCGACATCCTTTGTGCTAATATTTTCAACCCCCATAGTCAACTCTTATTCATCTAGATCTAGGGGTTCCATCAGTTACTTATTCTTATCCACACGACCCTTATGTCTAATCTCAGTTGGGTTTTTACATGGTGATTGTTGAAATCAGGCTTAATCCTATTACTATTCCATCTCCCCTTGTGACTCCAGAATTTTCTCCAAAAATACAAAACATGTCATCCAAACCCAACCTGCCCAGAGATTTGCAGGCCATAAGAGTGAAAGGAGAAAAATTGATAAAAGATATCTGCAGCTGCTTGTAGATAAACATGATTAGATATGGTTCCCATGAAAAACATAAATGGGAACTTTTTGATGGACATATCTATGAAGCTAACAATGATTTTACACCTTGGAAAAATTTTGTCATCAGAAAAAATGATGGGAAAATCTTCAAACTTTTCCCAATATTGATAGAAGACTTAGTGAAAGACTCTGTCCTTGCTACAAACTGGACTAATCTTTCTTTTTTCTAGTTTGGAAAAATATTTGAGAAATAGGCATAAACCGTAGAAGAAATGAATAACATTCTTAAAGGCTTGATGAATAGAATGTTGCAAAAGCATGATTATGCTTTGGTTTGTTTGAATGATAATGTCAAGACTTTAGCAGAAATTGGTAAACGTATAGCTAAAAGTTTGGATAAACTCAAAATATCCACAGAAAAGAAGATAGTTGATGCAGCTATAGTTCATGGGAAAGAAATTGTTAAAGTAAATTCTAGTCTTGATGTTATAAAGAAGCAAGTTTTGAATGTTTCCAATTCTGTTGAATTATTGAAGAAGAAGCCTTCATCAGACTCTTAAAAATCCACTACCTTGTTTAGTGAACCTTCATCACAGATGCCCTACACTATCTCTGGTTTAGTATCAAGTCTTATAAAGGAGCCTGTAGAAATAGAGTTTCCCAAACCAGGAACCTCTTATCCATACAGTATTTTTGCTGCCCCAAGTTATTTTGGACATCTAAAATCAAATCCCATAACATCCTCACATTCTAGTACATCAACCACTTCCTCTCTGACAAAATGGATCAAAATGAAGAAAGCAGAAGAGGAAAATGTAAAAGAAGAAGAAACAGGAAGAAAACAGTGGTATGATGAGGAGATTAGAACTTCTTTCCAAGAGGAGCCATGAAACCTGCTCTACTTACAATCGCAATACTGATAAATCTGGTACACAACATTCTGAAGATTTATATCTATTACTCTAAAGTTGCATAAGTTAATTGTCTTCCGCTATACTTATTTCTTCATGTTGTCATGGATTCTTTATCTGCATCTAGTTCTCGTCATGAATTTGGGGATAGATCCTTTGAAGAAATTCTAAAAGAACAAGAAGAAGCAAATATAGAGAAAAGAAACTCATCTGTTACAGAGTCTATAGTTCTTGATAAGTCTGTTAATCTATTTTCAGAACCTGTTGCATCTGATTCTTGGACTCTTCCAAAAGTAGACCCGAAAAATGTTTACAAAAACTTAGGATTACTGGACTCCATCCAGTTCTGGAGATATAAGGTCAAAGAAGAAGTTTTGCAAACAACCTCAAATAACAATATCCTCCATTCTCTGAATATCATAAATCAGTCCGAGTTTGATGCTGCCAGAAAAGCAGGCTATAATTTTGCCCATTTTGGCCATGTCCAAATAGGTATCCAGCCTCTACACCGAAAAGGCCAGGATGTTGCCTTTTTCTCCTGTGTTTTTTATCGACGATGGAAAACTCTTCCTAAAGCCCTTATTGGTGGATGCCAAGGGACCCTTGCCTATGGCCCAGCTTCATGGTCATGCTTTCCTGATTTCTCCATAGCCTTGACAGATCCAAATGCTATAAATGCTTTGATGTTAGGCTTACAAACACATGGTTATGAGGATTTTGAGGATGATAGTAAAAACATAGCCATATGGTGGTCCTCAGTAGTCAAATTCTATAAAAAGACTACTCCTTCTATGGTTAAATCTGTCTCATCACAATCTGAATTCACCACTTTAATCACCCATGATTATGGCATGAATCTTATTGCACCCCAGATGATTCCCCGGTTTGAATTGAAACCTCCTTCTGAATGGGTTACTAAATGGGAATCCATCAGAAAACCAACTCGACCTTCTCCTATCAATTCCTCCACAATCTTTACCACCAAAGATGGTAATGTCCATACTATCTTTCCAGAGTCACGAGCTGAGCGTGGTGGACCCTCTGTAAATATTTCTACATCTGTAAATACTAGTCCCACATTTTCAGTTGATCCTACATTTCTCCATACTGTAAAAAAATTAGTTCTGAGTGAAATTGCTTCCTCCAGTAATTCCCTAGCTGCTGTCTGTGACCATCCACACTGTTCTAAAACTTTCTGTCAATTTTCTTCACCTCCACCAAATCCACATGGCAATGTTGAAGATGACAGAAGGAGAATAAACATGATTACTTTTATACCAGATAAAAGTAAATCTGAAGAAGAATATACTAAGACAAATTTCTTCAGCATCCATGAAGAAATAATTATTCAGTCAACACAGAAAAACAGCCATCAGGGTTTAGGTTTCACAGATGGATCAGAAATTCCATCATACAGAAAAAATCCCAAAAATAAAATTCCAAGGCATGTGGAAATTCCTTCAGATAATGAAATTTCTGCCTTTCTGAAAATCTATAAAGGAATTAGTCCATATGATCCTGACAATCAATGGAAAAAGAAAATGTTTAACTGGGACATTTTCACACATAAATCTGAAAACAGATATGTTGAAGAACTCAGACTGCTGCCTAAAGAAGAAAAGAAAATTTTCAACATTCAGAAAAATGAGGAATGGAAAAAATGGATGAAATCCAACAATCAATGGATTTCCTTTTATGAGTGGTATTATCCTTCCTCTAATCAGATAGAGGAATCCTTGAGGAAAAGTTTCTTAAATCAGGCTAGGCAGAAGAGAATTCTAAATGTTGATAATTTTGTAGCAGAAAAGATGGAATCCAATCCTGTTACTATTCCATCTCCCCTTGTGACTCCAGAATTTTCTCCAAAAATACAAAGCATGTTATCCAAACCCAACCTGCCCAGAGATTTGCAGGCCATAAGAGTGAAAGGAGAAAAATTGATAAAAGATATCTGCAGCTGCTTGTAGATAAACATGATTAGATCTGGTTCCCCTGCAAAACATAAATGGGAACTTTTTGATGGACAGATCTATGAAACTGACAATGATTTTCCACCTTGGAAAAATTTTGTCATCAGAAAAAATGATGGGAAAATCTTCAAACTTTTCCCAATCCAGACAGAAGATTCAGTGAAAGACTCTGTCCTTGCTACAAACTGGACTAATCTTTCTCTTTTGAGTTTGGAAAAATATCTGAGAAATAGGCATAAAACCGTAGAAGAAATGAATAACATTCTGAAAGACTTGGTGAATAGAATGTTGCAAAAGCAAGACTATGCTTTGGTTTGTTTGAATGATAATGTCAAGACTTTAGTAGAAAATGATAAACATATAGCTGAAAGTTTGGATAAACTCAGAATATCCACAGAAAAGAAGATAGTTGATGCAGCTATAGTTCATGGGAAAGAAATTGTTAAAGTAAATTCTAGTCTTGATGTTATAAAGAAGCAAGTTTTGAATGTTTCCAATTCTATTGAATTATTGAAGAAGAAGCCTTCATCAGACTCTTACAAATCCACTACCTTGTTTAGTGAACCTTCATCACAGATGCCCTACACTATCTCTGGTTCAGTATCAAGTCTTATAAAGCAGCCTGTAGAAATAGAGTTTCCCAAACCAGGAACCTCTTATCCATACAGTCTTTTTGCTGCCCCAAGTTATTTTGGACATCTAAAATCAAATCCCATAACATCCTCACATTCTAGTACATCAACCACTTCCTCTCTGACAGAATGGATCAAAATGAAGAAAGCAGAGGAGGAAAATGTAAAAGAAGAAGAAACAGGAAGAAAACAGTGGTATGATGAGGAAGACAAAGAAGATACCGGGTTGCATAAGATAGAGATAGATGATGAGGAACCTTCCCTAGAAAAACTTGAGGAGTATGTACAGAATTTTTCTCCTCAAGACAAAGCTCAGTTTAACATTCCTGAAGATCATATGGTCCATGCAACCACATCTAGATCTACCTGGAACTCTACCTGGAGCCCTGCCCCAGACAGAAGAGACTTGATGAAATCTGAATACCATAAAGATTGGTCTGCATCTTCCACATATTCGTGGAATATAGATAATTGCACTGAGGCAGAAGTTTTATCAGTTATGCATTCTATGCTTGTTTGTTATAGAACTTATTTGGCTGATGATATTGGACCCATTAATTCTACCAGAAGAATTATTGGTGGGTTTGAAGGATCTTTAGACTCATGGTTAAAAGCTGAAACATTGAAAGATCCCGCTCTGTTAACAACATGGGAAAACTCACAAGTTCTGAATGCAGATGGAAGTGTATACATGGACCCGACAACATCACTCCCTGTAAACAATATGATTGGTTGTTTACTTTATGGCATCACTGTAAATTTCATTGGGTTTCCACAGATTAACAATGATTTAACTGCTATCACTTTGGTTGCTATGAAACTCCATAATATGCAGCATTTTGATGAATATTTTAATGAGTTCCTACATCGGTTGCATACTTTATCTCCTGAACTCATTCTTGAACCAAAATGGAAAGAAATATTCATCTCTTCTTTACCATTATGGGTTTCACAAGCCATAGTCACTAAATTACCTGGAAAGATTGGTGACTACAAATTTGGAGTTATTCGGCAAGCAGTTAAAGCAATAATTGTTGAACTCTGCTCACAAATGAAAATTGCTCGAGCAGCCACAAATCCAAGAAAGCCGCATGGTTATCAACAACTATGCAAACAATGGCATCTTTCCGCCCCTAAAAATTCAGGGGGGAGAGAACAAAGTGCTTACAAGAAAAAGAAGCACTCTAGAAGGAATTTTTCTGGCAAAAGAATCATCCATCAGAAAAAACCAAAGGATTACAAAAAGACACAACTATACTCCAGACAGAAGGAAGTCAAGTGTTACCATTGTAACCAGAAAGGACATATTTCCCCAAATTGTCCAGACTTACAAAAAGACAGAAAGAAAGATAAATCAGAGAAAGGTAAAAAGAAAATATTTTACAGAAATAAATCTGGAAAGGTAAATTATTTGAATTTGCCTGAAAGTTGTGAAGAAATCACTAGTGAAGAAGAATCAGATTATGTAAATAGATTTAATTCTGACTCTAACACTTCTGATTCTAAGGATGAATATTGTAATGATCCCCACTATGTAGAATGTTTTAAAGATAATTGTGATTGCAGTGATCCAGATGTCTGCCAGTGTCATTCTCTAAATATGATGAAACAGCCTGAGATAGAAGAACAAACAAGAAATTTGTTCGCACAAATGATGGTAGCCACAGATCCCCAGCTGAAAGAAATGTATAAAGAATTGATGGTAAATTAGTTAAGTTCAAAATCAGCAAAGTAGAATAATCCCAACTGAGGATATGTGCCACCGGCATCTCTTTTCTTAGTAGAAGCTTTGACAAGACAATTCAGGCAAGAAGATTTTGGTGAAGATCTACCACAAACCTTGCCTAGCATCCATAGAGCAATAAAGGAATTGAGAAAGACAATATAGGAGAACCGAAGGCTTTGTATTGAAATTCATCAGGACTATCAACTAAAAAGAATGGAAGATGAAAATGAACAAGGATCCAGTTCAAAACAATCTGTTTTCTCAGCCCAAACATAGAATTATACTTAACATCAGAAATCGTTTAAAGGAGTAGAGATTCATGAGCATGATTCTGTTGAAGAAACAGATCGGATAGGTCTAGGATGCAATCAAATTATCAGAGATGTGATGTATTGCATTAAGCTCAAAGTCAGAATTGGTACCAGATTTGAATACTGGAAAGTCTGCATGGATACTGGTTCCAGGCTTAATATTGTATTCAATGGTAGAATCTCATCTCTTAAGACCTACAAGTTGTCCAAAAGTCACAACAGTCAGCAGAGATATCAAGACCACTTCAGAAGTTTTAGTGGATATCTTTCTTACAGAATCCATTGGAATCAAAGTTGTTTGCCCATTTGTCACATGTATGGATTGTGCAATGTATTTGCGAACACATTTCTTTCAAAATTTCCAGAAACATGGAGCAAAGTTTGACCAACAAACAAAGAGATTCGACTATTTTTTGGAACTAGAAGGTAAAGAATTGTTTTTTCCTTTCATAAATTCAAGTTCACCCAATGGAATAAAATGGATTGGAAGGTTAGAGAATTTGTTGGCAAAGATGGAAAAGAAGAAAGAAATCCTCAGGATAGATGAAAACATTGAACAAGGAAAATTTCACAGAGAAATAATAGATCTAACGAGTAAGTTTTTGGAATGTTGCTCAGAAGATCCAAATGCCTTTTGGCATGTACATAAGCATGAAGTCGAACTACCTTTGAAAAAGGATTTTAATGGAAAACTCAGAAGATCAAAGGCCATTATGATGAATCAAGAGAAGTTAAGCCTCTGCAAGAAAGAGATCAGAGAACTCTTACAAAAAGGTTTGATCAGGAAAAGTAATAGTCCAATAGCTTGCTTTGCATTTTATGTTAATAAGCATGCCGAAGTAGCCAGAGGAAAACTAAGGCTAGTAGTAAATTATAAGCCTCTAAATAGTTTGCTTGACTATGATGCCTATCCTCTTCCAAAACCATCCACCGTCTTGGCACAAATCTCTAAGTCAAAGATATTTTCTAAATTTGACTTAGTATCAGGATTTTGGCAGGTAGGGATCAAAGAATCATACAAATGGAAGACTGCTTTTTCAGTACTAGAAGGCCATTTCGAATGGAACATAATGCCTTTTGGTTTGATAAATGCCCCTTCTGCCATTTAGTGCATCATGGATGAAACCTTTGAAGGTATGGAAGATTTTCTTAGAAAGTATATTGATGATATTTTAATTCATTCAGAAGATATTCCTACTCATATCAAGCATTTGAAGATGTTCCTCCAGAGAATAAAAGAAAAAGGAATAGTTCTTTCTGAATCAAAGATGAAATTATTTAAGACAATGATAGACTTTCTGGGATACAATATATAGTTTGGCTCCTACCAAGTAATCCAGAGGAGTCTGGATTTTATTGATAATTTTCCTGATGAAATTTTAGATAAAACACAGCTGCAGAGGTTTCTAGGAAGCCTTAATTATGTATCTAAATTTCTTCAGCATTGTGCCCAAGAAAGAAAACTTTTGAACCAGAGGTTGCAAAAAGAACCGATCCCATGGAATGAAGAATGCACTAAAGCTGTCCGGAGAATCAAAGAAAGGATCTACAGAATCTAGCCTTTAAGTCCAATACAAGAAAGCTGGAAAAAGGTAATCGTGACAGATGCTAGTAATATTCTATGGGGAGCTGTTCTTTGCCAATAAAATCCAAAGAAAAAGAAAGAACCTCTAGAAATCTGCTAGTATGCCTCTAGATTATGGTCTACAACTCAGAAAAACTGGGCAAGCCTCAAGAAAGAACTTAGAGAAGTTTGTCTGGGAATTGAAAAATTCGGAGATTTTGTTATCTATACAAGATTTTTAGTAAAAATTGATTGTCACACATTAAAATTCACCATCCAAAAATGTGATTTTGAAGATGCTGCAATGGTAAGATGGATGATGACACTCAGTCAATATAATTTTGAAATTGAATTCATTCCTGGCCACAAGAATTCTTTTGCTGATATGCTATCCAGGGAATTCTTAGAAAAGAATTCTATTCATTCTTTAGCCTGCAATTTCATAAGAAGAGTCGAAGATTGTGTTGAAATAGAAACCCCTTATGGATGGGTCAGGTATCCCAATATCAGTCGTACCATGCTATTTGATCATGATGATGAATGGTACCCAGTAAAAGAGATAAGGTGGAGAGAAGGTATTCCCAATCTCTGGACTTGGGATGATCAAGAAGTTGAAAATGATCTGGCCATTCAAGAACTTGATTATTTGGCTCATATTGGGAATATCGCTTATGAAATTTACTATGAAGATGATAACAGAATTGGAAATTGCAGACTCACAATTAAACAATTTAACAATCCTCTTAGAAGGACTGATTTTGATCCAGAAAGGCAAAAGTCTGCTTTCTTCCAAATGATGAATTTAGAAAATATCTCATCCAATTTCTTCTATCATCTCCAATTTGATTTCAGCCATGAAGACTAGCCAACAGAAAGAATGAATCAAGAAGATCCTCTCCCAGATTGGTTTATAGATTGGTGGAAAATCTATGGTCTCAGTGCTATCCTTACCATGCCCTATCAGTTCACACGGTTGAAGATTGATGGTTTTTCTGTACCCGGCTCACTCCATACTCGAGTTTTGTATAAAAGTCTTAAAGATGTCATGGAAATAGAAGATATCACTTTCCTAAATGCAATAAGGAGATGTGGTCATACTCACTGGTTCGTAAGCCAAAGATTTTGTGCAAGACAGCTTGCCTCAAGTACTGATGGGACCAGAATGGAATACAATGACTTTCATCATCAATCAGATCCAGAAGATAATCCTTTTGAAGAAATTAATTTTCTTCAACCGCCAGAAAATCATGAAGATCAGATTTGGGAATCTGAAAAAGAAGTTACGGTCCAATTCTTTTCCACAAGTCTCATAGATCATTTCTGACATAGTTACTATACCCACCCACAAGTGTCATTTTTTGTATTGTAAAGTCTTTCTAACCGAAAATGGTGTTAAACCTTTCTTTCATGGGTTCTTCATAAAATAATCTCCATTTTGTACACACTGGCACATATTACTAGTTATGTTTGACAATATCTACATGGATGTCCCTCCAAGGTTACCTAAAATCAATGGTTCCTGACATTTTACTTTCTTGATGTCATATAATAATTGTAAGGATTTTGATACCCTTGCATGGGACTATCAAATCCTTCTTTTTTAGACGATTTCCTTGCACGGATAATCTTACTTTTGAAGTCATAGATTTCACGGGGGAAGATTTTTCTCAAGGAATGGGCTATATAAAGAGGAGGAATGCCCAGATGAAGGCATTCGGGTCAAGTCTAGAGTAAGGATCTGAGAAGCCTGCGTCTCTATGTGCGAGCATAGGGAAGAACCTAAAGTGGCCAGATCTTTTAGGATGAGTGTTTGTGTCTGTGTCGATCTTTAGACTGAGTCTGCTTTGTGTGCCAGGGAGCCTACAGATTTCTCTTGCTATGCAAGGATATTTATCTGTTAAATGCCATAGTAGTCAATCTCAGGAAGGATCATGTTGTCATTCTAAATCTTGTAATTTCTATCAGTAATTTCTCAGGGCAGATATGAATCTTTAAGTGTTCTTTGTAATTATTGATGTGGTTTCTTTTTCTTTTTCTCTTTTGCCATGGAGGAAGTAGGTTTTGGCCTCGAAGACCTAGGTGTTGATATGGGAATGGTGGTGTTGCAATCATGTTTTCAAGGCTCTCCCAGAAAAGTTTCTTCTTCCACTTAGGAAAATCTGCCTTAAATCCAAGCCCCTTGTGTGAAAACTCCTTCTCTACTTACTACCAATATCATTGCGACATAAAGAAATTGTCGATGTTCACACTTAGGTGCAAAATCTCAAGACAATCTCTCTGGAAGAAAAGTGTTCAAGTGGGGAGTGGGATACTATAGTTATAGCCCTTTTTGAATTCAAATCCATCGATTCCCTCCAGATCTCCCTCATTAATTCTCTTTTGGTAGCATATTTCCAAAGATATTCTCCTTAAATGCTTTCCCCCCACTCCCTTTAACGGAAAAGTATCCATCTAATCACCTACAATGTTTTCAATGGTCACTTCTTGGCCAGGCTGCACAGGACCCACCTTGCTAGCACAACTCTATCAATGCAACTATGTTGGCTTGTTGGGGCCTGACCCAGGTTCAACGTTAGTTAGCTAAACAAATCCCTACACTATTGGCCCTTTCAACATCGGCCCGCTAAGCACAGATTGAAGTCTCATGGAAAGCAGTATGAGGGGATGCTGGAACCAAGTTTCTGCACCCTGAGATGGTTGTGATGTCAGTTTTATTCTTTCTATTCCTACCTTCGCATAGGTCACTCAATCCTAGGGCTTGCCAAACTAGCCCTATAGTTTGTCCTTTAGTACCTTCGCAAAAGGGTATGGTTGGCCTTTCCATAACCCTAACCTTCAATTCAGATACTTTCATGCTGCTAAGGAAGTGTCTTACACGGATTGTCAAGTTAACTTAAGAATATTACTTATTAGACAATCATAGTTAGCACTGTATAAACAGATATCGTTATTTTCATTTAGTTATCCAACGTAATTACATACATTCGTGCATCATATAAGCATTATAAATGAAATTCATACACAACATTACAAGATGCATTAATCATAACAAAACACAGAAATTCCAGAATACTTCTCTTATTCATATATTCAAGTGATTAAAGACTCTATCTGCCCTATTCACAAAGCTATAGGGGTCCACGCACTCAATTACGGACTTCCACCCTAGGCCTTTGTGCACTCAGCTGCAGAGCCTCTACCTATGCTACGACCCAGAACTTAGACTTCTTACTTCAGAGCTATGACTCTCTAAGACTTATCTCAACTCGTTACTACTACTTAGAGCTTACTTACTTAGCTCTTTTTATACAATCCCATGGTTGGTGAACCATGGGTAGATCTATTACAGCTGACTTTACTTTACAAAAGTAAGGTTGGACAACCCTTTATGACTCATGACACCTTTGCGGTCCACAACCAAAAAATGTAGAGTCTTTACAAGTTTATTACAAAATTTGACCCAAAACATGGGCTTTTAGCCCCAAAACTATCCTTGGGGGATCCCATCCCCAACAGGCCCCCAACACAAAAATCATGACTCACCCTCAAGTCACTCGGTAGGCACGAAGATTTTTGCACAAAGCCCTTTAAGCTTGACCCATATGACTGCAACCTCGGTAGTACACTGAGCTACTGCCTGCTTCATGTCTTCGATCATCTGCTTGGTCAATATTCCTGATCTATCAGCCTGAAGCTTTTGTTGTGTTGCTTGTAGAGTCACAATCTTGCCTTCAAAATATCCTTTCACCATGTAAGCCTCATCCAACTAGGGCTTCAGTCTTGCCTTTAGTACTTTAGTACTGCTTCCTTATGTAGCACTGTATCCACCTGTTCCTTCAGCTGCTTGGCCTCCTGTAGCTTTGCTAGTCTTTGTGTCAGTCCGACGGTTCACGTTGTGCCCTTAACCTCATCATAGCACTGTTGTAGCTTGTGCACTTCTGTCTCTAGTAGCTGGACATTGGGGTCCCCCTGCAAGCTTGTCAGGACCTCAAACAACTGCTCAAAAAGTTGTGTGCAGTCTGCTACTACACTATCCACTGCCACTATTGCTTCTGTGACAGCGGTCACCCACTGCTCCTTCAATTCTGGTAGAGTTCAAGGCTGGGCCTTCATCTGTAATTCCATGATTTGCAAGTTCAACTCCAACTAAACCCTCGTCATCTCAGTATGAGTGTCACACACCCCTGTGGCCAGATTGTGGATGTGCGCCTCGATTGGCTCCTCCACTGGAATGGCCAACTCTGGGACCATTCAACGTGCCTCCTCGATGACCTGCATAATGCGCTTGCTCTGATTTGTTGCCTCGGTCTCAACCGCGATGGCAGAATCTCATTGTAGTGTCTGCTCATTGTTGATCTGGTGTTCACTGATCACATGGAAAGCATGGTGCTCACAGGCCCTCAGATCTACAATCACTCCATCCTAGAAGAGGTCGAGCACTTCATGCGGGAGCACTACTAGATTTCACCCTACTCCCTTTATGGCGTTCACAGTGGACCTATCAGCTTCGTTCTCTATGGTGATAGCTCCATTAGGAAATTCTATCACACTTGAGGCCTTTGCGCGTAACATCTTGGCAGCTTCTGAAGTGCCAATAGCCAAGTTGGTAGACATCATGCCAGCCTGCGATGCATGGGTCTATAGCTCCTGCAACCCTGTCTAGATAGCCCCCAAGATTATCTATTGCTGTTGCTCAAATTATTGTAGGGACTCCGTGGTGACATGCCTCACTGTGTCAATGGTACTCCTTACCTTTAGATTACTGGATGCTAGAGTTTTTAAAAGATATAGGCAATAAATTAGGTCATTTCTTAAAAATCTCAGATGCAACTCTATGGGGAAAATATACATCCTATGCTCGTATACGTGTGGAGATGGACCTATTAGGAGCCCTTCCAGATGAGGTCATTCTAGAAGTCTACAATGAGGAATGGGTTCAAATAGTTGACTATGAACATATCCTGTTCATATGTCACAAGTGTCATGAGCATGGGCACCTATCCAAAGACTGTCCTCTTAATAGAAGGGGGGAAAACCTAAATACTAGCAAAGGGAAAGATCAGACATGTTTCACCAAAGTAGAAGGAAGAGGAAAAGGAGGGGGATGGAAGACACAAAAGAGCCCTATTGGGAATGATAAAACAATAAGTTACAATAGGTTTGAGATCTTAGGAGAAAAAGAGGCAGATGGAGGGAGCAAGAGAGTACAGAGGAAAATACAGCAAGGGGGGAAGGAAGAGGGACCAACATGGAGTTCACTGAGGAACAGAACGAACACACAATGGATCCTTTGAGTACCATGGAAATATAAAAAGACCAGGAAATGTCTCAAAGTGAAAGTGGCACAGAGGATCAAGACTTACAGGAGATCTTACAAATGGAAAACCTAGTGCTGGAAAAATTTCTAGAACAGGGAGGAAACTTGGTGTTATAGACATTTTTGTGCCTTACAGCTATAAGCATGAAATGTCCATAATCTAAGGGATCTAAAGTCCCTAAACATGTTGTTCCTACCCCTAGAGGAACAAGGCTAACAAACCACAGCAATTCACAGAAGTTCTCCACCAGAAACTGCTCAAAAACAAGCCAATTCAGGATCAATTCAGTGGCTCTACTAGCTGTCTGTGCTGAAATGCAAAGTCAACATTGGCTACCTGCACTGCAACACAGGTAGAAGCACTACCAGGGTGCGCTGAGCGAGAGTTGACAAATGGCAAGTTCATTCCAAGAGGTGTCAAGACCCAGGAAGCTTCCAGAATCTTCCTCAATGACACTTGCCTCAGTGAATTCGACTAGTGATGAGTAAGAGGTTCCCAATCTCCAAGTGGAAGCAGGAACCTCCAAGTGGAATCAAGAACTGACAGAGGGAGAGGACACTAGTCAGATCTCAAGCTGACTCATCCTCTCTCCAAACATCTATATATGGATCTCTCCTCCATGAGATCTAGGGGCTGGAATTTTGTTATTGCAAATAATTGTTGTTGGTTTGAGATTGGAATCATTGGGTGCTTAATGCTTTGAAGGGGGTGAAGATAGGAATTCCATTTGCTGGGAAGGAGATGCTGGATTGGAGCCCTCTGGGTTGTATCTCTTCCTGAACCTTGTTATTCATCAATAAAGCTATCTTGGTTTCTCCTATATACTGGTGTATATTTGATGTATGATTGCATTAGTATGTTTAGTTTATTTCTAATCCTGAACTAGTTATGAATATGAATCTATATCTTTGTGTAGTGTTCTCTTCTTGTGATCTTGCAGAAACCTTTTGAAGTTGGGCGAGCGAGAAGGCAAGTAGCTGGGAACTCTCAAAGAGAAGGGAAACTGGATCGAGGGACAAACGGAAGACACCGGTTAGTCCATCCATCTCTCTTCATTCTTAATTCATAAAGGAAGAATACCAGAATAGCTGTCTCTGTTTGTTGCTAAGGCACTGTCACACCTTAGGTGGATAGGATCGTCCTGCATAGGAATTTTTCCCCACAACAAATTGGCGACTCCGTTGGGGAAATCTGTTTAGTCATTTTATTTGTGTTTTCATCATTGTTTGTTTCATAGACTCAACAGCAACAATCGAACTGCATCTGCTATTCTCAGATGCAAAGTAGACAGCTGCTGCTTTGATCCAATCACTGGATTTGTCTATGATCTAAAAAATGGACTCACAAATGATTTGATGATCCTTTGTGATAGATATTAGTACTCCCTCAAAGCATCCCTTTGATTATACCTTGCTTGTTGCTTTGATTTGGCCTAAAACCGTAGATTAATCAGCAATCTGTGACCCAGAACCCAGTGAGAAACTCTCGTTTCTCCTTCAGCACAGACCCTGTGAAGAGGTTCTGCATTTCAACGCAGGTCCCGTGAAGGCTACCTGCGCTGAATGTCAAAACCCCTGTGTTGAGGTTGCGCTGATCCAGTTAGGCCTTGTGCAACTGGGGTTCTCTGCTCTGTTTTGCCTTGTTTTGATCTCTGATTTTTGCAGCCTATAACCAGCATAGGTACCAGTCTGATAACTCCTTTTCTCTGCTTAAATTCCACCTCCTTTTGTACAAAAAGACTGTGAGTGTTTTTATGTGTTTGTGGCGTCATTTACAGTTTTCCTTTGCAATAGTGAAATAGTCATCCTGTAGCCCTTGATTCAGATCTGTTGATTGTGATCTTAGGAGAGAGTTCATTGGCTGTTTGCAGTTGATTATACATTTACTTTTGCTTTTGGTTTGAGTTTGTCTCTTTTAAGTGTCGAAACAAGTATTCATTTCGGAAATCGTTAAGTGTTGTAATCTCTTCTACCCTCTCTGATTTCGAAAAAGTAAACTTGTTTGTATTTGTAATTTAAAAGCAAATTCAAAGTTGTACAAAAAGTTTTTTTTTGTAGGCATCAATACTAAGAAAGCGGAAAACAAACACCTGCATTGTGCATTTTCATCTTGATAGTTTGCATGTTTGATTTAGGGAAAGTGCATTAGAGTGTGCTGATTGCTCTTTGAGAAAAGGTGGCGTCTTTCATTTCCCTTTGTAGCTAGGATTTTCATAGTTGAAAAGATATAAAGCTTGCTTATCATCTTTAGACTGCATTTAGGAATTTTATCATACATCTCGTGGTGATCCAAAAAGGCAAACTTCTAAAAAGATCAACCTAAAATAAATTGAATGAACTTAACAACACTTTGCAACATAACGCACAACATAGAGGTCTAGGCTAGAGATGTGTTCCGGCGTCGTAAAGCCTGGTGACTGTCGATCTCGTTGATGGTGAGTGATTCCTCCTGAGGGACAATAGCGCCAGTACGGATTGTGCTCCCACGTACCGTCACGTATATATTGGGAGACCCCTATAGGCATAAAACCTTTATCCTTAGGAAGCCATGTCGGCCGCCCTACTGATCGCAATGCACTGAACACAGCATTCAGGAAGATCGACCACCCGTACCCTAAAAAGTATTCTGCGGTTTTGCGAAAAGTTTGGCACACCCTCTACCTAGAACTCTAGAGCAGTTCATTTTGGCCTTCTTCAGACTCTATAACGGAAAAAGTCCATCCGAGCATTTGTCACTTCGGGCTCGTTAAAACATCGAAGGAGACTAGAGTCATCTTTAGCTTTTTCTCGACTCTTTAAAAGTGAAAAAGCAAGTTGTGTTTAAAAGCGTCTAAAAAATTCATTTAATTCGGAAACACACTTTCCCCTTTCGTATTTTGGTTGATCGAGTAATCCGCAATCATGGAAGAAAGTCAATTGAAACGCCATCGTTCGCGGAGGCTTACGAGTCAACCGTCTTTGTCTCCGGAATTGAAAACAGTACGGACAAAGCGAACTCGTTTAACCGGTTCGAAATCTCCTATCAAAGTTAGAACAAGTGTTCCAACGACATCTGAGATTCCGGTTACTCCAAACATTTCTGGAAACCCTGCCTCTATAGAAGAAGTTCAATAGCCACAGAGGGACAGTAACACTGATCCTAGTCTGGGAGCAAATACTTGCGTTACTGAACCAGTTCCATCTGTAACCGGTTCAGAGAGTCTTGCTCCTCAAACAACTGTCGCTGTCGATTCAACCCCTTCTTCGGCACCAGAAATATTTTACGGACCTGACGGTCTTCCCCTTCCACCTGGTTTGATTGCGATAGAGGAAATTGTAGAAGATCCGCAAGCAAGCACTCCAACACATTTTGTAGTCGGGGTCACTCTATTTCCTTCGACATCAGAAGTTAGTCTACCACCAGTGGAAGTTCCTGTAGAATCGCTAGGCAATCTATTGGATAGACTCAAAATGTCTGAACAACCGTCAACATCTAGGACTGTGTTGAATGACACAGCGATAACAGAACTCCCTGCTATCACTCCGACAATGTTTGCCAGCGTACCATCTGTCCCAACTAGCTCACAACCGCTAGAAGGAGTCCACCCAGGGACTATTTCGACAGTGTGGTCCGTTCCAGTTTGTTCCTCCGGAATAATATCCAGCAACTCTTATGTTGAGAATCGCCAGATTGATCCATTTGGAGGTCAATTTGGGCAATCCAGTCCTCAAGGACAAACAATCCCCTTGAGTTCTGGATTGCTACCGTATGGGGGGCAGTATGCCCTTTCATTACCCCCTCCGAGAGGGTATCCATACGGGAGTTCACAACAGTATTCAGGTTATACTAGAGTTACGACAAGTGGTTGGGTACCTATACTACCCTAACAACCAAGAGTTGTGTATTCTATGCAACAATGTGTACCTATGTCGAACATCCCGACAACACTAGCTATTGTAACAGTGTCACAAGTTCAATCGATGCCTGTTGTGTGTCAACCGCAGATTTCTCAGGATGTAATGCAACAGCCCCTTGACCCTGTGACTCAACCACAATCGCCAACTGGTGGGGCGACACAGGTCCAAATGGGTACAATTACCCCACATCTTGGTCCAATGGTTAGTATAGCACAACAGAGCATGGCCTCACAACCGTGGCTGGTGCAATACCAACAACCACAATTCCAGCAAGTGTACCAAGGTTCTGAGCAGCAGATCTTTGCGAACAATGGACAATCATATATTCAAAACGGTCAAAACCAACCGCTTTACAGTGGTCGAGTCCACCAACCGTATCAGTCATACCAACGTCAATTACATTATGCTGGTATGCAAAGGCCCACTGCTCAGGCAATTCCATCGTACCCTGGGTATGCCTCACCTAACCTGAATCAACAGTTACCATTCGTGGCAACTTTAGAGTTACCCAATTTACATCGGTTAATAAACGATCCAATTTCTTATGCCCCTTGGTGGCCAACGATTCCTCACAAACTTCCATCGGACATTCCTAAATTAAATGGAAATCCAGGTGAAGACCCATCGAATCACATGATGACTTTTCATCTGTGGTGTTCATCAAACACCCTAAACGATGATTCGATAAGGCTTCGCCTTTTCCAGAGGACGTTAACGGGTCCAGCAGCAAAATGGTATATTGAATTACCTAGAGCCTCGTTCGACAATTTCAGCTCCCTAGCCACGACTTTCTTAACCCATTTTCAATTACCGATAAGGTATGAAACGGGAACGAAAATCTTAACCAACTTCAAGCAGACAACGGCCACTCATATATCCGATCATATACATGAGTGGCGTCGTCGTCGTAGGATGGTGAAAACGTACGTTCTCGATCAGCTATTAGCTGAATGGTTTATCAAGTCGTTACTTCCTGCCATAACAGAAGATGTGGCCAAGGGGGGAGTCGTAACGGAGGAGCAAGTTATTGCTCGTGCACAATACCTAGACTTAGTCTACACTCAGTCTGGCACGCTCTACGACAAAATACCTGACGCCCCTAGACCGGAATTCTCAATTCCTCCTCCTCCTAAATCAAATAATGACTCTCATGCTGACGATGGCGTGATTGGCACGACAAACGCGAAATCGACAAAGGCTTCGTCCAAGAAAGCCCGTAAGATTTTAGATCAAAATGCAAAAGACGAAATTCTTGCTTCGGAAGTAAATGCCGTATCAGCAGATAAAGGCAAAGAAACCAATCAACCAGGAAGCAAGAAGAAGCAAAACAAAGGGAAGAAGAAGAAACAGGGTGAGTCATCCCCCGGAAAAACTTCTTCAAACCCTCCTAGGAAAGGGAAACCAAAAAGTCCATGTTTTATATGTGACGAGGATCATTGGACAGCCGATTGTCCATACAAAGCTGAGCTTAAAAGGTTCTTTAAGAGTTCGCAAACCTCAGCTGTGTTAACTGATCCGTTTCCAAATCCAGGTCAAAATCTGGTTGATAGTGGAAATGCTTCCCCGTCGCAAGTGCTAATGTTGTCGATCTCCAAGCAACAAATTGATGCTTTGATTTCGACAAGGAACAAAGATTACGGGAATCCGCAGCTGTCGAATGACAAAGGTAAAGATCAACCAAGTAGTTCGACAACAACTTCGACAGAAGTTGTACCACCCATTGTTCCTGAATTAGCAATAAAACCACCAAAGGGAGTAGTACACAAATCGACATTTAATCCTCGTGCCAGAGCGACGCAACATTATAACATAGTGGAAGATTTGGCCCAATCGCCATCCGCTATGTCGACTCTTGAAGTACTACAAAATTTTCCATCCCAAAGGCAGGCTTTGTTATCGGCTATTGGTGGGGTTGATCCTAAGGATTCCAATCTTGTATCCTTCGACCACAAAGGATACGATCCTCAGTTACCAGCTCAACTAGATTTCCTTATTCAAGTGAAAGCCCTCAACAAAACTGTTCACCGAACAATCATTGATGAGGGGGCATCTACATGTATTATGTCGATGAGTTGCTGGAAAACTTTAGGGTCTCCGACCTTGTCGTGATCTTCGACGACATTGAAAGCATTCGATGGAAGGACCTATACCCCGTGCGGTATCCTAAATAACTTGAAGATTGAACTGGGGGGAAAAACAGTAGAAATAGATGTTGAAGTCATCGATGGGAATCTTGACTACAACATCCTACTGGGAAGACCGTGGATATATGCCATGACAGCTGTAGTGTCGACCTATTTTAGAAAGATCGCATTCCCCTTTCAAGGAGGGATTACGATCGTCGACCAACAAAACTTCCTCCCTAATGGTTCTCAAGTTACGGGAAGCATTCCAACGATCCATGGGAGCAACCATTCGCTTCAAGATATTGGAGTAGGCCTACTCAAAGACCCCAGATTAATGGGAAATTTTGCACTTCCACCTCCAATCTATATAGGAGAAGTAGCGTTGGTAGGAGCCTGCAACATGATATCTTCCACGAAGATCTCAGAAGACGATATCAACATGGATCATGAAATGGTTTTGCCCCCAAGCCCTATAGAAATATTGTAGCAATCAATGTTTCGGGCATGGGAGGCGAACCCAAATCAACGCTCATCAAGCGTTTGGGTAGATAGGTCTAGAGAATATGGTACCCCATTAGATCCTTGGTCAAGAGTGCATGGAACTGATGAAGGAATCCTGCAATCAATGTTGATTGAGGAGGCACCATGGAATGATTGCCACCATCGTTCCCTTCTTCTGGATTATGAAGAAGATACTCAACATGACCTTTACCACTCTTCAGTTTTTGAATTCCTATCAAATACTGTAAATACGGTGGATTCCGAGTGAAACTTATCCAATATTGAAGAGACTATAGCCATAAATATCTCGACTAAGACAAATGTTGTAGAGAATATTTATGTTGGCAAAGGATGTTCTCCTTCAGAACTGGAAATATATAACTCTCTTTTTCGCGAGTTCAGAGATGTCTTTGCTTGGTCATATGATGAAATGCCAGGCATTGACTCGAGTATCGTTGAACACGAAATTAAGATGTATCTCGATGTCAAACCAGTAAGACAACGGCTTCGGCAGGTGCACCCCAAGAAAGCCGCTGCCATTAAAGCAGAAGTTGAGAAGCTTCTCCATGCTGGTTTTATCTACCCGGTTCCTCTAACCGATTGGGTATCAAATATTGTCCCTGTTATGAAGAAACAAGGGACAATTAGAGTGTGTGTCGATTATAGGGATGTAAACCAAGCTTGTCCGAAAGACAACTACCCTACACCCTTCATCGACCAGATAATTGATGAATGCACCGGATGTGAAATCTTTTCATTCATGGATGGATTTTCCGGGTATAATCAAATATATATCCGCGCACAGGACCAGTCAAAGACTGCATTCATTTGTCCGTGGGGCACATTCGCTTATCGAAAATTACCGTTTGGTTTAAAGAATGCAGGGGCGACATTTCAGAGGGCAATGAATTATGCCTTCCATGACATCAAGAACATCGTTCAACCATACCTCGAAGACCTTCCGGCTCATTCGCGAAAGCAGACTGATCATCCGCAGCATTTAAGAGCGATATTTCTACGTTGCCGACACTACAAGATAAGACTCAATCTGCACAAATGTGTATTTTGCGTCGGTTCTGGTCGTTTACTTGGCTTTGTAGTCTCTAACGATGGGATTCGTCTCGAACCTTGCAAGGTTCAGGCAATCATTAATTTGCCTCCACCTTCGAATTTGCTTCAGATTCAGAAACTCCAAGGGAAAGCAAACTTTCTGAGGAGGTTCATTCCAAATTACGCAGAACTTGCTAAAGGTTATACTCGTCTTTTGAAAAAGAATGTACCTTTTGTCTGGGATCAGGTGGTGCAAGCTTCCTTTGATGATCTGAAAGATTCTCTAGTAAAAGCATCACTAATGTATGCCCCGGACTATCAAAGAGATTTTAACCTGTATCTGGCCACAGCGGATACGACCATTGCGATGGTTTTAGTTCAAGAAGTCGATGGAATTGAACATCCTATATATTATTTAAGTAAAAACTTGAATGATACAGAAAGCAAATATTCTTACGTTGAAAAGCTAGAACTCGCTGTTGTTCAATAGATACAAAGATTTCGACATTATGTCCTCTTTCGGAAAACTACCATTCTATCAGATTGCAACCCTATGACTTATATATTGTCGCGACAGTTGTTGGGGGGCAAGTATTCAAAATGGACAGCGATCCTTCAAGAGTTTGATCTGGAATTTGTAAAATCCAAATCAAAGAAAGCTTTAGTTTTCGCAGAATTATTGTGCAATCTCCCACCATCGTCCAACGATGAAACATCCGAACAATCAATCGTGGATGAGAATTTGTTTCTAATATCTACAAGTAATGAGTGGTATGGAGATATAATAATTTATCTCCAAACCCAAAAAATCAGGCCTAACACCTCTCACTCAGAACAGAAACGTATACGATACCAAGCAAAAGACTACATGATCATCGGTGATACGCTTTACCGTCGTGGTATCGATACAGTTCTGAGGAGGTGCCTCGCCCATGAGGAGGCCGAAAAGCCCTGAATGAGTGTCATTCAGGCGCATGTGAGGGGCATCAATTTGGATATGCTACAGCACAGAAAATCTTACGAGCAGGATACTTCTGGCCAGCCATGTTCAAAGATTGCATAACCGCAGTCAGAAGTTGCCATGCTTGTCAAATTTTTGATAGCAAAACCAGAAGACCACCCGCACCTTTACAACCAATAGTTGTTGTTGGGCCTTTCGCCAAATGGGACATCGATTTCATGACATGTAACCCCACCTCGACCGGGGGGCATGGGTATATTATAGTCGCCGTTGACTATTTTACCAAATGGGCCGAGGCGATGCCTACATTAGATAACACTGGTGAAACAACTGCCCTTTTCTTTTTCAATCATGTAGTCGCTAGGTTCGGTGTACCACAGGCTATAGTTACAGATCATGGATCACATTTTCGCAATCACATGATGGTTGAATTAGCTGCCAAGCTAGGGCTATCTCACGACAGCTCTACCCCGTAATATCCACAAGCCAACGGACAAGTTGAAGCGATCAAAAAGGTCCTGAAGCGTATGTTGCAAAGGATGATCGGAGTTCACAAAAGAAGGTGGCACCTAATCTTGTACTCAGCCTTGTGGACTTACTGAACATCGGTAAGGAATGCGACCGGTTCACACCTTTCCAACTGGTGTATGGCCTGGAAGCCGTCTTGCCAATCCAGTGTGAAATCTCATCTCTTAAACTCGCAATTGATCTCCTCCCTGGAACTTCAGAAGAAGAGGCCCGTTTCTTGGAATTAATCCAATTGGATGAAACCCGTCGTGATGCCGCTTTGGCTAACGAAGCCCATAAGAAATGAGTCAAGGTGCAATTCGACAAAAATGTCAAACCCCGTGTCTTCTCAGAAGGTGACTTGGTCTTGATTTATGACCAAGAATCCGATAAATTGGGAGCACGTAAATTTAATTCTTTATGGATGGGCCCCTATATTGTTAAACGAGTGTTAGCAAAAGGAGCCTACGAGTTAATGGATTATGACGGAATTCCACTGGCGCAACCCCGTAATGGGTTGTACCTCAAGCGTTACTATGCTTAAATAGTAACCTGTACGCTTTTGTTGTATTTTGTTTTCGCTAAAGTGTTTTGTTTTGGTCAAGTAATCCACCTTTTTACATTTATTGCAGATGTCAAACCTTCTGGAGACATGTGTTGGATATGCCGACGGAGCGAGTCGTAGTTCGCGGAACCTGTCCTCCGCAGCCTGGGCCATTTTTGATCCAAGCGGCGAGTTAGTAAGTTTCAGAGGTGTATGTATCGGGAAATCAACGAATAACATCGCTAAGTATAGCGCGTTGATAGAACTACTCTCTGATGCCATCACCCATGGTATATGCCGACTAATCGTCAGGCTAGACTCACAACTCGTAATACTACAACTCAATGGTATATATTCCGTCTGCAACCCAACTATTTATCGCATGTTCCTAAGGGTTAAGATTTTGGAAAGACAATTTGATTTAATTCAATACCAACATATTTACAGAAACTTAAACACATTAACCGACTCATTAGCAAACTATGTGTTAGATAGACATTTGCGAAATTTATAAAAAGAGACACATCATCAATGTTGTACATATAACTCAACCAGAATAAACCCTGAAAATCAAAAAAAATATATATATATATATATAAGCTGTTTATCGTTTATACATAATGTTCTGTAACCAAGACAAAAATCGGTCGCATGAACCAAAAACTCAAAATGCTAGGGGGCACCCTAGCCTAGTGATGCTCATGATAGCACGTCACGGCCTGTGCAATCATGCGTAAGAGACGAGTCCATTGTCTGGGCACACAAGTAGTATGCCGCTGCAACTGTAGAGGTAGCTCGTCGATCCTCACATCTGGAATACCAAGAGTAAGGCTCTCAACCTGCTCCTGCACAGCTGTGAGGGTCTCGGCCACATCAAGGTCACGAAGAATAACCCTCCCAGCAGTCTCCCCTGCTGGGGCAGCAACTGGCGCTCTTGGGCGAACTGCTGGACGAACAGGACCAACATATGCATGCACACATGAGTTTGATTAAAGTCTTGATAGAATAAAGCACAAGGACATTATAAATAAAAACACTAAATAGTGATATGGTCGAAGATTTTACCAATAGTGCCCCACTGTTCGCCATCCGGCAGTACCAAGTCCAGATCACCTCGGAAATCCATGCCAACATATGGATACTCGGAATAGACCATCTCCTGATGCTCGAACCACCTAAAGAAGGTATCAGTGAAAGAAATCTGAGATTGACCAGCATGCCTAGACATGTGATCAACCCATCTTTGCATGCGTGGCTCGGTAGGAGAAGGCAAGTCGAGTGCGATATACTGAGGCTGCATCAGTGGTATCTTCTCCAAGGAAAAGGCAGTCAAAATAGAACCAAATCCAAAGTTCTTCAGCTTCTCGTCCTTTACCTTCAGCTTCTGGTAGTGCATCACACGAGTTGAATATTTTCGGTTGGAGGCACTCCAAGGCGTGCTGCACATAGGATCTGTTAGCAACATGAAGAGATGCACTACCAGCCATCCTACCAATAGTATACAGAATGGACCTGAGATACCTGTCAGCAATCTCACGGATAACGACCTTGCCGTCTCTACTCAGCTGAGATCCTTCCCTGCAATACTGGCGGACATAATCTCTCATAGAGTCATTCCCTCGGGCCGAACCTGACAAAGAAATGGGGGCACCCTGCCTCGACAAGCCAGTAAAGAAGTAAATGTCTACCACAGTCAAAGGGATAGATTTTCCCCTAATCTGAAATACTTGGTTGATAGGATCCCAAGCATCAAGCATATACTGCAATAAGGAGATCTGTGTTGTCATACTAGAGATACGGAAGAACTTCAGCAGACCACAGTTCTGCAGCGCGTTCACCGTGACAGGATCATGGAGGGCAATCATGTCCTCTTCTTCGTGTTCTCGTTCTCGCCATGTAAGGGTCATTTTGCTCCAATAATCTCTGAAAAACAAACATGAGAGGAGTTAGATCCTGGATTTGATGAGAAACTGTCAAACTTTTCATCAAAAACTGTGCAACAAAACTATTTTTCTGTGCCCAGCGCAACTAGCCAGTGTTCCACCTGCGTTGAAGGTCAAACTGCCTTCATGCAGCTTGACATTCAGCGCAGGTTTCGAGTGAACCAGGTGCGCTGATGGCAGAGCGCCCTAACAAAACCCTAGGGGCTCAGGGAAACAGGAAAACAGGCACAGAATGGAAAAAGGAAACCATGAAAAGAAAGAGCTAGGGTTTAGCTCCTACCTGGTCCAGACGGTGCCGAAAATCGTCTACAGAATCTCCCGGAATCAGCTGATAAAAATCAAGGGGGAAGAGGCACCTCCAAAGCTCCAACAAACCAAGTTCAAATGAAATGGTAAAATGAGAGGTAAAAACACTTTTTAATTGCTTTTTACGTAGTTCAAGGCGAAATATTAGGGTTTTAATCTCGTTTTCAAGCAAATGTTATTCATTTCTAACTAGTTTGACGCAGCAATTGAGGATACAGTACTATCTTTGAAAAGGGAAAAGCTAGTTATGGTAGAAAATCAAAAATTTGACCATATAGAATCGAGCAGTTTTAGCACACAGTTCATGCTCGTTAAAAAATAAATGCAAGAATCGAGCAATTTTAGCACATAGTTCATGCTCGTTAAACAATAAATGCAAGATCCGAGCAGTTTTAGCACATAATTCATGCTCGTTAAAAAATAAACATAAGATCGAGCAAATGTTTCCACCCGCGTTTAAGCTCGTTAAAAAATGAACTATCCCGGTAAATAACCACTGTGAATGTAATATTATTAGCCATTAAAGCCTTGGCCGTGTTTGCACCATCACCTCCACTTTTCATTTGGCCGATCGTTCACCTCCATATGATTGTTTACCCATTTTGAGGAACAGCTGCGAAGAGTGATTTCACTAGCCATCCTTGTGACACTGCCGTGATTGGAAAATTCCAGCCTATACCTGGAATCAGCTGCTAACCCGTTTTATCACTCATTCCTCAAAAGACGAGTCTTCTTTAAGCTCTTTTCATCTGACTCGTAAAATATGAAAAGATTGTCGAGTCCTTGGCCTTCCAGCTCGTTAAAGGGACAGGAAGTGCTATCCCTCCTCTAGATTTTAATCTTTTTGGACCTGAGGGATTATTGCACAAAAAGATTGAGCGCTTGTTTTATTAAGCTCGTTAAAACTACCGAAAACTCATCCCTTCTGTATTGTTTTATACTTTTTCGGACCTAAGGGATTAGATGACGAAAAAGGAATTTTGGAGTTAACTTTATGTACCTCTTCAGACTCTCTAAAAATGAAAAGGACCGAGTTATCTTTGTCGTTAGACTCGTTAAAATCATTAAATAGCGACAAACTTGTCTTTAGACGAGAACGAGTTTCACTATCGCTAGGCTCGTTAAAACATAACGATGGGCTTGCCTGAAGGGCAGGTTATAGAACAAGCATATGTTATCCTCCTCAAGATTGACAAAAATAAAGAGGTACTGGTCAGCAATGACTGGGGAAAATTGGGAGAAACTCAAGAAAACTTTGATGGTAGCAAGTCACTCTTGAACATGACACTTTTCCTCCGTACCACAATCGGGTTGGGTTGTTTCATTCACCGGTCACATCACCATGGTCTCGCCATACCATCCATATTTGGGGTAATGCTACCGATCCATCGCATCAGTGTCGCCATATGTTCAAGAGAAGTCGTTCAGAAAAGTCAACCGTGTCCCATCCACTGCCGTACATTATCCTTCATCCTTTCATGACCGCCACCCTGAATCATATGTCACAGATCGTTTTCACCTCCACCAAAATCATTAGCTCCGTTCTGTGTCATTGATGTGGGATTCATTAAGGCCCTCCTTTGACGGATCGTTTCTTGTCGACATCAGCTCATTATCCAAGAAGTTGATCTAGCAACAACCCCTTCAGTACTTTGAAGCTTGCATGCCTCAATGGCAAGTTTCTCACTTCCGGCGACAGGTATACATCAATGACCTTCAACCGAGAGATTTTGCGTGGTGTTCAACGCCAAGTCCTTTATTCACACCACGTGAATTGTACTGCAGTACCTTGAGGGTCATTATCATTATCGGTGATTCCTCTCGCGCTTGTTAACGGTTTACCTCATTGACCGGTAATCAAGCGATGTCTTTCCATGTTCGACTTCAGAACATTTCTCACATGGATTGACTTGTACTTAGAGTGAAGATCAGACGAGTTTGAAGACCCCGGATCTAGTTTCATCCATCTGGGCTACAATATATATTCAGGAAAGATAAAGACATTGACATGTACATCATTGCAGCAGATAATCACCCTATCCAAAGGATGATAATTTCATCAAAATTATCAGTCTACCATCAGACGATTGTCTGTTCTATGTACAGGAAAATGAATTTATAAAGCTGAGCATGGGAATGTCCGCCTCAGCTAGATCATGAAAGCAGTATGAAAAATAATGTATTGTATTGTATCTTATTACAGGTCTCCTCCCAGCATTGGATGAACTTCGGATCCTCCTGATAAAGCATTTCACCCGATAAACGGCCTCATACTTTAGGGGGAAACTATTATAGACATTTTTGTGCCTTACAGCTATAAGCATGAAATGTCCATAATCTAAGGGATCCAAAGTCCCTAAACATGTTTTTCCTACCCCTAGAGGAACAAGGCTAACAAACCACAGCAATTCACAGAATTTCTCCACCAGAAACTGCTCAAAAACAAGCCAATTCAGGATCAATTCAGTGGCTCTACTAGCTGTCTACGCTGAAATGCAAATTCAACACTCGCTACCTGCACTGCAACGCAGGTAGAAGCACTACCAGGGTGCTCTGAGCGAGAGTTGACAAATGGCAAGTTCATTCCAAGAGGTGTCAAGACCTAGGAAGCTTCCAGAATCTTCCTCAATGACACTTGCCTCAGTGAATTCGACTAGTGATGAGTAAGAGGTTCCCAATCTGCAAGTGGAAGCAAGAACCTCCAAGTGGAATCAAGAACTGACAGAGGGAGAGGACACTAGTCAGATCTCAAGCTGACTCATCCTCTCTCCAAACATCTATATATGGATCTCTCCTCCATGAGATCTAGGGGCTGGAATTTTGTTATTGCAAAGAATTGCTATTGGTTTGAGATTGGAATCATTGGGTGCTTGATGCTTTGAAGGGGGTGAAGATAGGAATTCCATTTGCTGGGAAGGAGATGCTGGATTGGAGCCCTCTGGGTTGTATCTCTTCCTGAACCTTGTTATTCATCAATAAAGCTATCTTGGTTTCTCCTATATACTGGTGTATATTTGATGTATGATTGCATTAGTATGTTTAGTTTATTTCTAATCCTGAACTAGTTATGAATATGAATCTATATCTTTGTGTAGTGTTCTCTTCTTGTGATCTTGCAGAAACATTTTGAAGCTGGGCAAGCGAGAAGGCAAGTAGCTGGGAACTCTCAAATAGAAGGGAAACTGGATCGAGGGACAAACGTAAGACACCGGTTAGTCCATCCATCTCTCTTCATTCTTAATTCATAAAGGAAGAATACTAGAATAACTGTCTCTGTTTGTTGCTAAGGCACTGTCACACCTTAGGTGGATAGGATCGTCCTGCATAGGCATTTTTCCCCACAACACTTGGGAATAATCTCCATCCCTCAGGAGGATGTGGAAAAGGTCCAATAGGTATTCCTTAAAATGTCACACCAAACAGATGCAGGGGTCAAAAGAGGACATGACAACCAGGAAGACAAAGGCACTTCCTCAATAGGATTAATAACAAGAAAACTAACAAAGAATCTAGGCAAGAGGAGGGGAATAAAAAGACAGAAATAACTACTACTGGAGTGTGGAAAACTCATGATTGACTCAAGAAGGATAAAATACCTTTCCAGTTACTCCTTTAAAACCCCACCTCAATGAAAATCACAACCTGGAACATTAGAGGACTAGGGAGCAGAAGAAAACAAAGGAATCTAGGTAAAAGGATCAAAGAGTAAAAAACTGACATAGTATTCATACAGGAAACAAAATGCTCTGTGGAGAGGATACATGAAAAACATAGCAAATGGTTAAATAGATATGAATACCTTGAAGTTAAGGCCAATAAATCTGCTGGTGGCATTCTCACTCTATGGGATCCACAGAAATTTGGTGTGATTGATGCAGAGGCATCCAAACATCACCTTTCACTGATTTTCCTACCAATGGGTGAGAGACAATGTTACATGATCACCAATGCCTATGGTCCACAGCTAATGGAGGAAAAACTTCGACTCCTCACAACACTGGAGGATATGAAGAAGAGATACCCAACTCTACCCTGGATTCTTGGAGGTGATTTGAACATAACAAAATCACTCATGGAGAAGAAAGGAGGAACTAGAACACTTGGTAGAGACTAAGTTGCCTTCCATAACTTCATCACCAATATTAAATTGGTTGATATGGAAACAGGCAATGGAATCTTCACTTGGAATAAAAAAAGAGGGGGACCTACCCAAGTAGCCTCAAAATTAAACAAATTTATTGTTTTAGAGGAACTTCTTCTCAGGGGAGGCAACATTACTGCACTCATTCTACCTTTTGGAGGTTCATATCACTGGCCTATCCAATTGGAAGCTTCCCTCTTTGGAAAACCAAGGAACACCCCCTTCAGGTTTGAGAACGCTTGGCTCACACATTCAGATTTCCTCACAAACATCGAAAAATGGTGGAAGGAAGAGCTTCACCTTCAAGGTACAAAAATGTTCCTTCTACATAGCAGGCTCAAACACATTAAAGGCAAACTCAAAGAGTGGAATAAAAAAGAATTTGGTAACATCTTCAAAGCTAAGGAATATGTGGAAAAGAAACTAAAGGAAATAAACTAGATTCTTATCACTAAAGGCTATACAGAAGAAAGGAAAGAGATGGTAGAGTCACTCTACCAGGAGTGGGACAATAGATGTCTTCAAGAGGAAATATTATGGAGATAGAAATCCAGAGTACAATGGATTAAAGAAGGGGAGAGAAACACCAAATTCTTTCACAGATCCACCATAGCTCACAGAAACAACAACATAATTGTGAAACTTACATACCATCATGGAATAGAGAGAAACAATCATGAAGAGATGGAGAAGGTTCTACTCCAGCATTTTCAGAAAATTGTTGAGGAAACCTCGAAAGATAGATACTAGTCCATGAAACGATTTACTCAGTACATACATAAATTGGTTACTAGAGAAGATAATTTCAACCTCAACAGACTAGTCACAGAGGAAGAAATATAGGAAGTCGTGAAAGAAATGAAAAATGGGAAAGCACCAGGCCTGGATGGCTTTAATGTAGACTTTTTCAAAGCTTGTTGGAGGACGTTGAAACAAGACATCCTGGAGGTAGTGGAAGACTCTTGAAGATTTAAGACAGTCTTAAAGGAGCTCAATGAATCTTTCATAGCCTTAATCCCCAAACAGGAAAAGGCCACCTCCCCAAATAGATTTAGACCTATAGCATTATGCAATGTGATATAAAAAATTATATCCAAAGTCATCGCCAACCATCTCAAACCTCTCCTCCCAACCCTAGTGTCAGAGGAGCAAATGGGCTATGTGGAAGGAAGACAAATTTTAGATAATATAATTCAAGCACATGAAATGGTTCATTCACTCATTACGAGCAAACAGGAAGGAATGATTATGCAGTTGGACATAGCAAAGGCCTATGACAAGATTAGATAGTCATACATAAGAGAAATATTAAAAGCCTATGGCTTTGATCACAATTGGATTAAATGGGTTATGGTGCTAGATACCACCACCAAATTTTCAATTATTCTCAATGGCTCTCCTTCAAGAACCTTCAAGCCTTCTAGAGGTCTTAGGCAAGGAGATCCTCTTTGTCCTTTCCTTTTAATTCTAATGATGGAAGGGCTAGGAAGAGCTATTAGAGCTACTAAGGAGGAAGGGAGAATTTAAGGTCTGAGACTCACTCAAGGTGGGGACATGATGACACATCAGTAGTTTGTGGATGATACCATGCTTCAAGGCACACCCACTATCAAGGAAGCCAAAGAATTCAAATAGACTCTGAGTGAGTTTGCTAGGGCAATAGCCTCAGAGGTAAGTCTTACTAGATCAAAGATTTTCTTTTTCAATATGGATATTTCAATACAAAGAAATATTTCCAGAATTTTTGGCTTTCAAAGGGATTCACCGCCTATGAAGTACCTGGGAGTTCTTCTCACTGACAAACCGCTTCACTAAGATATTTGAGAGCTTGTTCTTAAGAAGCTAAAATACAAGATTAGAAAATGGACAAATAGAGTACTAAATCTAGCAGGAAGACTGATTCTCACTAAGGCCATCCTCCAAATTATCCCTATCTATATGCTATCTGCCATTCCAGCACCAACCGATGTAGTTACTAATATAAGAAACATTCAGAGAGACTTTCTCTAGGGGAAAGGTGAAGAAAATAAGAAATGGGCCCTTGTGGCATGGGACAGAGTATGCAAGTTTAAGTCCCATGGTGGCCTGGGTCTTCATGACCCAGGGATTCTTAATAGAGTTCTTTGTGCCAAAATATGGTGGAGATAGCTAAAAGAAATACAAGCCCCTTGGGAAAAACTTTGGAAGCAAAAATATGCTAGCGAATGGCAGGAGAAGAATCTAATAAGAATGACAGGACAAGTAAAAGGTTCTACAATTTGGAATAGGGCATGGGAAAACAAGGCCCTAGTCCAAAATCACAGTTTCTAGGAGATCCAAAATGGAAACCTAGCTTGGTTCTGGGAGGATAATTGGCAACAGGAGGACAATCTCCGAAGTGAAGAATTAGGAGACATTCACACTGATACAACTAACAAAGGATTAAGGTGGGTAAGTGACTCTTGGGACCAATCAAGGAACAATGGGAAATGGAGAACATGGAAACTTTCAGATTACAGAGGAATGGGCATGCTGCATACTCAAGCCATAGCCCTTAAAGGTCTTTTAGATAAGAGACAAATCTTAAAGTCAAACGCGAATGATCAACTAAGATGGGGAAAGAACAAGGTAGGTATCTTCAACCTCAAGGAAGCCAAAACGATAGATGTAGGATTTAACCTTTCAAACACAGATAAGACGTGGGAAGAAATATAGGAAAATCCTCATTAGATGAAAGTCAAACTGTTCAAGTGGCTGGTTCACCAGGGCAAGATTTTGACATGGGATAATCTTAAAAAAACAGGCTTTGTTGGCCCCTCAAGACGTCACTTATGTAGAAAACAGGAAGAAACTACAAACCATCTCCTGAATAGATGCACTTTCACCACAACACTTTGGAATTGGGTTGGAGAAGTCTTCGAACAAACAGATAGAGATGTTAATGACATCATCACTACTTTGAAGAATTGGAGGAAAAATTTCTCGGATAATGAGGTCATAAACTCCACTTAGATGCTGACCCCAGGATTCTTAATCTGGAATGTCTGGAAGGATCACAACAATAGGATTTTCAAGGAGAAAGCGAGTCCGATGAGAAACATCCTCAAGCTAGTCCTTAAACAACTCAAAGAAACTGTTCATATCTTGGGAGGTGCAGCTACAAGTAAACCCATTGGACAAAGAGAGGCCATAATATTGGAGAAGTTAGAGCTCAAGGTTAATCCCCCTCAGGGTGTTATGCAAATTATCAAGAAAACCTCAGCAGAAAAGTCTTCTTGGCAACCCCCTTCTCATGGCTTTTTAAAATTCAACATAGACGGGCTTCAAAAGGGAATCCGAGAGAAGCTAGTTATGGAGGGGTCTTGAGGGATGAGGAAGGAAACATACAAGTCATCTTCCATAATTATCTAAATAAAGAAACCAACAATATCACTGAGCTCATGGTGATGGAATTATGCCTAGAAATACTGCTCAAGTACAACATTCAAAATATCATCATTGAGGCTAATTCAGAATTAGTCATTAACTCAGTGAAGAGGATAAATGATGTCGCTACTCCTGAGAAAATTGCAGAATAATGGCGGCTTCTGCAAGTCTACCAAAGAATCCAAGCGCACCTAAGAATGCTGAGAACCCTCAGGTTGGTGCATGTTCATAGGGAAGGCAACAAAGTTGCGGACTGGCTTGCCAATGAGGGGGTATGAAACAAGCATATCGATTTAAGCTACTGGTTGGAGGAGATAACAGATGACAAGCTGAAGGAGGGATGCTCATCCAAGGCCCTTAGTGATTGACAATAGTATCAGAAAAATCAAGAGACAGTATTTGTTGACATAGAGCCACAGAGACGGGGTCTAGCTGATCTAGTTTCATTATGAAGTGTTATGATATAAGTGAGATCCTTTTTAGGATGTAGGTCTATGTCAGCTTCAGTAACTCAGGTAACTGCAAACCGGATGTCTCAGGGGGATGGCTGGAAGGAGGGATCTTCATCTCCCTTTGGCCCATGCGGCAGAGCCCAGATTTTCTCGGTAGACACAAAACCCAAGCTTTTATTCTGGTGAATAGCTTTACTGCCCTTAGGGTGGTTTCCAATATATCACATGCTCATCAAGTCGGAAGAGGTTTTTCACAATCGGGATCGATTCCACTCACCACGCAACACGTGGCTAAGGGTGGGAATAAATTACCACCTTCATCACATGGTGACTATCAGTGCTTTTAGTTTGCACGATATGATCCTTAACCATTAGATCTAGCGAGGCTAATCCATGGCCAGGATTTTGCATGCATTTTGGTGGGTCCAAAAGAGTGCTTATGTTTTGAGCTGTTCGCACGACCTCTCTGGGATCACGCGCAAATGGTGGAGTTCGGGTGGTTATAGTGATCAAAGGATAAGTCAAAAATGGACCCAATAGGATTATAGATTATGGTCTATTGGGTTCATTAGGTTCGGTTTATTTCTTAGAAGGTGTGCTTTTTGGCCACCCGATATGTTTTTCATACGTTGGATCTTCAGCTCAAGATCCAATGGTCAGTTTTGGACTTCCTATTTGATTTGGCAGGCCTACATCCTTGGGTTCGCTTTGTCATCTTGAGACCATGAATTTGGTTAGGTCTATCATTTTGGTGGGCCTCATTTCCACGGTCGCCTTTTGTACACTATTTCTCTTTTTGTAATTGAATAGAAGGATCCACTCTTGCCTTAACAAAAAAGAAGACATCCCTCACTGTGTCACCGATGTCATGTATATCACCCTCCGTTAGGGTGATAGGGTCGAGTGATGTCTTGGTAGCCTTTGATTTCTTCCTGGACCCTCCTTTCTCCAACTCCCTTGGGCACTTGATGCAGGTGGATGTCTCATGTCAGTCCACGTCGTGCTGCTCTTTTGTCTCCTCCTTTGTCTCAGGTGAAGGCAACCTCACGCCTTTGTCAGAGCCTCACTCTATCTCACCTATCTGCTTTATTGTCTACTATGCGGCCTTGCTCTCCACCTGGGCCTTCTCAGCTACCTCCTTTTTCCTCTTTTCGACTAGCTGTGTCATCTTAAGCTTGACCTCCTCCTTCTTTTTCTATGCGGTGAACTTGCTCCGTCCCACCGCCAAGTGTATTGTAGAGCGCCACTCTTCCAGCCATTGATCAAGTACCGCATCAATGGTGTCATCCATTTCCAGGTAAGGAAAGTTGTATCATTTCTACGTAGGGTCCTTCTGCACCCTGATGGATACATGATGGAAGTTTGGTTTAAATTATGTGTAGCCCTCCAAGTTGGTGTACACCATAGGAAACAATCGTGGTTTGTGATTGATTGACACGCAAATGTTCATCTCCATAAAGATCCAAAACATCTTGTTGTCCTTGACTCGCTATGCGTCCTTGGTCGCCCACAGCGAAGCATACTTCGCTGCTTCTGGGAGGCCTAGCGTGGCCGAAGGGAACTAGCTTTCCTCTGGTAATTCCTAAACTACCATCATAATTGACAGTAAGAGCCACGCGTAGTGGAATGTCTTGCTGAGCTCTTGTGCTTCGCGGTAGTTCTCCAGGAACTCACGGCGAAGGTATTCTGACCAGTTGAACTAGACTCCTTCAACTCATTGAGCTATTAGCGTGCACCTCATCGGCATGACCCATCCTCATCATGTTCCTTGCTAAGATTTGTGTGGCTACCTTCACAGCAGGGTCACAGATGCTAGATATAGTATATCTGCACAACTTTTTCACCAATTTAAACTTTTCCTTCATAGACTCTATGAGAGCCTGTTCACCACCTTTTCCGCCAAATATCATCATCAGATTCTCCCCTGTGTAAGGAAATCGCATTATCCAGTGAATCAATCTATTTGTGTTGGGTATTAGCTCCTCTAGGCATAGACACCCATCATGCACTAAGAACAACAACTGCTTGATGACCAATACTATCACCTAGTGATCCAAAAATGGATCCAGGATAAACCTCTAAGTCTAAAAGACTTCATGCAAGAGGTAAAAGGTGCAAAATGGCACAAATCCTTTGTAAATCAGAGGAAAATGAAAATCATAGGCTACTCTTAGAAATACTCTCATTGCAGGGATCTCTTCATTCTGAATCCAATGCAATTTGAATGGGTGAAAACAGACTCTGGATGAAGAAGTTATTGTAAAATGAAAATTGCCCAATGTCCTTAGAAAAGGAGGCAAGTTCATTAAATTTTGAACTATATTGAAACTTTTGATTTTAGTATAGGCTCATAGGCCAATCCACAACTGACACATGGTAGGACGGAATTGGGACACGTGGCCCTGTTTGATTGGTCTAAGAGGAAATGAGGCGTTAACGCTCAAGGGCCCTTGGATCTAAAAGATCAATGGACGGGAGCAAACCGCAACAATGAAGCATCGATATCGCATTGGCGGATGGCTATATAAATGAGGTACCTCAGGTCTTAAGGCATTGTGGCATGCAATTGCCGAAATATCGCATCACTTAAATCGAAAGGGAAAGGACTAAGACCCGTGACCAGGTGACTTGCCGATGTGCGATGGGTCGATCAAGTGGAGATCGCAATCGGCGTTGGCATATACCCTATTATATGAAGAGGCCTCTGACTTGTGCAATCTATGATTGTGACTTGTCGCATCACAGTATCACATTGACACAACACAATGGAGTGGGCCACACACACACACACACACATATATATATATATATATATATATATATATATATATATATATATATATAGATATATATATATATATATATACGGGCGATCCAATGGACCAAACCCTCCTCAACCTCTGCAGTGTAGTTTATAGTCCCGCACCTCCTTTTAGCTGCCTGGAGCACTAAGAATGTGCTACCTTCATATAGACACACGACTAGACCATCAGTGTATGGCTTCAAGCAACTGCCATTCATCTTTCCTAGGAAGGGATCTCCATTCAATTTGACCAATTGTACTGCTCCTCCGTCGATAATCTCTTTAATCACATAGAGCCCTAACCAATGCATTATGAATTTCCCTGGAAATTTATCAAACTTGCTGTGATATAAAAAAACCAAGTCATTTACCTTAAAGGTGCACATCTTAATATGTCGATCATGCCATGCTTTTTCACATTGCTTTTGGACCTGTTGGTGAAATCCAGCTAGAAATTTGTCTTTCTCAAGTTCAGCCAGTTGTGCGAGCCTTTCTTCCAGGGCTCCGCAATTTGTCATATCTGTGGGTGCCTCTATGCGGAGACTAGGCACAATGTATTCCATGGTCATTACTTCTTTAACACCATATACAAGCCTAAAGGGTGTTTGTACAGTGAACTTCTTTCATGTCGTTCGATAGGCCCATAGTACAGTGTGTATGTGCAGGTCCCAATCACTTCACTGAGCATTACAAACCTCGGTTAGCACATTCTCCATCACTTTATTGAATGTTTCCACTGTCCCATTAGCCTATGGATGATAAGGCATGCTCTTCTGGTGATATACCTGAAATTCCTCTGCTAATGCACTGATCGTCTCATTCAGAAAGTGCGTACCACGATCACTCATTAAGATCTTTGGACACCTGAATCACGTCACTACATACTTAGAGAGGAACTTTATATTAAGCATGCCTATATCATCCTTTATAGGTTGTGCCTCCACCCGTCAAGTCAGATAGTTCATCGCAGTGATAATTTACCTTGCTCCTATCTTTCCTTGGGGATGAATGGGTCCCACAAAATCTATCACCAATTTCTCAAAGGTTTGTAGCCTCATCTGTGGATTCAGAGGCAGCTCATCCCTCCGTGATGGCCTGCCAATCCTTTGACACACATCACATGCTTTGTAGTAAGCTTTCGAATCATAATGGAGGGTTGGCCACCACAGGCTTGTCTGTAGAATCTTCTGTGCGGTCACTCTCTGGCATAATGTCCTTCCGCAGCACCCCCATGAGCACCTGCGAGGATACTACTCCTTTCAAACTTCAGGACATATAGTCGCAATATCTCATTAGACCCCATTTTGTACAGATGCCCAACAATGATAGAAAAGTTTTTCGCGCACATCACTAACTCCTTCTGCTAGATAGTGTATCCTTCCAGAGTAGTACCTATCATTAGGAAGTGTATGATATCTTCAAAATGACCATCCGTGATGTGTACTACAAATAGTTGTGCGTCAGGAAATCCCTCTTCCAAATTAGTGGTATCCTCCCCTATTTCGATGCGCATTAGATGGTCTAGTTCCACGTTCAGTCGTTTAGGTTTCAAAATAACTTCAAAATCATACTCCTGGAACAATAACAACCACCTCTAGATTCTCCCACCCCCCACACAGGCTTATTGACTAGGTACTTCAATGAGGAAAGATCCGTAGACATCTTAAAATGGCCACCCATCAAGTAGTGTCTAAACTTCTAGAGCATGTATACCATGGCTAACCCTTCACGCTTGGTGGCAAAATAGTTCTTCTCAGCCTTGTATAACCTTATGCTTGCCAACGCTATAGGATGGTCCAAATCTCCTTTGCCAACCTATGTCAGTACTACTCCTAGTGCTATACATGACGCATCAACATGTACATGAAACTCCTTATTCCAATCCGGGAAGACTAAAATCAGCGCAGTGACCATCTTTTCCTTCAATACATCCAATATTTTCTTACAGTCCTCATTCCAGCAGAATGTGACATCCTTTTTCAACAACTTCTCCATAGGAACAGTGATTTGGGCATAGCCCTTGATAAACTTTCTATAATATCCAGTATGCCCTAGGGTAGCGCACAACTGTTTCACACTCCTAGGTGCTTCTAAGTTAAGTATCACTGTGATCTTCGTGGGATCTACCATCAGTCCCTATCTACAAACCACATGACCCAGTAGGGTCCAAAAAGCAACACAAAATAAACATTTCTTCAAATTTAACGCGATCTGGTATCTTTGACAAGTAACTAGCATCATGTGCAGACTTGCCACATGGAATTTCACCATTCCAAACGCAGTCCAGTCATCAACATACAATTCTAGGAGCTTATGAATAAATTCCTTAAACACAGCAATGGCTACGTGTGAAAAAATCGCAGGCACATTCTTCAATCCGAACGACATTACAGTGTACTGAAAACATCCCCACTCAAACGCGAAGTTTGTCTTGCTCCGATCCTCCATTACGATTTTGATCTAATGGTATGCAGAAAACCCTTCAGTGAAGGAATATGCTTCTTAGCCACCTACATTTTCCAACACCTCATCAATGAATGGGGTCAAGAAAGGATCATGTACACAGGCATCATTCAACTTCCTGAGATCTACGCATATACTTATTTCATCCTTCTACTTCTTTTCCTGTACCACCATTGGGATTACCCAATCATATTCTTCTATGGGCTCAATGATGCCTACCATGAGCATCTTGTCTAGCTCTAAGAAGACCTTCTCCTTATACTTCAGATTGAGATGGTAAGGTCTTTGCTTAACTGTCTTCGCATCGGGTTTCAACGTGATCTTCATAACACCTAGGTCCCCGATTATCCCTTTTAGATCCATAAACTTGGTAGGGAATAAATCTTGGTATTCATGGAGAAATTTAGCGACCTTATCCACCATCGCATCATGCTAGTAATCTCCAACCTTCACGAATTTGGGTTCTACCTCTGTACCAATATTTACCTGTTTTGTTTTCAGTGGCGCAGTTATATCAGGATTCTCAATCTCCGGTCCTTCAACATCGTGGTGACCATCTATTTCAGGGATGTTAATCTTTCTTGGGTACTCATCTTCTTCTTCAGCGGTTACATTATAGGATTCTAGTGCGTGACTCAGCTGAGTAGTCCAATCAGGTTGAATCAAGTCCAAAGGATCCTGCGGTATCCTGAAGATTGTTGATTTTACTTCTTGTAGCACTTTGTCAATACAGTCAAACTCGTCCTCAATGTTGAATGTCATTATGAATCCCTCACACAGAATATCCCATTCACCTGTACCATGGTGAAGCATTGTTTGTAAGTACTAGTTCATCAGGATGACATCCAGGGTGTGAGAAAACAAGTGCACCCATTCAGGTTAGGTCTTCTCTCCATAAGCCTGAGCCCATTTGGCCAAATGTGCGTGTAGACCATCCTACCCATCATATTTGTCTATCATTTGTACCTTTAGGTTCCCAAAGCGTGTTCTCATAATCCTCCCACATTCACACCAATCCTCAAAACTACCCTTGTGCATACCCCACCACCTTGTGGGTGTAGCGCATAGTGCCCAATCCAAAGCTTGGAAGCGCTCCTTTTCTGGTACCTCCCTCTCAAATGCATCCAAAAAGATATCTACATCATTCAGGCTATCACAAGTGGTGATACGGATTTAAACAGGAATGCAAAAAATACAAAGATAACCATATACACAAAGATGCAGCGGAAATAATACTTCATTTCATTAATGTAAAATATTGAAATATGCTTATAAACAGAAATGGAAATAAACTAGCTAGGGCAATGGTAGCTTATCTCTGAGAAGAGATGTGGCGGCGACATGCCTCTAAACCGTGTTAAAATGAGGCTCGAAGGCCTATTTATTGTTGAGAAATAATGGAAAACCCTAAACATCCAAAAACCTAACCCTAGAAGATGAAACGCCAAACTGTGGGCCCCATTTGGGTAAATTGGTACATCAACTTCTTGGGGTCATCACTTTGGCATATGATCTCTATTTGACATGCACAATATCTCGTTAGAAAGATCTATCCGAGAACTACAACTTTGGGAGGATCAACATCGGTCCATGGACCCATGTTGCTCCTAGTTTTCCCCAAAAACGTCATTTAGGGCCTAAAAACGGCTCCAGAAGTTTAGGACCGAAAAAACTGCTAAAAATAGTAAACTATGCTACAATTAAGGAAATTGAAAAGATGAAAGAAACAATGGTGGGAGTCCAAGCGGACATGGAAGGTGGCCACTAATATACACTTGGATCATTCCTCCCCGCTTAGGAAGCATTGGTCCCCATTGCGCTGAGTTCCTCAATGAGATGAGGAAACTTCTGCTAAACTTGGTCCCTAGTGAGCCACTTGCCCTAGTGAAGGAGTTGGCCTACTTTGACAACTCGATACAATTGGATATTCTGCTACAAAGTATGCTTGATCTATGTGTCCATGATCTGATCAGTTGCAGCTTGTTCCATGCAATCTGGATTTAACTCTGTGGGTGTGAGCTGTTCTGCAATGTCAGATGTGTCTAGTAATGGTGGAAAGTATGGTCGAAGGTGGTCCAAATTGAACACTGGGTGCAAACCAAGGAATGGGGGAATGCTAAGCTCAAATGCATTATCTCCCATAGCCTTGGTAATGGTGTAAGGACCATATCGGAGTGGTCTAAGTTTCCAATAGGCTCTGGTAAGGCATTCCTTTTGCAAATGCAACCAGAATTTGTTGCCCACCTGAAACTTGTGTGGCACCTGATGTTGATCATGTCGTTGTTTTTACTTGGCATTTGATTTCTCTAGAATTTCATGGACCTACTGGAGAATATGTTGGATGTGCTCAATGAATCTTTTTGCCTTATCTGTTTCGAACTAGACATGAGCTGAATCTTCCTGAATAGCTGCAACTGGCATGGCCACATCAATGGAACATAGTGGCTAGAATCCCAAGCCCACCTGAAAAGGGTTGTAGCCAGTCAATCAGTGGAGAGTCCTGTTGTAGTTGTGTTGAACATAGGGGAGGCTCTCGTACCATGTGTGTGGATGCTTTGAGTTGTACATGCGCAAAATGTGTATGATCATCCAGTTGACAACCTTTGTCTGGCCATCAATTTGAGGATGGAAGGTCGTGGACTTAGTGAGTTTGGTGTCGAGCATCGACCAGAGAATGGACCAAAATGTACTCAGGAACCTGCTATCTCGATTTGAGATGATAGACTGTGGGATCCCAAAGTGTACCCACACTCGTTCAAAGAAGAGTTTAGCAGTGGCTTCTGCTATGATATTCTTCTTGCAGGTGGCCATAATAACGATCTTCGAGAACCTGTCGATGACCACAAAAACATAGTTGTTTCCATGCTTAGTGGAAGGGAGACCTAACATGTAATGCATGGAGATGGATTCCCAAGGTCAACTGGGGGTAGGCAGCTGGGTATAGAGGCCTTGATTCTTGATGGTCAGTTTGGCAATGGTGCAGGCAGTACATGATCTAATGTACTTCCTGACATCATGTCAAAGATTTGGCCAATAGAAATACTTCTCCAGTACTGCCACCATTTTCTCGACCCGGAAATGTCCAGCAGCCTAACTATAGTGTGCTTCCCAAATCATATTGGTATGCTCACTTGAAGGAAAAGAAAGGTGACCCAAGTGGCATAACAGGGCATCTTGGAGGTGAATATATGGAACATGCTGACCCTCCAAGAATGTCTAATATGTGTGGTTGAATTTTGGGTCACTTTTGTAGAGAAGTGGCCAATCAGAAGTCTCATGCCCACAAGAGTTGAGCACAATGTTTAACACCATGATCAGTGGTTGACTGAGGCAATTTGCAACATTATACGTGCTACCCTTTTTATACTTTATATTCAAATGGAACTGTTGCAAGTATGTGGACCACTTCTGATGGAAATCATTCTGCAATTCCCCTTGGGTCTGTATGAACTGCAAGGGTCGGTGGTCTGTGTGGATGATCGTTTCCTTCCCCAAAATGTAATGCTTCCATTGTCGGTAGGCTTGCACAATGGAATACATCTCTTTTTCATAAGTGGGATACTTTTGGACTGTGTCTGAAAGTGTCTCGCTATGATATGCCACTGAATTCCCATGTTGAGTTAGGACTACCCCAATAGCATAGTCAGAGGCATCTATCTCGACCTCAAATGGTTGTTGCAAGTCTGATAATGCAAGCACGAGTGCCATGCAGAGGTGATATTTCAACTCTGTGAATGCCCTCTATTGAGATTCAGACCAAAAGAATTTTTCTTTCTCTCCTCCCTTGGTGACTTGACTCAAGGGCCAAGTGATATGAGAAAATCCCAACACGAACCTGTGGTAGAAGTTGGCAAGACCTAGAAAGCTACAGAGCTCTGTCAGAGTGGTTAGAGAGGGCCAATATTGAATGACTTAGATCTTGGATGGATCCACATGCACCACCTATTCATCAATAATGTATCCCAGATACTAAACCTGGGTCATGCCAAAAGTGCATTTCTCCAAATTGGCACATAACTTGTGTTGCCGCAGTGTTTGGAGAAACTGTCGAATGTGGTGGAGGTGCTCTTCCCAACTCTAGCTAAAGATCACGATGTCATCCAAGTATGCCACTACAAATGAGTTGGTGAATGGCCACAACATGTCATCCATTATCCTCATGAAGGTTGGAGGAGCATTTGTCAATCCGAAAGGCATTACCAACCATTCGAACAGGCCCTCCTTGGCTTTGAAGGTAGTCTTCCACACATCGGAGGGTTCGATTGGTACCTGGTGATATACTGACTTCAAATCGATCTTGCTGAAATATTTTTCCCCCTTCAGTTTGTCTAAGAGGTCATAAATCCGTGGGATTGGGTACCTATTATAGAAAATGATCTTATTCAGCGCTCGATAGTCAATACAGAGTCTCCAAGTCCCATCCTTCTTCTGTACCAACATGATCGAGCTCCCACAGGGAAATGAACTTGGACGAATGTCAGATTTCTGCAATAGCTCCTAAATCTATCTCTTGATTTCATCATTCTCCATAACATAGCGTCGATAGATTGGTCCATTGGGCAGCAGTGCACCTAGGGTCAGCTCGATGGAGTGCTTGACCTGACAATGCAGAGGAACCCCTGTGGGGGAGGTGAAGATGTCCTCGTACTCCTCATGACCTTTTCCATCTATAATTGTCATTCAGGGGGGCCCTCTCTGGAGGTCGTGGCCACCATCTTCTTTTTTCCTTAAGGGCGTATCCTCAAGAAAAAAAATTTCCCAGTTTTGGAAACGAGCTTACAACATTGTTTTGCAGTAATCAAAGAGATGGTAGTAGGCGCTGCTACCTCTGGTATCCTGTACAACTTAGTTCTCAAAGTAACAATAATAGCACAGGGCCTTGATTCATACACAACATGTCACTTCCACAAGTATAGTTGTCCTAGTAATACATCACAAACTTCAAGGGGAGCAATGTCACACAATACCTCATCTGTGAAGGGCTTGATGTTGTATGGAAGGCGAAATTGCTGGCTCATGCGAAGATCCCGTCCTTGGTGAAGCCACCCGATAGTGTACGGTTGTGGATGTGCTGTGGTTGGTAGGCCCAACCGCTTCACGACCTCTTCCGAAATGAGGTTCTTTTGGCTCCCACTATCGACAATGAACTGTAGTGGGGAGCCCTTTACCCACATCTGGGAGTGGAAGAGATGCTCCTCCTCCTTCTGGATCTTCATGGCGACAATGGTGGCGTTGGGCTCCACATCGATAATCTGCTTTGCTTTGTCATTCCCCTTGTCAGTTTCTAACTCATAGTTAGAACCTGCATCCGATTCTGAAACCTTTAGCTCAGCCACCAATAACTGCTTGGCCCGACACTCACTTATGTTGTGAGTGGAGCTCTTATGGAACTCACACCACTTTCCCATGTCCTTTTCCGGCTTCGCGGCGTTGTTCTCTACTTGCAGCTTTGGCTGGTTGTCTTGGGCTGCCTTGCTTGGCTTTGTCCTTTGTTCTATGGTTTAGGGGCACCTTTCCCTTGCATCAGATTTGCAGATCCAAAGTGTTGCTTCTTCTGTTTAAACTTTTGCTCAACCTTGACAGCATATCGGTATTTAGTGCCGAGCGAGGAGATGTTCAGGAATTCTATTTCTTCCTGGATGTACTTGTGCAGGTAGCCATGGTATTTGAGTACCAAATGCTGCTCCAAATCCTTGATACCCAACTTTGTACGAAGGGTATGGAAAATATTGGTGAACTCTGGCACGTCTTGGTCCCTTCCCTACCACAGCGTGGTCCACTTTATGTATTGATCCTCATAGCTTCCAACAGGGTAGTACTGCTCCTTGATGGCATCCCAGAATGAGTTCCAAGTGGGTGTGGCCGAAAATAGTGAGCTTGCACTTTCATCCTTATGCTTGTAGTAGGTTTCCCACAAGTCCTTGACGTGGGGGGCTGCTTTGAGAAGAGCGAAAATAATCTTTTCCCGACTGCAAAAATCATGAACAGAAAAATAACCCTCCAGCAGATTTAACCATTTATCGACGACATCTACATCTATCTAACCCTCGAATATGGGGATTTCAAAATTAACTTGTACCTTAAACAGTGTGGCGTTTCCAGAGTAGTTTTTGGAAGCCGATGCGTCGCCCCTGGGTAGCCACTTAAGGACTTGGGAAAAGTTGTCCACAATCGCATTCCTTTTTTGCTTGAGGGCTTCTTCGAGTGATATTTTGATAGGATCTCCTACCCCCTCGTATTTCTTTTCATCCACCATGGGAGGGCGTCAGGATTTGCGATGCTAGTCTTGCAAAGTTTCAACCAGTTCAATTTCAATCCCTAACTCCTTATATCCCGACCTCGTTGGGGACATGCAAAGAAAAATAGAGAAAAAAGCAGACCAGCTCTGATACCACTGATACGGATTTAAATAGGAACAAAAAAATACAAAGATAACCATATACACAAATATGTAGCGGAAATAATACTTCATTTCATTAATGTGAAATACTGAAATATGCTTACAAACAGAAAAAATAAACCAGCTAGGGCAATGGTAGCTTATCTCTAAGAAGAGATGTGGTAAGTACATGCCTCTAAACTATGTTACAATGAGGCTCGAAGGCCTATTTATTCTTGAGAAATAATGGAAAGCCCTAAACATCCAAAAACCTAACCCTAGAAGATGAAACACCAAATTGTGGGCCCCGTTTGGGTAAATTGGTACATCAACTTCCCGAGGTCGTCACTTTGGCATACGATTTCTGTTTGATGCGCACAGTATCTAGTTAGAAAGATCTATCCAAGAACTATAACTTTGGGAAGAGAACCATCGATCCATGGACCCATGTTGCTCCCAGTTTTCCCAAAAAACATCATTTAGGGCCTCAAAATGGCTCCGGAAGTTCAGGACCTGAAAAACTGCTAAAAATAGTAAACTGTACTACAATTAAGGAAATTGAAAAGCTGAAAGAAACAATGGTGGGGCTCCAAGTGGACTTTGCAGGTGGCCACCAATATCCACTTGGATCAAGTGGGCAGATCGCTTACCTCTGACGACACACATTGTAGCAATCAGGTCATCATGTTACAACTTAGTGTGGTTACTTCATGTAACCGATTCTGCCAGCACTCTAATTCTTCATGAGAGTCCAAAATGTAGGATCTCTCACGATACCATGTAATAGGGACGTACTCAGGTAATCGAGTAATAGGGTTTGCACCCTAGGCTTGAACTTCCTCTACTTCGACTCCCACATCCTCATCATCCATCAGGATGTCTTCAATGTCTTCCTCCTCTGGTTCAAAATTTATGGCTTTGCCCTTCTCCTGTGCGGTGGGCTTCGATGATTTTCTTCGTGGCAATGCGCGCACTAGTATGGAAAGTTTCTTGCCCTGTTTATCCTTCACGGTCGCCTTGGTTGGGATTGGCTTTGGTCTCAATGTCCTCAATGATTTAGGGACTTCATCTAGTACTTCAACAACCTCTGGAGCAGCGACTTCTGCCTCCAGTTCAACTTCTAGCACTGACTCCTCGACTTCAGTATCTATAGCTTCTGCGGTACCTACATAATGATTTCCAACAATGGTCACAACATCTCTGGTAAGTTTACAAATGCTGGAGTCTCTTTCAATGCCTCAAAGAATTCTTGGTTCATGAGTTCCTGAGAGCTCAACAACTCAATTCTCAAAATTCCAAGTGTTTTTCGTTGGACAACCACTTGTAATTTATAGGGAATTTTGAATTCAAATCCGATCATTCCCCCAAAAGTCAATTCATTAATGTCAGATTGGTGGCCAATATTCAAGGATCTGGCCCATAAATTTAGTTTTAAAGGCCAGTCGTCCACTCCATTTGGCCGCATTTCTACTGTCAAATCATGAGCAGTGACTTTAACGGTCACTTTATGGCTGACTTGCACGATTTCTTCCTAGGTAGCGTAACTTCCTTCATGCTACTGTGGACCCTGTAACACTTCCTTGCTTTGTGCAATCCTCCAATCGCACAGCTCCCCAACCCAGGCAATGTATTTTATAGTCCCGCACCTCCTTTAATCTCCCTAGAGTGCTAAGACTGTGCTACCTTCATCTAGTCACACAGACGGACAACTGGTGTATGGCTTCAATCAAATGCCATTCAACTTTCTTGGGAAGGGATCTCCATTCAATTTGACTAGATATACCACTCCTCTATCAGTAATTTCCTTGATGAAATAGGGCCCTAACTAGTGCATTCTAAATTTCCCTAGAAATTTATCAAAATTGTTGTCATATAACAAAACTAGGTCATTTACCGTAAAGGTGCGCTGCATAATGTCTCAACCATGCCATGCTTTTTCGTGTTACTTTTGGACCTATTGGTGAAATCCATCTAGAAATCTCTCTTCCTCAATCTCATCTAGTTGTGCAAGCCTTTCCTCCAAGGTTCTGCGATCTGTCATACTCGTGAGTGCCACTATGCACAAAGTGGGCACAATAGATTCCATAGGCAATACCACTTCAACACCATAAACAAGCCTAAAGGGAGTTTGTCCATTCAACTTCTTACACGTCGTTCGAGAAGCCCATAGTACTATAGGTATGTGTAGGTCCCAATCACTTCACTGAGCATTGTAAACCTTGGTCGGTGCATTCTCTGACACTTTATTAAATGCTTCCACTGTCCCGTTCACCTGCAGGTGATAAGGCATGCTCTTCTAGTGATATACCTGAAATTCCTCTGTTAGTGTGCTGATTGTCTCATTCAGAAAGTGTGTACAACAACCACTCATCAAAATTTGTGGACAACCAAACTACATCAATATATTCTTAAAGAGGAACTTTGCAGCATTCGTACCTATTCAATCCTTCACAGGCTGTGCCTCCACCCAACGAGTCAAATACTTCGTCGCAGTGATAATGTTCCTTGCTCCCATCTTTCCCTAGGTTTGAATGGGTCCCACAAAATCTATCTCCCACTTCTCAAAGGGTTGCAACGTCATTTGTGGATTCAAAGGCATCTCATCCCTCTCTGATGGCCTGCCAATCCTTTGACACACGTCACATGCCTTGAAATATGCTTTTGAGTCCTGATGGAGGGTTCGCCACCATAACCCTATGTGTAGAATATTTTGTGTGGTCACTCTCCCTGAATAATGTCCTCTTGTAGTGCCCCCATGAGCATCCGCGAGGACGCTGCTTCTTTCAAACTCAGGTACATATCGTCGCAATATCTCATCAAACGGCATTTTGTATAGATTCCCAGCAATGATAGAGAAATCTATTGCACACACCACTAACACCTTCTTCTGTTCGATGGTGTATCCTTCCTAAGCAGTTCTTGTCGTTAGGAAGTGTATTATATCCTCAAAATGACCATCCGTGATGTGCACTAGAAATAGCTAGGCGTTAGGCAATCTTTCTTCCAAATTAGTGGGTCCTTCCCCTGTTTTGGTGCACAACAAATGATCTGGTCCCACGTTCAGTCATCTAGGTTTCACAATAACTTCAAAATCATATTCCTAGAACAGCAACAACCACTTGTAGATTCTCGCCCCCCAACACAGGCTTATTGACTAGGTACTTCAGCATGGAATGATCTGTGTACATCTTAAAATGGCCTCCTAGCAAGTAGTGTCTAAAATTCTAGAGCACATATACCATGGCTAACCCTTCAAGCTCAGTGGTAGAATAGTTATTCTCTACCCTAGATAACCTTCTTCTTGAAAACGTGATAGGATGGTCCAAGTCTGCTCCACTAGCCTGTGTCAGTACTGCTCCTAGCACTATATAGGACACATCGACATGTACATGAAACTACTTCTTCCAACTCGGGAAGACAAGGATCGGTGAAATGACCATATTTTCTTTCAATACATCAAGGCTCTTCTTATAGTGCTCATTCCAACAAAATGTGACATCCTTCTTTATCAAATTATCCATAGGCGCGGTTATCTAGGCATAGCCTTTGATGAAATTTCGGTAATAGCTTGTAAGTTGTGTGTCCCAAGTGTAGCGTGCAACTGTTTCACACTCCTTGGCACTTCCAAATTTAGTATCCCCATAATCTTGGTGAGGTCTACCATTAGTCCTTGTCTACAAACCACATGACCTAGTAGGGTCCCAAAAGGAACACAGAATAGGCATTTCTTCAGATTGATGTGATCTGGTATCTTTGATAGGTATACAGCATCAGGCGCAAGATTGCTATATGGCATTTCAACAGCCCAAACACAGTCCAATCATCAAAGTATACTTCTAGGAACTTATGAATAAACGCGTTGAATGCAACAATGACTACGCGCGAGAAAATCGTAGGCGCATTCTTCAATCATAACTGCATTACAATGTACTGGAAACAACCCCACTCAGCAGTGAAGGTTGTCTTGCTCCTATCCTCCAGTGCGATTTTGATCTAGTGGTACCCCGAGAACCCATCAGTGAAGGAATATGCTTCCTGGCCACCTACATTTTCCAACACTTCATCAGTGAATGGAGTCGGGAAAGTATCATCTACGCATGCGTCATTAAATTTTTTGAGATCCACACATATCCTTATTTCATCCTTCTACTTCTTCTCTTGTACCACCAGTGGGCTTACCCACTCAGATTCTTCCACAAGTTCAATGATGCCTATCGTGAGTATCTTGTCTAGCTCTAAGCAGACCTTCTCCTTATACTTTGGGTTTAGACAGTAACTTCTTTGCTTAACTGGCCTCGCGTCGGATTTCAACATGATCTTCATAACACCTAGGTCCTCGATTATCCCTTTTAGATCTGTAAACTTGCTGGGGAATTAATCCTAGTATTCATGGAGCAATTCAACGACCTTATCCACCATTGCATTATCCTAGTAATCTGCAATCTTCATGAATTTGGGCTCTACCTCCGTACCAATGTTTACTTGTTTCATTTTCAACAGCACAATTATATCAAGATTTTCAATCTATTGTCCTTCAAAATCATAGTGGCCTTTTGTTTCAGGGGTGTTAATATTTCACGGATCCTCATCTTCTTCTTTATTGGTTACATTATAGCATTCCAGCACATGAACCAGCTGAGTATCCCACTCAGACTAAATCAGGTCCAAAGGATCCTACAGTATCTTAAAGATTGCTTCTTTCACCTCTTATAGCGCCTCATAAATACAATCAGGTCCATATTCAAAATCGAATGTCATTAGGAATCCTTCGCGCAGAATATCCCATTCATGTGTACCATGGCAGAGCTTTGTTTCTACGTACCAATTCATTGGGACGACATCCAGGGTGTGACAGAACAAGTGCACCCATTTAGGTTGGGGCTTCTCTCCATAAGCCTGATCCCATTTGGCCAAGTGCGCACGCGGATAATCCTACCCATCATACCTATCTATCATTCACACCTTCGACTTCCCAAAGCATGTTCTCATCATCCTCCTACATTCATGCCAATCATCATAGCTTCCCTTATGCGTACTCCACCATCTTGCAGGTGTAACGCGTAGTGCCTAGTCCAACGATTGGAAACGCTGCTTTTTTGTTACCTCCCTCTCAAATTCATCCAAAAATATATCTACATTACTCAAGACATCATACGTAGACAGATTTCTTACCTCTAACGACGCAGCGCAGTGACCGAGTCATCATGTTACAACTCAGTGTAGTTACTTCATGTAATCGATTATGCAAACTCTCTAATTCTTCATCAGAGTCCGAGGTGCAGGAACTCTCATGATCCCATGTAATTCATCCATCCGATGTTGGATTCACCCAATCTTGGTCTCGTGTTGTTATTTTATAGATATCATCCAGATTGTCATCGTTGTCATAATCACGAACTGGTTTATTACAATGCGATCCTTTAGCAGGATCTAGGGTAACTATTACGTGGAGCGATTTCTTCTCAAATATCATCTTTCGCTTCTTTATATTGATTACCCCATTCATATCAGTAGCCCAATCAATTCCCAGGGGCACAGGATAGGGGTTGCTTTCATCCACAATTTCTATTGCTTCGAAGTCAGTGAACACGCTAACACCTTCAATATCTATAGTCACACCTTGCAGTCGCTCCATGGGGATGATCTTCTGCTGATTCGCCATCCTTAGTTGAATTAGAGACCACTGTAGCGCGAGTCTCCCCATCCGCTCCCAAGTCTACTTTGGTAGGACATTCGCATCTAACCCTAGGTCCAAAATAACCTGATCCATGTCATATTCTCCTATCTGCATGGTCAGTCTCATATCCTGTCATGTCCTTGTTTTATGCTTACCTATCTTTCGTACTACGTGCGGCTCACTCGGGGTGTTTCCGGCACATTTTTTTATCAGCTCATGTAGCCCCTTCATAGCCTTGCTATCACACAGTAAGTTCATACAGTTGTCCAGGAGGTTGTAAGCATAGAAGGTTCCATCTCCTGATCAAGCTTATCCTTTCTCCTTGAGGTGGAGGCCTCAGCAAAGCTCTTCTTTGCTTCCATGAATCTTTCACGAGCACGCTCCAAATCGAACTCAGCCTCCTTCGACAGAGTTTTGTGAACCCATGTAATGTCTTCGGGTTGTTTCCTCTTGTCATTTCCTATTGTGATTCCACTTCAGAGCACTATATTCACGTTTAGATCCTCTTTGAATGGCTTAGACCTCATCATTTGCAGGTTCTGAGTCGGTTGAGGTGGTAGCTCCCCTTTGTCACTTATCCTTGCTATCAGCATATGACAGTCTTCCATTTCATTATCAAATAGGGTGAAATATTTTCACGATGGAAATGTTGGGTTAGTGCAATTGTGAGCATATTGTCCTAGTCCTTCGTAATTATAGTAGATCAGCTATCCCTGATGTCTGCCAGGTCCTCCTTCACCTCGTCCTCATCTGCACCCCTAAAAGCCTATCCATGCCATCCTCGCGCTCTACTCAGGAGGCCGCGTTTCTACTTGAACCCTATAGGTGGGAGTTCTATCCACATCAATTCATAGCTTCTGAAATTACGCTCATCATGTCCTACCGACCTATAGAGGTTGTAGAAAAGTTGATGTGGTGTTTGTACAAACTTCTACAGAAAATGACAGTTATTTGTAGCATATTTTCCTGCTACCTGACATATAACGCACCATAATGCAGGCCCCTCACTTGGTCCTACCTGAGCTTCCAGCCTCAAAGGCATTGGTCCTCCTCCTGTAATATACTTCACAAAGACCAGGAAATGGTTTTTGTCATGCCCCTGACCATTTCATTTCAGGCGCCATACCTCTTCACGCACCACTGGTCGAACTGTTTTGTCTTGCTTCAAACTTTGCATCTCAAGGAAAGGATTTTTCAACTGTGCATGGATCTATTGAACCCATAGATTTTGATTTTGCATCTGTGTTTCATGCAGTCTCATTGCAATCTCCAAGGCCTCTGCCTAAGTTGTTATCTTCTATTGTGACAACGCAACCTTCAAGTGTGGTAGTAGCAAAGCCACAAACCATTCGCGATGCTACTTATCCGTCAAGCTCATATTAGCTTCATGGATTTTACACTTCACCCTCTGATCTAGTTCCCAAGGTGTCTCACCTGGTTGTATCACGATTTCCTTGAACCCCACAATCGACTATTCCTCAGATTTAGGCCTAGTGAATTCTCTATTCAGTGTTGTCTGGATGTGTTCTACTCCAGCATTTGAGTTATCATTAGAATACTTGATATACCAGGTTAGTGCACAATGCTGCAGAGCACTAACCGGGGTTGCCTTCTTCATGTTATCATTTTAACACCTTAAGCTTCCCATACAAATTTTACCACAAACCAAAACTGGTTTGGGTCCTCATTTCCCAAGCCTTTGAAAAAAGGCAGCTTTACTGAATTTTCCATACTAAACTGCAGTGGAGGCTTAGGTGGTACAGGTGAAGTCGTAGGCGATGGTGGTGAAGTTGGAGGTGGAGTAGGTGGGGGTGGAACTCACCGGAATCCTTGTCTTGTTAACTAAATAGCACTTCATGAAGAAACCTGTGCTATTCCCTCTTCGTCACCTCACAGAGGTGAAATTAATGGACTATATTCAGGACCCTTTCTTCCTTATTTCCTATATGGTTTTCCACTTTACATAGCTCCAAACATCAAGGTAGCTGCACAACCTGCTTTTCGCACAATAACATTTTAATCTAGGTATTCAAAGATTTGAAGTACTTACCTCACAGTCCTTTGAAAAAGTTTCACTCCGACTCATTGTAGCTGACTAAGGTATCAACCATGAATTCAGTTACAAATCCTCCTATGAGGCAATCGAGCTAATGATCGACAACGCGGGCAATCGTATTCTCAGATGCTTCTAATCTTCGTACTAGCTCCAGGGTCCAAAGAATAGGACTGTCAAGTTTCCACCTTCCTTGACTATCTACTAGCTTCGTGATCAAAGCGTATAGCTCAAGGGGAAAGGAACAAAAAAATATCTCATGTATTTCTGTATATAAGTACCGGTCCAGCCACTTTTCCTTTGTCAGTGGCAGACTTATGTTATCCTGAGCCACGAATTCGTGGATCTTCCTATCTAACCAGTCTCCAATCTCTTTCTTAGTTGGATTCCAGTGATATGACATCACACATCACTTATGCAGATTCTAATCCCGACAACGTATCCATTTGTTGGTTTATTGGGGTCTAACTCAAGTTCAGTGTTAGGTAGCCAAACAAATCCCTACACTACTGGCCCTTTCGGCATCAACCTGCAGAGCTGGGACCAAAGAATCACTTGAAGCAGTATGGGGGGATGCCAGAACTAATTTTCTGCACCCTGAGATGGTCGTGATGTTAGTTTTATTCTTTCTATTCCTGCCTTTCCGTAGGTCACTCAGTTCTAGGGCTTGCCAGACTATCCCTATACTCCGTCCTTTAGTACTTCCATAAAAGTGTACAGTTGGCCTTCACTGATCTGAATTGGATCCATAAAGAACTGTCAAAGAACCATGACTGTATTAGGTCATGAAAAATCTCTAAAAAATTCCAAAATAGCGATCAAAAACACCCTGAACTAGTGGCAATGGCAGCCAACGTGGAACGATGAGGACCTTGGTCAAAGATCGCTGACCGAGGCCCATGGAGACTGCGCAAGAGGTCAAAGTAGCCCTTGGGAGCCCCATATTGGGAAAATAAGGAGGTTTTTGAAGCGCACATCGCTGGGTGAACAAGGCCAAAATGGAGGAAGCCTGAGCACTCGAACGCATGGGGAACTGGAGAATTGTTGGCGAAAAGTGAAAAGTGCTAAAAGTACAAAGGCGAGACCCGCGCTCTGGAAACTAGTGGTATTGATCGAGGCACCCTCAAATGGTAAGTGGGTTTGGAGGGAAGCGGAGCAATCCCACTCAACGATCGACACATGGCAAGTAGAGGTGAGAGAAAACCGCCACTGATTGCATGCTATCGGTCGAAAAAGTCAACCGCGCGAAATGTGTGTATGACGTTGGATCTAGCGGACCTAGATTGGACGATTGAGATCACGCTCGATGGAGGAAGAAGAATCGACGAGGGAATACGCCATGATTTGTAAAGATTTGGAATCCGTTTGATCACCACGGTGGAGGAAAGACTTCATCCACGACGTAACTGAAGAAACGAACCGATGAAGCAGGCTGGCGTCGTTTAGAGGACATGTGGCCACTCCCTGAGCGCTGATGATGACGCCGAATAGGGAACTCCAAGCGGAGCTGCAGAAGGTGAATTGATAGAGGTAGAAGAGGAATTGAACAGTCTTGGAACGAATGGCCTAAAAGCCAGAACAGAGACATAATACACAGAGAAGGAGTCAGTTAGGAAATCTCGAGAGGAGGACTGACAAACTACAAAAGAAGGTAGTAAAGCAAAGTAGAAGAAGACAGAGGGTCGAGTTGACCAATGGCAGCATCGAGCACTAGAAGAGCTTGAAGATTCAAGCCATCCCATAGAGGATCTATCCGGATTGAGCACCACATTAGGCTCTTTCCACTAGAGACTAGAAGGTCACAGAGTTGGTAGGGAGAACAAGTCTATGTACTCAAGTGGCTTGGGGAATCCAAGAACCACCCTGCCAAGCAAATATGCTTTAGGAGAACTCATATTGAGTCCCTGAATTGTAATTCTCTACTTAAATACACAATAAAATAAGGCCACCACTGAGAGCTGGACCGGAGATGTAGCCTTGGATAATAGGGTGAACTCCTTATTAGCTACTTGTGTTTTGTGTCTACTTACTTTATTTCTCTACTGTCTTTCCATTTAAGTGTCTGTGTATTGGCAATCTGATGGATCTATTGCTTAAATAACACAAAACACACACCAACACATGAGTCTGTAATACCTTTAAATAATAAATCTTTAACTGATGTCACTCATAGGGTGAATATCAAATAAAGTGGTATCAAAGCTCTAGGCTATAAGGTTAGACAAGCTTGTGTTTGTTTAGCTATGAATGCTCACTAGATAAAAGCTCAAATTAGGAGAAGGAGAGTTGTTGGAAACTAATCCTGAAATTGGGAGAGTCTATCCTCGGAAGACAATGTAAGAAGAATGTTTTGTGGGGCTAGACCCTCAATTCATGGAGAGTTTCCTAGCTATAAAGTCTATGGTAGAAGAAATGTACAAGGACTTTAGAAAGCATAGGAATGAAGACTCCTCAAGTTCTAAACAAGATAAAGAAGAAGATGAGTCTCACTACCAAGACCACTCCAAAGGAAAGGGGAAAGAGGAAAACCTTCTCACACCTCCTAATAGCCCTGTTCATAATAAGAAAGCATCTTTGATTAAGTTAGACATTAAATTTGATTTTCCTATATATGATGGAGAGCTAAATGCTAAAAAGTTGGACAATTGGATTAGACAAATTAATGTGTATTACAGGGTACATAACATAGACTCAAACAAGAGTAAGATTCAACTGGCAAGCCTACGCCTAGGAGGCACTACCTTGGTTTGGTGGGAAGGCAGAACCCAAGCTAATATGAAAAGACATGGTAATACCATCTCTATCTAGAGTGAGTTTGTTGCTGCAATCAAAAAGCAGTTCTATCCATTGGCCTACATGCAACAAGCCATGATGAGTTGGAAAACTCTTCGACAGTTGAAAGGGAAAAGTGTGCAAGGGTATACTCAAGAATTCAAAAAGAGAGCATTGATGTTGGGTATCTCATTAGACTCACCAGAAACTCTTTTGAAGTAAATTGGTGGTCTATACAGCTAAATGAGGCATACCATCCTCATGTTTAATCCCACTAGTATAGATGAGGTATCTGTACAAGCTACTCATCTAGAAGCTAGAGGAAAGAATGGAAATCCAGAAGTTGGGGGACCATCCCAACCCACTGTAAGCAAGAGGAAGGAGAGAAGAAAGTAGAAGTGGAAAGCATGGAAGGCTAACACTACACAGAAAAGCAAAGATTCATGCACTCACTGTAAAAAGGATGGGCATGATGATGAGCATTGTTGGATTCTGCATCCAGAGCTGAGACCTAAGAAGTCCGAGGGCGAGAGGAAGAAGACTGTTGCAGCTATTCAGAAAGATTTGGGATTAGACTCAAGAGATGAAACAACTATAGCAGCCACAAGTATAAAAGGTAAGAATTCTGAAGCATCTACTAGTAATTCTTCTCAATCTGTTATTGGTGAAGAAAATGAGAGAAAAAGACATGAGCTTTTCCATATTCGAGTTATTTCCAAAACTCAAAAGATTGATACTTTGTTTGATAGTGGCTCACAAGTAAATCTAATTTCTGAAGCAATTGTAAAGAAATTGGGATTAGCAGCTACAGCTCACAAGAAACCATACCAATTAGGATGGTTGAACGATAAAGCACAACTACAAGTGACTAGACAGTGCAAACTCAAGTTTTCTTTTGGGTCAACATTTGTAGATGAGGTTGAGTTAGACATAATTCCTTTGGATATATGTGGAATTGTTTTAGTAAGCCCTTACTTGTATGATAGAAAGGCTATTTTCTATAGAGCTGAGAACAAGTATCTGCTTGTTAAAGATGGAGTCGAATACTTTGTAAGAGCTCATAAGCCCAAGAATAATTATACTCTCATAAACTCAGGGCATATGAAAAGAATGATAAATTCATGCAAACAATTCTTACTAATGGTTGTAAAGTAAAAGAAACTTGATAAAACAAATTTATTTGAGGGCTGTAATGTTGAACAGCAAGCTAATATAGAAAAGGTTGTTTCAGAGTATGATGTCTTATTTCAAGAACCTAAAGGTCTGCCACCCAAGAAGGGAATAGTACATGATATTATTTTGCAGCAAGATGTTCCATTGCCTAACACTGGGATGTACAGGTTGTCTACTTTAGAGAATGCTGAAATCAAGAAGCAGGTGCAGGAGTTGGTCGAGAAAGGGTTCATCAGGCCTGGCACATCACCATGTGGGTCACCAATCGTTTTGGTGAGAAAGAAAGATGGCTCGTGGGGAATGTGCACTGATTACCGAGCACTGAATAAGATAACAATCAAAAATCATTATCCCCTTCCTCACATAGATGATCTCTTAGATCAATTAAAGGAAGCTGTTTATTTCACTAAGCTGGATTTGGATAGTGGATACCATCAGGTCAGAGTTGCAAATCAAGATGCATGGAAGATCGCTTTCAAAACAAACCAGGGATTGTATGAATGGCTGGTTATGCCTTTTGGCTTGAAAAATGCTCCTGCTACTTTCATGAGATTAATGAATGATATACTCAGACCTTTTCTTGATGATTTTGTTATTATGTATCTGGATGACATTCTGATTTTTAGTAAACGTGGGAAGAACATTAAAGCATGTTAAGTAGACATTAGATGTTTTGAAAGGAGAAAAGCTTTATGTTAAACTCTCAAAATATGAATTTGGAAAAACATCTTTAAACTACTTGGGTCATATAGTAGGGGGAGGTGAATTGAAAATAGATCCTTCTAAAGTGGCAGTGATTGTGAGCTGGCCTAAACCTAGGTCTACTACAAAAGTGAGAAGCTTCTTAGGAGCAGCACAATATTGGAGGAATTTCATTTCTAACTTCTCCTCGATTGCATCTCCCTTACATGCTTTAACAAGATTGAATAAGGTGTTTTAGTGCGGAGGCAAACATCTAAAAGCTTTCGACACCTTTAAAGAAAAGATTAGTACAACACTTGTACTAGCACTACCAAATCTACAAAGACCATTTGAGATCCAAACTGATGCCAGTGACTATGCCATGGGAGCAATGTTGACACAACACAGTAAACCCATATGTTATCATTATGAGACTTTTAATCCTGTAGTAGTTAACTATCCTACATATGATAAATAATTGTATGTATTAGTTCAGAGTGTGAAAAAGTGGAAGCATTACTTAATGGGAAAAGAGACAGTAATACATACTAATCATCAACCACTTCAATATCTACACTCCCAAACTAAGTTGTAGCAATCAAGGCATTACAGATGGATGGGTTTTCTACAACAGTTTCATTTAGTCATCAGATATAAAAAGGGCATACATAACAAGGTTGCAGACATGTTATCTAGACCCATTATAAATGCATCTACCATACTTAAGCATAATTCTGTGCTACATGAGAGCTACATAGAACAATATGCTCAGGAAATGGACTTTAAAGATGTATATGAAACTTTGAGTCAAGGAAAAAGAGTAGAAGAATTGGACTATCATGTGAAGGATCGACTCTTATACCATTGTGGGAAACTATACATTCCACAAACTGAGAGAGTAAAGATAATTAGGGAAGCACACACTTCTCTGATATCATGTCACTTCGGGGTAAGTAAAACAGTTGCACAGCTGCAAAGATTTTGTTATTGGCCGAAAATGAATGAGAAAATTTCTAGATATGTAAGAGGGTGTGCTATGTGTGCTAAAAGCAAGCCCAGTAACAGAAAACTAGGCTTGTATACTCCATTGCCAGTTCTTTCTCACCCTTTGGAAATTGTTTACATGGATTTTTTTGGAGGACTACCTAAATCTAGGAAAGGTCATGATTATCTATATGTTGTTGTGGATAGGTTTAGCAAAATGTGTATTTTGATACCTTGTACTAAACAGAATTACAGCTGAACAGACTGCAAAATTGTTCTTTGAACATGTATGGGTTCATTTTGGATTACCCACTTCCATTGTATCTGATCGAGACACCCGATTTGTGGGGAATTTTTGGTCCAGTCTGTGGGAACTGATGGACAACAAACTAAAGAAAAGTACAACTTTTCATCCACAAACAGATGGCCAGATAGAAGTAGTCAATAGGACAATGATCCAATTACTCATAGGATATTGCAGCAAACATCCTAAGCTTTGGGATGAACACTTGTGTTATGTGTAGCATGCTTACAACAGAGCAATGCATTCTTCTACACAAAGATCTCCTTTTGAGACCTGTTTTGGTTTCACACCAAGGTCTCCTTTGGATTTTTTCTTTGGTAAAGATACCATGGTTTATGGACACAGTGATGTGGACAAGGCAACTAAGTTCATTGAACAGATCCAGGAGATCCACTAGGCAGTACAGGAACAACTGGAAAAGAGCCAAGCAAAGTACAAGGATAGGCATGACAAGCATTAGATGGAGCATAGTTTTCAAGTTGGAGACCAAGTCTAGTTGTATATCAGCAAGGACGAGATGCAAGGTGAAGGTAAAAAGCTAAAACCTATCAGGTATGGACCCTTTAGGATGCTTGAGAAGATTGGTGAAAATGATTTTCACCTTGATTTACCAGCTTACATGCACATCTACTCAGTCGTAAATGTAGATTGCTTGAGATTGTTTGAACCTTCAATGATTGAGGACCCTGAAGAGCAGAGTCAATTGCCTTCTATTGATGACCTGCTACTTGAATATCTCAATGAGTTACAGAAGGAAACAGTGATGGACAGGAAGGTGAGGATGACGTGCAGGGGAGATGTTGAGTACCTCAAGAATGGGCTCAAAGGTTCAAAGTCGAGCAGTACAAAGTGGATTGAGATTGGACAAGTGAGAAAGTAGTACCCTCACTTAGTCGATCCTTGAAAACCAACTTTTGGTGGTCCAAAAGCTTTTTCAGTGGGAAGGTCGTGATCCGAATTGGATCCATAATGAACTATCAAATAACCATGACTGTATCAGGTCAGGACAAATCTCTAAAGAATTCCAAAACAACAATCAAAAACACGTTGAACCAGTGGAAATGGCAGCTAACATGGAACTATGAGGACCTCAGTCAAAGAACGCTGACCGAGGCCCATGGAGACTGCACGGGAGGTCAATGTAGCCCGTGGGAGCCCCGGATCGGGAAAATAAGGAGGTTTTTGATGCGTGATTAGCACTGGGCGAACAAGGCCAAAATGGACGAAGCTCGAGCACTTGGACGCATGGGGAACTGGAGAACCATGGGCAAAAAGTGAAAAGTGCTAAAAGTAAAAAGGCGGGACCCATGCTTTGGAAACCGGCAATATTGATCAGGGCGCCCTCAAATGGTAAGCGGTTTTGGAGGGAAGCAGAGCAATCCCACTCAACGATCGATGTGTGGCAAGTGGAGGTGAGAGAAAACCGTTGTTGATTGTGTGCTATCGGTCGAGAAAGTCAATTGCGCGAAACGTGCATATGATGTTGGATCTAGGGGACCTAGATCGGACGACTGAGATTGTGCTCAATGGAGGAAGCGAAATTGACAAGGGAATACGTCGCGATTTGTAAAGATTTGGAATCTGTTTGACCGCCACGGTGGAGGAAAGACTTCATCAACGACATAACTGAAGAAATGAACCAAAGAAGCAAGCTGGCACCATTTAGAGGAGGGCATGTGGCCACTCCATGAGTGCTGATGATGATGTTGAATAGGGAACTCCAAGTGCAGCTGCAGAAGGTGAATCGACAGAGGCAGAAGAGGAACCGAATAGTCTTGGAATGGATGGCCTAAAAGCCATGAATAGAGATAGAGTACACAGAGAAGGAGTCAATTAGGAAATCCCAAGAGGAGGACTGAACACAGAAAGACACAAACTAGAGAAGAAGGTAGCGAAGCAAAGCAGAATAAGATAGAGGGCCGAGTTGACCAAAGGCAACATCGAGCATTAGAAGAGCTTGAAGATTCAAGCCATCCCATATAGGATCTGTCCGGACTGAGCACCACATTAGGCTCTTTCCACTATAGACCAGAAGGTCATAGAGCTAGTAGGAAGAAGAAGTCTGTGTACTCAAGTGGCTTGGGGAATCCAGGAACTACCCTGCCAAGCAAATCTGCTTCAGGAGAACTCATATTGAGTCCCTGTATTGTAATTCTCTACTTAAAGACATAATAAAATAAGGCCACCACTAAGAGTTGGACCGGAGATGTAGCCCTAGAGAATAGGGTGAACTCCTTATTAACTGCTTGTGTTTAGTGTCTTCTTACTATATTTCTTTGCTATATTTCCATTTAAATGTCTGTGTATTGGTGATCTGATCGATCCGTTGCTTAAATAACATAGAACACACACCAGCACATGAGTCTGTAATACCCTTAAACAATAAATCTTTAACTGATGTCACTCATAGGGTGAATATTAGATCATTCACGCAACCCTAACCTTTGATTCAGATACTTTCATGCTACTAAGGCAGTATATTGCACAGATTGTCAAGTTATCTTAAGAATATTACTTATCTTATTACACAATCACAGTTAGCACCACGTAAACATATATCCTTATTTGCATTCATTTATCCAATGTAATTACATACATTGACACATCATATAAGCATTATAAATTAAATTCATACACAACATGACAAGATGCATTAATCGAAACAAAGACACAGAAATTGCAGAATACTTCTCTTATTGATATCTTCAAGTGATTATAGAATCTATTCGCCCTGCACACAACTACAGGGGTCCGCGCACTCAGCTGTAGAGCCTCTACCTACGCTACGACCCAAAACTTAGACTTATTACTTCAGAGCTATGACTCTCTAAGACTTATCTCAACTCATTACTACTACTTAGAGCTTACTTACTTAGCTCTTTTCATACAATCCCATGGTCCATGGACCAAGGGTAGATGTCTCAGAGCCGACTTTACTTTACAAAAATAAGGGCAGACAACCCTTTATGACACATGACACCTTTGTGCTTCGCGACCACAAAATGAGGAGTTGTTACAAGTTTATTACAAAATTTGACCCAGAACATGGGATTTTAGCCCCAAAAATATCCTTGGGGGATCTCGTTCCCAATAAGCTCCCATCTATGCCTTTCTCCTAAATGTCGCACAAATAGATTTTCCAAACTTTTCTCCTGGTAGAGTGATTTATAGTCCTGTACTTCCTTCCAACTATCTAAAGTACTAATATTGTCTTGCATCCATATAGTCATCGTGTAGGGGTGGGATTTCCCCTATACAACTTCAACCGGCTTCCATTGGTTCTTTCTGAAAATATCTCGCCATTCATCTTCACAAGCTGAACTTCTCCCCCATCCGTAATTTCCTTGACAATGTATGGTCCCAGCGAATGCATCTGAAAATTTCGTGGGAACTTAGTAAACTTAGTCTTCTCGAAAGAACCGGGATCAGGGAGAGAAAGGAACAAACTACTGGATGGAGGCGCCCTCCCTCCCAGCAGGCAGGGCGGCGGCCCCATCCTGGCAAGGCTTATTATAGATTAGCCCTAGATGGGGGAATGAAATAGATTCAAGTTGAAAGAAAGCTAAATATAAAAAGAAACACTTGTATTGACACCGGGCATTGTCTATCTGGACTGGGCTTGTTGCTGTCGAAAACACGACACGCTATCATATAGCAGTACTAAATATTCATTTTTAAAGGTTCATTGCTTAATGTGGTGATCATGCCACACCTTTTCTATAGAATTTTGTACCTCCTGATGGAAACCTATCAAGAATCAATCTTATTCAAACTTTAGTATCTGTGTGAAGTGTTCTTCCATTATATCCTGATATGCCATCTCTGTGGCTGCAACAATCCTCAAACTAGGGACTACGTATTCCATTGGAATCACCACTTCTTGTCCATAAACCAGTTGAAATGGTGTTTTCCCAATTAGCTTATTATAGGTAGTTCTATATGCCCAAAGAATAGCTGCTATGTGCACATCCCAATCGTTCCTATTCGTGTTACAGATCTTCGTCAAAGAATTTTCCAAGATCTTATTGAAAGATTCAAGTGTTCCATTTTCTTGAGGATGGTATGGTGTGCTCTTTTGATGATACATCTAGAAGTACTCTATGAAAGCAGCAAGCATTTAATTAAGGAAATGCGAACCCCTGTCACTCATAAAAATCTTAGGACAACCAAACCTAGACAAAATGTATTCAAATATAAACTTTGTAGTTGTAGCTACGTTGCAATCCTTTACGGGTTGCGCCTTATCCCACATGGTCAAGTATTCTATCATCGTTATGATGTAGCATGCTCCTTTCTTCCTTCCTGGTGGTTGAATAGGTTCCAAAAAATCTATTTCCCATTTGTCAAACGCCTGTAATGAGACTTGAGGGTTCAAAGGCAATGCATCCCTCTGCAATGGCTTCCTAGTCCTCTAACAAACATCACATGCCCTACAATATTCCTTGGAATATTTTTGAACAGTTTGCCACCATAACCCAACTCCTAGGATCTTCTGTGTAATCACTCTTCCAACATAATGTCCTCTAGAAAATTCTCCATGTGCTTCAACAAGGATTCTTTGTCTTTCATAATCCGGTACATGCTTGTGCAGAACTTCATTCAATCCCATTTTACACAAGTGCCCTGCAATTACAAAAAAAATTGCAGCCTTGACCACCAATTCCTTCTTCTGCTGCACCATATATCCTTTAGGGGATACACCTATAGATAGGAATTAGATTATATCTGCAAAATGTTCATCTACAACATGCATAACAAAGAGTTGTGCATCAGGAAATCCTTCATCAAGACATGTGGGTTCTTCGCCATTCTCAATTCGTGAAAGGTGATCAAGTCCAACATTTAATATTCCTGGCTTCACAATTGCTTCAAAGTAATACTCCTAAAATAGTAGTAACCACCTACATGTCTACAAATCCCCCCCCCCCCACCCAACACAGGGTTGTTGACCAAGTACTTTAAATCTGAATGGTATGTATACATTTTGAAGTGTACACCCAAAAGATAATTTCTAAACTTCGAGAGCTCATATACTATCTCCAATCCTTCGTGCTTCGTGGTTGAATAATTCTTCTCTACCTTAGACATTTGTTGGCCTGATGGGCCCTAACCAAGGTTTAGCGTTAGTCAGCCATCAAATCCCTACACTATTGGCCCTTTCAACATCAGTCCATGGAGCACGGATGAAAGTCTCACCCGATGCAGAATGGGGGGATACAGGAACCCAGTTTCTGCACCCTGAAATGGTCATGATGTTGACTTTATACCTTAAACTCTTTGTTCATGCAGGTCGATAAGAATTTAGGGCTTATTGATGTACTTTCTCTTTTGTCCCTTAGAACCCTAGCAAAGGTATATGATCGTCCTTTGCGCAAACCTAACCAGTGGCTCATTTACTTACACGCCTTTGTTACTGCATTAGTGTATAATTTCCTGAATTATCTTAAGTGTTCACCAAATTTACCATGTAATTAAGATTGTCTTCATGTAAACATATATCCTTATTTGAGTTCATAACAGATTTAGAACATATATATTCACGCATCAAATTAGCATTATAACATAAACCCAGAAATTAACATACATAATCACATGCAATCCAAAGAGGAAAAATACACTATAATTTTAGAATACTTCTCTTTATTTATGATTCAGATCTCCACTACAGAATCTACGCCTTTGCACACTTAGCTGCAGAGCCTCTTCCTATGTTAAGACTCTTACTCTTAGCTCTTTACAGAGTCATCAAGCACTTCTACTTAACTTCTAATTGACTTCCTTAGACCCCTCTAAGACCTCCTTTTTATACACTCCCATCGTCCACGGACCAAGGGCGGATCTCTAAAAATGACACAACCTATCTAGACTAAGGGCAGAAACCCTTTTTGACTCTTGATATCTTCGTGCTTCGTGACCACAAAATGTGGAGAATTTACATTTTCTTATACAAACGTCAGGCCTTCTGCCCCAAAAATTGGGTTTTTAACCCCAAAATTGATCCGTAGGGGACCCATTCCCAATAGGCCCCCAACATGAACATGGTGACTCACCCTTGAGTCACTCTGCTGGCATGCAGATCTTGTCTCGAAGACCTCCCAGCTCGACTTGGAAAACTGCTACCTCAGTGGTGCACTGTGTTGTCGCCTGCTTCATCTGCGGAACAACTGCTCTATCACTGGCCCTGCAGCGTCTGACTTAATTTTCTACTGAGTCTCCTGGAGACTAGCCAACTTGCCTTCAATAGTGGCCATGATCAAGTAGGCCTTGTCCAACCAAGGCTTCAAGCAAGCCTTCAACATGGTTTCCTTTTTCTTAGTTGCATCAACCTTCTCTTTCAATGCCTTGGCCTCCTACAACTTAGCTAACCTCTGCGTGATGGAGATAGTGCATGCTGTCGGTTTGACTTCATCGTAGTGCTACTGCAACTCCTGCACTTCTATTCGTAGCTGTTGTACAGTAGGATCTTCTTGTAGGTAGGTGACTACCTCGAGTGACTGCTCAAAGAGCATGGTACATTCCTTCACTACGCTTGCTACTATTGCTACTGCGTCTTTTACAGTGGTCTCGCGCTACTCTCGGATCTCTAGCGGAGTTGAAGGCTAGGCCTTCAACTACAAATCTGCAATTTTGAGGTTTAGATCTTTATCAATTCAGCTCATGCGTCATGCACTCTAGTAGTGAGCTTCTGAACCCTAACATCTATTGGCTCAGCCTCAGGAATTCCCAACTCGAGGATAGTCCTGCACGCCTCAGCCATGACTGTGGCAATGCACTAGTTCTTGTTTGTAATTTCTTTTACAAGGTTAAAGGTGGAGTACCTATACACGGTTAGCTGGGCATTTTTGACCTTTTATTCACTAATCACCTGCAATGCACATTGTCCATGGGCCCAAAGTTTTTTGATCACATCGTCCTGTAAAATGTGAAGTACCTCATTGGGAACCATAGTCAGGTTGAGTCCAACTCTCTTGAGGGCACTAACAGTGGCTCTGTCATCTTCAGTCTTTGTTTTCAGTGCTCCATCTCGTAGCACTATTGCTTGGGGATCCCTTGCGCATAACATCCATATGGCTTTTGAGGTGTTAGGTGCCACACTGGTTGACGCTGTGCTGGTCTATATTTGTGATGCTTGGATCTGTAGCTCATGCAGACCCATTTGTATAACACTCAATAGCCGCTGTTGTTGCTGCTCAAACTACTACAGCAGTTCCACGGTGGCATCCCGCACCATATGACCTATGACATTTAAGCCCTTCTCTTTTAGGGTGATCGAGTCCAGAGACGTCTTGCTAGCCTTGGAATTCTTCCGTGGCCCTACTTTTTCTAAACAGAGTCATCTCCAGGCCTGCTCCTCCCTGCTTTGTCTGATCATCTTCTTCCTTAATCTCCGGGGAAGGTTACTTTTGACTCCAGTCAGAGTCACACTCCTCTTCGCTTACTTGTCCAGTTGACTATTGCATGGTAGCATGCTCTACCTTGGCCTTGTCATTGGCCTCCTTTCTCCTCTTCATGGCCAGCTATTCCATCTTCAGCTTGGCTTCTTCCTTCTTCCGCCATGCAACGGTTTTGCTAGATCTCACTGTCGAGTCCATGGCATTGCACCAATCTACTGACCAGTTGTCAAGGACTGCTTTAATTTCATCATCTATGGCCAAGTATGGTAGGCTGTGCCATTTCTTCTCTAGGTCCTTCTACACCCTTATTGAGACATGGTCGAAGTCAGCTTTGAATTCCATGTACTCCTGCAACTTCTCAAAATTTGTAGGTGTTAGTCGCAGCTTGTGATTGATGACCATATGGATGCTCATTTCCATCAAGATATATAAGATCTTTTTGTCCTTTATCCGCTGAGAATACTTCATCACCCATAGCGAAGCGAACTTCAGTACCTCTGGTAGGTCTGACGCGATTGGTGGAAACGGGCTATCTTTAGGTAGCTCCCACACAACCATCACCATGGACACCATGTATAGTGGAAAGTCTTAGTGTAACCTTGTGCCTCGTGGTAGTTCACAAGGATCTCGCCATAGAGGTAGCGCGTCTAGTTAAATTGAACTCCCTCTCCACACTGGGCTACCAAAGCTATCACTGGTTCTAACACTTCATCTATGCGACACTTCTGCATCCTACCAAGATTTGCGTTGCCACTTTGACCACGGGGTCAGAGATACTCTAAATGGCATAGCCACATGGCTTCTTTACGATCTTGAATATTTCCTTTATGGCCTCATCAAGCGCATGCTCATCAGCCTTTCTGCAAAATGCCATGGCTAAATTTTCTCATGTTTACAGCAGCCACATGATCCTATGGATCAGCATGTTAATGGTGGGTATCAACTCCTCCAACCACACATACCCATTGTGGACCAAGCACATCAACTACTTGATCACTACCATCGTGATAGGTGTGTGGTTGTAATACGACACCAATAGCAGGTTTAACAAACCTGCCTTGTCCACACCTTTCAGCCAATTCCTTGGTTCCAAAGTGGTCACTCCATAACTTTTTTGGAAGACATGGTGCATGAGTGGGTCTATCGCTAAATGAGGGAAGTCCTTCATGTTAGCTAAGTCCCAGTCCTCCAATTTCAAAAGGGGGACACGCCCCAAGCATGGTCCCTAAAAGACAATTTGGTCCGACAGGAGGGGTGTGTGGAGGGTGACCTTACTCTCATCAATATCTTTGGGCACCTTCTTCTTGCCCCTGTGCGGAGGAATGTATTCTGGTAGATTAGATATGGGGTCCGACCCATCAATTTCAACATCCTCCATTTCCACTACAATATCCTCATCATACATGGGGATTTTCCTGATTGTGGGTGCTTCCTAGGTGATGCATGCACCACTGGCTGCATTTTCTGCTTGTCTCTCTTCAGTTTTGGACCCTCCTGAGTCAGCGTAGGCCTTGGCCTAGGTGTCCTGGGGGATTTAGGCACATATGTTGGTACTTCCACAGGAGCAACTTCTAGGGTAGCTCCCTCTCCTACCAAAGCTACCTCTGGAATAGCTCCCTTGGTTGTCACTACTTCAGCGCTCATAGCTTCTGCGGGCGTCAACATGATGCTATGCAATAACTCCTACGTCTCCTTTGGCAACATCTCAAATACTGAACTTGCAATAAAAAATTGAAAGTTTTCATGGTTCATGTGTGCATGAGAGCTCAACACATCAATTCTCAAAATGCCAAGTGTTTTCCGCTAGGCAACCCTTTATAATTTATAGCCATTTTTTAATTCAAATCCGACCATTCCCCCTAAAAATGGTTCATTATTTTGAGATTGGTAGTATATTTTCAAAGATCTGGTCCATAAATTCCAACTTAAATGCCGCCCCCCACTCCATTTCTCCATTTTTTCATTGTCAAATCATGAACAGTGACTTTAACGGTCACTTTCCAGCTATCCTGTGTGGTTTTTCCTTTGGTAGCACAACTGCCTATGCACTTTTGCGGGCTTTATGATATTTCTTCGTTCCATGCAGTTCTCCCCTTGTGCAACTCTCTGAACCGAGTAGTGTAGTTTATAGTCTCACACTTCCTTTCAGCTACCTGGAGTGCTAAGACTTTGTTCTTCTCATATAGTCACCTATCTAGATCACCAGTGTATGGCTTCAATCGGCTTCCATTCACCTTCCCCAGGAAGGGTTCACCATTCAATTTGACCAGTTGAACTACTCCACCATTGGTAATTTCCTTAATGACATATGGCCCTAGCCAGTGCATCCTAAATTTCCCTGGAAATTTATCAAATTTATTGTCATATAACAAGACCAGATCATTTACCTTGAAGGTGCATAGTTTGATGTGTCGATCATGCCATGCCTTTTCGTGCTCCTTTTGAACTTGTTAATGAAATCCAACTAGAGATCGGTCCTCCTCAAGCTCTGCTAGCTGCACGAGCCTCTCTTCCAGGGCTTTGCAATCCTCCATTCCTCTGAGTGCCGCTATGCACTGACTAGGTACAATGTATTCCATTGGCATCACAACTTCTATGCCATACATGAGTCTAAAAGGTGTTTTTCCAGTCAGGTTCTTGCAGGTCGTTCTATACGCCTACAACACCATGGGTACATGCACATCCCAGTCATTTCTCTGAGCATTGCAGACCTTCATCAGTGTGCTCTCCAGTATCTTATTGAATTCTTCCACCGTCCCATTAGCCTGTAGATGATAAGTTGTACTTTTCTGATGATACACCTAAAATTCTGTCAACACACTGATTGTTTCGTTAAGAAAGTGCATACCACGATCGTTCGTCAAGATCTTTGGACAGCCAAATCTTGTCAACCCATATTCGAAAACAAACTTTGTTACTATTACACCTTTATAGTCCTTCACAGGCTAAGCCTCCACCCACCTGGTCAAGTACTCAGTTGTGGTGATGATGTACCACGCACCCGTATTCTTTCCTTAAGGCTGAATTTGTCCCACAAAGTTGATTGCCCATTTTTCGAATGGTTACAATGTCACCTGTGGAATCAGAGGTAGCTCATCCCTTCGTGATAGCCTACCAGTCCTTTGACATGCATCACATGTCGTACAATATGTTCTCGAATCCTTATGCACAGTTGGCCACCACAACCCATCACATAGAATCTTCTGCATTGTTGCTTTCCCTGCATAATGTCCTCCCGCAACTCCTCTAGGAGCCTCAGTGAGGATGCTGCTTCATTCAAAGTCAGGCACATAACATTGCAATATTTTGTCTCACCCCATTTTGTACAAGTGCCCTGCAATGATAGAAAAGTTTGTCACGCGCACTACTAGTTCCTTCTTCTGTTGACTTGTATAACCTTCTAGAGATAATCCTATCATCAGGAAGTGGATAATATATTCAAAGTGACTTTCCACAATGTGCACTGCAAAGAGCTATGCATCAGGAAGTCGTTCCTCCAAATCAGTATGTTCCTCTCTAGTTTCAATGCGCGACAGATGATCAGGTCCTGCATTCAGTCATGTTGGCTTCATAATAACTTTGAAGTCACACTCCTTGAACAAAAATAGCCACCTACATATTTTTGCCCCCAACACAGGCTTTTTGTCCAGGTACTTCAACGCGGAATGATCCGTATACATCTAAAAGTGTCCGCCCAACAAATAGTGCATGAACTTATGGAGTGCGTACACCATAGCTAATCCTTAACTCTCTATCGTGGAATAATTTTTCTCTGCTTTAGACATCTTCCTACTTCCGAACGCTATAGGATCATCCAATTCTCCCTCACCAACCTATGTTAGTACGACCCCTAGTGCAGCAAATGATGCGTCCATATGCACATGAAATTCCTTCTTCCAATCTGGGAAGGCTAGGATCAGTGCGATGACCATTTTCTCTTTCAGCACATCCAAGATCTTCTAACATTCATTATTCCAATAGAACGTAGCATCCTTTCTCAACAATTCCTCTACATGTGTGGTGATTTGGGCATAGTACTTAATGAATTTCCTATAGTATCCGGTATGCCCTAGAGTTGCATGCAATTGTTTCACATTCCTCGGCGCCTCCAAGTTGATTATCACCATGCTCTTCATAGGGTCTACCATCAATCCTTATCTGCATACCACATGACCCAGAAAGATCCCAAAAGGGACACAAAACAAACACTTCTTCAGATTGAGCATGATCTGGTATCTCTTTCATGTATCTAGCATCAAGTAAAGAATCGCCACATGGCGCTTGACTAATCCAAACACTATCCAATCATCAAAGTATACCTCCATAAATTTATGAATGAAGTCTTTGAATGCCAAAATGACGACACGGGAAACGATCGTTGGCGCATTCTTCAGCCCAAAAGGAATTATGGTGTATTGAAAAAATCCCCATTCAATCATGAAGGTCATCTTGCTTCTATGCTCAGGCGTAATTTTGATCTGATGGTACCCAAAGAACCCATCAGTGAAAGAGTATGCTTCTTGGCCACCTACATTATCTAGGACCTCGTCAGTGAATGGGGTCGGGAAAGGATCATGAACACAAGCATCGTTCAATTTCCTGAGATCTACGCATATCATTATCTCTTCCTTTTGTTTCTTTTCCTAAACCATTATTAGGCTTACCCAATCATATTCTTCCGTCGGTTCAATAATACCTGCCATGAGCATCTTATCTAGCTTAGTGTAGACCCTTTCCTTATACTTCAAATTAAGGTGGTAAGGTCTTTGTTTCGCAGGTTTTGCATCTGGTTTTAGGGTGATCGTCATGACACCTAGGTCTCCTATTATTCCTTTCATATCAGAAAACTTCATGGGGAAAAAATTTGATATTCACAGAGGAGCTGAACGACCTTATCTACTGTTGTGTCATACCAATAGTCCCCAATTTTCACAAATGTTGGCTCTGCCTCTATGCTAATGTTGACCTGTCTAGTTTTCAGGGGCGTAGTTATGTCTGGATCCTCTATTCATGGTCCTTCCACCTCGCGGTGACCCTCGGTTTCCAGAACAATAATCTTTCTGGGATCCTTGATTTCATCTTCAACAGTCGCATTATAGCATTCCAGCGCGTGTCTTAGCTGGGTAGTCTAATCAGGTTGAATCGGGTCCAAAGGATCTCACAGTATCCTAAATATCACTACTTTAACCTCCTATAGCATCGCGTCAATACAGTCAAACCCATCCTCAAAGTTGAATGTCATTATAAACCCCTGACACAAGATGTCCCATTCTTCAGTGCCATGGCAGAGCTCTGTTTCCAAGTACCAATTCATTGGTATGACATCCAGGGTATGACAGAACAGATGCACCCATTCAGGTTGGGGCTCTTCTCCATAGGCCTTAGTCCATTTGGCCAGGTGATCGCATGGATCATACCTTCCATCATACTTATCTCTCATTTGTACTTTTGGTTGTCCAAATCATATTCTCATCATCCTCCTATATTTGCGCCAATCACTGAAATTATCCTTGTGCATACCCCACCATCTTGCGGGCATAGTGTACAGTGCCTAATCCAAGGCCTGGAAGCGATGTTTTGCCGACACTTCTCTTTCAAATGCATCCAAAAATATATCCACATTAGTCAACCCATCATAAGAAGGCATATTCCTTACTTCTGATGACATGCAATGCAATGACTTGGTCATCATATTATAGCACATCATAGATACTTCATGCAGCCAGTTCTTCTAGTGCTCTAGTTCTTCATCCCAATCTAATGTGCAGGATCTCTCGCAGTCCCATTCAATACATTCATCTGCAGTCAGATTTACCCAATCTTGGTCTCACGCCGTTATCTCGTAAATCTAGTCCAAATCGTCATCACTTCCATAATTGTGGACTGGTTATACCGCGGTCCTTCTGCAGGATCTAGTCACACCACTATATGGAGCGATTTATTTTCAAATATCATCTTTTGCTTCTTCGGGTTGATTACCCCATTCATGTCAGTGGCCCAATCGATCCTAAGGAGCACAGGGTAGGGATTGCTATCATCCACAATCTCTCTTACTTCAAAATCTGCTAGTGCACTTGTGCCTTCGATGTCAACTGTTACGCCATGTAGCCTCCCCATTAGGATAATTTTCTGTTTATTTTCCATCCTTAACTAGATCAGAGACCACTGGAGTGTTGATATCCCCATTATTTCCCATGTTTGTTTTGGAAAAACATTCACATCGGACCCCAGATCTAAGAGAACTTGGTCCATTTCGTATTCCCATATCTGTGCAGTGAATCTCATCTCACAGCCAGTCCTTGCCTTATGCTTACGAAGCTTTCCGACTACGCGTGGTTTGCCAGTAGTACTGTCCTTTCCAGTGCACCAATTAATCAGTTCCTGCAGTACCTTCACAGCCTTACTATCATGGAGTAGTTTCATGCAGGTCTCTAAGAATGTGGTAATCATGGATGGGTCCATTTCTTCAACTGGTTTCTCCTGACTTCCTAAGGTAGATTCCTCATTGAATCTTTTCTTTAATTCCATAAAGGTTTCTTTTGTGCACTCCAGATCAAACCTAGTCTCTTTTTTAGGTGCTTTGCGGACCCACTCACCTTCTGTAGGTTGCTTCCCTTTATCCTCGCAAATCATCGTTCCACTTCGCACCATAATGTTTATCTTAGGGTCCTCCTCACAAGGCTCATCCCTCATCATATGAAGGTTTTGCGTCGACTACGGAGGTTGTGCCCCCTTTTCGTGAATCTTGGCCAACAAAATAGGACAATCCTCAGTCGCATGGTCAAAATGAGTATAGTAGCAGCATGACAGCTGTGTTGGGTTTAGACAATCTTTTGTGTAGTGTCCTGGTCTTCCACAATTGTAAAAAATAAGCTGCCCTCAGCATCTACCAGGCCCCCCTCCACCTCGGCCTCGGCTGTGCCCCTAATATTCACGTCTCGCTCCCCCTGTTAGGTTCCTATACCAATAAGAGTCATAATTTTTAATGACTAAGGTTAAGCCTTGTAATATTGTACATACCTTTGCATTCTATAAATATTTTCCATATTAAAAAAATAAAAAATGTAAAGAGGGTATGTCCTAAAAGAATAATCAAAGGACAAAAAGAATAAGAAAAGAACAAAAAATAAAAATATATGAACCCCAAAAAACAGAAGAGACCATGAAAGTGTGCAAGTCAAAATTCCACTACTATTTACTTTTATGCATAATAATGATTGTGTGTAGTTTGTTATTCATGCCACAATTCATTGTAATCAAATTGTTTAATCTTGATTATACCATGCTTTGAATTTTATGTTTAATCTAATCCCTTGGATGATATAAGGTTAGAATTAGATAGTCTACTTTGTAAAAGAAAATGATTGGTAAGGATTTTCTAGCCTAAATGCACCCAAATAAAATGAAGAAAAAATGGTAGGGTAAGTAAATGGGTAAGAAGAAGAAAGGTTGCAGAAATATCAAATGATTACATAAAAGCACTTATGTCATTTTTTAATACATCTTTCAAATGTGCATAAGTAGTAAAAAAGCAAGGACAATGGTTTACAACTTGGTTTATTTAACATCCCCTCAATCATGTCACCCTTCTACTTATTAATTTATGATAAATAAGTTCTAGTACTTAAATCCTTTAAGTCAAAGAGGTTAAGTGCATTTCTCTGACTTTTGGAGGGATCGGACCCTCGACTTAGTGACTTATGGACACAATTGCTACAATCCCCTTCATGAAAATTCATCTGCCTTCATTTTCCCTCATTTCCTTAATAAAACCCCCTTTTCCTAAGGTTAAACACCATTTGCCTATGAAAAGTAAAAATCCTATGATTAAATCCCTTTTCACTCAAAAACCCACAGAAAAACACTTTATCCTAAGTATAAAGCGAAGTGCGTAGAAATGTTATGTTTTACCTTTTTACTTAGGAAATACCCACTCCTCCCATTAGATTTCATATTAATGTCTGATTTTATTATATAATTCCCCCATATACCTTTTCCCATATATTAATTAATTCCTTTATATAAATAACCCAATCCCTTAGTTTTAATAAAGACTATATATGTTACCCATATCCTGACAAAATTAATTAATCCTGGCATTTAACCCCGCTCAATCGCCTAATCCTGTCATTAAGCAGTGCCCGATTACATAACTCGGGATTAATTCCTAAATTAATCCCAAACAGTTATGATTAAAACCCCTTGCTCCCCCCCTCAACTCCCGTTCATTTCCTCCACGCATCTTCTTCGCCTAACTACCGTTCGATCATTCCGCTCCTCATCCAATGGCCTATATCCATATTGGTCGAACCCGACCATCGACCTTTACCTGCTTGATAGGGCGATTTTCCCCGACCCCCCAAATACTATGTGTGACACTCTAAGATAGATTGGGTGACCCCTCCCAAATACTGTCCATTCCATAAAAGCAGTGCGACGGCTCTCCAATATCGCTTCCTCGATTAACCGAAAAAACTGCCAACTATTCATTTGTAAATGAACCCACCAAAAGAAATCATTTTTCTATAAAAGGTCGAAAAGCCCTCTTTTCACCCTTTTCTCTCCTTTTCTCTGTAAAAATATGAAAACCTTTGCGACTCCTGCAAATGCAGCATTGACTAACAGACCTCCAAATTCGCTCCAGAAGACCCTGCAGACAACCCAACTGACCTCCCAGTCCGTACCAGAACTATACAAAACTCTGCAGTTGTTGCGAACCATCAATTTGAAGCTAATTCACCTAGTTCCAGGTATTTCACCATAGAATACCACTCCTTGTTTACATTTGGAAAAATTCGGCCAGTTAAGTATTTTCATTAAGTAAAATTAATTGAAAAATAGCTTAAATTTAAAAACATGCAGCCAAACCCTTTGATAACTTTCCAATTTCCATTTAAAACCTTTTGAATAAACCCCCAGTGCCTAATTCAAATCCACAAGAACTGAATAAATGGCTGCCCATGTTGCCTTGGATGTTAGATCGATCACAACTCCCCATTTGGATCTTGACCACCTTCCCTTGGGTGACAGGGATTTCCAAATCAAAGATACATCTACCCAGGGCAAATTTCTTAGAATCCATTGTCAAATTAGGGACAAATACCTCAACTATGCTGACGATGTTAGCCTTTGGGAATCAAATTTTCCCAAATATTAGTTCCCCCAAGTACATATCTTCCTAGAAATTGTGTATATGTGCCATGCATTCTACACCCCTAGCCATAGAACAATAATGTCTCATGACCAAAACATGTTGCTTACTATCACAGATGAATCGATAAATGAAATGCTGCAACTCTAACCAGGACCAAACTTGACTCCACTCTCAATTGGATATTTGTTAGACCAATACTCCAAACTAAGTCCCTCCAGACTAGCCCAATTGTTCCAATATTTCATTGTTGAAGAGCAGCACATTCCAAAGTCTCCCCCCCCCAATATCTTTATGCCATGTTCTTTGAAAGGGGCAAACAAATCATCACCATGATATCATGTCTCCTGGGTTGCTCTGTTGATGAACTTGTCCTTGCTGTCATGTCAATCTATACCCAAGATAACCTCCTGCTATTGTGTGAAATTATGCTGAGTTCATAGCTCAGAGAATGCATGAACATTTCACCAGGATGAATAATGAAAGAGTATTCAAATACTCATCTGTCCTCTACCATATGTCCTTATATTATCAGCCATATATATTTCCTTTTCCCCTACAGAAGCTAGATAGCAAAGGCCAGCCCAGGTCTTTCATTTTTCGGACCCCAATGTTCCATAAGTATGGCTCACCATATACCTATTCAGATTTCATATATTCTTTTGTTCATCCAGTCATGACTATGCTGAAAGGAAGCCCTTTTCCAAGGATAAGTCTAGAGATCAAAAGAGTCCTTCAGTTGTCTAAAAAAAGCAAAATGGGAGATTGGTATCTTTACCAAAACCACATAGAGATAAGGATTTATGGTTACTAGCTTGCACCATATAAACTACCCAAGTACCTCCCCATGAAGTTGTGCTCTAGAGTACTATATGTAAATAATGAACTCTGATGAGATCAATTTTGCCACGGCCAAGAAGAGATCTCAATTCAAAGTAAAAATCCAATTAGGCTCCTTCATCTGCAATTCTAGAGAGGCAGGGAAGGAAGCAAACCAAATTTTGCAGCAAATGAAGTTCCAACAGAGTTTCATGTGGAGGTATGACCCACAAGAATTCGTGACCAGATTGAGAAAAAAGGCCAAGTTGGGACCTTATATCCACCACCCCATACCAGAGATAGAAATATATGCAAATCAATTTAAATGGGTGGAAAACACTCTAGTAGACAGAGAAATACAAAGGTAGATGTAGAAAATGCCTTATGTGACTTGGAAAGGCAGTTTGAGGAAAGCTCATTTCTGTAGTGTTAAAATTGGCAACCAGGGCAAAACTTCATGTGGGTCATCTTATTCATGTCTGATAATATTTTTATTAGATTCCTCTCTTCGAGAGGTGTAGGATTGATATAAAGATCATCCGATTCCGATAAGTATTCATGGAGATATGAATTTATTTTGATTATGGAATTATTATCAAGCCGACCTACAACTCATGTAGGCTCAGAAGCCCAACAGTCGCATCTATTCACCCAACAACGTTGTGTATAAATATAAGAGGACTTTTCCTCATTTGGACTCACTCCTCTCATCACATCTCTCTCTCTCTACTGCGCAGATATGAGTCTCTTCTCTACTGCGCTGAAATGGGTCTCTCTCTCTCACACATGTGAAGCCGGGAGCTGTTGAATTTGAAGTTGCAACTGCAGAAGTAAAGATTGACTTGCGTGGCCTAGAAGATCTCCTCTTTGGAACTGCATTGTAGGTTCATCTAAACCTCCTTCAAAAGCTGCAACTTTTGTTGGTGGAATGAAGTCAATCCGACGAACGGTTTGCAAGATATCGACTGCCCTAGTTCGAAGCCGGAAACTGCTGAAACTGAAGCTGCAACTGCAGAAGTAAAGATTGACTTGCGTGGCCTAGAATACCTCCTCTTTGGAACTGTGTTGTAGGTTCATCTGAACCTCCTTTGAAAGCCGCAACTTTTGATGGTGGAATGAAGTCAATCCGACGAACGGTTTGTAAGATATCGACTGCCCTAATTTGAAGCCGGAAACTGCTGAAACTGAAGCTGCAACTGCAGAAGTAAAGATTGACTTGCGTGGCCTAGAAGATCTCCTCTTTGGAACTGCATTGTAGGTTCATCTGAACCTCCTCTAAAAGCTGCAACTTTTGGTGGTGGAATGAAGTCAATCTGATGAACGATTTGCAAGATATCGACTGCCCTAGTTTGAAGTCGGAAACTGCTGAAACTGAAGCTGCAACTGCAGAAGTAAAGATTGACTTGCGTGGCCTAGAAGATCTCCTCATTTGAACTGTGTTGTAGGTTCAGATGAACCTCCTCTGGAAGCCGAAACGTTTGGTGGTGGAATGAAGTCAATCCGACTGTCGGTTTGTGAGATATGGTCTGCCCTAGTTTTGACGCTACTGATCTAGGGTTTGCTACTGCTGATATGAATCAGATTTATTGTACTATTTCTCTCCGCTGAATTATTGAAGATAAAATAAGATTTGATCAAAGGGTTTCCCCACACATTGTGGGGTTTGTCCCTAGCTAGCTGCCACATCTTGTGTCTCTTGTCTTGGTTTGTTTTCTGTCGATCGTTTAATGTTCTATCTGCACTTTACTTTATGTACATGTGATTGCTAATCAGTGGAATATAATAAGAAAAAGAAGTAAACTGCTATAAGCATAGAACATACCATAACTTAACATGGTATCAGAGCTGAGGTGAAGACAAAGCCCAAGAAAGATCAAGAGCAATCATTGAAGAGAATATTGGCAAGGCTATCCTAAAAGAACTATGGGGTCCTCAACACTCTTTCCTACCGAAGACAAGCTCCGTGAGAAAGCTGACTATCACGGATGGAAGATGTCTATCGATCTAACTCTTGAAGATCAAGGAGTGCTGGACCATGTTGTTATAGAAATTTTGTGCCTTACAGATCTAAGCATGAAATGTCCATAATCCAAGGGATCCAAAGTCCCTAAAAGTGTTGTTCCTGCCCCTAAAGGAACAAGGTCAACCAATGACAGCTTCTCCCAGAAGTTCTCCACCAGAAACTACTCAAAACTAGTCAAATCAGGATCAATTCAGAAGCTCCACTAGCTGCCTGCGTTGCAAAGCACCCAAATGCACTGGCTAGGTGCGTTGCAACGCACTTGAATGCACTACCCAGGTGCGTTGAGCGGGAAATGACAAGTGGCAGAGTCATTCAACGAGGTGGAGAGACAATGGAAGCTTCCAGAATCTTCTCCAATGACACTTGCCTCACTGAATTCGACCAGTGATGAGTAAGAGGCTCTCAGTCTCTAAGTGGAAGCAAGAACTGACAGAGAGAAGCCACAAGTCAAAACATAAGCTGACTCATCCTCTATGCTTACATCTATATATGGATCCCTCATCCCAGAGATCCAGAGGCTGGAATATTGTACTTTGCAGAGAATTGTTGTTGGTTTGAGATTGAGATTAGTACATTGGGTGATTTATGCTTTGTTGGAGGAGAGGAAGGGATTCCTTTGCTGGGAGGTAGATGCTGGATCGGGACTCACTTGGTTGTATCTCCTCTTGGACTTTCTTATCATATCAATAAAATTATTTGAGTTTCTCCTACATGCTGTGTATCAATGATGTTTTGTTATATTTGCATGTTTAGCTTAATCTGATCCTAAGCTTTTTATGAATGTAAATCTATATTTTCGTGTAGTTTCTCTCTTCTGTTATCTTGCAGGAATTCGGTGAAGCTGGGCTGGTAAGGGAGCAGGGAGCTGGGAGCTATTGAAGAGAAGAGCGATTGGATCAACAAACTAGCGAAAGACACAGGTTAGTTACATCCTTCCTCTTCATTTACATTTCATAAAGAAGAATACTCAAGTAGTTTTCCTTGTTTGTTGCTAAGGCACTATCACACCTTAGAGTGAGATAGGGGCGTTCTGAATAGATACTTTTCCCAACAACAAATTGGCGACTCCACTGGGGATCGTATCTAGCTAGTTTATTTGTGTTTCTATTGTTGTTCTTCTCATAAACTTAGGAGTGGTGAATCGAACTGCATTTGCCATTTACAAATGCAAAGTAGAGATCTGCCACTCTAGTCCACTCACTGGACCTGTTTATGATCTGAACAGCTGATCCAAAAATGCTCTAACTGCCCTTTGTGATAGCTCTTAGTCCTCCTTTAAATCATCCCTCTAATTGTACCTTACTGATAGCTTTTATCCGGCCAAAAACCATAGAGTAAACTGCAAACCGTGACCCAGAACCCAAAGACAATTCTCGTTTCTGCTTCAGCGTAGGCTCTGTGAAGAGACTCTGCATTTCAACGCAGGTCCCGAGAGGGCTACCTGTGCTGCAATTCAGTTTCTCTGTGCAACAGGTGCGCTGATCAACCTTTGCCCTGTGCATCTGTGGTTCTTTGCTTCTTTTTTGTTTAGTTTTATCTCTGATTTTTGCAGCCTGTTATCAGTGTGTATACCTATCTGAAAACCCCTCTTCTTTGCCTTAATTTTGCCTCAGTTGTATAAAATAAACTGTATTTGTTTTTGTGTATTTGTTACATCATTTGCAGTTTCCCATTACAAAAGTAAACTAGTCATACTATCGCCCTTAGATCTAGACCTGTCGTAAGTGTCCTTTTGATCTTAGGAGTAAATTTGTTTGCTGTTGACAGTTGATTGTGCTTTTGCTTTTGTCTTTTGGTTTGAATTTGTGAATTTCTAGTGTCGAAACAAGTGTTTACTTCAAAAGTGTCATAATCGTCTTTTTGATTTCAAACAGAAACTTGTTTGTGTTTTCACTTGAAATCGAATTCAAATTTGTACAACAACTTTCTTTTTGGGCATCAATATTAAGAAAGTGAAAACAAATACATGCACATGTGCATTTGCATATTGATAGTTTGTATGGTTTGATTTAGGAAAAGTGCATTTATAGTGTGCTCTATGCTCTTTGAGAAAAGATTGTGTCTTTTTTTTCCCCTTATAGCTAGGATTTTCATTGTTGAAAAGAGATAAAGCTTGCTTATCATCTTTAGACTGCATTTAGGAATTATATCTACATCTCGTGGTGATCCAAAAAGGCAAACTTCTAAGAAAGATCAACCTAAAATAAATTGAATGAACTTAACAACGCTTTGTAACTTAACGCACAACATAAAGGTCTAGGCTAGAGACGTGTTCCAGCGTTGTAAAACCTAGTGACTGTCGGCCTCACTGATGGTTGGGTGATTCCTCCTGAGAGACGACAAGTGCCAGTATGGATTGTGCTCCCACGTACCGTCGAGTATATATTGGGAGACCCCTATAGGCATAAAACCTTTATCCATAGGAAGTGTCGGCCGCCCTACTGATCGCAATGCACTGAACACAGCATTCGGGAAGATTGACTACCTGTACCTTAAAAAGTATTCTGCGGTTTTGCGATTGGTTTGGCACACCCTCTACCTAGAACTCCAGAGTAGTCCCTTTCGTTCCTTTTCAGACTCCTTGACGGAAAAGGTCCATCTGAGCACATGTCACTTCAGGCTCATTAAAAATCGAAGGAGACTAGAGTCATCTTTTTCTTTTTCTCGACTCTTTAAAATTGAAAAAGCAAGTTGTGTCCAAGCGTCGTTAAAATTTATTTTAAACGGAATATTCATACCCTTTTTCCTGTGTTGATCTTTAGGTTGAGAAAATGGAGCCTACCAACCAAGGAATTCCCCTTGGTGGAAATCCTAGTCCCTTCTCCTCTTGGGGAGATGTTGGTGCGCCCCATATGGCCACATTATCACTTCCAGGACTGACAATTGGCTTGCCGGTCTGGCTCTTCTCAACCAATGTCGTTCAGAACACCACTATTCCTGAACAGTCGAATCAGCAATTAGATGATTCCAGAGTTTCCCACCAACCTTCCACTTCCTCTAATTCTTCCTCTCTTCCTTCCTCTTCGCTTGACGAGACTGGTAAAGCTAAAAACCAAGTTCCTAAGGAGAAGAAGGAAAAGAAGAAGAAAGAGAAAAAGAAGAAGGAGCCAAAGGCAAATAAGGGAAAACAAGTTTCATCTAAAGAAAATCCACACACAGCACTGACTAGGCCTAAATCGCCATGTGTCATTTGCAAGGGAGACCACTTGCACAGAGATTGTCCCTGCATCCCTCTGATACTAAGGGACTGGTCTCCCCGTTTGCACAATCTGGTGGCATCAACCTCTGATAGCCATGTTGAAAGCACACCGTCAACTAGCGAAAGTGAAGTCCCAGGACAAAAAGGGAGAGCTAGATCTCCTTGTAAACTATGCGAAGGCAATCACGCCATCCACCGTTGTCCCTTCTTAGACGAAGCTAAAAGAGTTTTGGATGATCGTCCGGTTTCACCGTTACGACTTCCTCCTGGATATAAAAAACTCTTGTCGAGTCCTTCGTTAGTTGAGAATCCAGCTAGCCCGCTCAAGTGGTCAGCTGAAGCGTCGGTCATTGAAGATGAACCAGCTAAATCCATACCCGACGAAAGTCAAAAGGTCGAGGCGGCAGTTGACCCGGTCTTGCCTTCAGAGGATTTATCTTCGAATGACACAGTCACTGAAGAGAACAAGGATGACACCATCCAAATTCTCTTCATCAACAGAGACTCCGACGAACACGGGGGCAACCTACCCATTCCTTTATCACAGGAAGGAATTTCGTCAGAGCCGTACCCGGCCGTCTACTCGGTCCCACCACCAAGCAACCTAGTTGTATCCTTCGACTGGAACCAACTAGGCAGACCCCGTTTGCCAGCAAGCATACCATTCTGAATTATCGTCCAAATATACAGAATGGTCATGGCTGGCACCATCATTGATGAGGGGGCGTCTGTGAGTATCCTTTCCTCTATTGCTTGGAAAGCGCTTGGTTCGCCATCACTTTTTCCTTAGATGAGAAATCTGACAGGTTTTGATAAAGGAACCAGTCGACCTTTAGGGATCCTCCCCAATGTGCCCATAACATTGAAAGGGAAGACCGTTCAAATGAATGTGATGGTCATTCAAGGACCCTTGGATTATAGCCTACTCCTTGGACGAGACTATATTTATTGCATGGGAGCCATCGTCTCCTCACTCTTTAGAGTAATGTGTTTTCCGCACGAAGGAAGAGTGGTCAAGCTCGTGGACCAGCTTTCATTTCCCGGATCACGCATCGCAAATAGTCATATACTGTCCCTAAATGGTCTCTTCACACAAGAAATGTCTCAACCCACGGTCCGTCCTCCCGATGAGCGCGAGTAATTAGGAGGGATATGACTGGAACCCAGGGGGCATGCATCCTGGTCTGCTTCGGCAGAAAAACTTTGGGTATAGGGTAGGTTTCCGTGGGAGAATATGACTAGTCTGTACCCCGTCCGTGATTGAGATAGGGGTTATTCTAGAATAAGATTCTCTTGTCAAAGTTATGTGTTTGGCGCTCGTTGTAACTCACCTTTGTTTATCTCGGTAGACATTGCCGAAGAAGTGTTTTGTTTGAAAGATTAATAGAACAATCTTTGGGTGACCTGAAAGAGTTAGGCCTCTCCCGGTTAAAAAAATGTTTTTCCTGCAAATTGAGGGGTAATCTTGAAACTCTATTTTATACCTAGGGGCATGCAAACCTTTTGAAGTGCAAGCAAGGGGCGGCTATTTATTTTTTAAATTTTTAGGAACTCTAACCCTTTAAACTCGTAGGATTAGTCGTTTCCGAACTTGCATAACGAAAGGATACGGGGCAAAGCTTTGTAAGGTGCAAGCTCCATAAAAAATGGCATCTTCAATGAGACATTCTTATCATGTGACTGGATTATTGAGCAGTTTTAGCACATAGTTCATGCTCGTTAAAAAATAAACATAAGATCGAGTAGTTTTAGCGCATAGTTCATGCTCGTTAAAAAATAAACATAAAACCGAGCAAGTGTTTCAATCCGCATTTAAGCTCGTTAAAAAATGAACTATCTTCCGGTAAATAACCACCGTGAATGTAACATTATCAGCCATTAAAGCCTTGGTCGTGTTTGCACCGTCACCTCCACTTTTCCATTGGCCGATCATTCACCTCCATTTGATTATTTACCCATTTTGAGGAACAGCTGTGAAGATTGATTTCACTAGCCATCCTTGTGACACTGTCGTGATTGGAAAATTCTAACCCTTACCTGGAATCAACTGCTACCCATTTTATCACTCGTTCCTCAAAAGACGAGTCTTCTTTAATCTCTTTTCATCTAACTCGTAAAATATGAAAAGATTGCCGAGTTTTGGCCTTCCAGCTCGTTAAAGCGACCGGAAGTGCTATCCCTCCTCCAGATTTTAATCTTTTTGGACCTAAGGGATTATTGCACAAAAAGATCGAGCGCTTCTGTTGTTCGGCTCGTTAAAACTATCGAAAATTCATCCCTTCTGTATTGTTTTATACTTTTTCGGACTTAAGGTATTAGATGACGAAAAAGGAACTTTGGAGTTACCTTGACGTACCTTTTCAGACTCTCTAAAAATGAAAAGGACCGAGTTATCTTTGTCGTTAGACTCGTTAAAAAGATTAATAGCGACAAACTTGTCTTTAGACGAGAACGAGTTTCACTATCGCTAGGCTCGTTAAAACATAGCAATGGGTTTGCCCGAAGGGAAAATTATAGAATAAGCATATGTTATCCTCCTCAAGCTTGACAAAAATAAAGAGGTATTGGTCAGCAATGACTGGGGAAAAATTGGGAAGAAACTCAAAGAACCTTTATTGGTAGCAAGTCACTCTTGAACATGACACTTCTACTCCGTGCCTGAGTCGGGTTGGGTTGTTTCATTCACCGGTCACATCACCATGGTCTCACCATACCATCCACCTTTGGGGTAAATGCTACCAATCCATCATATAAGTGTCGCCGATATGTTCAAGAGAATTCATCCAGAGAAGTCACCCGTTTCCCATCCACTGCCATACATTATACTTCATTCTTTCATGACCGCCACCCTGAACCATATATCATCAGATCATTTTCACCTCCATCAAAATCATTTGCTCCGTTCCGTGTCATCGATGTGGGATTCATTAAGGCCCTCCTTTGACGGATCGCTTCTTGTCGACACCAGCTCATTATCCAAGAAGTTGATCTAGAAACACCCCCTTCAGTACTTTGAAGCTTGCATGCCTCAATGGCAAGTTTCTCACTTCCGGCGACAGGTATACATCAATGACCTTCGACCGAAAGATTTTGCGTGATGTTCGACGCCAAGTCCTTTATTCACACCACGTGAATTGTACTGCAGTACCTTGAGGGTCATTATCATTATCGGTGATTCCTCTCGCACTTGTTAACAGTTTACATCATTGACTGGTAATCAAGCGATGTCTTTCCATGTTCGACTCCAAAACATTTCTCACATGGATCGACTTGTACTTAGAGTGAAGATCGAACGAGATTGAAGACCCCGGATCTAGTTTCATCCATCCGGGCTGTGATATATATTCAGGAAAAATAAAGACATTGACATGTACAACATTACAGAACAGATAATCATCCTACCAAAAGGACGATGATTTCATCAGAATCATCGGTCTACCATCAGACGATTGTCTGTCCTATGTACATAAAAATGAATTTATAAAGCTGAGCATGGGAATGCCCACCTCAGCTAGATCATGAAAACAGTATGAAAAATAATGTATTGTATTGTATCTTATTACAGGTCTCCTCCCAACATTGAAAGAACTCCAGATCCTCCTAATAAAGAATTTCACCCGATAAACGGCCTCATACTTTAGGGGGCAACTGTTATAGACATTTTTGTGACTTACAGCTCTAAGCATGAAATGTCCATAATCCAAGGGATCCAAAGTCCCTAAAAGTGTTGTTCCTGCCCCTAAAGGAACAAGGTCAACCAATGACAGCTTCTCCCAGAAGTTCTCCACCAGAAACTGCTCAAAACTAGTCAAATCAGGATCAATTCAGAAGCTCCACTAGTTGCCTGCGTTGCAAAGCATCCAAATGCATTGAATAGGTGTGTTGCAATGCACTTGAATGCACTACCCAGGTGCGTTGAGCGGGAAATGACAAGTGGCAGAGTCATTCAACGAGGTGGAGAGACAATGGAAGCTTCCATAATCTTCTCCAATGACACTTGCCTCACTGAATTAGACCAGTGATGAGTAAGAGGCTCTCAGTATCCAAGTGGAAGCAAGAACTGACAGAGAGAATCCACAAGTCAAAACATAAGCTGACTCATCCTCTATGCTTACATCTATATATGGATCCCTCATCCCAGAGATCAAGAGGCTGGAATTTTGTACTTTGCAGAGAATTGTTGTTGGTTTGAGATTGAGATTAGTACATTGGGTGATTTATGCTTTGCTGGAGGAGAGGAAGGGATTCCTTTGCTGGGAGGTAGATGCTGGATTGGGACTCACTTGGTTGTATCTCCTCTTGGACTTTCTTATCATATCAATAATTTATTTGAGTTTCTCCTACATGCTGTGTATCAATGATGTTTTTTATATTTGCATGTTTAGCTTAATCTGATCCTAAGCTTTTTATGAATGTAAATCTATATTTTCGTGTAGTTTCTCTCTTCTGTGATCTTGCAAGAATTCAGTGAAGCTGGGCCGGTAAGGGAGCAGGGAGCTGGGAGCTATTGAAGAGAAGAGCGATTGGATCAACAAACTAGCGAAAGACACAGGTTAGTTACATCCTTCCTCTTCATTTACATTTCATAAAGAAGAATACTCAAGTAGTTTTCCTTGTTTGTTGCTAAGGCACTATCACACCTTAGAGTGGGATAGGGGCATTCTGAATAGATACTTTTCCCAACAACACATGTAAGAGGCAATATTGTTGAGCCTTCATCAAATGCATCTGTTGTTGCCTGGAACAAATGGAAAAATGGAGAAGTCAAAACAAAGATGATCATCCGGGACTCTATCGACAAGCGCCTGGTGGCCTACATCTCTAAACTGGACACCTCCAAGGAAATCTACGATAGACTAGTGAGTTTATTTAAAGTTAATGATGCAAATCAAGTTTTGTTTCTTAGAAATAAGTTAAGGGAAATCAAGAAGGGTAAATATGAAAGTATGCAAGCATACTTCTTAAGAATCACCAAGATCAAGAACGATCTCCTATCTATTGGGGAAACTATTACTGACAGAGAAATGGCACTCACAATGGGAAAACTATGGATGAGATCATGGACATAAAGGGCAACATGAGATCATGGACATATAGGATAGCATGATGATGATGCACACTAGTTTGAGCAGCATTATGATGGATAAAATCATGGACATGGGCAGCATGATGATAATCATGATTAGAGAAGCATGGTATAGTATGCAGTGGTGCAACTAGAAATCCCTCTGATGGTAATCAAAGGATTACAAATTCATCAGCAAAGCTAAGAGGAGAGTTGGGGATCAAGGAAGAGGACAACCATTCAAGAAGGCTAGAAATTCTAGATGTATTAAATGCACCTGACCTCAAAAGGAACCTAGTGTCCATCTTGGCAATGGAAGACAGAGGATACAAGGTAACCTTCAGCAATGGCAAGGTATGTATATGGAAAAACAATGTTAAAGATGCCTTTACTCTTGTGTTTAGTGTTGATTCATTATATTAGTTCGATGGAAGTACGCTAGGTGTCATGTCTTGTGACACAACTCTTCAGTCCGAACTTTGGCATCGGAGGTTTGCCCACCTTCATTATAAAGCTATACTCGATGTAAGACAAATGGTAACAGGGATGCCCAAATTCCAAGTAGAGAAAGAAGGTGTATGTCCAGGATGTGCTGAAGGAAAGCTCAAAAGGGGACCATTCCCCTTAAGCCAAAGCAAGGCCTCTGATATATTACAGTTGGTTCACTTAGGCACATCTGAGGCTAGCATTAAGAGGGAGACTACTACACCACGTACTCCTGAGCACAATGGTGTGGTGGGAAGGAAGAACCACACGATGATGGAAGCTGTCCGGACTTCCAAAGTTTCTATGGGCTGAAACTACAATCACCACCGTATATGTATAAAATCGATGCCCTCATCAAGCATTGGGTTCCTAAACTCATGAAGAAATGTTCACCATTGGTCAAAGGGAAGTCGTGATTAGTCATAATGTCACCTTTGACAAAGATATGGCTCTCAGCAAGGTGGACAATCTGCTGACTTTGAGTAGCTCTCAAGAAGCCGACACTAGGGAACCGAAAGAAAAGGATGATGAACCAATGCCTAATGTAGAAGAACCCATGGATCTGATTGATCCTCATCCCCATGAGCCTTCCTCTTCTAGGAATAGGCCTTCATGGCTTAGGGGGATACTTGATGATGCTGAAGGACATGCTGCACCCTGAGGAACCTTCCATTAAAGTAAGAAACTTAATAGGTATCAAGGATACCTGACCATCATGAGCACGATCATACAAAATGAACCTTCGTCATTCTCAGATGCCGTCAAGCATCAAGTATGAAGGATTCTATGACCGAAGAATATGAGTCTATCATAAAGAATGATGTTTGGGAAGTAGTTCCCAGACCCCAGGACAAGACTGTTGTTACTTCCAAATGGCTTTACAAGATAAAGCATGCAGCAGATGGAAGCACAGAAAAGTATAAGGCTCGTTTTGTTGCTCGAGGTTTCTCCCAAAAGGAAGGTATAGACTATGATGAGATATTTGCACCTGTTGCCAGATATACGACCATCTGCTCGATCATAGCCCTTGCCGCTTCACAAGGATGGAACCTACATCAGATGGATGTCAAGACTGCGTTCTTGCATGGCTCGATCAAAGAAGAGGTCTACATGGAGCAACTTGAAGGATTTGAATTTATGATTGAAAATCTTATGTATGCAGGTTGAAGAAAGCTCTCTATGGGCTGAAGCAAGCACCCCGAGCAAGGTATGAGAGGATCGATAACTACTTGATGAAGCTGGGATTCACTAGGAGTGAAGCCGATCCTAAACTTTACTTTAAGGTTGAAGATGAAAAGCCTCTCATACTGGTGTTGTATGTTGATGACCTCTATCTAACAGGTGCAGACCCTCTCATTCACAAATGTAAGAGGGAGCTGGCCTCTGAATTTGAAATGAAGGACCAAGGACTTAAAGTGTGGTAGAAGCCAAGGGAAATTTTCCTATCTCAAGGAAAATATGTGGTAAATATATTGGAAAGATTTGGTATGATGGACTGCAAGCCTGTGACTACCTCGAGGATCTTAACTTTTAGAAGTTATATGGTAGTGATGTCGGACCAGACTTGGGAAATGTCTCTGAGTTTCCAAAACTCATTCGCATTGATGTTATTGGTGAACCTCCATCTGAACATATGTTTTGCAGTTAACATTGTGAGCTCATATTTGGTTGAGCTTCACTGGATTGATGCCAGGAATCTTCTGAGATGTCATCAGGACACAATCTCTCATGGATTAAGATACACTGCCGGAGATGTGAGACTACTTGGATATACTGATGTTGATTGGGCAGGTAGTGTGGTGGACCGTAAGAGCACTTCCGGGTGCTGTTTCACCTTGGGATCTGCTTCAATATCCTGGATAAGCAGGAAGCAGAAGTCGGTGGCTTTGAGCACCGCCGAAGCAGGATATATTGTTGCTAGCATAACCTCGTGTGAGGTAGTCTGGTTGCGAAAGCTCTTCAGTACGTTGTTTGGATTTACATTGGATACCACTGTGATTCTCTATAACAACCAGAGGTGGGATTCGATTATTGAGGAATCCCGTATTCGTCAATTGCTCCAGCAGATAGACATCATCTGGGATATGGTAAGTCGATGAGCAAGGAAGCTCCATCACATTAAGATGATGTACAAGTTGATACACCTTGTCAAAGCCCCGAGGAAAGATCTAATCTGTGATTTTCCCAAACGACTTGGAGTCGGCAAGAAACCCTCATACAAGGGTCCTGCATGTTGCATACATTGAGCTCTAGGAGCTCTGAGGGCTTGCGGTTATTACTGGAGCAACATACGACCACAAGGTGACTCACCCTCCCCTGGTGGTGCACACTGGAACAAGATGATTCGCTCTCTTGTGGGACAAGATGATTCGCTCTCTTGTGGAACAGGATGATTCGCTCTCCTGTGTAGCTGGATGATTAGTTCTCCTATGAGGCCTGGATTGATGTGTTCTCCATGGCGATTGTAGCAGGATTGATGTGTTCTCCTCTGAGGCCTGGATTGATGTATTCTCCATGGCAATTGTAGCAGGATTGATGTGTTCTCCTGTGAGGCCTGGATTGATGTGTTCTCCATGGCGGTCTGGATTGATGTGTTCTACATGGGAATTGTAGCAGGATTGATGTGTTCTTCTGTGAGGCCTGGATTGATGTGTTCTCCATGGCGATTGTAGCGGGATTGATGTGTTCTCCTGTGAGGACAGAATTGATTAGTTCTCTTGTCGAGGCATCCTACCCATGCAGTCTGGGACTCATGGGAAGTACCTCTCATCTGATCAATGAGTAGGGAAATGAAGTTAGGGACCATAGTAGTACCGATGGATGCATCGTTGTAACTACCATACTCCCTACGCTAGGATGACCTCCATTGATCTGGGATCAATGATACTGGTCTGGGACCAGTGCTAGGAGTTGTACCATACTATGATACTGACTTCGGGTCGGTTGAGACTAGTCTGGGATCAGTGGTACATACTCTGAGACTGACTTTGAGTCAGTGGAGGATGATATTGGTCTGGGACCATTGGAGTTATACTCACTATGACACTGACTTTGTGTTGGTTGAGACTGGTCCGGGACCAGTGGTACATACTCTGAGACTGACTTTGAGTCAGTATGATACATCCTCGATCATTTCTTCTTCTTCATAATTCGGACAAAAGCAGAGTAGAACAGAACAATGCAAGAGCAGAGCAGAACAGAACAAAATAGTACAGATCAGTGAAGGGCGGAACAAGACAAAGCAGAACAGGCAGAGTAGAGCAGGGAAGGGTCAGGCTGTACAGGGCAGTGCATTTGATGGATGAGTAGTAACGACCAATAGACAGATTGCAAATGAAGTTCTCCATGGTTGAGAGGGAGTGTTAAAATTGGCATCCAGGGAAAAACTTCATGTGGGTCATCTTATTCATGGCTGATAATATGTTTATTAGATTCCTCTCGTCGAGAGGTGTAGGATTGATATAAAGATCATCCGATTCCGATAAGTATTCATGGAGATATGAATTTATTTTGATTATGGAATTATTATCAAGCCGACCTACAACTCATGTAGGCTCAGAAGCCCAACAGTCACATCTATTCACCCACCAACGTTGTGTATAAATATAAGAGGAATTTTCCTCATTTGGACTCACTCATCTCATCATATCTCTCTCTCTCTACTACGCAGATATGAGTCTCTTCTCTACTGCGTTGAAATGGGTCTCTCTCTCTCACACATGTGAAGCCGGAAGCTGTTGAATTTGAAGCTGCAACTGCAGAAGTAAAGATTGACTTGCGTGGCCTAGAAGATCTTCTATTTGGAACTGCACTGTAGGTTCATCTGAACCTCCTTTGAAAGCCGCAACTTTTGGTGGTGGAATGAAGTCAATCCGACGAATGGTTTGCAAGATATCGACTGCCCTAGTTTGAAGCCGGAAACTGCTGAAACTGAAGCTGCAACTACAGAAGTAAAGATTGACTTGCGTGGCCTAGAATATCTCCTCTTTGGAACTACACTGTAGGTTCATCTGAACCTCCTCTAAAATATGCAACTTTTGGTGGTGGAATGAAGTCAATTCGACGAACGGTTTGCAAGATATCGACTGCCCTAGTTTGAAGCCAGAAACTACTGAAACTGAAGCTGCAACTGCAGAAGTAAAGATTGACTTCCGTGGCCTAGAATATCTCCTCTTAGGAACTATGTTGTAGGTTCATTTGAACCTCCTCTGAAAGCCACAACGTTTGGTGGTGGAATGAAGTCAATCCGATGAACGGTTTGCAAGATATCGACTGCCCTAGTTTGAAGTCAGAAACTGCTGAAACTAAAGCTGCAACTGCAGAAGTAAAGATGGACTTGCATGGCCTAGAAGATCTCCTCATCTGAAATGCGCTGTAGGTTCATCTGAACCTCCTCTGGAAGCCAAAACTTTTGGTGGTGGAATGAAGTCAATCTGACTATCGGTTTGTGAGATATGGTCTGCCCTAGTTTTAATGCTACTGATCTAGGGTTTGCTACTGCTGATATGAATCAGATTTATTGTACTATTTCTCTCTATTGAATTATTGAAGATAAAAGAGGATTTAATCAAAGTGTTTCCCCACACATTGTGGGGTTTGTCCCTGGCTAGCCGCCACATCTTGTGTCTCTTGTCTTGGCTTGTTTTCTGTCGATCGTTTAATGTTCTATTTGCACTTTACTTTATGTACATGTGATTGCTAATCGGTGGAATATAATAAGAAAAAGAAGTAAACTGTTATAAGCATAGAACATACCATAACTTAACATGTATGTACCGGAACAGTAAGAGCCAACCATGAGCACCCCTCCTATCATGAAGACTCCTCAAAATGAAGAAATAAATCCCAAGAGAAATAGATAGGGAGATTCTACTTTAGGCATGGAAACATCTAATGTATAGTTTGAAACTAGTCACAGCAGAGGGCGAAGGTGTTGGTGTCCGAGTATGAACAAATTAATCAATCTCATTTCCTACATTAATTCATCAATCCGAGTGCATACACTTTTCAAGGTAACACACAAGGTATATGTAGGAGGAAGGTTACAATCTTACATTAACCAAGGGCTCGTGACTAAGAAATTAAAGCATCGTTCTAACAGTAATGGAAATTAAATTGCGGAAAGAAAACCATTCACAACAATCTATGGAAATTTGTAACAACAATAAAGAAAATACAAGTAAAACAATGTACATAAAAGGGACACATGCACAACACCTTATCAAAATAGTGGGCCCAACTCCCTGGTCAGGGCTGTGCTTAACTCACATATTGAGAAAAATATCAGAAGGCTGGAAATTTCATTAACAAGAGTTCCACTGTTACAAGGCTCAATTCTTATATCAGCTAGCTCCCCTCTCTCTCTGAATTGTGTCTTTTAAATATACAAACATCCAAAGGAAACTTTCAACAAACTGATCTCAATATTCAAGATGAGATTTGAGACATCTGTCCATCATGATTCAGCTGGAACACATTGAATTTGGTTATTACAATTGTGCAATTCTGGAAAACGGCCGCAACAACAAATCTGCAAATATGTCCTTTGAAGAACCTTGATTTTCTCCCAACGCACACCAAATTTCTAAAAAAATTTCATTGGGAAACTGATTTGGTCCGTTCTGAACAAAACCCATGCCTTAGATTTTGCAGATTCGCTTTAATTTTACCAAAATGTCCATCAAAAAACTGTCACTTCTTATGGTAGTGAATTCCTGAGTTGGAATATCTAATTATTTGTTGAAGACCAAATATGCAATCTGGAAGAGATCTTGGAGCCTAATCATTAGTGAGGTTATAATGAATGAATAAACCAAAATCATGCATAATAATCATTAATTATCAAAAATAAATGAGATCAGATATTACGTATCCACAAGAGCATAAATGATTATGAAATGCAATTATATAATAGATTATGGTAAATAATGTGATAAAAGAATAGTGGAAATAGATGAAATGAATGTTAAGAAGTATTAATAATAATGACAAATCAAGAGCCCAACATTCCCCCAAACAGAATATGTTTCATGCCAACATGCAATCCAATGCCTCTCTATAAAGTAGGGGAAATAATGGTTTGATAAATATGAGTGAATAATGCATAGTGGTTTTTTTTTGTGACATTCTCCTAAACTTTTAATAAATCAAACACTCATGTTATTTCACCTCAGTTGTTGCTTTCAACAAAATAACTTGGAATGACATCTATGGATTAACGTTTGTTGAAGCTAATGTAGGTTGAGCTTGTGTAAGTGGTGTGAAAGGTGGAAACCATGCAAGCTCAAAGGAAGTAATCAAAAATCATAGCAGGATTTCCTTCCCCCAAACTGATTAGTTTCCCTGTCATCAAGATTTATATATCACATCTCATGAGTATCCTCAATCAGTAATTCATCATGATTCAAAATTAGAATTAGGCCTCTTCATCCTTCCCTAAAATAATAGTAGTGTTGTTAAGCTAGGATTAAATGCATTGATTGGGTAAAGCAACTACCTTTGGTTAAAGATATGAAACTTGTAGAATAAAGTAATGATAGATTGGATGATAGAAAATGTCAAATATCAAATATCCTAAAAGTTTCATCCCTAACATGTAAAGTAAATATTTATGACTCAATAATAGATATAAACCATAACCACCATTATCTAAGAACTGATTAAATATTATCCCATGAACCATGAGTTCTAGCAAACCTTATATACGCAACAGTGGCTTTATCGGTAGTTAGTTTTGAGAAAACAAGGTAGCCAAGTAGATCATAGTATTGAATTAACTTCTATACCATATGCATGACCACTACTGCCAGTAGGCATCCAAAGCCTCGATAGGGATTCCTTTTTAACCCATTTAGATGCCAGTGTCCCATCTATTAGAAATAAGTACATAGTTACAAAAGCATTTCAATTTACTTAGATGTCTACTGAAGATCATTGTTCTGGCTTGGTAATCAGTTAATAGCAATGGCATTCATGAGAACTAACAAAAGTGAACAAGTCAGCTCGTGATGAGACCTATTGTCCTTCAGTTTTATGACCGAAGGCCATTACCCCGGCTTGGTGACCAGTAGTGGTAATGTCACTGTATTAGGACCTATGATCATGGTAGGTTGAGTCATGATGGGACCCCCTATCCTCCAGTTGTCTATTTATGTTTTAAAATTTAACTATGGTTATTGTTAATCAACAAAAGACCACTTAATAGATGCGGTGGAAAGCCAGCTCCTTAAGAGCCAAGGATGATGTAAAATGTTTTGTAGTAACTATTTTCAACTCGGGTAATTTTTCTTCTCAAATACTAATAACCTTCAAATGACTGTTGATAAATGTATTTTTCTTTGTTAAGATTGGGGTTTGAGGAATAATTCATTAGATAGCGATGGAAATATTTAAGTACAATTTTGTGGTCATCATCATAAATTTTACAAATCAGGGACTTGACAAATTAGGAAAGTTGAAAGTTGCCATGATGAAATCATCTTTTCATAATTATTCCTTAAAAAATAAAATTATGTTTATAGATAAACAAAGATAAATTGACTACCCAATCGTTATGTCAAAGAGGACCTAGACAATTAAATGTATTTCCCCATTCACCAAGTTAATGTCGTCGTGCATCATTCAAGTTCCAATTCGTGTGGATAATTGGGGGGTTACAGATTGTTATGGATTATGGTGGTAATAATCATGAGATGTATGAGCTGACGTGAAATTTTAATAACAATGATGACATGAAATTATTGATATTAAATATAATACTTTTTCTATCAAATGCAACACCTCCCCCCAACTAAGATATGACCGTCCTTGGTCATAATTGAAACATCAATCAAATACACGGAGTTGATTAGGGACATACCTGAAGACTTACCTTGGCAGAGTATCAACATGTGTAGAGTAACAGCATTGGGTACTTAGAAAATATTTCACCATGGAGTAGTAACACCGGAGGAGTAAAATCACTAAAAGAGTAACAACACCGAAGGAATAACAACACCGTGTACTCATAAAAATTTCGGGGGTAACAACATCGACAGAGTAACAATAGCGGTAGAGTAACAACACTAACGAAGTAATAATAGCGGCAGAGTAACAACATCGACGGAGTAACAACACCGGCGAAGTAACAAAAATGGCTGAGTAACAACACCGGCTGAGTAACAACACTGACGGAGTAATAACACCAGCAGAGTAACAACACTGGCAGAGTAACAACAGCGGCAGAGTAACAACAGTGGCGGAGTAACAACAGTGGCGGAGTAACAACACTAGCAGAGTAACAACACTGATGGAGTAACACCAGTGGAGTAACAGTAGCAATGGAGTAACAACACTGGTTGAGTAACAACATCGGCAGAGTAATAGCACCGGCGGAGTAACGGCACCGACAGAGTAACAACACCGGCGGAGTAACATCACCAGCGGAGTAACAACAGTGGCAGAGTAACAACAATGGCAGAGTAACAACATTGGTGGAGTAACAGCACCGGCGGAGTAACAACACCAGCGGAGTAACAATACTGGTGGAGTAACAATACCAATAGAGTAACAACACTCAATGGATCTGAGTAGACCATATATTGATAAGACTCAAGAAAAAATGGATAAATATGGAGCAACATCATGAAACTTGAGAACTTCCTTTTATTTTGATGAAGGAACAAAATTTTTGACTTTGAACACATGAAAAAAATAAATAAGAGGAATCATAAAAGAAACAACAATTTTATTGAAAAGCAATAAATAAATAAATAACTTAAGTTGCAACGGCTATGATTTTGACTGCAACAATGTTTTTTCCTAAGGGAATATCAATCTATTTCTAGAAACAACAATCTGTCAATGGTAAATGAATGGAAAATTGTTTTGGAGAAAATGACTTGGATTTTCAAATGGAAATCAATTCTCCATTTCTCCTGTTATAAATCCATTAGGTAATGAAAAAGTCTTCATGTTGTTGGTGAGAAATAATGGGAATAATTTGTAACAAACTCTTATGATGAATTTCCATGGCACCTCGAAAGAATCAAAATTATATGATATTAGATTTATTAATAGATGCTATGATGAAAATATATTATTTCATTATCATTGCCTTCAATAATCACTTGTTCAAAAACAAATTGACCTCCTTTATTCTCCTCGGACTTGCAAAAGACGAGCGTCTACCTGTAATAAAACATGTAATCATGGAATAAGAGAAGTGACCAGGCTCTCTAAATCCAATAAATATGAAAAAAAATAACAAGTAGTTACTCTGTAAAATAAATCCATGGAAAGAAAATAACAAAGTAGAGTTAATTTATTACCTGCGAGACAACGGTGGCCAACCATAATAACCAAATTTCAATCATAACTTCTATGTTTTTAATCTGATTTGCGTGATTCCAAAGCCAAATGAAATTGAATTAATATGGATATCTCCAATTGAAACATGTTTTAAAAATTCCATGATATGATATGTCAAATTTACTTAGAACAACCTACATAACAGACTCATTTTTGATTTCCCAACTTAGACCAATAGTTGATATTTTAAGCATAAATTTTTTATTTGACGACGGATTGAATTGATTAAAATTGGAGATTAAATTATATCATGTAATTATATCCAATAGAAACATTTTTTGAAATAATGAAGAATTGATGGGTTAAATGTGCGAAGGAACAGTCAGAGTTTTAAAAGTGCTGATTTACGATAGACAGTCAGTATTTTGGTCATAACTTTCTCATACGATATCAAAATCAGGTGATTCAAATTGCATTGTGAACTATATTAACATGATCATATACTATATAAATAGGTTTCAAAAATCTAGTCATTTAGGCCTCCAAAAACGGATTGTCCCAACGTTGTTCCTGAGCTTCCTACTCGACATACTGTCAATGTTTTGGTCATAACTTTTTCATTTCAAATCCAAATTGAGTGAGTAAAATTGGATTGAAAGTAGAAATAAAGGGATACTTAGGATAGAAACAATTTTTTAAAATATGCCCATTTTTCTCCTCAAAACATGACTGTACCGACTGTGATTTTAGTGGTTTTATCAAGCCCACATGCCCTAAGATATAATATTTTTTTTTGTTCAAAATGATGATGAGTGTTTGTAGAAATCTATTTTTCAATATAGTACATCCACATACACAATTAAATTCAAATATTTACCATTGATATTGATATACTCAGCAAGTTGCAGCAAACACAACTCGTTCTACATATAACAAAAATTATTTATATACTTATTTATTCAATTTTCTACACTAACCTATTCTACCTTGAAAAATAAAGCATACTTACGTATAAGAGTGCTTCTAGTGAAGCCATTTTAGAAATAAGGCATCAAGTGTGTACACTCCCGAATTTGAGAAATGTCTGTCAATAAATATTAAGGTATGAGAGATCAACTTCCCTTGAAAATATGGTGTCAAAAATTGCTGAAGTATGGAGTGACGCTACGAAAAACTGATGGAGTGAAACCAATATTCAATATATCCTTTACATTCTTGATTTCCAATAGTTGTCATATCGTGAAGTTATTGAGTTTCTAAAACAACTTGTTGACGCGGACTAGAAGAAACCTCCTTTTCTTCCATAACTTTTACAATTTTTGGATTTGGAACATTTTCAATCTCGATATAAGTTTTCTGCAATTGTGTATGCGAGATACATTGTGTGGGAATGATAGGTAAATTTTACAATTCAACGCTATAATCATGTTGTACTGGTTTATTATGGTGAGGGTGTGGAATTATTTGAGCATGATACTATGTAGGGCATGGAGGATTTTGATGATGTAGTTGATTGGGATGTGTGGATGATTTTGATACGCAAGCAAGGTGTTCTTGAAAAGATGGAAAAGAATATGGATGATATTTATGTGCTACAAGATAAGGGAGAGTAGTCATGTAATCATAGGATGAACCATGCCAAACTTGTGGACAAGATTGATGGGGGTTATACTAAGATATGCATGGATGCCCTAACAAATGAGTATTCCATAATAGATTATGCAAGTAAGACAATGGAGAGGAAGTGATTTGAAACATACATGTAGGCCAAGGTTTCAATGGTTTTGAAATTGTTGCAGCTTCTCCATCTCTTGGAAATGTTGTTTTTATCCCAGGTAAGAAAGAGAAACTATCAATGGGATGCTCCTTTTGGCATTGAGGAAAAATCACTTCTTCAAATTCTGCTTGACTTTTCTTAACCTAAAAAATGTGCAATTGTGAATTTAAAGAGCTAATAAAATCAACTTTAAAATTTTCAAATAAATCATTGATTTCATCACTTATATCTCCTCTTCTTGTAGTAGATTTGGAAAGGAAAGAAGAAAATTCTCTAGAATTCTTACTAGCCTTGGATATTCCTCTTGAATACCTTATGCATAAATCACAAACATCATCATATGATAGCTGTGAAATGTCACATTTTCATGTCATATTTAAGATTTCTAAAATTTCATCTTTGATCCCTTTAAGAATGAGTTTTTTTAAGATCTCCTTTTCCAAATGCCTATGCTTTCATTTTTGAAGGTTGTATTTAAATCACTCCAAATAGTCCTCCAAGCTTTCATCTTCCCCTTGTATCATACTGGAAATGTCTTCACTGGCCTTGAAAAGTCTTGGTACTTCTCCAAGAATACATTCTTCATGTCCTTCCATGTTTTGATGCAGTTCCCACCAAGGCTCATGAACCATCAGAGAGTTGCTCATTTTAAAGTAAGAGGAAACACTTTCAACTTTTGATCATTATTACAATAATCATCTCATCTACAAATTACTTCAAAATCAAATAAGAATGTATCTAGGTCCTCATTATCCAAACCATGGAAATTGGTAGAGAAGATGGAGGAATTATGTGCATTTGTGTCACTCCTCCTAGATCGCTGATAGGGAATTCAAAACTAACATGTAAGACATTTCTTACCATAATAGAAGATGTTATTCATGTGCTAATTTGAGGTTCCTCCTCAGATATTTCTGTCAATTTGTTAGTGGAATGGGTGGTGCTTACATCACCACTTGAGTGAAATGATAAGATTTCTCCAATTTCTACCTACTTTTTCTTCCTAGTTATTAAAAAAAAAAAATTTGAAAGGAAATATAAATCTCAAGACCTGGAGCTATAACACCCAAAATAAATATCTAATTAACTTATTAACATTAACTTAAATCAGAGTGGCCTTACCTAGCCAAATAAACATGTGATTAATAAACTAAATTCAACTATGAATAGTGCTTACCTGCGTAGAAGTAGGCTTACCGCAACAAGGGTTTTGGGGACGACTCTCCACCCAACTGTAAGCTCAATTGCGCAAGGATTCTGCTACAACTGGCCACCCCCCGAGCCCTCAATCAACGTACTACTGCCAGTGACTCCTAAGTCTTAGTATACCATTCTCCCAAGAGAATGAAAGATAGAATCTCGAAATGATAGAATGCAAGAATGCCTCTCATCTTCCTCGCCATCTATTAAATAGAACAAACATTGGAAGAGGAACCACATGCACACACACCATGTGTCTCATTCAACTTTCTTTTGATTTCTTTCTTTTTGATAGTTTCATTTTCTTGTTTTATTTCCTTCTTTTTGATAGTTTCCTTTTCTTGTCTTTATTTCTATTTATTCTTATTTAGAGTTTTTGTATGGTTATTACTATTTTTATTTTTATTATTTTTATTTATTTTCTTGTATATATTTTTTAATATCATTTATTATTTAACATTTATGATTTATTATCTTTATTATTTTTATTATTTATTATTTATTATTTATTAACTTCATTTTTCCCAACACCCTCTGTTGAACTAGTATAACCAGCAGGCATCGAAAGTCCCCAACACCCGGGAAATCTCAAGGAATCTCTATCCCTTTTCCCACTTTCGGCACCAGGCATAAGCCTGACCCAGTTTGTATCCTAGTCCAAGGCTGGCCCTAAGGTTCGCACCCAACTCAAACCTCATCTGCCCCAAGGCAGGCATCTAGTCTGGTACTCAATGACCCCGTGCATCTCGCAAGGCTGACCCACTCCCTCCACAACTACTAAGGCACATAGCCCCAGGCATCGAACTCCTTTACATCCCTTCCAGACTTCGGCATCCCAATCCAATACTAGGCACCTAGCCTAGAACATCAGGCACTTGGCCTCCTCAATATGGTCCCATACTTCTTCTAGAGCTATCCATCAAGAGCTACACACGAGACAAAGGAACCACTGCATATTAGTATTGATTGAGTTTTTACCCAACCCATATGGTGTTACTTATTCTCCTTCATGTGTATGGGCTCGCACGAGATCATCAAATAAACCGGTCCTCTAGGCCCATTTGTGGAGTCCTGTCAATCATCACACCTCAACATGCAACCAATGCATTAGCTATACCATCATAGTATCATAGAAAATAATCCACATGCCAAGTCTTGCATGTCATCATGAGAACATTCATCATTATGAATAATAATGGACTACATGCGTATGCATGTCATAAATTTGTATGAAACTATTACATGCTTCACCTCATGAAATACCATCATAAGTTATGACATCAACATCAAAGACATACCATGACTTCACATAATAAATGAACCACATGTCACTAAACCTCATATTATAGCATCATAATTCCTATGCCACGTTATGCATATCATATCCATCATGAGTATTCAACATTAAATACTTATCATCATGTAGTAAATGAATATGTCAATATACCTAGACATAACATCATAATGCCTATGCATATCATCATCATCATAAGTATACATCATCACTATTGTAACAACTATACAAATATGAATCACATGAGCATCATCACCCTCATACCATCATATCATGAAACATCATTAATCTGAGAAACATTTCAATATTTAGCAAATATAGAATAATATTCTATAAGCATTCTTATCATGATTCATCAATTTCATTTACTTGTACAAACATTGAATACTAAGTATGAACTAACATTATTCTTAATCTCTCATCACTTATTCTTCCTTCCCCCAATGAAATTCATTGCTAATATGTTACCATTTGTATAATCATTTAAATCATCAATATCAAGTTAAAATTCCATGATCACTATACATATTTTTCTTATCCAAATAGCACACATACAAGAGGTCATCCTTATTTAAGTATTATTTTATGCTTAATCTACCTGCATGAGGGCGTGTTTCCCCCTCATGATTTATTCATTAGTTGCATAATTTTTATTGTTCATCCTAAAAAGATTTGCTTTCTCATCAAGTTTCCACTTGATCTCTATTATCGTAGATTCACCCAATGTTCAAGTTGGAATAGGGATTCTTCCACTTTAATTTTCACTCATTAAATATTCAGTTTAGACTCTGAAATGATTGGAACCACTACCATCATTATCATCTATGAATGATTTGGTATGCCCATTGTATTTTGGCAATAACTTCTTTAAATACTAATGACGTGCACTAGTAAGTTTTTTTGTATGAGGTAACAATATATGATCAATCCACTCGTGAGTGAAATTTATTCAATTGCACCCTTTATTAGCTGAATCTCACTTTTTTTGCCCATTTATATGTAATCCTTATCAAAGTCTCATTATAGAATTTCAAACTATATTTCCAACAATATTTCTTCCTACAATTCATGCTCAATTTTTCTCATTAGTCTACATCATGTATTTTTTTTTTCAAAAGTTAAACAATTATTATCCTTGGAACATTTTCCTAGTTTATCATTTGTCATTTCTCACCGATTACAAGTGCTTAGAACTTCCTATAATGATACTTATCTAGGCCATCACTTTGACCTTACCAATCATGTTGACCAATCCACTTTGTGTCTACTAGCTTCAAAGATAGAAATATTATTAAGTTGGCCTTGTTTTCTCACCTTTAGTCATACTAGTTTATTTTCCTCCTCTCTCTGAAATGTATAAAATTGTTACACTAGGAAATATTGTTACTATTTCTCCAATCACATAACTTATCTTCTCAAATTGATGAATTTTATTATGGATTCACTTCTTTAATTCAATGTTATCATACCCTTCAGGCCCTTGACAATGACCTTTTTTATTATTCAGCTGCGTTAGTTGATATTAATGTTGCTTCCACCTCTTAAGGTTGTTGTCTATATATTTTTCCATCACCGTATTCTAATAATAGGCTTGTTGTTCTCCCAAGGCTAGTATCTTGTTATCTTAGGTTTATATATATTAGTTCCCTGAAATTACACCACTATTTTCTCACACCTTCACCAAATAGCTAGTGTCTCTTTAATTTACATATTAACTAAACTAGTTTTGCATGTATGCCACTTCATATTTAATGGTCTCTTTTACATTATCAAGTAGATAAGATTCATATTGATTTCTTTGTGGACTCATCAATACCACCATAATTTATTATCATCTTTGAGAAAATAGGTGTGTTGCAAGTAGCATATAAAGAGGTGTCATCCTCATATGAAATTTCTTAATGTTATGAATTGCTGGAAGGTTGATTTGACAAAGAACTCAGTCAGCTAGCGAGTCTGCCAACATAATCTTGACTTTTCTGAGAAATGTTTTCCTAATCCATTCTATTTTGCTATTGATGAACCAGTTAAAAGTGTTTGCATTCCAAGAGATGACGTCAACAATGTGTTCAGAGTCTCACTCAAAATCAATGGATTGTTGTTTTAGAGGCACATTTTAATACCTTCTATGACTGGAATCAACTCAGCCTGGCTATTTAATTTCATGCCATTATTCTATAGAAACACTACCTTCATTAGGCCATTCTAACTGCTGATATGAAACAAAAGCTCTGCTATAAGGAACAATATTTGCATCTATTGAAAGTAATTTTAACTTTAAAAACACTGGCTGGAAATTATGTAATATGTTAAAAAAACTACCACTAACAAAACAAAAATTTCATACGGTCCTCCTCAGAACATTTTTGACAATCTTGAAAAAATTCTTGAATTGTTTCTCCTTGGCAATTGTTTAATCATGACAGATTCACTGAATTTCATCGTCTTGTCCCATAATTGGTTCACAAAAAGAAACCTCATACACAGTGAAATATATATCTATATATATATATATATATATATATATATATATATAATATAATATATATATATATATATATATATATATATAATATATATATAGCTCAAAATTAATGTATTAGCCCTTGGCTATGATATAATTTTATTTCCCATAACCTCAAGGTAAATAAACTAGTTTTAATGATAAAATAGAAAATTAAAAGTTTTTTTTTTTTTTTTTTTTATGTATAAAGTGCACTAGTTATGGTCACTATTTCCCAATATGGTCCCCTAAAAGTGGGTAATTCTCAACGCTTCGTGTGCCTTAGTACTTCTGAAAATGGAATATTCATAAATTGGTAATGGTGCTGGTGCACAATCTCGATGTCATCTCTGAAAAGCAAATTCACAGCCACGGTGATTCTTTGTAGACCGCTAAGATTCCAAAGCACTAAGAAGAATTTGTGATTTGAACAGTGCGACAGAGTGGAGTTTGAACTGGGTGGCCAAGTGAACTGTGCGGTGGAGTTAATCGTGCTCAAAGCTAAAAGAGAATGCATCATGCACTGGGTAGATATATGTAACACTCAAATAGTGTACAGATGGAGTCTTACTTGCAGAAACCTTTAATAAATAGCAAACAACCCAAGAACTCAAAAAGACCACCGTTACTACTACACTCACTACACGCATGTTTAACTAACTACAAGAAAAACTTAAAATGACACGGGGTAACGAGCAGTGATCACTTAGATCCAGTGCAAACTCCACTTTTAGGCAAAAAAATTTTACCGTTTAAAAGAGGTCAGAAGCCTTAAGCTATGAAGCTCGAAGAGACAAAGGTGAAAAATAACAGAAAAATTCATGGTGAAGTTAATATAATTAAGGGATTCATGGATACCTGGAGATCGATATCACTGATTTGAGAACCGAATTTTCTCATAGGACAAATTTTGTAGCCATTCTCTCAGCTCGAAATTCTCTGGATTCAAAATTCTCCAGGGTTGCATTCTCTTGTTCTGGAATGAGTTTCCCACCATCAAGGATTCGAGTTACCATCTTTTCATGGTTTGGTTGAGGTACATTAAGCTGGTTCATACCTAAACTTGAGAGGGAACAATAAATCCATCTTATTTATCACAGTCTAACAAGGGCCATATTGAGAATTTAAACAGCCGATTTGGGTTAAGGCTGAGAATATAGTCGCAAGCTAGATCCTAGCCGAGCCACATTGAAACTGGGAGCCAATTTGCCTAGTTTAGAGGACCATCATCTGATCAAAGGCTAAGGGTCAATTTTATTGCATACAACAATAATGACAACAAATATGATGGTCATAGGACGATTCTCTCATGCTCTTAGCAGGCTCAACTTCGGTGACATTGAAAAGAAGGGCATAATTATTGGTGGACTGAGTGCCTTGAGCCTATACTTCCTGGTGTAAACACCATCAATTGCACGTTGTATATCTTTGTGTGGAGACTCTATCGAAATTCTAGCGAATCTGAAGCAGCATATATACCTCTTTGGATCGATTTCCCAAACCTACAATGATGAACCGTCTCAGTTGTTTCAATCGGTCCAAACAATAACTTTATCTGATCACAAGGACAAGTTCACTCAAGCAAATCAAAACTCTTATTGAAGGCCGAATTGGGTTATCACTCCTGTACGTGGCACTTACTAGTTGGGGCCATTGCTTAATTTAATTATTAAAGCAGAGGTATGCAGGACAGAGATAGAGAATTTTTTTGGAGTGATCTTTAAATTCCAGAGAGGAGTCCCAAATTTCAAAAGGATCCCCACTACCGAAGATCGAGCCACTGCCTCATTGTTGTGGTAAAAGATCAATGTACCTAGGCCGAAACTCCTTCAGCAAAGTCCAAATTTCCTCTTTGCGCTTTCACCGGGTCATAAATCTAGAGTTGTTTGTATGTAGTCTGAAGAATGGAAATTTCTGAGCAAAAAATTATCAGTCGTTGGTTTGAATTGCTGGTCGAGTTCTCTTCCACCAGAAACACTTTCTCTTGACCGAAATCACCATTTAATCTTCTGGAGGCCATACTTATTTGTAGAAGCTGAGTTCTGGGCAAAGAGGACGATATTTCTTGCTACAACCAAGGCTGTGGGCTACCATTACTTGCTGGGCGTATTTTCTTCCCAAGAGGGGTGATATCAGACACTGACAAGAATATGTGCCACTTTCTATTTAGTGTGAGTACTGCGGGAGAGTTTGGGTCTCTCTGGGTTGAGCTAACAAAAGAGACAGATGTGAAAAATAACAGAAAAATTAAGACCTTGGGGACGCAAATGTGAAAAATGACAAAAATGATCCGAACGAAGGAAGGGCTATAGCAGTAAGAGAAAATTTGATGATTTGTATGTCGAACCTGATTTGTATGTCGAACCTGATTTGTAAGATCTCCTTTTCCAAATGCCTATGCTTTCATTTTTGAAGGTTGTATTTAAATCACTCCAAATAGTCCTCCAAGCTTTCATCTTCCCCTTGTATCATACTGGAAATGTCTTCACTGGCCTTGAAAAGTCTTGGTACTTCTCCAAGAATACATTCTTCATGTCCTTCCATGTTTTGATGCAGTTCCCACCAAGGCTCATGAACCATCAGAGAGTTGCTCCTTTTAAAGTAAGAGGAAACACTTTCAACTTTTGATCATTATTACAATAATCATCTCATCTACAAATTACTTCAAAATCAAATAAGAATGTATCTAGGTCCTCATTATCCAAACCATGGAAATTTGGTAGAGAAGATGGAGGAATTATGTGCATTTGTGTCACTCCTCCTAGATCGCTGATAGGGAATTCAGAACTAACAATGTAAGACATTTCTTACCATAATAGAAGATGTTATTCATGTGCTAATTTGAGGTTCCTCCTTCAGATATTTCTGTCAATTTGTTAGTGGAATGGGTGGTGCTTACATCACCACTTGAGTGAAATGATAAGATTTCTTCAAATTTCTACCTTTTTCTTCCTAGTTATTAAAAAAAAACAATTTGAAAGGAAATATAAATCTCAAGACCTGGAGCTATAACAACCCAAAATAAATATCTAATTAACTTATTAACATTAACTTAAATCAGAGTGGCCTTACCTAGCCAAATAAACATGTGATTAATAAAACTAAATTCAACTATGAATAGTGCTTACCTGCGGTAGAAGTAGGCTTACCGCAACAAGGGTTTGGGGACGACTCTCCACCCAACCGTAGGCTCAATTACGCAAGGATTCTGCTACAACTGGCCACCCCTGAGCCCTCAATCAACGTACTACTGCCAGTGACTCCTAAGTCTTAGTATACCATTCTCCCAAGAGAATGAAAGATAGAATCTCGAAATGATAGAATGCAAGAATGCCTCTCATCTTCCTCGCCATCTATTAAATAGAACAAACATTGGAAGAGGAACCACATGCACACACACCATGTGTCTCATTCAACTTTCTTTTGATTTCTTTCTTTTGATAGTTTCATTTTCTTGTTTTATTTCCTTCTTTTTGATAGTTTCCTTTTCTTGTCTTTATTTCTATTTATTCTTATTTAGAGTTTTTGTATGGTTATTACTATTTTTATTTTTATTATTTTTATTTATTTTCTTGTATATATTTTTTAATATCATTTATTATTTAACATTTATGATTTATTATCTTTATTATTTTTATTATTTATTATTTATTATTTATTAACTTCATGTTTCCAACACCCTCTGTTGAACTAGTATAACCAGCAGGCATCGAAAGTCCCCAACACCCGGGAAATCTCAAGGAATCTCTATCCCTTTTCCCACTTTCGGCACCAGGCATAAGCCTGACCCAGTCTGTATCCTAGTCCAAGGCTGCCCTAAGGTTCGCGCCCAACTCAAACCTCATCTGCCCCAAGGCAGGCATCTAGTCTGGTACTCAATGACCCCGTGCATCTCGCAAGGCTGACCCACTCCCTCCACAACTACTAAGGCACACAGCCCCAGGCATCGAACTCCTTTACATCCCTTCCAGACTTCGGCATCCCAATCCAATACTAGGCACCTAGCCTAGAACATCAGGCACTTGGCCTCCTCAATATGGTCCCATACTTCTTCTAGAGCTATCCATCAAGAGCTACACACGAGACAAAGGAACCACTGGCATATGTAGTGTTGATTGAGTTTTTACCCAACCCATATGGTGTTACTTATTCTCCTTCATGTGTATGGGCTCGCACGAGATCATCAAATAAACCGGTCCTCTAGGCCCATTTGTGGAGTCCTGTCAATCATCACACCTCAACATGCAACCAATGCATTAGCTATACCATCATAGTATCATATAAAATAATCCACATGCCAAGTCTTGCATGTCATCATGAGAACATTCATCATTATGAATAATAATGGACTACATGCGTATGCATGTCATAAATTTGTATGAAACTATTACATGCTTCACCTCATGAATACCATCATAAGTTATGACATCAACATCAAAGACATACCATGACTTCACATAATAAATGAACCACATGTCACTAAACCTCATATTATAGCATCATAATTCCTATGCCACGTTATGCATATCATATCCATCATGAGTATTCAACATTAAATACTTATCATCATGTAGTAAATGAATATGTCAATATACCTAGACATAACATCATAATGCCTATGCATATCATCATCATCATAAGTATACATCATCACTATTGTAACAACTATACAAATATGAATCACATGAGCATCATCACCCTCATACCATCATATCATGAAACATCATTAATCTGAGAAACATTTCAATATTTAGCAAATATAGAATAATATTCTATAAGCATTCTTATCATGATTCATCAATTTCATTTACTTGTACAAACATTGAATACTAAGTATGAACTAACATTATTCTTAATCTCTCATCACTTATTCTTCCTTCCCCAATGAAATTCATTGCTAATATGTTACCATTTGTATAATCATTTAAATCATCAATATCAAGTTAAAATTCCATGATCACTATACATATTTTTCTTATCCAAATAGCACACATACAAGAGGTCATCCTTATTTAAGTATTATTTTATGCTTAATCTACCTGCATGAGGGCGTGTTTCCCCCTCATGATTTATTCATTAGTTGCATAATTTTTATTGTTCATCCTAAAAAGATTTGCTTTTCTCATCAAGTTTCCACTTGATCTCTATTATCGTAGATTCACCCATGTTCAAGTTGGAATAGGGATTCTTCCACTTTAATTTTCACTCATTAAATATTCAGTTTAGACTCTGAAATGATTGGAACCACTACCATCATTATCATCTATGAATGATTTGGTATGCCCATTGTATTTTGGCAATAACTTCTTTAAATACTAATGACGTGCACTAGTAAGTTTTTTTGTATGAGGTAACAATATATGATCAATCCACTCGTGAGTGAAATTTATTCAATTGCACCCTTTATTAGCTGAATCTCACTTTTTTTGCCCATTTATATGTAATCCTTATCAAAGTCTCATTATAGAATTTCAAACTATATTTCCAACAATATTTCTTCCTACAATTCATGCTCAATGTTTTCTCATTAGTCTACATCATGTATTTTTTTTTCAAAAGTTAAACAATTATTATCCTTGGAACATTTTCCTAGTTTATCATTTGTCATTTCTCACCGATTACAAGTGCTTAGAACTTCCTATAATGATACTTATCTAGGCCATCACTTTGACCTTACCAATCATGTTGACCAATCCACTTTGTGTCTACTAGCTTCAAAGATAGAAATATTATTAAGTTGGCCTTGTTTTCTCACCTTTAGTCATACTAGTTTATTTTCCTCCTCTCTCTGAAATGTATAAAATTGTTACACTAGGAAATATTGTTACTATTTCTCCAATCACATAACTTATCTTCTCAAATTGATGAATTTTATTATGGATTCACTTCTTTAATTCAATGTTATCATACCCTTCAGGCCCTTGACAATGACCTTTTTTATTATTCAGCTGCGTTAGTTGATATTAATGTTGCTTCCACCTCTTAAGGTTGTTGTCTATATATTTTTCCATCACCGTATTCTAATAATAGGCTTGTTGTTCTCCCAAGGCTAGTATCTTGTTATCTTAGGTTTATATATATTAGTTCCCTGAAATTACACCACTATTTTCTCACACCTTCACCAAATAGCTAGTGTCTCTTTAATTTACATATTAACTAAACTAGTTTTGCATGTATGCCACTTCATATTTAATGGTCTCTTTTACATTATCAAGTAGATAAGATTCATATTGATTTCTTTGTGGACTCATCAATACCACCATAATTTTATTATCATCTTTGAGAAAATAGGTGTGTTGCAAGTAGCATATAAAGAGGTGTCATCCTCATATGAAATTTCTTAATGTTATGAATTGCTGGAAGGTTGATTTGACAAAGAACTCAGTCAGCTAGCGAGTCTGCCAACATAATCTTGACTTTTCTGAGAAATGTTTTCCTAATCCATTCTATTTTGCTATTGATGAACCAGTTAAAAGTGTTTGCATTCCAAGAGATGACGTCAACAATGTGTTCAGAGTCTCATTCAAAATCAATGGATTGTTGTTTTAGAGGCACATTTTAATACCTTCTATGACTGGAATCAACTCAGCCTGGCTATTTAATTTCATGCCATTATTCTATAGAAACACTACCTTCATTAGGCCATTCTAACTGCTGATATGAAACAAAAGCTCTGCTATAAGGAACAATATTTGCATCTATTGAAAGTAATTTTAACTTTAAAAACACTGGCTGGAAATTATGTAATATGTTAAAAAAACTACCACTAACAAAACAAAAATTTCATACGGTCCTCCTCAGAACATTTTTGACAATCTTGAAAAAATTCTTGAATTGTTTCTCCTTGGCAATTGTTTAATCATGACAGATTCACTGAATTTCATCGTCTTGTCCCATAATTGGTTCACAAAAAGAAACCTCATACACAGTGAAATATATATCTATATATATATATATATATATATATATATATAAATATATATATATATATATATATATATATATAGCTCAAAATTAATGTATTAGCCCTTGGCTATGATATAATTTTATTTCCCATAACCTCAAGGTAAATAAACTAGTTTTAATGATAAAATAGAAAATTAAAAGTTTTTTTTCTTTTTTTTTTTATGTATAAAGTGCACTAGTTATGGTCACTATTTCCCAATATGGTCCCCTAAAAGTGGGTAATTCTCAACGCTTCGTGTGCCTTAGTACTTCTGAAAATGGAATATTCATAAATTGGTAATGGTGCTGGTGCACAATCTCGATGTCATCTCTGAAAAGCAAATTCACAGCCACGGTGATTCTTTGTAGACCGCTAAGATTCCAAAGCACTAAGAAGAATTTGTGATTTGAACAGTGCGACAGAGTGGAGTTTGAACTGGGTGGCCAAGTGAACTGTGCGGTGGAGTTAATCGTGCTCAAAGCTAAAAGAGAATGCATCATGCACTGGGTAGATATATGTAACACTCAAATAGTGTACAGATGGAGTCTTACTTGCAGAAACCTTTAATAAATAGCAAACAACCCAAGAACTCAAAAAGACCACCGTTACTACTACACTCACTACACGGCATGTTTAACTAACTACAAGAAAAACTTAAAATGACACGGGGTAACGAGCAGTGATCACTTAGATCCAGTGCAAACTCCACTTTTAGGCAAAAAAATTTACCGTTTAAAAGAGGTCAGAAGCCTTAAGCTATGAAGCTCGAAGAGACAAAGGTGAAAAATAACAGAAAAATTCATGGTGAAGTTAATATAATTAAGGGATTCATGGATACCTGGAGATCGATATCACTGATTTGAGAACCGAATTTTCTCATAGGACAAATTTTGTAGCCATTCTCTCAGCTCGAAATTCTCTGGATTCAAAATTCTCCAGGGTTGCATTCTCTTGTTCTGGAATGAGTTTCCCACCATCAAGGATTCGAGTTACCATCTTTTCATGGTTTGGTTGAGGTACATTAAGCTGGTTCATACCTAAACTTGAGAGGGAACAATAAATCCATCTTATTTATCACAGTCTAACAAGGGCCATATTGAGAATTTAAACAGCCGATTTGGGTTAAGGCTGAGAATTATAGTCGCAAGCTAGATCCTAGCCGAGCCACATTGAAACTGGGAGCCAATTTGCCTAGTTTAGAGGACCATCATCTGATCAAAGGCTAAGGGTCAATTTTATTGCATACAACAATAATGACAACAAATATGATGGTCATAGGACGATTCTCTCATGCTCTTAGCAGGGCTCAACTTCGGTGACATTGAAAAGAAGGGCATAATTATTGGTGGACTGAGTGCCTTGAGCCTATACTTCCTGGGTGTAAACACCATCAATTGCACGTTGTATATCTTTGTGTGGAGACTCTATCGAAATTCTAGCGAATCTGAAGCAGCATATATACCTCTTTGGATCGATTTCCCAAACCTACAATGATGAACCGTCTCAGTTGTTTCAATCGGTCCAAACAATAACTTTATCTGATCACAAGGACAAGTTCACTCAAGCAAATCAAAACTCTTATTGAAGGCCGAATTGGGTTATCACTCCTGTACGTGGCACTTACTAGTTGGTGGCCATTGCTTAATTTAATTATTAAAGCAGAGGTATGCAGGACAGAGATAGAGAATTTTTTTGGAGTGATCTTTAAATTCCAGAGAGGAGTCCCAAATTTCAAAAGGATCCCCACTGCCGGAAGATCGAGCCACTGCCTCATTGTTGTGGTAAAAGATCAATGTACCTAGGCCGAAACTCCTTCAGCAAAGGTCCAAATTTCCTCTTTGCGCTTTCACCGGGTCATAAATCTAGAGTTGTTTGTATGTAGTCTGAAGAATGGAAATTTCTGAGCAAAAAATTATCAGTCGTTGGTTTGAATTGCTGGTCGAGTTCTCTTCCACCAGAAACACTTTTCTCTTGACCGAAATCACCATTTAATCTTCTGGAGGCCATACTTATTTGTAGAAGCTGAGTTCTGGGCAAAGAGGGACGATATTTCTTGCTACAACCAAGGCTGTGGGCTACCATTACTTGCTGGGCGTATTTTCTTCCCAAGAGGGGTGATATCAGACACTGACAAGAATATGTGCCACTTTCTATTTAGTGTGAGTACTGCGGGAGAGTTTGGGTCTCTCTGGGTTGAGCTAACAAAAGAGACAGATGTGAAAAATAACAGAAAAATTAAGACCTTGGGGACGCAAATGTGAAAAATGACAAAAATGATCCGAACGAAGGAAGGGCTATAGCAGTAAGAGAAAATTTGATGATTTGTATGTCGAACCTGATTTGTATGTCGAACCTGATTTGTAAGATCTCCTTTTCCAAATGCCTATGCTTTCATTTTTGAAGGTTGTATTTAAATCACTCCAAATAGTCCTCCAAGCTTTCATCTTCCCCTTGTATCATACTGGAAATGTCTTCACTGGCCTTGAAAAGTCTTGGTACTTCTCCAAGAATACATTCTTCATGTCCTTCCATGTTTTGATGCAGTTCCCACCAAGGCTCATGAACCATCAGAGAGTTGCTCATTTTAAAGTAAGAGGAAACACTTTCAACTTTTGATCATTATTACAATAATCATCTCATCTACAAATTACTTCAAAATCAAATAAGAATGTATCTAGGTCCTCATTATCCAAACCATGGAAATTTGGTAGAGAAGATGGAGGAATTATGTGCATTTGTGTCACTCCTCCTAGATCGCTGATAGGGAATTCAAAACTAACAATGTAAGACATTTCTTACCATAATAGAAGATGTTATTCATGTGCTAATTTGAGGTTCCTCCTTCAGATATTTCTGTCAATTTGTTAGTGGAATGGGTGGTGCTTACATCACCACTTGAGTGAAATGATAAGATTTCTTCAAATTTCTACCTTTTTCTTCCTAGTTATTAAAAAAAAAACAATTTGAAAGGAAATATAAATCTCAAGACCTGGAGCTATAACAACCCAAAATAAATATCTAATTAACTTATTAACATTAACTTAAATCAGAGTGGCCTTACCTAGCCAAATAAACATGTGATTAATAAAACTAAATTCAACTATGAATAGTGCTTACCTGCGGTAGAAGTAGGCTTACCGCAACAAGGGTTTGGGGACGACTCTCCACCCAACCGTAGGCTCAATTACGCAAGGATTCTGCTACAACTGGCCACCCCTGAGCCCTCAATCAACGTACTACTGCCAGTGACTCCTAAGTCTTAGTATACCATTCTCCCAAGAGAATGAAAGATAGAATCTCGAAATGATAGAATGCAAGAATGCCTCTCATCTTCCTCGCCATCTATTAAATAGAACAAACATTGGAAGAGGAACCACATGCACACACACCATGTGTCTCATTCAACTTTCTTTTGATTTCTTTCTTTTTGATAGTTTCATTTTCTTGTTTTATTTCCTTCTTTTTGATAGTTTCCTTTTCTTGTCTTTATTTCTATTTATTCTTATTTAGAGTTTTTGTATGGTTATTACTATTTTTATTTTTATTATTTTTATTTATTTTCTTGTATATATTTTTTAATATCATTTATTATTTAACATTTATGATTTATTATCTTTATTATTTTTATTATTTATTATTTATTATTTATTAACTTCATGTTTCCAACACCCTCTGTTGAACTAGTATAACCAGCAGGCATCGAAAGTCCCCAACACCCGGGAAATCTCAAGGAATCTCTATCCCTTTTCCCACTTTCGGCACCAGGCATAAGCCTGACCCAGTCTGTATCCTAGTCCAAGGCTGGCCCTAAGGTTCGCGCCCAACTCAAACCTCATCTGCCCCAAGGCAGGCATCTAGTCTGGTACTCAATGACCCCGTGCATCTCGCAAGGCTGACCCACTCCCTCCACAACTACTAAGGCACACAGCCCCAGGCATCGAACTCCTTTACATCCCTTCCAGACTTCGGCATCCCAATCCAATACTAGGCACCTAGCCTAGAACATCAGGCACTTGGCCTCCTCAATATGGTCCCATACTTCTTCTAGAGCTATCCATCAAGAGCTACACACGAGACAAAGGAACCACTGGCATATGTAGTGTTGATTGAGTTTTTACCCAACCCATATGGTGTTACTTATTCTCCTTCATGTGTATGGGCTCGCACGAGATCATCAAATAAACCGGTCCTCTAGGCCCATTTGTGGAGTCCTGTCAATCATCACACCTCAACATGCAACCAATGCATTAGCTATACCATCATAGTATCATATAAAATAATCCACATGCCAAGTCTTGCATGTCATCATGAGAACATTCATCATTATGAATAATAATGGACTACATGCGTATGCATGTCATAAATTTGTATGAAACTATTACATGCTTCACCTCATGAAATACCATCATAAGTTATGACATCAACATCAAAGACATACCATGACTTCACATAATAAATGAACCACATGTCACTAAACCTCATATTATAGCATCATAATTCCTATGCCACGTTATGCATATCATATCCATCATGAGTATTCAACATTAAATACTTATCATCATGTAGTAAATGAATATGTCAATATACCTAGACATAACATCATAATGCCTATGCATATCATCATCATCATAAGTATACATCATCACTATTGTAACAACTATACAAATATGAATCACATGAGCATCATCACCCTCATACCATCATATCATGAAACATCATTAATCTGAGAAACATTTCAATATTTAGCAAATATAGAATAATATTCTATAAGCATTCTTATCATGATTCATCAATTTCATTTACTTGTACAAACATTGAATACTAAGTATGAACTAACATTATTCTTAATCTCTCATCACTTATTCTTCCTTCCCCAATGAAATTCATTGCTAATATGTTACCATTTGTATAATCATTTAAATCATCAATATCAAGTTAAAATTCCATGATCACTATACATATTTTTCTTATCCAAATAGCACACATACAAGAGGTCATCCTTATTTAAGTATTATTTTATGCTTAATCTACCTGCATGAGGGCGTGTTTCCCCCTCATGATTTATTCATTAGTTGCATAATTTTTATTGTTCATCCTAAAAAGATTTGCTTTTCTCATCAAGTTTCCACTTGATCTCTATTATCGTAGATTCACCCATGTTCAAGTTGGAATAGGGATTCTTCCACTTTAATTTTCACTCATTAAATATTCAGTTTAGACTCTGAAATGATTGGAACCACTACCATCATTATCATCTATGAATGATTTGGTATGCCCATTGTATTTTGGCAATAACTTCTTTAAATACTAATGACGTGCACTAGTAAGTTTTTTTGTATGAGGTAACAATATATGATCAATCCACTCGTGAGTGAAATTTATTCAATTGCACCCTTTATTAGCTGAATCTCACTTTTTTTGCCCATTTATATGTAATCCTTATCAAAGTCTCATTATAGAATTTCAAACTATATTTCCAACAATATTTCTTCCTACAATTCATGCTCAATGTTTTCTCATTAGTCTACATCATGTATTTTTTTTTCAAAAGTTAAACAATTATTATCCTTGGAACATTTTCCTAGTTTATCATTTGTCATTTCTCACCGATTACAAGTGCTTAGAACTTCCTATAATGATACTTATCTAGGCCATCACTTTGACCTTACCAATCATGTTGACCAATCCACTTTGTGTCTACTAGCTTCAAAGATAGAAATATTATTAAGTTGGCCTTGTTTTCTCACCTTTAGTCATACTAGTTTATTTTCCTCCTCTCTCTGAAATGTATAAAATTGTTACACTAGGAAATATTGTTACTATTTCTCCAATCACATAACTTATCTTCTCAAATTGATGAATTTTATTATGGATTCACTTCTTTAATTCAATGTTATCATACCCTTCAGGCCCTTGACAATGACCTTTTTTATTATTCAGCTGCGTTAGTTGATATTAATGTTGCTTCCACCTCTTAAGGTTGTTGTCTATATATTTTTCCATCACCGTATTCTAATAATAGGCTTGTTGTTCTCCCAAGGCTAGTATCTTGTTATCTTAGGTTTATATATATTAGTTCCCTGAAATTACACCACTATTTTCTCACACCTTCACCAAATAGCTAGTGTCTCTTTAATTTACATATTAACTAAACTAGTTTTGCATGTATGCCACTTCATATTTAATGGTCTCTTTTACATTATCAAGTAGATAAGATTCATATTGATTTCTTTGTGGACTCATCAATACCACCATAATTTTATTATCATCTTTGAGAAAATAGGTGTGTTGCAAGGAGCATATAAAGAGGTGTCATCCTCATATGAAATTTCTTAATGTTATGAATTGCTGGAAGGTTGATTTGACAAAGAACTCAGTCAGCTAGCGAGTCTGCCAACATAATCTTGACTTTTCTGAGAAATGTTTTCCTAATCCATTCTATTTTGCTATTGATGAACCAGTTAAAAGTGTTTGCATTCCAAGAGATGACGTCAACAATGTGTTCAGAGTCTCATTCAAAATCAATGGATTGTTGTTTTAGAGGCACATTTTAATACCTTCTATGACTGGAATCAACTCAGCCTGGCTATTTAATTTCATGCCATTATTCTATAGAAACACTACCTTCATTAGGCCATTCTAACTGCTGATATGAAACAAAAGCTCTGCTATAAGGAACAATATTTGCATCTATTGAAAGTAATTTTAACTTTAAAAACACTGGCTGGAAATTATGTAATATGTTAAAAAAACTACCACTAACAAAACAAAAATTTCATACGGTCCTCCTCAGAACATTTTTGACAATCTTGAAAAAATTCTTGAATTGTTTCTCCTTGGCAATTGTTTAATCATGACAGATTCACTGAATTTCATCGTCTTGTCCCATAATTGGTTCACAAAAAGAAACCTCATACACAGTGAAATATATATATATATATATATATATATATATATATATATATATATATATATATATATATATATATATATATATATATATATATATATATATATATATATCTATATATATAGATATATATATATATATCTATATATATATATATATATATATATATATATATATATATATATATATATATATATATAGCTCAAATTAATGTATTAGCCCTTGGCTATGATATAATTTTATTTCCCATAACCTCAAGGTAAATAAACTAGTTTTAATGATAAAATAGAAAATTAAAAGTTTTTTTTTTTTTTTTTTTTATGTATAAAGTGCACTAGTTATGGTCACTATTTCCCAATATGGTCCCCTAAAAGTGGGTAATTCTCAACGCTTCGTGTGCCTTAGTACTTCTGAAAATGGAATATTCATTAATTTCATGCCATTATTCTATAGAAACACTACCTTCATTAGGCCATTCTAACTGCTGATATGAAACAAAAGCTCTGCTATAAGGAACAATATTTGCATCTATTGAAAGTAATTTTAACTTTAAAAACACTGGCTGGAAATTATGTAATATGTTAAAAAAACTACCACTAACAAAACAAAAATTTCATACGGTCCTCCTCAGAACATTTTTGACAATCTTGAAAAAATTCTTGAATTGTTTCTCCTTGGCAATTGTTTAATCATGACAGATTCACTGAATTTCATCGTCTTGTCCCATAATTGGTTCACAAAAAGAAACCTCATACACAGTGAAATATATATATATATATATATATATATATATATATATATATATATATATATATATATATATATATATATATATATCTATATATATAGATATATATATATATCTATATATATATATATATATATATATATATATATATATATATATATATATATATATATATCTATATATATAGATATATATATATATATCTATATATATATATATATATATATATATATATATATATATATATATATATAGCTCAAAATTAATGTATTAGCCCTTGGCTATGATATAATTTTATTTCCCATAACCTCAAGGTAAATAAACTAGTTTTAATGATAAAATAGAAAATTAAAAGTTTTTTTTTTTTTTTTTTTTTATGTATAAAGTGCACTAGTTATGGTCACTATTTCCCAATATGGTCCCCTAAAAGTGGGTAATTCTCAACGCTTCGTGTGCCTTAGTACTTCTGAAAATGGAATATTCATAAATTGGTAACGGTGCTGGTGCACAATCTCGATGTCATCTCTGAAAAGCAAATTCACGGCCACGGTGATTCTTTGTAGACCGCTAAGATTCCAAAGCACTAAGAAGAATTTGTGATTTGAACAGTGCGACAGAGTGGAGTTTGAACTGGGTGGCCAAGTGAACTGTGCGGTGGAGTTAATCGTGCTCAAAGCTAAAAGAGAATGCATCATGCACTGGGTAGATATATGTAACACTCAAATAGTGTAAAGATGGAGTCTTACTTGCAGAAACCTTTAATAAATAGCAAACAACCCAAGAACTCAAAAAGACCACCGTTACTACTACACTCACTACACGGCATGTTTAACTAACTACAAGAAAAACTTAAAATGACACGGGGTAACGAGCAGTGATCACTTAGATCCAGTGCAAACTCCACTTTTAGGCAAAAAAATTTACCGTTTAAAAGAGGTCAGAAGCCTTAAGCTATGAAGCTCGAAGAGACAAATGTGAAAAATAACAGAAAAATTCATGGTGAAGTTAATATAATTAAGGGATTCATGGATACCTGGAGATCGATATCACTGATTTGAGAACCGAATTTTCTCATAGGACAAATTTTGTAGCCATTCTCTCAGCTCGAAATTCTCTGGATTCAAAATTCTCCAGGGTTGCATTCTCTTGTTCTGGAATGAGTTTCCCACCATCAAGGATTCGAGTTACCATCTTTTCATGGTTTGGTTGAGGTACATTAAGCTGGTTCATACCTAAACTTGAGAGGGAACAATAAATCCATCTTATTTATCACAGTCTAACAAGGGCCATATTGAGAATTTAAACAGCCGATTTGGGTTAAGGCTGAGAATTATAGTCGCAAGCTAGATCCTAGCCGAGCCACATTGAAACTGGGAGCCAATTTGCCTAGTTTAGAGGACCATCATCTGATCAAAGGCTAAGGGTCAATTTTATTGCATACAACAATAATGACAACAAATATGATGGTCATAGGACGATTCTCTCATGCTCTTAGCAGGGCTCAACTTCGGTGACATTGAAAAGAAGGGCGTAATTATTGGTGGACTGAGTGCCTTGAGCCTATACTTCCTGGGTGTAAACACCATCAATTGCACGTTGTATATCTTTGTGTGGAGACTCTATCGAAATTCTAGCGAATCTGAAGCAGCATATATACCTCTTTGGATCGATTTCCCAAACCTACAATGATGAACCGTCTCAGTTGTTTCAATCGGTCCAAACAATAACTTTATCTGATCACAAGGACAAGTTCACTCAAGCAAATCAAAACTCTTATTGAAGGCCAAATTGGGTTATCACTCCTGTACGTGGCACTTACTAGTTGGTGGCCATTGCTTAATTTAATTATTAAAGCAGAGGTATGCAGGACAGAGACAGAGAATTTTTTTGGAGTGATCTTTAAATTCCAGAGAGGAGTCCCAAATTTCAAAAGGATCCCCACCGCCGGAAGATCGAGCTACTGCCTCATTGCTGTGGTAAAAGATCAATGTACCTAGGCCGAAACTCCTTCAGCAAAGGTCCAAATTTCCTCTTTGCGCTTTCACCGGGTCATAAATCTGGAGTTGTTTGTATGTAGTCTGAAGAATGGAAATTTCTGAGCAAAAAATTATCAGTCGTTGGTTTGAATTGCTGGTCGAGTTCTCTTCCACCAGAAACACTTTTCTCTTGACCGAAATCACCATTTAATCTTCTGGAGGCCATACTTATTTGTAGAAGCTGAGTTCTGGGCAAAGAGGGACGATATTTCTTGCTACAACCAAGGCTGTGGGCTACCATTACTTGCTGGGCGTATTTTCTTCCCAAGAGGGGTGATATCAGACACTGACAAGAATATGTGCCACTTTCTATTTAGTGTGAGTACTGCGGGAGAGTTTGGGTCTCTCTGGGTTGAGCTAACAAAAGAGACAGATGTGAAAAATAACAGAAAAATTAAGACCTTGGGGACGCAAATGTGAAAAATGACAAAAATGATCCGAACGAAGGAAGGGCTATAGCAGTAAGAGAAAATTTGATGATTTGTATGTCGAACCTGATTTGTATGTCGAACCTGATTTGTAAGATCTCCTTTTCCAAATGCCTATGCTTTCATTTTTGAAGGTTGTATTTAAATCACTCCAAATAGTCCTCCAAGCTTTCATCTTCCCCTTGTATCATACTGGAAATGTCTTCACTGGCCTTGAAAAGTCTTGGTACTTCTCCAAGAATACATTCTTCATGTCCTTCCATGTTTTGATGCAGTTCCCACCAAGGCTCATGAACCATCAGAGAGTTGCTCCTTTTAAAGTAAGAGGAAACACTTTCAACTTTTGATCATTATTACAATAATCATCTCATCTACAAATTACTTCAAAATCAAATAAGAATGTATCTAGGTCCTCATTATCCAAACCATGGAAATTTGGTAGAGAAGATGGAGGAATTATGTGCATTTGTGTCACTCCTCCTAGATCGCTGATAGGGAATTCAGAACTAACAATGTAAGACATTTCTTACCATAATAGAAGATGTTATTCATGTGCTAATTTGAGGTTCCTCCTTCAGATATTTTTGTCAATTTGTTAGTGGAATGGGTGGTGCTTACATCACCACTTGAGTGAAATGATAAGATTTCTTCAAATTTCTACCTTTTTCTTCCTAGTTATTAAAAAAAAACAATTTGAAAGGAAATATAAATCTCAAGACCTGGAGCTATAACAACCCAAAATAAATATCTAATTAACTTATTAACATTAACTTAAATCAGAGTGGCCCTTACCTAGCCAAATAAACATGTGATTAATAAAACTAAATTCAACTATGAATAGTGCTTACCTATGGTAGAAGTAGGCTTACCGCAAAAAAGTTTTGGGGATGACTCTCCACCCAATCGTAGGATCAATTATGCAAGGATTCTGCTACAACTAGCCACCCCCGAGCCCTCAATCAACGTACTACTGCCAATGACTCCTAAGTCTTAGTATGCCATTCTCCCAAGAGAATGAAATATAGAATCTCGGAATGATAGAATGCAAGAATGCCTCTCATCTTCCTCGCCATCTATTAAATAGAACAAACATTGGAAGAGGAACCACATGCACACACTCCATGTGTCTCATGCAACTTTCTTTTGATTTCTTTCTTTTTGATAGTTTCCTTTTCTTGTTTTATTTCCTTCTTTTTGATAGTTTCCTTTTCTTCTTTTTATTTCTATTTATTCTTATTTAGAGTTTTTGTATGGTTATTAATATTTTTATTTTTATTATTTTTATTTATTTTCTTGTATATATTTTTTAATATCATTTATTATTTAACATTTATGATTTATTATCTTTATTATTTTTATTAGTTATTATTTATTATTAAGGGGAGGGATACTACAGGAGCAGGGTGTCAAAAGACCCTTCCCTCCCCAGGACAAGAAACCAAACAAGAAAAGAATGCACACAAGGAAATCTAAAGCTCGGGACCTGGAGAAGGGTTTCAAAGGACCATTCCCTCCACAGGATGAGAGATTAGTTTTTCCAAAATCAAAACAAACAAAAATGTAGGAAAAATTTAAGCTCGGGACCTAGAGCAAGGCATCAAAAGACCATTCCCTCCCCAAGACAAGAGATTGGGCCTAAAGATAAAAACGGAAAAAAAAAATAGAAACAACAAAACAAATAAATTACTATGCTCAGGACCTGGAGCAGAGTAAGAAAACTCCTTCTCTCCCCAGGATGAGAGATTTACCCTTTGGTCGATACAAATAATGTCTTGCACCTTGTTAGCCTTCCTCGGAAATGGTGCCAAAATGTTGGTTTCTGAGTATGAACAAATTATTCAATCTCGTTTCCTACATGAGTTCATCAATCCGGGTGTGTACACTTTTCAAGGTCACACACAAGGTATATGCAGGAGCAAGGTTACAATCTTACATTGACCAAGGGTTCGTGACTAATAAATTAAAGCATCGTTGTAACAGTAATGGAAATTAAATTGCAGAAAGAAAAGCATTCACAACAATCTATTGAAATCTGTAACAACAATAAAGAAAATACAAGTAGTGAAACAATATACATAAAAAGGACACATGCATAGCACCTGATCAGAAGAGTGGGCCCAACTCCCTGGTTAGGGCTGTGCTTAACTCACATATTGAGAAAAATATCAGAAGGCTGGAAATATCATTAACAAGAGTTCCACTGTTACAAGGCTCAATTCTTACATTAGCTAGCTCCTCTCTATCTCTGAATTGTGTCTTTTAAATATACGAACATTCAAGGAAACTTGCAACAAACTGATCTCAATATTCAAGATAAGATATAATATCTCTGTCTATCATGATTTAGCTGGAACACGTCGAATTTGGTTATTACAATTGGGCAATTCTAGAAAATAGTCGCAACAACAAATATGCAAATATGTCCTTCGAAGAACTTTGATTTTCTCCCAATACAAACCTAATTTCTGAAAACTGCTCGTTGGTAAACTGATCTAGTTCGTTCTGAACAAAACCCATGTCTCGTATTTTCCATATTCGCTTTCATTTGCCCAAAATATCCAATGCAAAATTGTCACTTCTTATGCCAACAAATTCTTGAGTTGGAATATCTAATTATTGTTGAAGACCAAATCTGCAATCTAGAAGAGATCTCAGAGGCTAAAATCATGAGTGAGGTTATAATGAATGAATAAAACAAAATCATGCATAATAATCATTAATTATGAAAAATAAATGAGATTAGATATTATTTATCCACAAGAGCATAAATGATTATGAAATGGAATTATATAATAAACTATGGTAAATAATGTGATAAAATAATAGTGGAAATAGATGAAATAAATGTTAAGAATTGGTAATAATAATGAAAAATTAAGAGCCCAACAAAAGGCTCAATCATGTTTCTGAATAGGAAGGTACAGAATAATCAGCATAGGTGACCAACACAAAGGTAGACAGAAGCAGGCCCACAACTCCATCTAGAGACATACAAGAGGCATCCACATCATAGACTTAGATGTTGGAAAGGCAACTAAGTGTGGAAGTGTCTTCGTTCAGTAGGCTTGCTGATAAGGACCAAAACATAAAGGATAGATATAAAGAAATCAAAACAAGGAATGAGAAGATCAAAGCTCAGACTTATGCACAATATCTAAAACTCACTTCCACAAATCAGACAAGACTGATGTCAGCTTTTGACATCAAGGAGGGAAAACTTCAAATGCCCTTTATCAAGCCTACATCACAACAACCCAAGACATCTTCAGACTTCAAGAGGGTTGACTTTGAAGTATAGGAAAGGGATATCATCCCATAGAGCAGATTGAACACGATAAACAGGCTGGAGAGATGATATACTCCACCCTTACAGGTAAAGCCATAGCTGCCCATCAGCTTAAAACTAATTGAAGAACATCTCGGCATTGTTTCAGTTGGAGAAGGCCTCCTCACAGGCCAAGGATACAAGGATTAAGTCTTTGGAAGACTTAGTTATTGAATTAGGACATTATCACAAAGATATAAAGGCTACTGAGCAGCTGATAAGAAGAAGAACGATGATATTGTTGCACTTAAGAAGCAATTAAAAATACCCTAGCTACAACATCCTCAAGCAGTTGAAGTCATAGAGAGTCAAACCAGACATGAAGATTTGATGGACTTGGTCCTAAAACTCAATGATCAACTAAAAGAGATAGAGAAAGAATTGGATAACTTGATCCAATTAAAACAAACTGACATTTTCACAACTTTTACAAATGTCATCCCTATAGTATCTACTGCAGCCCCTTCCACACTGGCAGCTTCACTAGCACCTACAGCTCCACCTACCACAGCATTGCCAGTCCCAACAAAGTTTACATCAGTGCAGGTACATCAAGAGAAAAGGCAACAGAGTTAGTTAGATCCATGGAGGATATGTCTATTCAGGCTATAGAAATGAATAGACTGAAGGAAAAGGTGGCAAGTTTAGAAACTAACTAAAAACTTGCCCACTTTATCCAAAAGGAAGAGGCACAAAAGGCCAATAGAATTAATGAAAGAGTCAAAGCTATGGAGAAAGACTTAACATTGGAGAAACCCCTTGGACAAGCCAAGGAACTATTATTGGCCAATATCATTGACTCCGTCAAGGATATTTGGCCATCTATTCAAGTTATTTTTGAGCAGACAAAATTGATAAAGATAGCTACAAGAGCTATCCAAAAGTTCAAGGAGGAATTAGCTGACATGCTTGAGGATGCCAATAGACTCGTCCACTTCCTTAACAGAAAAAATAGGTATGAGCTTCATGAGCTAGATATAGAAGACAAGACTGAAACCATTTTGGAAATAAGAAAGGTCCTTTCCAAGAGAAACCTAATGTTTAACTTGGAAGAAAGGTGCTAGAACATGCAGGTAGCCATTGATAGATTCATGGCTAAATTCCAAATTTTGAGGGAGAAAGGATTGTCCAATCCCTTGGGCATTAATGACAAAATTATGACACAACTGGACTGTGATAATAGACTTAGGTAGTTGTCTAAAGAAAAAGCTAGCACTTTAGCAATAAAAGCACTGCCAACAGGAAACGTTTTTTATAATACATTTGAGAACTTGTTTTTTCTCCAGCATGAGATAAAACACTTTTTCATCACCAAGGCCGATTTTTCCAAATATACTGAAGCTGATGAGATATATAGGTGAATGATGAATGGAAATTTACCTGATGCTGAATGGTGGGAAAAGATGACTGATTTACTGTGAGAAATTTACCGTAAAAAAGTTACTACATGGTAAAAGTATAATAGCCATGTAAACAGATGAAAATAGGACAACAAGATTAAAGAGTATCGGTGTCAAAGAGTATTAGGTGAAAGGTAAAATTTAAGGAAAATTCCAGCGTAAAAGACCACAACAACAAGCCAACATAAAGGGCTACAAATCCAACCATGAAAGCTAGTAGTACCACAACAAAAGGGAAAACACGGAAACAATTCAATAACTATCTCTATCTTCCCGCAAGAAGATATTTTGTATTTTCTAGATTAAATCTCAAGTTTGTTTTGAGATATTTTGTAATAATTCCCATATAAATACTTCACCAATCGAAGTATGTAGGGTGGATTCTTAGACATTTCTACATACCTTTTTGATCAAGAGATTTTAAAGCTATTGTATCACTGACTCGACCAACAAGTTGGATTAATGAATAAAGACAAGACATTTCACAGGATTCATGTGTAGAGCAGAGTCCACACAAGTACTTTCTCTTGTGTTCTTATCTTCTTAAATCTTTTTCCACAATATTTAATGTATTTCTATATCTGAAAGCTATGATATGGAATGATGTCTTAGAATTTGTTGCATTGCACTCTGTTTTAACTATTATGCATTTAAATATTTTCTTCTAATTATCTAAGTTAAGGAATTCTTGATTGCTCCTTATTTTAGGTTTTCTCCCTGTAATCTATAGCAAAGGATTCTTAATTTCCCTTTGTTTCCAATTATCCTCTGTTCCTCATTTTGATCCCGGTCTGAGAATTCTTAATTGATCTCTCACCCTGGTTAAGACCATTTCACCCATCTTGCCCAATGACCCTTTGAACACTCCCTTTAGTGAGTTAATTCTAGTTATGTTGCACTTCTTTGACTCCATATCCCAATGGTTCAAAGGCATCATTCTATCCATCTGTTTTAAGGATTCCAACATCCAACCTTCAATACAAATCAAAAACCCCCGTGAACCTTCAGAACTAGCGTAAAATCCCAGCAAAAAAAGCTAAATCATATAGAGAGAGCCCTCTCTGAGCCATAGGTTGGCTAGAGCCTATGCTTAAAATTTGGTTTGTGGTTACCTCAATCCTTTCCTTTTTCTAAAAACTTCTAGGGAAAAGTTCTAAATGATAACATAGTGGCAACCATACTGGGGAACTTCGAATCCTCAGTCTTAATAAAGCCTTAAGAAAATCCTAAATCTTCATTTTGAGCATCTTAAAGTCATTTGTTAGAAGTTCTCTTGAAAAATCTCACAAAAAAATTAAAAAGTTTGAAATTATGTCTTCCAGGAAGACTCATTTTACTAGGCCTAATCCAGACCCAAACCCTACACTAGTAGTTGATAATCCCAACCTAATTTCAAGAAAATCCAAAAAAGAAGAAAGTTCAGTTAGCCAGATAACATTAGTTAAGGCTAGTCCATGTCCTGATGAGTGGTTATTTTTAGAACAACTTCCCTTTGATGTGCCATTTGAACAATCATTATTTAGAACTAAATGAGAAAATTCACTTAGTGAAACGGTTCTAGATCCTGACTTTATTGCAGAACTTGAATTTCAATAGGCCAATAAATCCATTGATGAATACATTCTGAAATCCCCACAATCATCCATTAATACTTCCATAGCCCCTGTGCTATTTGAATAGTCGTTCATTACTTTAAGTTCACCATTGTTCCCTTTAATTTCATCAATAATACTTTTTGAAGTCCATTCTTCACCACCATTTGTACCTACTCTTCCTCACCAACCTATCATCTCCCATTCATCACCTACTAGTCTTGGTTCTTCATACATTCTTCATCCACATCTTAACCCCTCCCAGCCTACAGCCATGGAAAATAGATATGCTCCTCTTGCTTTACCTGCCCAACTTGGTGCTATGCTAGTAAAATTGTTCAATTTGATGGCACAGGACATTACACTACACAACAACATGTCAACAAGATAACAGATTACTTTGAGTTTCATGAAATTGACACAGATAATGTTCAAATGAGACTCTTTTCCCAGACTTTAGTTGGTGATGTTAGGAAATGGTTTAGAGCATTGCTTGTTAATAGTATTGATAGGTTAGAAGCATTTCACTAGCAATTTTTTAATAGATGGGAAAAGAAAAGGAATCCCCTACAAATCCTTTTAGAATATGTGAATATTAGAAGGGGACCTAATGAAACTGTTCAATATTACTGCACTAGATTCAAAAGCATATATAATGCCATCCTAGTTAATCTTAGACCCCCACCTGACTTAGCATTAATAAAGTTTCCTAAGGGTTTTGACACAGATATGGCATACCAACTTAGGGAAAGAAACCCCCCAACATTAGAAGAAATGCAAAGTGTAGCTGTTAGTGTTGAAGCTAATTCGTTAGCTAAAAGGGATAGAGTTAGAAATGAAAAAAGAGGAACTGCTAAAGATGAAACTTCACCATTTGACATTAAAATAGACAGTTTAGCCAAAATTATGGAAAGACTAATGGATAGAATAGATAACATAGAAAGAAAAACCCAATGGGATAACCAACAAGCACCTCCAATTAGAAACCTGAATTTTAGAAAAAACCAAAATCAAAACATTAGGAAAAATGGACCGGATTAGAACGTTATGCCTCCTTTTCATGAAAAGTATGTGGAGACATCCCATCTTGAAGATCCAGAACAAGACACACAAATTAACCTAATAGGAATAAATGATGAGGACAATTTTTTCTAACCCAAGTGTTTCTGAGAAAACTAGTGTCTTTTTATCGACTAGCCCTCTAGGATTGGCAGCTATCCTAGAAACAAACAGTTTAAAGTAATTTGTGATTTCCTCTATATATGATAGATAAGAGAGATGCAAAGGAACCAACCTGGATCTTCTGCTTAACTCCTTGCTTGATCTGTCTCTGCCTTGATAGAGCTTGCACCTCTTCTCCTACTTATCCCTCTTAGTGAACACCTGTAGAGACAAAGTAACAAAACACCATCAAAGCATCGTGATGTATTATATCATAGGCATTATAGAATCAGAAATACAATGAACATACAATAGCATTCACAAATAATAACATTCACAAATACACAATTGTATGGAGGAAAACTCAAAGAACTTTATTAAAATAGAAGGGAGAATTACAACCCAGTTGTTTGATCCAGCATCATCCTCCCAATGTCAAAGCCCTCTTCACCTCATGAAAAGCAAGATCACCCAAAAATACAATGCTCTTTCTCAGATACAAACTATCAGCACTTCCTTACAAATTACCAAATTCCAGCCTCTTGATCTCTCAGATGAGGGATCCATTTATAGATGTCTGCAAGGGTGTGAGTCATCTCTGGGTTTTTGATTAGTGTCATTACACTTGTTGTTTTTGGTTCCACTTGGAGATTTCTTGGATCTCTTACTCATCCCTAGGCGAATTCAGAGAAGCAAGTGTCATAAGAGAAGTTTCTAGTAGATTCCATGAGCATCCACTTAGCAAACCATCTCAGATATTTGTCCATTCTCACTCATCACACCCCACAAAAGGCCTCATTAGTATGCATCACACCTGGCTAGTGTAGCAGTCAGTATGCGTCGTACCTTGTCAGTGGAACAGTCAGTATGGTCCTGTTTTGGCCAGTTTTGGATGGTTTTTCAGGTGGAACGTTTGGGGAATGATGTTATCAGTTGACCATGATCTTTTAGGGTATGAAACAACACTTTTAGGGATTAGAGATCCATAGTTTATTGACATATAAGATTGGGGTTGAAGTGCCCAAATATGTCTATAACAGCTGCCCCCTAAAGCATGAAGTCGTAAATCTTTGATGTCGGTGAAATGCTTTAATATGAGGAACTGAGGTTTTCAAAACTAGAAGGTGACCTATATAAGATACAATATAATACATAATCATCATACAATTTTCATGATCTTGTTGACGCAGGAATTCCAATGCTCAACTTTATAAATTCATTTCATGTACGTAGAACATATAATCGTCTATAGTTGCAGAGTGGTGATTCTTCATATGTAGGGTCATCGTCCCTGTCTTGGATGACCATCTGTGTACATTTGATGTCTTTATATTCCTGAATATATTGCAGCTCATATGGATGAAACTAGATCCGGGGTCTTCAAACTCGTTCAATCTTTGCCCGATGTACAAGTCGATCCATGTGAAAATATGTTCTGAAGTCAAACATGGAAAGAAATCACCTGATTACCAGCCAATAATGTGAGTTGTTAATAGACGCGAGAGGAATCACCGATAATGATAATGACCCTCAAGGTACTACAGTATAATTCATGTGGTGTGAATATATGATCCGATGTTGAACACCATGCAAAATCTTTTGGTCGAAGGTCATTGATGTCAACTTGTCACCAGAAGTGAGAAACTTGTCATTAAGGCATGCAAGCTTCAAAGTACTGAAAGCGTTGTTTCTACGTCAACTTCTTGGATAATGAGCTGATGTTGATAGGAAGTGACCTATCATAGGAGGGCCTTAATGTATCCCACATCTATGAAACAAAACAAAGCAAATGATTTTCTGGAATGGAGGTCATGATAAATCGAGGTTGAAGGTATTGCAGTGGATGAGGCATTAACTAGATGGTGAATTATCAACTAAATGACTTTTCTTGAACATATCAGTGAAACTTAGATGGATTGGTAGCATTAACCCCAAAAAATGGATGGTGTGAAAGACCAATGGTGAAATGATTGGTCAATGAAATAACCCAACTCGACTCAATCATGGTGATGGAGTGAAAGTGTCATGTTCAAGAGCGACCTGGTACCCTAAAATTCTTTAAGTTTTCTTCCCTTTTTCCCCAGTTATTGCTGACCAGTACCTATTTATTTTTGTCAAGCTCGAGGAGGATAACATATGCTTCTTCTATAATTTTCCCTTCGGGCAAACCTGTAGCTATGTTTTAGCGAGCCTAGCGACAGTGAAACTAGTTCTTGTCTGGGTGGACAAGTTTGTCCTATTGTTTTATCGAATTTAATGACAAATATAACTTGGTTCTTTTCATGTTTAGAGATTTTGAAAAGGGACGAAAAGGAAACTCTAGTAGTTCTTTTTTGTAGCATAATCCCTTAGGTCCGAAAAAGATTAAAATTATACAAAAGGGATGACTTTTCAACCACTTTAGCGAGTCGAAATAGACAAATGCTCGAACTTTTTCGTGAGATAATCCTTCAGGTTTGAAAAAGATTAAAATCTACATGAGGGATGGAAATTTCGATTACTTTAGTGAGCTAGAAAGGCCAATAGCTCAACAATATTTTCATATTTAACGAGTCTGAAAAGGGTTTAAAGGGGACTCGTTTTTTGAGGAGCGAGTGGTGTCCAGGGTAGAAACTAGTTCCGAGTAATCTTGGAACTTCTCAAAACATGGTGATGTGAAGAGGGTGGCTAATAGGACCATTCATCGCAACTGTTCCTCAAAAGTGTAAAAAATCAGGTGTAAGTGTATGATCGGCCAAAAGAATGGAAGTGATGGTAGGAACATAACCAAGGCTCAAAAGGCTAATGTAATGCCAATCACAAAGGTTATTTACTGAAGGTAGGTTAATTTTTTAATGAGCTTGAACTCTGGGGGAACATATGCTCTACGTGGGTGAGGGTTCATTTTTTAATGAGCTTGAACCTTGCGGAAAGTATGCTTAGAGTTAGAGGCTGGTTCATTTTTTAACGAGCTAAACCTTGAGGAAACTATGCTCAGTGAAGTTTTTATTTTTACGCAAACTAGGAACGACAAAACTAAAAAGTTATGAAAACTAAATAGCTAAGGAACTACTGAGGTTAGGTAGGATGGTTTAATCTAGCTGACAAAACACTTCCTTTGCTTCATCTGTAGCGCAGACAAAGGTGAATGGTGTGTTAGACCAATCACCTAACCTAAGAAGTTAAAAACTAAAAAGCCGAAAAGCTAAAAAGCTAAAAAGCTAAACAAAATGAAATTTGTCATTTTTAGCTTGCATAAAAACGTTTGCATGCCCCCATGCATTGAGAAGAGGAGAGTATTTAGTAACCATATGGAAATCACTGTGGTTAAGCAGGATGGTTTTCATTAGCGTTTAGACAAAACACTTCCTTGGTTTCGTCCTCCAAATAGACAAAGGTGAATGGTGTGTCTAAACAATCACTTAACTTTCAGGAAAATTCATATGGTAGGATGGTTTCATCAGCAATTAGACGAAACAACTCTTGGGCTTTGTCTACCAAATAGGAAAAGGTGAATGGTGTGTCTGAAAAATCACATAACCCATAAGGAAACCTATCAGTTTAGCTAGGTTCATCTCAAAATAGACAAGGGTGCATCCCCCTGAGCTTCGTTACATTCAGCAGACTACTCCTGGAAATCAGGTGGATGGAATGAAGGTTGAAGAGGGATTCATTGTTCATGACAACACCAAACCACTCCTTCTCTGGGTTCTTGAAATATTCTCAAAGGGATTCATCTAACGGATGAACTTACAGATCAAACATATGTAATCCTCCTCAACGTTGTTAAAAAATAAAGAGGTACTAACAAGTATGGTTGGGGAAATTGGAAAGACAAGGTACTCCATTTGTTAATGGCATCAATTTTCTCTTAAACATGAAAATCTTCCACCTCATCTATGTGGTTGTTGGGTTGGGAAATATACTTGTATTTTGGTTTATCATACCTTTTCAAAGCCTTTTTTTTTTTTGGGTCAATGCTAACAACTCGATTCAGTGTTGTCGTTGTGTTCAAGAGAAGTCATTCAGTCAATATCTACTGCAATACTCTTAAGCCTTCATACCATGTCTACTTTTCTTGATCTAGTTTCGCATCAGCGTCATTCCAATCATTCTGCCTCAAATCATCATACCTTTTTCATGTCGTTGATGGGGGATACATCAGGGCCCTCCTATGATGGGTCGCTTCTTGTCAACATCAACTCATTATCTAGGAATTTGAGTTAGAAACACTGCTTGGTACCTTGGTGCATGCATACATCAATGAAAAGCTTCCTCACTCTCGATGACATGTTTACATAATTGGCATTCAACCGAAATATTATGTGTGGTGTTCGACATCAACTGATTTATTCACACGATACAGATTGTACTAGAGTACCTTCAGAGCCATTAACATCAATGGTGGTTTCTCTCGATCTTGTTAATGACTTACATCATTGGATGGTAATCAGATGGTGTCTACCATGTTCTATCTCATCTCATTGATTCACATGGTTAGATTCATACATTGGTTGGTCATGTGAATGAGATATAAGACCTCAAATATAGTTTCATCCATCTGGGTTGAAATTTCAGGAGGAATACAAGATCAAAATGTATAATGCCTATAATCGTAAAGAAAATCATCCAGTCATGGGTCCACCATCAGTCATTTGTGGATGTGTCTTTTGATCATTGTACATGTAATGTAGCTTAAGTGCTGAGTATGGGCATGCCTCCCTTAGAAAAAATGTCATGATGTAAATATATTCTAACAGATGATGATCTCATTTGTTTTTCTTGATCCCAACTTTTGACAAGTTAAAGCAATTAAATCATCAGTTACCATTTCTGAATTTTCATTTTAGGGGAAATCTGTTATAAGCCATTTTGTCACATCTGGTCAATAGGCATGCTAACATGATCATTCATTTTCTTTGAACACTTTTGCATCCTCCATACACAAATCCCTAAGCATGACTCTTTCTAGACCCTGAGTTTTTGCCTGAAGGCACCTTGTTTTAGTCATTTTAGGGATAAACGCACTCTGCCCCTTACTAGCTAGTGTTGACTACCAGGTTTCCCTATTATGTACCTGCGCTGATCACGAATAGGTTGCTTAGTGTTGGGGGTGCATTGATGCTAGAAATTCGAGAGAACAAAAAAGAAACATGAATCTTCCTCTTCGAGAAGCTTCCAAGATCTATTGTAACTATTTACCTCAAATAAAATTCTTGAATCCTGTCCTATCCTACCTTGAAGTTTTCATCCATTATCCCTTGCACTAATATTCCTATCAAGAGTAGATCTCACGCCCACACTGGTAAAAGGATAATAATTCATGAACTACCTCCTTCATCTATATATTTACTCCCATCCATAGGTAAGGGGTTGGATTTTGGAGAGTGATTCTACCTTTATGTTGTTGATGTGAGAGATGTCATTCCATGCAATAGGGTTATTAGAGGTGCACTTTGTGACAAGGAAAGGGAAAGTGAACTTGGTGGAGCTCTTCTACAAGATCAACACCTATTTTTGGTTGTAACTCACTCCATTTCCATGAATCCAAAGAGTTATTTGTTTTCCTATATATGATGTTATGGCTTCATATATTTCAATACCATGTTGATCTATTGAATAAATTGATTAGATTATGTTGCATATATTCCATGGATCAATGGATTGTGTTATTTAATTGTGTCAGTTCTAATTATAAAAATCAGATCTAGGATTAGAGCATTCAAGCAAAGGAAGAAGTAAATCATACGACAAATTCCAGGTAGGCTTCATCCCGTTATCAATTTACTTTAGGGAAACATTAATTCCTTTTTTGTTTTTTTGCTTCTATTTCAATCCACTAGGCCTATGGAAGATACTTCAGTCTGCAATCATAGATTTTGCATAACATTTAGTATCACACCAATTAATCTAATGAATCATACCCATAAATAAATAAATGGTGCTATCTCCTTCTTCAATAATTACAACCACAATGTTTTCTAAATCATGATGTATTAATTCTACTTTGTAAAATAATGCCTGCAAGGAAGTAATTATCTAAACTAAAATACCTCTTAAAAAAACTCCTTGTAGTATATGCTAGAGCTTATAAACATATAAAATTGAAAAAAATAACAAAACCTAATAGTTGTTTGCCAAAACTTGTCATTATTTTTCATTAGTTTTGAACATGAAAATATACTATAGGAAAAAATTAAACTACTAATTAATGAACATGAAAACCCTATATCAAATATATACTATTTCCCTTCTCTTACGGTAATTAATAAAGGCATGATAAGGTGTTCAAAATTATATCTAATCCTAGACCTATGGAAGCAATGTTTAGTGTTGTTCCTTATGGTCTTGTTAATGTTGCATCCTAATATACATATAATGTCTATTGTTGTTGTAATAAAAAGCCCATATTTTCTATGTGTTCCCACTTATAGAAAACTATCCTAGATACATAGTCTAACACTCCCTCTTACCCATGAAAGTGTAGCCCACAACATCGAGTTGATATTTAAATGTCTCAATCTTCCTCTTTTCAAAGGTCTTAATTAATACATCAACAACTTGTTTAAATGTTGGAATGTACTATTGAACCACAACCCCCTTTTAACCTTGTGAAGTGGTACATGATATCAATATTTTTGGATTGATCATAAAATAATATAATTTAGAGAGTTGGATACAACTAATATTGTCATAGTAAATTAAGGTTGTTTCCAAAGCTTGATTTGTAAATTTTTCTAATATATTTTTAAATTGGATAGCTTCACAACTAGTAGAACTATGTGCCATATACTTTGTCTTTGATTGATTTATTGCCACAAATGTTTTCTTCGTGTTTAATTAGGAAATCATACTTTAAGCTAATTTGAAACACCATGAAGTGGTCCTCTTATCATTAGAAATGACTATCCGATTAGAATTTGAAAAACCACAAAACACAAATAGCACATCACCAACATTACTTAGTCGAAAGTGAAATATCCCCTTCAAGTACTAGAACATGCATTATAACGACTTGGATTGCACCATGTATTCACTTAAGGTTCACTTAAGGTGTCAAGTACAAAATGAATGTCATGCCTGGTATTTACCAAACACATGTGAGGATTTATCAGCTATTTTTACATAGATGGATCAATCACATTTAAATATGAACCAACGAAGGACTTTGGATTTGTTACCATAGGAGTATCCATGGACTTGTGGTTCATCATGTCAAATCTCTTAAGAAACTTGACTATGTACTTACCTATCCCAAGGAAAACTTTACATGAACTTTTCCACATTTGAAACATAAAAAGTAGTGCATCAAGACAATATCCTTTGTCAAATTATCTCACCAAATTTGTCTTTCACCACTCTAAGAGTTTCCTTGAACTTGTTATAAGCATGAGATCATTTACATACAATGTTAAAATAAGAATATTAGAATGATAAACCAAATAGTAAATATTGGATTTCTCTCTAGTATTAGTGGAACATGAACTTGAAATAACTCATTGATCATGTATTACAATGTACATGGTGCTTGTTTCAAAGTGAGTCTTGAATGATCCTACACAACAAGGTTCTTCACTTCACAAAAATTCTTGGCCATGTTGGATTATACCAACAATATTATTAGAAAGGAACAACCACGTCCATATAAATGATAACTACTCTATTGAATATGCATGATGCCATTACAATCCATACTCCAAAATAGAATAAAGAATAAATAGGAATACTACCAACCAATATACCATGAACACCATCAAAATATGCCACGAAAGGAATCAATGGATGATAAGATAGAGGAATATCAAAGAAGGTATAAGGGTCGATGTTCTAAGATAACACCCTCATTTTCCTCCATAAACTTCATCATTATAGCCTTGAATGAACATCAACTTTAGTTAAGAATAAACCTTGGAGATATGTTCACGAAAAACATGAGAAAAAATAGAAAGTATTAAACTTACTTCTCATAGTTGATCATGTATGATTTATCATTACTTGAAGACATAAATTTTGCATGGTGATTTCTCCATTGAGCCAATTCACTAAAACTTTTTAATTCCCGTAGACCTAAACACTAATTACATTCTTATTAATGGCTAATCCCAGAAGGGATACTACAGTTGATAGCTTGGACCAGTTTTTAGTCCCTTATACAAGATCCAACGAAAATTTTTAGCCAAGCCTTTCTATCTTACATTCGCATTATGATAAAATTGATGTATTAGGATTGTATCAGAGCAGCCTGCACTTCAATCCATATGTTTTCAAAATACCTCTTAATAAAATCACGAAGCTCAGGAGAATTCAAGCTAAAATAACAATGAATACTTAAAATGTTGTATACACAACTCACACAACATTTAAACTTGTTCCTTATGTCAGGGGTTAGTGGAGAAATTTAGGATCATTCTTTTTTGTTCAATTATGCAATGTCTAGGTTGGGGTCAACCCAAATTTTGATGGAAGAATGATCTAACCACCTATGGGATGATGTCACATCGATTATGCAAGTCTCAATTGATCCTAGCACCCTGTTGTAGTTGCTGCAACAACCCCTCTAAAAATCTGGGGACCCTTCAATTTTTGGAGCCCTACACCAGGTCAATCCTTCGGCCCTACCAGGTTTTGCCCAAAAAGTTCATCAATCTCAGAAAGCCTGAGGAGGAATCTAAGTTTTGGGTAAGTTAAACCCAGTTGCCAATTCCTTCATTGGTAGGTTGATCGCAGGGTCGAAACGCGACTATAACTAATAATTGCGACCATGGAAACTATTGTGACCATGGAAACTATTGCGACCACAATGACACGTAGGTCGCAAGGTCGTATAGTCACGCCTCCACCCTCATAAAATTATTGCATGTTCACGACCTTTCAAGTCATATAAATCACAAGGTCGCAACACACCTCGCTTCCCTGTTAGTCATATGTGTGACTTTGCGACTATGCGACAACGCGACTAGCAAGGTCGCAAGGTCGCTCTACATCCTTCCATCCTCCAATGTGACCATGCTACCCATGCGACTATGCGGCATCCTAGGTTGCATGGTCGCATTGGTCACAATAGATGCACTTCGAACCCTCATGACCCCAAACATGTGACTACATTATAAATAAGAAATCACCCAGTCGCATTTGTCAAGGCTTTGTTGGTCGTACGAGAAGCTAGAAGTCCCTTTGACTCGAGGTCATGCACGCATCTGGCTCCGGTAAGTAACGGTCCTCCCTCCTAGAATCATTGTTCCTTCCAAATGTCACTGTCTACCCATCCTGACCTTTGGCTTAACCTCACCCTAGGGTCTATCCCTTTTTACTTAACATTTCTCTCATTTCCTGCTTGAGAGTTTGCCCTAGCCTCTTCACCCCATGCTTGCACCTAGAAAGTGTGTTTTTTCTTAACCCTGATCCCCTCACTTTTATCTATAAGCCTAAAATCCACTCCTCTGAGGGCGACCTTGGCCTCCCAAGGCCATTTAGTTCCTTCTCTAAGCTTCTCTCAGCCTTAGTCACGCGTCCCATGGCCGCAATACCATTCCCCATGTGATTTCACGACTTCACGACCTCCATCTGGTTGCAGCTTGAGACCACCATCCTGTTGTGCAACTTACGACTAGATTTCATGAACCGTGACCTTGCGACCTCATTTTCCCCATGACCTATGATCTTAGTCACTCAGTCACATTCCTGAAATTTGTGACTGTGCGACTTGCCTTACCCGAGACCTTCCTACCACCGGCTAAGACTCCTCTCTATTTTGTGGTCTTAATTGATTTTCATGCCATCTCTCTCATCGTGGGACTGTATTTTTCACATTACCGGTGACGTCGATCTTGAGTGCATATCCATTTCTTCTTTTGAAGACGAAATGGGTCACCCGACCACTAAAGCTACTCAAGGCACCTCAAGAAGTGGGGCATGGGAGGCCGATCTAGAAGAAGAGCCACCTATATTCAGAGACACTGCTTGCAACATAAGTAAAACCACCAGGCTCTCCTGGTATACTGTCTATGAGGAATTTGTTAAAAAATATATTCCTGAAATGTAGGAAGACTTCCAGGTATATATCAATGTCAAGAAGTATAAGTTACCTAAAGTAGCCGCACATCCCCCAGTGTTCTTGTGCATGGAGACCATCGAATGGATCTTGTGGTGTACAAATACAAATTCCTGGATGATCAGGGGTCATGACGGGGCACCCATAGCCACCCTCTCTCCAACAAACAGTTGTTCAGCAGCTTGGAATCAGTTATCCAACTACATGGGGTCCCCTTTATAGGGTAGGTTGGAACAATAAAAAATTACGAGGAGATCAACAGTGAAGTACAAGCATTTGTAGAGACATATAGACAAGAATCCCGTATGGGAGATATGCCAATCACTAGAGAAAATATCAAGCATTATGTAGTAGACCGGTGAGGCTCTACACTAAGTTGTGGACCTTCAATAATCAAATGCATGTCAGACGCAATATCCTCATCCTAGATGCACTCGAGTGCTTACACCGACATGATGAAGACCAGCCACAAATATCTCATACTACAGTAGAATATAGCCTATGGCACACTTATATGATAGAACAGCTCGGGATCAAAATTCTGGAACTTTCCATCAGTAAATTAGTCAATTATATTGATATCCATTTTCGTGACATTGTCTACTACAGTAGCACAAAATTACCGTGAATGTGAAAGGTCATGTAGAATGCCAAGAATCATTTGGTAGATAAAAGGTCATGAGGTAGTCCAAAAGTCAAGGGTAGACCAAGGGTCACTTTTATCCTATAAATATAACCTCATGCCTCATTTGTAGAGGCATTTTGCTGAGGACTATTTTGGATATACATAGAGATATTACTTGAGAGAATTGATGCCCTTCTAATTAATACAAGGTTTGATTGTACGTCTTCGCTATTGGATTCTCCAAATTTTTATGTGCTTGTGCCATGAGTATTTTATTCACTTGATGGATCGTATGTTCCTAAAAGATATTTGATGTGTGGTCTCCTCACATGTTGTTTCATACTTGAAATCTGGTTTTGCTACGTATGAATGGTATTCGGTTTACTAACTCTATACTCGTGCTGTTGAACTATTTCCTTTGGTATTAGTATAATCTGTCTTGACTGCACAGTTATGTATGCTTATAAATGGTTGATTGTTGTGAACTGACTTGCAATTGTTAAGCATTATTTATCTAGTATAAATAAGTCTTATCTAAAGTCCTGCTAACAGTAACTTTATATAACGTTTTTTTGTTTACATTTTGGCTATTCATGGTATATGTGGTACAAGATATTTGTCAATTATTCTCTTGTGTTTATTAAAGTTCATGCATTCGATTAAGTTCATATCCCACCTCTGTCTGAAGCTATCTCTACAAAAATGAATGGAGTCGAGCCTACATACCAGAAGGGATCCCCATCACACACAGTGTAGGCTCTAGTTGGGAGCCTACACTAGGGAGATCCCCTTGATTGTTGGTGTAAACTTCTAGCCCATTAGCAGATTTGGTGCTAGAAGGAGGGCCATGGCAAGCACTAAAATCTCTCCTCACACAAATACTTCCCATCAAGGAAGTAACCAACCTCGGCCTCCCATGCCCCCTGAGATACCATACAATCCCCCTTTCGGGCCACCCTTCACAAAACCACTCTGGGAAGAATCCCATATTCCCCTCCTTGAAGATGCCCTCGGAGGAGAGGAACACCGTATGTATGAAGTCACTAATTAATAACTCGGGGCTCTATGCCCTATCACCCGACAATTCTCTAGGGATCTAAGATGTATTCCCACCATTAACTCCCTATCCAATTCTTGCACCTCCAACCTTCAACATATGCATCAAGGCATCCTGGTTAACTCTATATCACAGTTAATCAGCCTAGAACTGGATGACTATGTGAACGCTGTTGAGAGACTATCTATCGAAGGATTGAAAAGCTAGCTTGAAGATGAATAAGGTGAGCCTAAGAATACGTTTACTGGAGAAAATAACCAGATACATCAAGAAGAAATACACGGGAACAACCGCCGAATTAGTGAGGAAACCCCCATTAATAATCAACCTCTCATTGGGGGCACTCATGGGATCTTGGGACAAGGAGCTGGGGACTACCTTAGAGACCATATAAACTTCTATAATAATCATAATTTCCTAAGAAATCTTAGAAACATCCAGAACGTGAGAAACACTAGTGGTCTAGGACACCTCAGAGTGCCTCGAAGAGAAGGCAGGCACCCCCCTCACACCAGCGGGGGGTCAGGCGCAGATAGTGAATCAGAAGATAATGATCGTCGCTTCCTTTTCAACCCTAGAGGAAATTGTTTTCCCCTGCCGCTAGCCTGGATGGCTCAATCCCCTTTAAATCTTGGATGCCTACTTCATGATATGCCTCACCATTCTGAGACGCACCTCCCAAAGTTCGACCCAGAGAAAGGGACCTTAGCTGATGACCACATTATCAATTTCTACTTGGCTTTGCAAATGATGAAGGTCCAGTTCGATGACATAGCATGTCACTTATTCCCACACACCCTTGAAAATAAATCGGCCACTTGGTATTGGTAGCTATCTATCACATCCGAATGTGGGACGAGTTTCAAAAATCCTTTCTGGACAAATTCTCAGAAGATAAGACACCTTCCATGCTCCTCACCAAGCTTAGCATGCTCAAATGCCATAAGAAGGAGAATGTGAAAGATTTCAATAAACGTGTCACAACCATTCTGAATAAATTCCCCATGGATGTAGCACTCAATGATTACATCACGATTGATTATTATACAAGGGCCCTTCCACAGGACATTGTCGTGTTTGTTAACCGCGAAGAAAACTCACTCCTGTAGATAATTTTTCCACTACGCTCAAGGTTGAAAAGGATATTCTTTCAATCGGTGCCTTGGAACATGAGTTGCGAGAAGATGAAAATTCCTCGGGTAAGAAAAACTAGGCCTCCTCAAGCAAAATGACAGATAAGGATAAAGACTCCTTCGATTTCGAGGGACTTGTTATCACTTAAGAATTTTAATGCCAAAATTTCTCATACTAGCTTGATGGTAAAGATTCGGTGCTAGTCCAAGTTTGAGTTTTTGTTTGCCTTAGAGTCTGAGTCTTAGGAGTCCACTATGCATTCTCATTCACCACTGGTCTCATAATTCACACAATTTCCATGTGTCAGCTCTGTTCAAAGGTTATTATGTGCTACAAAGCTCTTTAGGTAATTTCGTAGTGCATAAGTCAGTTTTAGGTGTTTTTGCAGCGCAACTGTCTAGGTGATTTCGTGCTGATCCATAAAAAATATCACTCAGCTGTCATATTTATCATAATCCTCATCATTAGGTCATTAGCTGTCTTGGTATGCACAGGTTGCAAGTTTCAAAAAGAAGCAAAGAAAAGAAATACATTTATGAACTCCAAAGTTTTATTATGAAAAGGTAGTCAACTTCCAGGAGGCCTCTAAAGCAAATGAAAGCCTATTTTGGGAAAGGGAAAGAGGTTTTTATTCCTAACAGACTAAAATAGAAAAACCTCCTTCAGTTTCCTCAAATCCATTACGATCTGAGAGAAATTAATGACCAAAGTTGCACTACGAAACTGCTGTAGGTGCAGTTTTTCATCTCCTGTTTTACACCTGTTTTTCAAAGACACATTGTAGGCGGTAGGGAAGGTGTTTCAAAAAACCAAGATAGGTTTGTGTTCAGCATGGATTGGTTCACAAAAGCCTCCTTCCGTTTTTCCAAATACGTTTTTTGTGAGAAGTTATGAGCTCTGTCCCAAGCCCTATTTTTCAGCCAGAATAGAAGCTTATATCTCATGTCATCTTCACTTATTGGCAATGCAAGAAAAAGGAAGCAAGGCATCATGATTCAGTTCCAGAAAGGGGTTGGGAAATCAATCTAGATCAACTTCATATAATTGCAGACAGCAACACAGTGGCAATGGTTGTTATCAATCCAAGCAACCCATGTGGCACCACTTTTACCCATGATCATTTGGCTAAGGTTGCAGAGACAGCTAAAAGGTTAGGTTTGTTAATAATCTCAGATGAAGTATATGCTCATATTGTCTTTGGTAAGAAGCCATTCATTCCAATGGGATTCTTTGCATCAACTATATTAGTAATTACTCTTGGGAGCATATCGAAGAAATGGATGGTTCCTGGTTGGCAGATTGGTTGGTTTGTGACATGTGATCCAGATGGTATTCTGAGGAAATCTCAGATAACTGAAGGCATTATTGCAACCCATTTAATTGACTAGGGACTAGATAGGTTTGTTGCTGCAGCTTTCCAGAATCCTATGTGTAATCTCTCATTAATGGTTGGCACAACAAATGAATGGTGTTATGCGGAGGCATATGGAAAGAATGGGGTCCATATATATATTCAGTTTGAAAAGCTCCAAGACAGATGAAAGGGACATTCCAAGATAAAGAAACTCAAGACAGTCGGATTTTGGCATTAAGCTGTGTTTTTGAAATTACACAGCAGTTTCGCAGCGCGCTGCGAAACCCCTGTAGCAGCCTGTTTCAGCAGAAAAAACTCTGTTTTCTGCGTTTACTAGTAAATTTCCAGAAGGGGTTCTGAGCAGCTGAAAACTTAATTTTGAAAACTGAAAGAGGCTTTTATTCCTAACATACCAAAATACAAAAACCTCTTTAATTTTCTTCAAATTCATTCTGAGGTGGGAGGAATTTATGGTTAAACTTGCGCTACGAAACTGCTGAAAGTCAAGCTTTGTCTATTGGTTTTAGTAGTCTTTTTCAAAATCAGTTTTTGGTTACAGGAAGACGTATTTTGGAAATATGAGTGAGGTTTATCTTCATAAAATGTCCAGCTACAATAACCTATCTCACTTTATTCATAAGTGTTTTCAGTTGGGAGATACTAAGCTTTCATTAAAACCCTACTTTCAGAAAACGGATTTTTTCATGTTTGCCACGTGTTTTTCAAGGACAGTTTCTGGACAGCTGGAGAAATGTTTTAAAAAACCAGGAGAGTTTTTTGTTTTGGACAACATGGGCTACAAAAACCTCCTTCAGTTTCGTAAAATGTGTCATGGATGAAGAGATAAAGGCTCTGTCCCACGTGCCATTTTCAGGGATCCTAAACCTAAAAACAAGGAAACATGTTCCCTAATTTCTAGGGTTTGTCTTCAGCAGTCAGATGACCACGTGGGAGGCTTCATCAAATTCGACTTCTTGAGGTTGAAAGTTGTCAAATAATGCTTTAAATTCTTAAATAAGGTTGTTGAATCATGATAAGGAGTTACACTCCTAGTTGTATTAGGTCTCTAGGACTGCTAGTTAGGTGTCATTTGCATTTAATAATCAGTTTTATGTATCAATAGGTGTCATAGTAGGATGAATTCGAATTCCCCTCATGCTGGAGGAGGAATCTCAGTCATGTAAAGAGCTCTATATATAGCAGAAGAGCTGATGTAAAAAGGGTTGGAAATTTCATGTAAAAGCTTGTATTTGGCCTATGTAAGACTCATTTTCAGTTATACATGCTTGACTTTACTTCTCAGGATTCATGAAGGATTTTTTAGGTTCAGAATATGTGTTGTTGTCCTTTTCTTAATTCTTACAGTGGTATGGATGTATAATCACTCAGAATTCACTGAATGTGCTCTGACTTCCTGTATGCATCTATAAACTGTGTGGTTCCATATGAGTTTATGTTCTGAATGTTTAAATGCTGAATGCCCTGACTTCCATGTAAGGTTGAGTTCATTGTTATATTGAGGTGTTGTTGACTCCATAAGCCCAATGGATAGTTGTTTACTGATCATGTTCAACCATTTATATTTTTCACTTGTTTCATAGAGTTAGCCATCTAATCTTTATCAAAATCATTAACCTTTGAGAGAGCCCTCTCAGGTTGAGGAGGCTAAGCCTCAGCCAAAAGATTGGTTTGAAATAGTTACTTGAAGTCTTCCTGGTCAGCAGCCTTCCAGGGCCTGATTTTGAGATAACAGGACTGACCAAATCTCTAAAGAAACTAACTAACGAAGTATCTGAACTAAATCAAAGAACCAATGATACTTCGAGAGGGGCCAAGCCCACTAAGCCCTTTTTCCAGAAGGCCAATAATCTTCCCCCTAAAGTCTCACAAAATCCCAACTTAACCTCCAACATGGAAGAGTTAGGTAAAGATAATTTCCGCACTTTCCATCAGGCCTTGCACTTTGAAAAAAACTACTCATAATGGCTCCATAACATGACCACCATTGTCATCCAATTGTTCAAAGACCAGGTTGCCAGGGAAGCAGAATATGAAACTGATGATTCGGTAGAAGATTATCCTCCCCTTAGCGGTGATTCTATATCTATTGTGTTAACTTTCGAGGTCATCTGTGGAGGAGATGTGTGCACCACACAAGAAGCCTTTGTCAGGGATGCTCTCCAAAAACCTCTCAAAAATTACAATCTTAGGAGTAAAGGTGTTGTAGTAGACCCTACCCTGGAAGACAAGAAAAGGGCTTTGTTGCGTAGGATATTACCCCTGATCGATACCAGCCAACTGTCCTCCTCCTCACCTGGAGGAATGGATGATCTATGCCCGAACAAATCACCAACTAGCATGAAAAGGGACTCTTCCACACCTAGGAATGCATCCAAAGGGGTTATCGCTAAAGCCACCATGGGAGAACCACGCATAATGCAAGAATTTTCATCCATGGATTTAGATTATAATATCATCGAAGATTTGAAGAAAATGCAAGCTAACATCTCATTATACAGTTGTTTAAATTGACTGCTCAATGTGAGCTAATAGCCAAGGCCTTCACCTTTTCTCCTACCGCTGTTAAGCCCTCCACGTCAAACAAGTGAAACTCTGTAGGCCGACCCCCAGCTGTGGTCGAAATACAGGCTATAGTGAATGCCACAAACACCAACTCGAGAGGCTCAACTCCCCAATTTCTCTTAACCTTCGAGATGTTTAATTTCAATGTCCACAACTACCTCGTCAATTCCGGTGCATCAACCAATGTTATGCCCTGGTCAGTATGCAAGAAGCTGAACATTCAACTAGAGAAAACTGACACCAAAATTATCCAACTCGATAGGTCTCAAATCCCCACCATAGGAGAATTAAATAATGTCATCATTCAGTTATTTTCTGATTCCCGAGTTCACCAGTGTATTGACATAATCTTCGTGGACATCCTAGAATCCTATGGTCTTCTTCTTAGCAGGGATTGGAGTTGCAAGATTTAGGGCTGCCTCACCATAGATTGGTCTTACTTATGGCTACATTACAAAGGAAGGAATAACTAGATCAGGGTAAATAGTGAGATTTGTATGAAACATACTGTAACCAACCTTGAAGGCTCTAATGAGCCAATCAGTTATGCTCAACAAGATCTACAAGTATGCCTCCCTGAATATTAATTTAGGTGATATCAACCTTAGACATCAGCTGTTTCCCCAGATACCCAGGTTGAAATTCCCATGCAAAACCTCAGCGTCGATAGTGAGGTTTTGCCCCTAAACTTACATACATCAAGTTTACCTTCCCTCAGCACGGAGACGTGGATGTTGTATTATGATGGATTGAAAACCCATGATGGAGAAGGGGCAGGATGTTTCCTACTAAATCCCAAAGGGGATAGATTTTGATCTCTTACAGGTTATAATTCCAATGTACAAACAATACTGCAGAATATGAGGCATTGGTTCTCGACCTCAAAAAGGTCATCGACCTAAAGGTAGACTGCCTGAAAGTGATTAGGGATTCATAAATAAGTATGAGACAAGTACGCAATACCATCCATTATTTGTCCCCACATATAGAGAATTACTAGTAAGAGGTATGGCATATCATAAATTCTTTTAAAGCTTTCAATATCACTTCTGTTCCTAAATTTAACAATGTTGCAGCTAGATTCACAGCCCTTAGATATGGTTTTTCTATTAAAGTTATGTATAAGCCAGTGGTACTAGACAACATAACTAACTTACGCGTGTTCAATGATGACCAACAGATTCTATAGATCATGGTAAACGTATAAGTATTCAAAGATGTGGCTATCGACGAAGAGGAACATGAGAAATTGTTACAAGACGAAGCAAATTCGCAGAAGGGAAACCCCTTACCTAGAGAGGTGAATGTCATTGGAGAAATTTTTTAACCTCCAAAATCATTTCAAAGGTCTACCGAATACCAAAACGCATAGTTCCACTCTATCACATGAGAAAATTAACCTCAGAACCGAGTTAGACCCCAAGTATGTTAACTTGGGAATAGGGTGCACCCTAGAGGAAAGACAGGCATTCATCAGCTTATTTCGAAAGTATCGTGATGTCTTTGCTTGGACTTATGATGGCCTGAAGACGTATGATACTTGGATTATTCAGCATGTTATCCCTGCCAAAGAGGGGGTCAAATCATTTTAGCAAAAACTGATGAAGGTTCATCTTGCATTGGAACCCCTCATACAGAAGGAATTAAATAAATTGTTGGATGCTCACATTATTTTTAAGGTTAGTCACTCGACATGGGTATCTAATCTAGTGCTAGTGAGGAAAAAATCTAGAGAGATACATCTGTGCGTTGATTTCCAGAACCTTAATCATGCGTCAGATAAAGATAAATACCCAATCCCCTCCATGGAGTAAATCCTCCAAACCATCTCAAGAGACAAAGTCTTCTCTCTATTGGATGGTTTCTCCAGTTAGAATCAGGTTCTGGTATCAGAACCAGACAGGATGAAGACAACATTCTGCACAAAGTGGGGGACATTTTCATTTCACCGTATGTCATTAGAACTCATAAATGTTGAGGAGACTTTCCAGAGAGCTATGGATATCACTTTCCAAGGGATAATGGGTTAGAGTGTGGTGGTCTACCTAGACGACATCACCATTTTTTCAAAGAAAAGGAGTGACCATCTGCAGCACTTGAAACGGATTTTCGAAAGATGCTGAAAATATGGGATCTCTCTCAACCCTCAGAAGAGCATATTTGTGGTTTCAGAAGGAAACCTGCTAGGCCACATCATCACTAGGAAAGGAATTATTGTAGATCCTAGCAGCGTAAAAGCCATAGCATAGATCCCTCAGTCGACCACCAAAAAAGGCATGCAATCTTTCCTCAGCAAAATTAATTTCCTTCGCAAGTTTATTTTAGATTTCACACAAATTGTCAAACTTTTACAAAACATGATAAAGAAGGATACAATTTTCAAATGGGATCGAGAGGAAAAGGAATATTTTGATCAGATTAAGGTAGTAATTGATAAGTAGGCTTATGCATTTTACAAAGAAATGAAACACTTCAGACCATACATCCTAAAGAACCACATCACAGCGATGGTACCCATCCATTCGTTAGATCCCTCTTTGTACAACAAGAGCTGGAGGAGAGGAGAGCCAACTAGATGACATCCCTCCAAGAATATGATTTAGAATTTAAGCCCTCCCACACTGTGAAAGGGCATGGTCTCTGTAAACTGACCACCGACGTTGCTGATCATCAGAACATGGAATCTAATTGACTGGCTCAGGAAACAAAAGGTTGGAAGCACGAGATCGAAATTTACTAGAATGAAATCCTCGGCTCACATGACTCCTCATCATGGTACACTGATTTAAAACAATACCTAGTGTAGGGGTCTTTGCCTGAAATCATGTCCGCTAAACATAGGAGAGTCGTCAAGCTTAAAGCTACTTCATAACAAATGGTCCAAGGGAACCTTTTCAGAAAGCACCATCTTAGCATATTATTGAGATGTTTAGAATATGATGAGGCTCAATGAGTTCTTGAAGATCTACATGATGGACCAGCAGGAGGTCACTATGTAGGTGACACCACGACTCACAAGGTCATGCGGGGAGGTTTCTACTAGCCTACACTTTTCAAAGACACTCATTCCTATGTACGAAAGTGTCTAATTTTCCATAAGCATGCAGGTAGATAGGTAAGGTCATCTGCTCCTTTGCAACCCATAGTAGTCGAGGAACCTTTTCAACAATGGGGTTTGGTCATCATAAGTAAGATCATTCCTAACTTGTCAAAGCACCACAGGTACATACTCACAGCCACAGACTATTTCACCTGATGGGTAGAGGCAATCCCATTGTGAAAGATTAATGAAGATAAGGTAATATCCTTTATAAAGTAGTACATCATGGCCAAGTTTGATGTTCCATCCTCCTTTGTCTTTTATAACACTACTTACTTTTCATGTTTGAAATTGTATGTTTTTTCTCTAGAAAATAGTATTGTGTTAAAACATTTGTCCAACTACTATCCCCAAGGAAATGGCCTGGAAGAATCAACCAAGAAAACCTCATTCGTATCATCAAGAAAACGTTGCTCTCGTAGTAGAAGAATTGGCACAATGCCCTCACTAACGCTCTATGGGCTGACTAGGTCACTCCCAAAACATCAATCATAACATCTCCATATTTTCTAGTCTACGGGAAAGAAGCCATCCTGCCACCAATTTGTATCTCCCCACCCTTAGGCTGGCTCAAGAGTCACAAGGCACCCCTTTCCCATCCATTGAAAGCCGAATCGATACCTTGGTAAAACTGGAAGAAGAAAGGTCCAAAGCTAAGGAAAAGTTCACCATCCACCAAGCCCAGAATCAATAGATGGTTCGATAGGAAATCCGCAGGGTCCCACAAGTTTGAGGTAAGGGACCTCATGCTCAAGTACGATTGGGCCCACAAGGACAAAGGCAAACACACAAAGTTTTAGGATTTTTGGGTACACCCATTCCAGATGATAGAAAAAATTGGTCATCACACCTTCAAATTGCAAACCTTGGGAGAGCGAGTGAAACCACTCCCAGTGAATAGTGATGACCTCAAACATTACTTCACCTAGCAACCCCAGAGTTGCTAGCCCCACCTTGTACTATAGTTTACCACTTCTTTCGTAGATAGTCGTTGTTTGCTATTAGTTAGTTTTGGTTTTCTATTTTAGTTGTTGTCTTTCAGAATAAAGTTGAGATGGTAGGTTAAGGTTAAAGCAGCCCTTCACTTTGGCTCCCATAGATTCTTTCCAAAACTGTTGATGGGCTAAATATTAAGTTGTGACAAGAGTATTCTGGGCCGGATGGGTGCCAATGGGGAACTCTATGGCATGCATAGGTCCTCATTCATGCTCATGTCAGTCTGTCCTAGCTGCTTACATAGTCAAAGTCATTCTAGCTCACCTACTGTTCTGGGAATGAAAGAGAAACTAAAGAAACTAGTAATGATCATACGTATATCTTGGAAAAAACAATAAGGTCTCTAAAAACTAGAAACAACCTCTCTCCAAGTCAAATAAGTCGGGATCCCTCATCTGCCTGGGCCTCAAGCCTTCATCAAATAATTACATATATGCACAGGTAAATAAGTGCCAATGAGCACCTCCATCTTTTCATAATAAGGTCCAAAGGGCTGAGAAAGGCTTCCTGCACAAAGAGGTGAGCCAATGACTTCGCCGGGATACTAACCAAGCTCGCTGGCAGCGAAGCAACATTCACGATTTCTAGGTAGTGACTCTGTTGGGGTACTATTCAGGCTCACTGGCAGTGAAGCAACACCAAAGTACCATGACCGCTATACCGAGAAAACTTCAAAGCTCATAGTGTAACTTCAATTTCCCTTTTGGTTCCAAGACATCGGTAGGTAGCACCCTATTGCATGTGCAAAGATCATGTTAGGCCAGTCAGGACAACCGACCAAGTTCAAAAGGGAGGCCCGGAATACCATCAGTGGGACCCACAACTCCATGAAGTGATATTTACTTAAGTCCCCTTAAGCGAGGCTCGTAAACATGAGAGATCCTGGATTCTCCCAAGGAATCACTAATTGTTGTAGATGCTGCAACAACCCCTACAAAAATATGAGGACCCTTAAATTTTTGGAGCCCCTACACCAGATGAAGCCTTCGGCCCTGCCAGGTTCTTCCCAAAAAGTTCATCAGTCTCAGCAAGCCTGAGGAGGAATCTAAGTTTTGGCTAAGTTCAACAAAGTCACCAGTTCCTTCCTTGGTAAGTCGGTCGCAGGGTCGAAATGCGACTATAGCTAATAATTGTGACCATGGCAACTATTGCGACCACAACGACTCACAGGTCACAAGGTCACATAGTCATGCCTCCACCCTCATAAACTTCTTGTGACTTCGTGATCTTCCGAGTCGCATAAGTCACACAGTGAAAACACACCTCGCCTCCCCATTAGTCATATGTGGGACTTTGTGACTATGCGACTCCACGACTCGGAAGGTCATAAGGTCGCTCCGCATCCTTCCATCTTCCTACACGACCATGTGACCCATGTGACTATGCAACTTCCTAGGTCGCATGGCTGCAATAGTCACAATAGATGCACTACCAACCCTTGCAACCCCAACCGTGTGACTATATTATAAATAGGAAGTCACCTAGTCACATTTGTTAAGGCTTTGTTGGTCGCATGGGAAGCTAGAAGTCCCTCCGACTTGAGTTCGTGTGCACATCTAGCTCTGGTAAGTAACAGTCCTCCCTCCTGCAATCATTTTTCCCTTCCAAGTGTCACTATCTACCCCTCCCAACCTCTGGCTTACCCTCACACTAGGGTTTAACCTTTTTTACTTAACGTTTCTCACATTTCGTGCTTGACATTTTGCGCTAGCCTCTTCACCCCGTTCTTGCACCTAGAAAGTGTGTTTTGTCTTAACCCGGATAGCCTCAGTTTTATCAGTAAACCTGGAATCCACTACTTTGATGGTGATCCTGGCCTCCCAAGACCATTTATAGCCTTCTCTGAGCCTTAGTGGAGCGTCTCATGACCGCAATACCATTCCCCACACGACTTTGCAACTTTGCGACCTCTATCTTGTTGTGACTTGTGAACACCATCCTGTTGTGTGACTTGCAACCAAATTTCATAAATTGTGACCTTGTTACCTCATTTGCACCACGGCCTATAATCTCAGTCACTCAGTTGCATTCTTGAAATCTATGACCGTGCGTCTTGCCTTCCCTGCGACCTTCCTGTCACTGGCTAAGACTCCTCTCTATTTTGCAGTCTCAATTGATTTTCATGCCATCTATCTCACTATGGGATTGTGTTATTTGACATGCTAGGTGACGTCAATCTTGAGTGCATATCCATTTCTTATTTCGAAGAAAAAATTGATCACCCAATCGCTAAAGCTGCTTAAGCCACCTTGGGAAGTGGGGCATGAGAGGCCGATCTAGAAGAAGAGCAACCTATCTTCGACGACACTACTTGCAATATAAGTAAAACCACCAAGCTCTCTTGGTATACTGTCTATGAGGAATTTTCTTAAAAGGATATTCCGAAAACACAAGAAGACTTCCAGGTATATATCAACATCAAGAAGACAAAGTTACATAAAATAGCAACACATCCCCCAGTGTTACCATGCATGGAAACCATCGAATTGATGTTGCAGTGTACAGATACAAATTCCTGGATGATCAAGGGTCATGACGGGGCACCCATAGCCACCATCTCTCCAACAAATAGCTATTCTGTAGCTTGGAATAAGTGATCCAACTACATGGGGTAACCTCTATAGGGGAGGTTGGACAGGTAAAAAATAAGGAGGAGATCAACAGTGAAGTACAAGCATTTGTAGAGACATATAGACAAGTAGCCCATACGAGAGATATGTCAATCACCAGAGAAAATATCAAGCATTATGTAGTAGAACTAGTGAGCCTCTACGCCAACTTGGGGACCTTGAATAATCACATGCATGCCAAACGAAACATCCTCACCCTAGATCCACTTGAGTGCTTACACTGACATGATGAAGACCAGCCATAGATCGCTCTTATTGTGGCAGAACACAGCCTATGGCACACTTATCTGACAGAACATCATGGGCTCAACATTCTGGAACTTTCCATCAGTAGATTAATCTGTTAGATTGATAGCCATTTTTGTGACATTGTGTACTATAGTAACACAAAATTCCCTGTGAATGTGAATGGTCATGTAGAATGCCAAGAGTCGTCTGGTAGATGAAAGGTCATGAGGTAGTCCAAGATACAAGGGTAGACCAAGGGTCACTTTTATCCTATAAATATAACCTCAAGCCTCATTTGTAGAGGCTTCTTGCTGAGGACTATTTTGGAGATAAATAGAGATATTACTTGAGAGAATTGATGTCCTTCTAATTAATACAAGGTTTGATTGTACATCTTCACTATTGGATTATTCAAAATTTTATGTGCTTGTGCCATGAGTATTTTCTTCACTTGATGGATCGTACGTTCCTGAAAGCTATTTGATGTGTGGTATCCTCACATGCTTAATACTTCAAATCTAGTTCTGCTACGTATGAATAGTATTTGGTTTACTAACTCTATACTCGTGCCGGTGAACTATTTGTTTTGGTATTAGTATAGTCTGTCTTGACTGCACAGTTCTGCACGGTTATAAATGGTTGATTGTTGTGAATTGATTTGCAATCGTTAAACATTATTTATCTAGTATACATAAGTCTTATCTAAAGTCCTGTTAATAGTAACTTTATATAAGGTTGTGCTGTTTACATTTTGGTTATTCATGGTATATGTGATACATGATATTTGTCAATTATTCTCTTGTGTTTATTAAATTTCATGCATTTGATTAAGTTCATATCCCACCTCCATCCGAAGATAGCTCTACAAAACTAAATGACATCCAAGCGTACATACCAGAAACGATCCTCAGCACACACGGTGCAGGCTCTAGTTGGGAACCTACACTGGGGAGATCCCCTTGACTATTGGTGTAAAATTCCAGCCCATCAACATATCCCATGGGACATTTTTTATCCCCACAGGTGCCTCTCACCCTCAACCCCTCTCGTGAGGTTTGAACCAATAACCTAATGGAGATAAAATACATAGAAACCAACTAATATTTACTTGATGGATCTTAGGATTGTCCTTATGTGCTAAATGTTTTGGACATGATTTTTTAATTGTTAGAGATAAAGTACACTTTGATCTAAGATTGAAAATCATTCTTTGCACTGAAGAACTAAAAAATAATCACCGAACACTGCTTACAAGGAAGCACACATTTCCAAGAACCAAAATGTGAATCCTTTGATTAAATCTCAAAATTGAGGCATACAAAAAATATATGCAAAAGTCTTTTCTGATTACAGAATCCAACCCCTCTCTCAAGTTATTTCTTACAATTTATAAAAAGGGTTTCCAAAACAATAATTTTTTATGAAAATTTACAAAATTATAATTGACCTATGGAAAATAAATAGTTTTTTACTTTACTTAAATAAAAGGCTCCAATTGTGTTTCTTTATTTCGAATTTTTTTCTATAGTTAACATGTTCGTGGAAGGGTTGTGACTACTATATCCCAATTTTCACCAACGTGGTAACTGAAAGTTTTCATCTTCCTGTAGGCTACATCCAAATATCATAATTTCAGATAAGTAATAGAAACTAGAAACAAGTGTCAAATCTGAAAGTGGATGTAGAAATCATTCATTAATTTATTGATGTGTTTTACTATCTAGTGCCCCTTTTACTATCTAGTGCAAATTTACTGTCATCCCAATTCCATTAAATTAATCTTTTCCTGTAGGCCTCTCAGGACATCAATTTATTTGGTGTTTCCCAACAGGTTGGTTCTCCTAATTCTCTCAAGATGTTAAATTTGGTGTGAAAATGATCCAAATCACTTTGAACTTCTATTCATTTTTATCTTACATTCTAAATAATATTTTTTTTGTTCGGGCTTTATCATTCTCAATAATCAAACTCATTCTATCACTGATACCTATCTCCATTAACTTCTCCTTCCCTCTCGAATTTAAACATTTTATAATCTTGGTGCCTAATGTTAACTTGTGTTCTAATTTCACCTCCATTTGTTGTGCAACTTTTCTATATAATTGAAACATTTCTACCTCTTGACAAATTACCTTAAAAAAATCCCACATTTCAGGGACATAAGAAGTAATGTCATCCCATAAATTTTTCTTGCTTCAAATAGATATTGAGTATCCACTAATTTCTTTTTAAACCAATTAAAAAGGAGTTCTTCTCTTTAGCTGCAATGTCAAGAGATCTTTCTTTATATTTTAATTTTTTCTTCGAACTCTTAGTTTCTTGATCCTTTTGGCCGAGTTAAGGCATTACCTCAATAAACTTTAATTTTATGATTGTTATGTCTCAATAGGAGAAACAGAGAGAGTTTGACTAACTCTTTCTTTCAAAAAATTTTCTACTTATTTCTCCAGCTAATCCAATTATTTATGTTTCTTAATCATCAATGATAATAGTATCTCTTTTTCCATAGTGAATGCATCTAACTCTTGTGTTTGATCATGTTCAATAGCAGACATGTTCAACTTTCTCTTAAGGACTTGTATATCAATATCCCTTATTTTCATGAGGGCTTGGACAACATTGATATTGTTTGGGTTAGGTACAAATTTAATAATCATGTTTTTTGGAAACTTTATTATATTTTCCTTAGAATTATTGGATGTATTTTCATGTCTCAATTGATTAGTGATTTTCTTCAAATATTTCTTCAGTTTTTCCATATTGGCCACTAAATTGGTATAAGAATGACATAACATTTCACCTATTTGCCTATGGACATCCATCTGGTCAATTGGATATATCTGCTCCAAGTTGACAGTGAACCTAGTTTCTTTGCAGTGATTAGGAGTTTTAACATTTTGTGTCTTTGGCTCTAAAACTGCCAGTTGTAGCTACTTCTTACCATAATCCATTGTTGTCAATAATCTAGTGCTCTATGAAGTACAATGTTTCCATAAATCATTGAGAGAAATCCTTTTAATCTTTGCATTCCTACTTTTTATTTGCATGAATTTGGAAAATAAATCATTTTCTGGATATAGAGTTACAAAATATGAAGGGAGCTCAGTGACAATCAAGGGAAAAAAGTCTAGTTTGAAACTAGGCTATCTTGTTGTAACTCTTTCACTGAGTGTTACAATTTCGCTAGAAGTTGCTTCAATAGTTGATGATTCTTGTCCATGTTCTTTTTCTTTCACCCTAGTCCTTTTCAATATTCTAAACTATAATTCCTTGGATTTTAAAGCTAGTTGTTGACTATCTTGGATATTTCTTTTCAACTTCTTCTCTTTAGGTAGCAGAGTATACAATATTTTAGGTCCAACTGATTTAAAATCCCTTGCTTCACCTATAGTATACATTAATGTTTTATCTTCCCAAATCTCTATGTTAGCATTCATATCAATTAATAGTTTTGCTACACATTGATATGTATATGAATCTTTTTCAATCCTTAGAATGGAAATGTTTCCCTAAGGGTCATATTTCCAAACTTCTCATTAAGACAAGTTCATTTCCTATAATAATTTGTCAAGTTCTTGTTCTATTGGTTACCTAAAAAGGGCCCACTTTACCTTTCAATTTAAATAAAACTAGACGTTCTCTACATAGAAAGTGAATATGATCAATGTTCAACATTTGTTTGATATACTACAGTGCAAAGATCCTGAGTGGAAGGAAATTTGGGAGCCTACAAGGGGTCAATTCACACCCATATAATCTACTTTCAGTGAAATCCGTGTACAAATACCAGTCACCAATATTTACATTTTCATTCAATTGTATCCATCTTCTGACATCTAGAAGTATTCTATGAGGTGGATTGAGGCCATGAATTAGTCCATATGAAACATACAAGAATTGATTAACATAATAAAAAAATGTAAATTGTCTACAATACGTTTTGGGAAGAGAGGTTCAAAAAATCACTGAAAATGTTACTCCATTTGAATCTTTCTTTTTGAGATGAATATTATGAAACATTTACTCTTGAAAGTAAAGGAATAAGTGAACCAACATTGACTGATATGTGAAATAACTAGAGATATTGAAATCTACAAATTGGTCATTTATAGCATCTGAAAGATACTGGTTATATTGGAATCCAGAAGAAGATCTTTTGGTGGAAAAAATATAAGATAGGAACACTAGAATAAATTCATGAAATTCTTGGTCATGGTCATAAGCTAATAGTGAGCAGATCATAGAAATAATATTTCTGGATAACTCTGGAAAAATACTTGATGAATATGGGGGGCTGCTATAGGGCTTTCACATGGGGGCTTCATTGGAGAGAAATACCATACCACACGCATTCATATTAGGGGATATATATTGAGGAAAAAATGACATAATATATTGAGCATATAAAGTGTGGTAAATGGTTTTTATATTGGAAAGTATAACAAATGGGGCTCAAAGTTAATGAAAAAAAAATAAAGGGGTATAAATAAATGGTAATGAAAAAATATATACCAATAATATCTAGTGAAAGTAGGAGTTTTTTAAATTTGGAAGGTACATTGGGTTCATATTGGTAGGGGTTAAATAATGTGGTTTTTAGAGGTATTTTCTAATATGTAGTCAAATTAAGGGTATTGTTTAGTATGCCACGAATGAAAGTGATATGTCACAGATTCATTGAGTGAATCCCCAAGAGATTTCAACTCTAGGGGGTAAAAATAATTCTAAAATTGAATTTCTTTCATTAGTAGAGATATTGTGATATGTGGAATTTAGGATTTCATCAGTAAGAAGTTTAACTTGTATAGGCATCACTAGGCCTAGTATTTATATTATAGATTAGGGGGTAATTCAGAACAATAGGTTTCCGTATTTAAAAATGATGTAATTTCTTCTTCGTAGGTAATTATCAAAGCACCGAGTAATTAATTTTGGGAAATGATAGGTTTGAGGGCAAAAATTTGAGAAAGATACGATTCCAAGGTTTGAGGGAAAAAAAATTGAGAAAGATACAATTCCCAGACCAAGATGAATCTTGTTGGCCTTGGAAACATTAGAACAACTCATTTTAGAGTTAACAGAGTTAAAACTCACATTTGGTGTTGAAGAAATCAGTATCTCAATCAACCAATGGAGATTCATTAGGATTTATTGGTGCTTGGGGGGTTTTAGATTGGCTAGGGTTCACAATTTGTAGCACAAGAGTTTTCCCCTTTTAGTGTTTTCATTATAAAATTTTAATAAACAAGAACTGGATACCAAAAAGGATGATATGAGAATACCATTTGGCTAACTGTGTACCATTTACTAATGGTCATTGATGAAGAACAAGTTGGAGATATTTTCTATGAACACAAATTGAACAAATGAATTTGATGATCTAGAGGTTGAATTTTATACCCTTTGCTTGAAGACAGGTGTCACTTCACAATTGACCAAGGGATAATATGCTTTGGCATGGTGGGCCCTTCCTTGATGACAAACGTTGATGTGCCCTGAAACCACTGATGGTATAGCATATGCAAATAGGTTGTATTAGAAACCATATCTTTGGGCATCCATTCTTAATATTAGCATGTCATTTATACAAAATGGTTTTTCACTATGAGACAAATAGTAGATGGGACAATTGAATTATGGTTCAAACATGTGAGGTGTGAACTTTTAAATTTTGGCCATTTGATGGATATCTCGGCAATCTCTACCATCTAAGTTGTGCACTTTTTAAATAAAGTTCGTATTGTTAAATTATGGCCATTAGATCTATATCTCGACAATCTTTGTCATCCAAGTTGCACACCTTTTATTGTTCATATTTAGTTTTCTAAGCTCTAGACTTGGTGTAATAATAAAATTATGTAAAAGTAAATGTTTCTAACATGAATTATATACTTTTTAAATGGTGAAAGAAAATTTCACCTATACTTTTCACATAGTTATAGATAATTTAAAAAATAAAATAATAAATTTTTAATATTAGATAATAAAACCTTTTGAATATAAAACTTGTTCAATTACCTAATGCACATTGCATGTGGATTGGGTTTCACTGCTTTCTTTCAACAAGTATTGGGAGTCATTCTTACTTAAGTCAAACTTTGCAAGAAAAAATAAACAATTGCAGCACTTCTCAACGACAAGGACTTGTTGCTCTGCACATCGTCATTTTCTTAATTTGAAACCTTATTATTGAACTTAGAAGAAACCCTTTCATAATGTTATTGATATCTTAGTAACAAGTTTCTTTGAATATCTCTCTTGATGTGTTGGCATCAAGTTAGGAGCTTGAAAAAAGTTTTATTATAATGATTTTGGAAACATGGATTGAATTAACATTGTACTTAAATGAAATCCACATGATCATATTGTATTGAATTCTAGCTATGAAAATGTGTTCGAGTTGATGTTGCTTAAATTCATTAATTGTTGAAGCGTTATATTAAGTTTTCGTTCATGATCAAGAGACAACGTTTATAATGTAGCTACATATCTCTATAATATTTAGAACTTGTTATCATTGTGTGCATCAATGTATGGTTTCTTTAAAAGAAATATAAATTTTCTAAGTTTGAAGTTGGAGTAGTGAGGATACTACACTCCATGGAAGTTTTATCTATGGTTTTTGTGGGCATGGGGAGATGGATATGCCATAGGAAATTCTATGGCAATGGTTATGAAATCATATCACTTAAATTTATGGTTAACCCTACAATAATTTTGATGTACATATTTCATTTAGTGAATTCATCTTATATACATGTGGTATACTTAACTTCATATTAATCCTAATAAATCATATTTTATTTAAAAATAAAGAAAATTATATGGTTGTATATAGATACCTATTAATCAAGGCCTTTGTTTCCTTTCTAAAATGTCTATTGGCGTTATTTTTATGGGAATAATGGAGAGATGAAGGGCCCACTAGGGTAATAGCCTAATTAGATTGACCATTCAATGTAAAGTAGACTAAGCCCACTATGTTTATTATTATTATTAACTAAGGACCACTAGTAAGTTAGGATTAGAGAAATATATTGTGGCCTCATTATGGAAGATCCACTGGATAGTTAGGTGAATAGATATCTAAGTCTCCTAGTGCATTATGGAGTAGAGAAGATTCTTTGTGCTCATTGTATTGCAATATTTAAAAAAAAATACTATTGGTGATACGATGGTTAGTAACTGCTACTTGTCACTTTTCACGTCAAAATGTATGAATGGTGTTAATGTCATTCATATAGAACACCTGTCACAAAATTAACATCTATATTTTGTATTATAATGATCTCTACTCGTCATTGTTATCACGACCTCTAGCATCATAAAATAGATCTCGTTTTTAGTCCTACAATGGTTACAACTCGCCTATGTTACAACAACTTCTAACATCAATAATACAATGCGTTGTTCGCAAAAAAATTGCATGTTTTTGGTCTACCGATGCACAATTTTCCATCACTATTATGACACCTATGACAGAGAGTGTCCCTAAAGTGACATTGTTGGCTTAGTGGGGCTTGACCCAGGTTCATAGTTAATATAGCCAAATAAATCCTGGTACTATTGACCCTTTCGGCAACAGTTCACGGGGCGTGGACTGAGGTCTCACCCGAAGTAGTATACGAGAGTGCTAGAACCAGGTTTCCACACCTTGGAGATGTTTAATGAGTTCAAGTGGTCTGCAGTTTGACTCTATGCATAGTTTGCTTTGCACACTTTCCCGTACCTCATAGCCTGATATATTGCCTTCATGCAGCCCTACGCAGGGGCTGAATGCCGCACTCTATGTTATTACCCAATACCTTACTAGTATTTCAATGTTAGTTGATTATATTAGCCTATTTGTGTGCTTAAAGTTATACTTAACATCATAAACCATTCATACAGGTGCGCGCAGTAAATAAACAGTACATTTGCAAATTATATCAAACATGCATTAACCCAAGAACAGATACACAAAATTATGATACAAATTCTCTTTATTAATTCCTTCCTTGGTTACAGAAACAACTTGCCCTGCACACTCAACTGCAGGGGTCTGCACACTCAGCTACAGACTACTAGGCCTCTGTACACTCAGCTGCGGAGCTTTCTCCTACTCTGCGACTCAAAGACACACTTCAACTTGTGATTCAGTCACTTAGACTTTTCTTCCTTCTCTACTATCTTCTATCTCCTTTTACACTTAGAGCCTCACTCTATTTTTACAATCCCATGGTCTGCGGACCATGGGTAGGTCTACCCAGCCAACATTACATTACAAAACTAGGGCTGAAAACCACGTGACTCTATTATACTTTTGCGCCCCATGCCCGTAATTCATAGAGATTTACAACAATATTCGATCAAAAATTGGGATTTGAACCCCAAAACATGCCTTGGGGGGATTCCATGCCCAACAGGACCCCAACACATACATCGTGACTTGCCCTCGAGTCACTCTATTGGTGTAGTGATCTTTGCGCGGAGTCCCTCCAATTGTTCTCGAACTGCACAGAGGTCAGCAACGCACTGAGCTGCTACTTTCTAGATCTGCTGCATACACTGTTCTGAGACCTCTGTATCAGGAGTGCTTCTCTACATCAATGTGTGCAAGCTTGCCTTTGATGTCTGCTGTGATGGTGAAGGCTTGGTCGATCCAAGGCTAGATGCGCGGTTTTAGGAATGTTTCCTTATGTCGTGCGACATCCATCTGCTCCTTCAGTGCTTTAGCCTGCTGAATCCACGCAAGCCTTTGGGTGGGGACCACTATCTGCGTAGTTCCTCGGACACTGTCATACTGCTATTAGAGTTCTCGCGCCTCTGTCTCTAAGCATTGGATGTTGGGGTCCTCCTGCAAAGCTGTGAGGACCTCAAGTGATTCTTCCAACATGTTGTTGCAGTCGTGTGCTACACCTCTATTTTCCTCCAATCCCATTATGATAGTGCTAGCATGTTGTTCTCTGACTTCTAGGGGATTGGATGGTTGCACCCTTAACTGCAGCTCGGTGATCTGAAGATTTAGCTCCAGCTAAACCTTTGTCATTTCCTCCATGGCCTCATGGACCCCTACTATTAACTTGTGGATCTGTGCCTCTACTGGTATCTTTGTTGGGATGGCCAGCTCCGAGATGCTTCGGCAAGCATCATCTATCACATGCACCAACTGTTGATTTTGCGACACTAATTCGTCACGCTGCAAGCTTAGTTGTTCCATATTTATCTTCTGCTCACTAGGAATTGGAGCATGCGAATCTCCCTAGCTTGTAGCTCTGTAGTTATCCCATCCTACAACACATATAATGTCTTGCATGGAAGGGCAGCTATATTAACATCAAGACCTTTCAGCGTGCTAATCGAAGGCCCATGGGCCTCATTTGATGTCACTATTGCCCCTTCCGGCAACACTATTGTGTTCATCATCCACGCATGCAACATTTGCTCTGCTGTCGTGGATCTGATTGCAAGGTTGGTCGAAAGGGTACCAACCTAAGGGGGGCACACCTGTAATTTCTACAACTGCACTCTAAGGGCCCCCAACACAATCTGGTTCTCCTGCATGAAATCTTGGAGAGCCTCATTGGTGACATCACGCACCATCTCACCAATGTCATGCAGATCACCCTCGGTTAAGGTGATCGAGTCAATGGACAATTTCGAGGCCTTGACCTTCTTCTGCAACCCTGCTCGCTCTGCTGGGTGTTGGCGCTTCAGCTCTGTTGACGTGATTTGTGGGTCTATGCCTCCTTCTTTAGTTTCTACTTCCTCTGCATCCTGCACCCGCGAAGGCGTTGTTTAGCCCTCGCCCGCCTTCGCAGCTGCCTCCTTTGCTGCTGCTGCTACTGCAACCTTTTCCTGCTTATCTATTTTCTGTGCCATGTCCCATGCTGCGTACACTTCTACTGCTACTATTTCCTTCCTTTTTTTTTCAGCCAATTGTGTGATGCGCAGCTTGGTCTCGTCTTTCTTCTTTTGTGCTGCCGACTTCTCGATTTCTCCAATGTCTAGGGTGGGCCATTCTGGCGACCATGCCTCTAAGACATTGAAAATGGCATCGTTGGTGGCTACAAAGGGTAGATTTATCCACTGCTTCATTAGGTCCTTACACGCCCTGATATATATGTTATGCATGTTTTCCTTAAATTCTACAAAACTCTGCAGAGTGTTGTAAACCATGGGTGACAACCGTGGCTTATGGTTGATCCACATTCTGAGGTTCATCTCTGTGAACACCCAAAAGGTATTTCTGTCATGTATCCTTTTAGCATCCTTCATGGCCCAGAGCGAAGCATACTTCGTGGCCTCCGGTAAATCTCTGTCAATTATGGGGAATTGACTATCCTAGGTAAATTCCCCAGCTACGAGCACTATGGATAGTAACAAGAATGCACAGTGGAACATTTTTCCCTATTCCCGGGCTTTGCAGAAATTCTCTAAAAATTTTGTGTAGAGGAATTCAAACCAGTTAAATTGGACCCCTTCTATGCACTGCTCTGCTAGTGTGACCACCGTCACAGGTACCTCGTCTATACGGCACTTGTGCTTAACTTTTCTTGCAAGGATTTGGGTTGCCACATGTACTACTTTTTCCTTGATGCTGGAGATGGTGTAGTCGATCTTCTTCTTTTCCAGCTTGTACCTCTTCTTCATGGCCTCTGCGATGGCCAAATCACTACCATTCCTTTCCGATATGGTCGCAGGGTCCTCTCCTTTGTATGGAAGCTAGGAGACATGATGAATCAAGTCTGTCATGGTGGGGATGGGCTCCTCTAGTCATAAACACCCATCATGCACTAGGTGAAGCAGTTGCCTGATGATGAAAATGGTTATTAGGGCATGGTGGAAATGCAGCACCCAGAGTAGGTTCAACAACCCCGCCTTTTCCACTCTGCACAACCACTTCTACGTCTCTAATGTTGTCACCACCCCCACAGTGTTTTGCTTCATGAGGTTTCTGGTCTTAAGGTGAGGGAACTTCTCGTGGTCTGAAAGGTCCCAATATTTGAATTTCAAGCTCGGAACGCGGCCCAGGTGCTTGCCTTCAAACATAATGCCATCTGGGAGTAGCAGGGTTTAGAGTGAGCTCTTGGTCTCATCTAGGTCCTTGGGCACTTTGGCCTTCCCTTTTCGCGGAGGGACATAGGTGGGTAGTTTTGTCACAGAATGTGTATGCTAAGTATCCACCTCCATGCCTTCATCTGCTACTTCTATGATGGTAAGATCCTGTAGATATATTTCTTCTTCGTCTATTTCTATAGTGGCAGATTTCCCCTTCTCCTCCATCAATAGTTTGTTCCGTAGAGGATTCTGCAGGGACACACATATGAGAGCCATTGCTTGTTTGTCCTTTTTAGGTCTTGGGTTGCACAGTGATTTCGAGATTTCTTCCACAATCTCGACACCTTTTGGAACATCCCCCATAGTTAGGGCCTACACGGCCTCCTCGGTAGTCACTTATGTTATGTCCATAACATCCTGAGCAATTGCCATCGTATTCATCCAGAAATCTAGCACTCGCAAACTCAGGGCATAGTCAATGCTCGACTCGCAACACTCAGGACTCTGCTCAATCGTTCAATTCGAAAATGTGCAAGTGTTGTTTTTTGGGTAGCTTTTTGTATTTTATAGCACTTTTTGAATTTGAATTCGACTGTTCCCACCAAATCCGGTTCATTAATGCTCCCTTGGTGGAATAGTTTTCCCAATTTTGCCCATAAATCTTGTCTTAAATGCCTACCACCCACTCTATTTGGCCTCAAGTCAAGCATCCCATCATGAATAGTGACTTCAATGGTCACTTTCTGACCACCCTGCACGGAAGCGCAGCCCCCCGTGCACGGGTGTGCACCTTGTGACTTTTTGCTTCTGTGCACAGCTCCAACCTCGCGCAGCTTCCGAGCACGATAGTTTATAGTCCTGCACTTCCTTTCAACTGCGTGGAGAGATAAGACTGTATTTCCTTTGGCTAGTCAGATGGTCGTACCACCTGTGTAGAGGTCCATCCTATCCTCCATCATGGTTCCTAGAGAATCCCCACCTTTTATTGTTATGGTCGGCATCGCACACTTCACCATTTGCAACGTGCTACCTTGGCCACTATGCTTAGCAATATGTGGTCAAAGCCAAGGCATGGGACTAATCAATTCATGATGATAGTTCTCAAACCTTTCAGCATGATCGTACACACCTTGCCTTACCATCCTATTTTTTTCGTCGAGAAAATCTTCCTTTATCTCGCCCTCTAGCTTCTTGACTTCCACATCCATAGAGCGCTTTTCTTTCTTAACCGTACCCTTTCTTCTTCAAGTTCTAGGAGTCTAAGGTTTCCCTGTTGGATTTCAGCTTCCAAGGTTCCACGAACCATCATCCCTACCAGCGCTAGATTAGGATTTTCAAGTACTAGACAGTTTACAGAATTTGTCTCATATTCCAGCCTTGGTGGTGCCTACGTAGTCACGGTCTTGCACGTGGTCCTATACACCCATATAACCACTGGTATGCATAGGTCCCAGTCAGTTTGTTTCAAATTATGGACCCTGTTCAGTACTTCGCACACTTTGTCAAAGGCTTCCATGCAAATAATCTTCTACGCACTTGGTCTTATCATACCTCCTAGTCCTAAACAGAGGGGTTGTTCGCGCCATTGTCTTGCTCGCTCTTGCTTGTTGGTCGTGTTTCCTATCGTGAGGACGGTGTATGTTCATGTAGGTTGTGCACCATATACCTGTACCCATTTGGAAAGGTGGGCGTGTGGGTTGTTTTGTCCGTCATACTCGTCTTTCATCCGCATCTAAGGCTTTCCAAACTTCATACGCATCATTATTCTACATTCACGCTAGTCCTCAAAACTTCTTTGATGCATACCCCACCATCTTGCGGGCGTAGCACACGGTGCCCATTCTAAAGTGTCGAAACACTATTGTTCCAGTACTTTTGTTTCAAATTTATCAGGAAATCATCCACCTTGCTCAACCCATGATACATAGGTAGATCTCTTACCTCTATTGCCACACAGTGGAGGGATCTTGTCATAGTGTTACAGTTGAGCATGGTTACCTTGTGTAACCGGTTCTTCCATCGTTCTATTTCCCTGTCTGAATATGAGGTGCAGGAGATTTCGCTCTCCCACATGAGTCTTCCATCCATTGTTGGATTCACCCAGTCCTTCTTCTGCGCAGTTATCTTGTATATATAGTCTAGATCGTTGTCACTATCGTAGTCGTGCACTAGCTGTATGTAGCATGATCCTTCCACAGGGTCTAAAGGTACCACTACATGCAGTCACTTTTTCTCAAAAATTATCTTTTGCTTATTTAGATTTATCACTCCATTCATGTCAGTGGCCCAATCTATTCCAAGTCGCATGGGATAGGGATTGTTGTCATCAACAATATCTATCACTTCAAAATCTGCAAGGTCACTTGCACCTTCGATATCTACCTTTATTCCCTGTAATCTTCCCATAGGTAGGATCTTTTGCTAGTTTTCCATTCGCAATTGAATAGGAGACTACTACAGTGAAGGCCTGCCCATGCACTCCCATGTCTACTTTGCAGGACGTTTGCATCCGATCCCAAATACAAAATTACTTGATCCATTTCATATTCCTCAATCTGCGCAGTCAATCTCATCTCTCTTCCTGTTCACGTTGAGTGCTTCCTGAGCTTCTGAACTATACTTGGTTCTCCTGGTGTGGTTCCATCACATTTAGTGACAAGTTCTTGCAGTCCCTTCACAGCTTTACTATCGTGCAGCAGCTTCATGCATGTCTCCAAAAATGTAGTGAGCATTGATGGGTCCATTTTTGGTTCCATTTTGTCTTTACTTCCTGAAGTAGAGGCCTCCATGAAGCTCTTCTTAGCTTCCATGAATGTCTCCTTAGCACGCTCTAAATCAAATTATGGTTCCTTTGTTGGAGCCTTGCGAACCCATGCACTCTCTTTGGGCTGCTTTCCTTTGTCATCTCCTGTTGTGATACCACTTCGGAGCACAATATTTACATTTGGGTCTTCCTCATGTGGCTCAGACCTCATCATTTGTAGGTTCTAAGTCAAGGGAGGTTGGAGTGCTCCTTTATCACAACCTCGCTATCAATGTGGGATAGTCCTTTGTCTCATGATCAAACTGGGTACAATATAAGGATGATGGTCTTGTCGGATTTGTACAATCACAAGAATAATGCCCTGGTCCTCCAAAATTGTAACATATTAGTTGTCCACGACCTTTTCTTGGTCCCATTCCACCTCAACCTCGTCTACGCCCCTAAAATCCAATGTGCACCATCCATGCATTTTGATCGAGGGCTTGTGTTTCAGTCTAAACTCTGTAGGTAGGATTCTGATCCATCATCATTTCAAAACTTCTACAGGTACACTCATTGTGCCCTACTGACCTGCATAAATTACAAAACAAGTTCTGGGAATTCTATATATACTTCTGTAATAGATGGCAGTTATCTGTAGCATGCTTCCCTCCTATCTGATAATTCGTGCAGCATAATGTAGGCGCCATGTTCATTCCTTCTTGTGCCTCTAGTCTCAATGGCATTGGTCCTCCTCCCGCCAGGTAGTTTGCGAAGACTGGACAATGGTCCTTGTGATGTCCCTGGCCTTTTCACTTTATGCACCATACCTCCTCGCACACTTCTGGGTGAACCATCCTGTCTTGTTTCAAACTCTGGATTTCAAGGCACAATTTTTTCAACTGTGTGTGGATCTGTTGAACTCCCAAGTTAGGATCTTGTATCAAAGTCTCATGCACTCTCATTGCAATCTCTAAGGCCTTGGCCTAAGTGGTTAGCTTTTACTGTGACAACCCATTCCTTAGATGCGGTGTTAGTGATGCTACAAACCATGCACGGTGTTTCGCATCTGTCAAGGTCATATTGGCTTCACGAATTGTACACTTCAGTCTCTGATCCAGCTCCTAAAGGGTCTCACCTGGAAGCATCGTGATTTCCTTAAATCCAATGATCGATTATGTCTCTGATTTTGGCCTGCTAAATTCCTTGTTTAGTGCAGCTTGGATATCCTCAATCCCTGGGTTCGCATTGTCATTGGAATGCTTAACGTACCAAGTCTGTGCACGATCCTACAAAGTGTTGACCAGTGTTGCTTTCTTTATGTTGTCATGTGTGACTTGCTGCGCTTCCCATACAGCTCTTACCATGAACCAAAACTGGTCCATATCTTCATTCCCTACTACTTTGAACACTGGCAACTTTATTGCACTTGCCATATTGAAGTGTGGTGCTGGTGGAGGTGGTGTGGGTGAAGACGGGGTTGAAAATGGTGAAAATGGTGGTGATTTAGGTGGGGGTGGTATATGTAGAATTCATTGCTTTATCAAATTGATCACACTTCTTGGTGAAACCTTTGTGAGCTCTTCCTCGCTTTCTCGCGGAGGTGAAATCAAGGGGCTAGTTTCTAGTTCTACGCTACCTTCATTTCTGTAGATCCTCCCAATTCGCATAGCCCCGAACATCAATTTATTCACATAACCCACTTTTCACACAGTAGCATTTTAATCCAAGTGTTCAAATATTTAACATACTTACCTCACGGTCCTTTGAGGAATCGTCGTTCCGCCTCACTATAGCTGACTGAAGTATCTACCACGAACTTTGTGATAAATCCTCCTATAATTTGATCGAGCTAGTGAATCACATCATGCTTGATCTTGTCTTCTCATGCTTCTAGTCTACGCACCAACTCTGGAGTCCACATAATAGGTTTTTCAAGCCTACACCTTCCCTGAATGTTTGCTAGCTTCGTGATCCACTCGTAAAACTCAAAGGGGAAGGATGCAAAGAAAATTTTGTGGTTTTCCATATATAAGTAGCAATATAACCACTCGTCCTTTTGATAATCATGGATTCTTATTTTCCTGCGCCGCAAACTCATGAATATTTCTGTCCAACCAATCTTCAATTCCTTTCTTTGTCAGATTCCAGTGATATGACATCATACATCTCTATGTAGATGTTGGTCCCAGCAATGGAACCATTTTTTGGCTTAGTGGGGCCTGACCCACGTTCAGAGTTAATTTAGCTAAACAAATCCTGGTACTAATGGCCCTTTCGACAACGATCCATGGAGCGTGGACTGAGTTCTCACTCGAAGTAGTATGGGAGGGTGCTAGAACAAGGTTTCTATACCCTAGAGATGTCTGATGAGTTAAAGTGGTCTATTGTTTGACCCTGTGTGCAGGTTGCCTCGCACACTTTCCCATACCTCGTAGCCCTATATATTTCCTTCGCACAACCCTACCTAGGGGCTGAACACCACACTCTACGTTATTACCCAATACCTTACTGTGTAATAATGTATTATTGAAAATACCATTCATAAGACGACTACTAATGAAGACAACAACAATATTTTTCAAAGAACTATTAAATAAGCTCCGTAATTTTCACGCTCTCTCTTCTCAAAAACAAATCTCATTGCCCTGATGATGGACTCACTAAGCTAGTCCGAAATGTTGGTTTCAAATCTGTTCACAGGTTTTTCCTCAAAAAAAATAAAAAATTAAAATTAAAATGGTATTTCAATGTTATTTGATTATCTCAGCCTACTTGCGTGCTTAAAGTTATACTTAACAACATAAACCATTCATATAGGTTTGCGTAGTAAATAAAAAAATACATTTGCAAATTATATCAAACATGCATTAACCCAAGAATAGATACACAGAATTTTGATACAACTTATCTTTGTTAATTCCTTCCTTGGTTATAGACTCGACTGGCCCTATGCACTCAACTGTAGTGGTTTGCGCACTGAGCTGTAGAGCCTTCTCCTACTCTATGACCCAAAGACACACTTCAGCTTGTGACTCAGTCACTTAGACTTTTTTTCCTTCTCTACTATATTCTATCTCCTTTTACACTTAGAGCCTCACTCTATTTATACAATCCCATGGTCCGCATGGTCCGTGGACCATGGGTAGGTCTATCCAACTGACATTACGTTACAAAACTGGGGCGGACAACCCTGTGACTCTATTATATTTTCGTGCCCGCAATTCGCGGAGCTTTACAACAAGATTTGGTCAAAACTTGGGCTTTGAGCCCCAAAAAATGCCTTGGGGGGATTCCATGCCCAACAGACACATAGTGTCATCAATCATTCGACAAACAATTTCATTGAAGGAAGTAGTCTTTCATCCATAGACCGACTACATTGAGTGTCGATCATATGACACCATAAGAGTCCTCCTTCCAGCAATATTCTGGTGTATTTTTAGGACTAGAAAAACCTCCTCATTTTATTGTTTTGTTTGTTTAAAATAAAATGACGACTCTATCTAAATTTTGTATCATTGTCTTTTATTAAAATAATTTTCTTTAGAAATAATAAAAAAAAACAAGGAAAATTTAGTTTAAAAAAATAATAATTTTTTTCTTAAATAAGTATGAAGTCAGAGGTTGGGCCTCTTTATTTTCCTAAAATAAAAATGCTTCTCAATAGCCTAACTTCCATATTGGTTAAGTGTCCCAACCTATCCTAGGTCCTAGGTCGGAGACCAAAACTTCTTATATTTTCATTTTATATTTTTCCTCCCAACTGCTTGACCTCCTAACTTCATCAAAGTCCCGATCTTAGTCTAAGTTGGGGTTAGAAAAAATAGTGTTAAAAGAAATTGTAATATAACTATCAACCACCCATCCTCTAAATGTACCGATTACTAATAATATTTTTATTATTTTATATTATTTCTTGATTTAAGCATGTTTTTATTTTTATTTATTTTTGGTATATTTTTACAAATAAAACTATAAAGTCATGCATTGCAATTTCCTTGCAAATTTCAATTTTGAATGAATTTCCATCCTCAATTCCCGCCTCCCCAACCTTGCCTCATATTTTGAGCAATGGTTATTGGTCATATCGCATTTATGTGAAAATTTATTCACCTATCATAAAATTTAAGTCATTCATAATATGAATATTTACCCTAGATTTACCCTTCTCTTCCTTCAAAATTTTACAAGTTTCATTTGACCATGTGCCTTAATCTTTCACTCAAGTTGCAATCTGAAATTGTAAAATTCAACTAGGAACAGTGAAAATGTGACTCATAACATCTTAGTCCAGTTAGTGTTTATGGTTTGAAAGTTTATAATCATTAAATTAATTTTCTTTATGGTAAAAATATGAGTTCTTCTTATAAATTCCACATCTAGCTTGCAGAATGGGTAAAAATAGCAAATCTAGAACATATAAACAAGATGTTCAAGAAATTGAGGAGAAGCTGAAAGGAGTAGATGTTTTGGGACCTGAAGACTATAATTTCAACATGACACTCATATCTGATACAACTTTCCAAATGCATAATGTAGGTAAGGTTAAATGGGAGGAAATTTTCAATTTCTTTGAAGGAAACAAATGCTTGCAATCAAATAGTTCAAATGGAGAAAACAAAGCTCAATTTGAAAATATCATAAGAACATAATAGCATAAAGTGGTTTCTAGGTACAATATTTTCCCGTATTATGGTATGATTAGCTGGATTCTAGCGCATGTACATATTCCCACTTGTTCTATTATAGATTACAATCATAATATAATATCTTCCTGAAACCTTATGTCCACACTGCAATTCATAAAATAAGTCCCCCAAAAACCTTCCTTACTACTGAATTCTTGGATAATTTCAATAAGATTGTTCTTAAGGAGAAAAATAGAGATTATAACAAAGTTATTAAGAATTGGTTGAGGGATTTAGATGCGAAAAAACTGAAAACAACTAATGATTATGTTATTTCCATCTTCAAGAGACCATTTAAGTTTATTATCAAGATGTTATCTAGATTATATGCGGAGAAAAACCCTTAGCACTACAAAATTCAGTGGATTCCTCTAATTCATAATACTTATCGTGAATCAAAATGATTTAACTAGCCTGATATTCTATCTAATAATTTGTTAGATTCCCTCATATGGTTGCTTGCATTCCCTTCAAGATATGAAAAAATATTTTTCATGCCAACTTGTTGGCTTAGGGGGTCCTAACCTAGGTTGAGAGTTAGTTGCGCCAACCAGCAAATCCCCACACTACTAGCCCTTTCAGTGAAAACCCGTGTAGCATAGGCTATAGTCTCACCTGAAGCAGTATGGGGGGATGCAAGAACCAAGTTTCTACATATAGAGACTAGTATGATGCATTTTAGTGCCTAAGATCTACCTTTGCAGAGATCGATACACTTCTAGGGCTCACTACTACAACTCTGTGAAAATGGTCTTTAGACCTCTGTGAAGGTATACGATTGGTCTTTGCAGACCTTTAACAATCAATCTATATACTTACGTGCATCAAAAAGCAATCCTAAATTAGGGTTCGTGCAGATTTATTTAAGTTATTCATAACCATCAGAGAATGCATCAAAGTCTTCGTGAAAACACATAAGCATGCATTGTGCACATCATTAACACTTATTTAGTAGAATCTTGCAACATTTAACCAATATTTCATAAATCACATCATTCATCGACAACATATAATATTAACAACAATAAACATAAATGCACAATAATTCTTCAAAAACTATCTTTATTGATTTTCAATTGAGGATCACAGATTCAGAACTACCCTGCGCACTCAACTACAGACTCTACCTAGGCCTTTGCACACTTAGTTGTAGAGCCTTTCTTCTCCTATCTGACCCACTTCTCTTTGATATCACTTCACTTCTATCTATCCATTACATCCTATTAGACTCTCTAAGAAACCTATTTATAGAATTTTTCATACAATCCCATGGGCTACGGACCATGGGTGGATATCAAAACCGACTCAAACTTTACACAAATAAGGGGGTAAAACCCCTTTGACTCCTAATCATCTACATGCTCCGCATCCAAAAATCATGGAGACTTTACATTAATTACAAAAATGTATCAAAAATTAGGTTACTTTAACCCCAAATTTGACTGAGAGGACCCCACCCCAACAGTCCCCCAACATAAAGATCGTGAATCACCCTCAAATCACTCGGCTAGCACTGCAATCTTACTGCAAAGATCTCCCAGCTCCACTTGGATCACTGCAACTTTGACAACGCTCTGAGTGGCTGCCTTCTTGACTTCCTCAACCTGCTTTTCTGTAGCTAGTCCTTCAACTGCAATCCTCAAAGTCTATTGTGTCTGCTGCAACCCTTTTAGCTTATCCTGGATAGTGGTCATGACTTGATAATATTCCTCCAGCCATGGCTGCAATGTTGCCTTTAGCAAGGACTCCTTCTTTTGTGCTTCTTCCACTTGTGCTAGGAGCTGCTTTCCCTCCTGTAATTTGGCAAGGTGTTGCACTGGTGCTATGGAGTGGGAAGTTGCCCAGACTTCATCATACTGTTGTTGCAGCTCCCTTACCTCTGTACTCAGTGTCTGTAGGTTTTGATCCTCTTGCAGATTGGTTACTAACCCCTTTTCTTTCTCGAACAATGTCGTACAATCACTAAATGTGGCATCCAAGGTATCCATTCCTTCCTTTATCGCAACTCCGTGCTGCTCCCAAACCTTAGGCAGAGTCATGGGCTACAACTTTAATTGCAGCTTTGTGATCTTCATGTTGAGCTCAAACTAAACTCGACCAACCTCTACTTTAGCTTTGTGCACATCAATGACAAGTTTTCTAATATTTGCTTATGGCTGTGCATCATCTAGAATGTGAAGCTCAAGCACTGTCCTACATGCCTCTGCAACTGTTGACTCTAGTCGTGAAATCTACACCTGCAACGTCTCCTTTTCCTTCAGAGCCTGTGTCCTTTCAATGAAAATTTGCTCATTGTTCAATTTGTACTCATTGATGAGGTTGAGGGAGCGTTGCCACCCCTGCATGCAGTGTGTGGAGGGTCTCATTGGAGAGCGCCACTATATTCCGCCTGATATCTTGATTGTTCTTAAGATAATGCAATCATCGACTGACTCCAGGTGAATGGATCCATCTGGAAATGCAATAGTCCTAAGGTGTAGGGTCCTTACCAACTCAGCTACTTGGCTTGTCCCAAGTGCGAGGCTCACTTGTTCTGTGCTAGCTTGTCCAGTGCCGACTTGTATCTTGCTTGCTTGGATCTGCAACTCATGTAGATCCCTTTGTACTCTCCCCATCATCTGCATATATTGTTTCTTGAACTTTTGCAGCACTTTGGTGGTGGTATCCCTGATTTTATCCCCGATATCATAGAGATTGCCCTCTGTCAAGACAATGGGATCACCCTGCAACTTGTCTGATTTTTTATTCTTCCTTGTACCTCCCTGTTGCTCCTTGCTACATCTCTTCAGAATAAATGGGGTGCTCTCCCCCTCATCTCCTCAGCCATTTTTCCCTGAAATTTCTTCCTCCTCTGTCTCCGTTGAAGGTGACTTGTCACTTCTTTGTGATTTGCATTGATCCTATTCTACCTACTCCTTGGTACTACGTTCTTGTTCTACCAGAGCCTTTTCTACGACTTCCTTCTTTTTTATTCTACAAGTGTATGTGTAGCTTTCTTAGCTTCCTCCTTTCTCTTCTACAAATTAGAATTTCCTGCGCCTTTGCTTGTTCCCACATATAAGTATGAGGGGGCACGCCGCTCTGCAGGCCATCTTGCTACCATGCCTTGAACAATTATTTTTATCACCAAATATGGAAGGTCATGCCATTTCTGCTGTGGATCCTTCTGCGCTTAAAGGTACACTCTGTGGAAGTTAGCCTTGAATGCCATGTAGGTTGAAAATTGCATGTAAAAGGTTGGGGACAACCTCAGATGTTGGTTAATGGCCATGTGGAGACTCGATTCCATAAGGACCCAAAATATATTTGTTTGTGTAACCTGCGCGGGGTCCTTCATATCCCATAAGAACATGAATTTCGTTGCCTCTGAAAATCCTTCCTCAAGCGGAGTAAATTGGCTATCCTCCGGTAATTTCCAAGCAATAAGCACAATTGACAACAATAACCAAGCATAGTGAAATGGCTTGGTTTCATCTTGGGCCTCGCAGAAATTCACGAGGAATTCCTGGCATAGGTATCTCACCAATTGAATTGTATGCCCTTCATGCACTAGGCTGCCAGGGAAACTACAGGCACTGGAACTTCATCTGCATGACATTTCCTCATCACCTTCCCTACTAATATCTGGGTGGCCAATTGAACTGTTGAATCTATGATAGAGAGGGTTTAATACCCTAGCGACATCTTCATGATGTCGTAATCTCTCTTCATTCTTTCTGTGAGGACATTTTCCCCTGTCTTGCTATGAAACTCCTTGGTCAGGTTCAGGCTTTCGTACGGTAGGTGTGTGATTCTATGGATAAGCATGTTTGTAATGGGTATAGGCCCTCCTATCCATAGATAACCATCGTGCAACGATATGAGTAGTTGGCGCACATAGATTGTTTTGATGGGGGTGCGGTGATAATGAGGCACCCAAAACAAATTGAGTAACCTCGAGTTCTCGACACTGCGAACCCATTCCTCTATTTCTAGTGCAGTAACACCTGACTTCAGGTAGTAGAGTCACCTCATGTACTTATCTGTCGCTAAGTGTGGAAACCTAGCATGATATACGAGGTCCCAATCCTCCATTTTAAATAGTGGGATCCACGTGAGCTGTGAACCTTCAAAAGGGACCTACTCTAGTAGCATGGGTGTGGAAATGGTGAACTTCCCAAAATCTAAGTCCTTTGAGACATTTTCCTTTCCCTTCCATAGAGAGATATAATTGGGTAGCTTCGTTATAGGTTCCACTCCTTCAACGTCAATATCTTTTTTTACCTGGCCTTCTTCTGCCTCCAAGTCCATGACTTTCTTTGGCTTCTTGTCTTTATTTTGTTTTTCTTGTGCTATGGAATGCTTTCTTAGTGACTTGCACATCGATACTGGGTTTTTCTACTTGTCCTTCTTCGTTTTGGCTATTTGAGTTTCTCTAGTAGGCATAGGCTTCAACCTAGGTGACCTCGGTGCCATAGGTACAAGAGCCAAAGATTCCATCCTTACCACTTCTGGGGCAGGTCACTCAGAGGAAACACTAGTATTCATAGTTTCAGTGGGACTTGGGCCAAGCATTTTCTCTAGGATAAATGTCTAGTTTAGTTTAGACAACTTGGCAAACGCAGGGCTCATGACTAAATCTTCCCAATACAATTGATTCATAGGTGACAGACAACAAATCTCACAAGAAATTCTAAGAGTGAAAAGTGTTCTCCATAGGGGTTTTTGAATTCTAATCCGACTATTCCCCCCGGTTTTTGACAATAAATGATGTTTTGGTGGCATATATATAAATATTTTTCCTTAAATTCTGCTAGCCCACTCCTCTTAATTGTCTTCTCACTATCAAGTCATGAACGGTGACTCCAATAGTCACTTTTTTGTTGTGCTGTGTGACACCTCATTCGATGGCCCAACTTCCTGCATGCGATTTCCTAGTCCTCAACTTCATTATTTTCCACGCAGCCCATTCACTGCATAGTCCTCCAACCCTGGTAGTAGTTTATAGTCCCACACTCCCTTGCAACTACTTAGAGCACTAAGACTATCCTATCACCATATAGTCATAATGAAGGATCCCCTGTATACAGCTTCAATCAGCTCTCATTCACTCTTCTCAGAAACGGTTTCCCATTCAACATCACAAGATTAATTGCACCTCCATCTGTAATTTCTTTGATAATGTATGGCCCTAGTCAATGCATCTGGAATTTACCCAGAAATTTTGTGAATTTACTATCACACAACAAGACAAGATCGTTTACCTTGAAAATGCGAAGCTTGATGTGGTGATCATGCCACTCTTTTTCACATTCCTTCTATACTTGTTGATGAAATCTTGCCAAAAATCAATCCTCTTTGAGCTCCATCAGTTGCGCGAGCCGTTCCTCCAAGACCTGACAATTTTCCATACATGTCAAAGCTGTGATGCGCAAACTAGGCATAATATACTCCATCAACATTACAACTTCCACATCACATACCAATCTGAATGACGTTTGCCCTGTCAGGTTCTTACAAGTAGTCCTATAGGCCCATAGCATTGCAAGTACATGCACATCCTAGTAATTATGTTATGCATTGCAGATCTTTGTTAGCACGTATTCCAAAATGTTATTAAAGGCTTCAATGGCTCCATTGGCCTGTGGGTGATATTATGTACTCTTCTGATGGTAGACCTAGAATTATTTAGTTAGAGTGTTGATTGTTTCATTCAGAATGTTAATACCATTTGTTGTCTTAGGGGATCTTGACCCAGGTTGAGAGTTAGTTGCGGCAACCAACAAATCCCTACACTACTGACCCTTTCAGCAATAACCCGCGTAGTGTAGGCTACAGTCTCACCCAAAGAAGTATGGGGGGATGCAAGAACCAAATTCCTGCATCCAGAGACTAGTATGATGTCTTTATCACCTCAGATTTTCCTTTGCCTAGATCGATACACTTCTAGGGCTCACTATTGTAACTCTGTCAAAATAGTATTTAGACATTCATGAAGGTCTACGATTGGTCTTCACGAACCTTTAACAATCAATATATCTACTTACATGCATAAAAAATTAGTCCTAAATTAGGTTTCACACATATTTACTTAAGTTATTTGTAAACATTAGAGAGTGCATCAAGGTCTTCACAAAAACACATAAACATGCATTACATACATAATTAACACTTTCGAGAAGCCAAATCTGGTTAAGCCATATTCAAACAAAAACTTTGCTGTCATAGCCCCTGTACAGTCCTTAACTGGCTATGCTTCACCCATCTGGTGAGATATTCTGTCGCAGTGATGATAGTGTGCACCTATTTTCTTTCCTGGGGGCTGAATTGGTCCAGCGAAATCAATCACCCATTTCTCAAATGGCTGCAAAGATACTTGAGGATGTATTGGAAACTCACCCTTTCGCGATGGTTTACCAGTTCTTTGACATGCATCGCATGCCTTACAATATGCCTTGGAATACTTGTGTAGCATTGGCCACCATAGACCTGTGCATAAAATCTTCTGCGTAGTTCCCTTTCCTGCATAATGACCTCCCATATCCCCTCCATGAGCTTCAGCGAGAATGCTATCCCTCTCAAAATTTGGCACATATCTTCACAATATTTCATCTGCAACCATCTTATACAGATGTCCCACAATATCTTAAAAATCTGCCACACACACTACTAATTCCTTATTTTTCTGACTTTTATACCCTTCTGGTGCCATCCCCGTAGTCAAAAAGTGAATAATATCTACAAAATGATTATCCACTACGCACAAATCAAAGAGCTGCACATCTGGAAACCCTTACTCCAGATTATTGGGATCCTCTCATGTTTCGATCCATGACAGATGATCAGGTCCCACATTTAACCTCCCTGGATTCACAATTACTTCAAAGTTATACTCCTGAAATAGTAGCAACCATTTGCAGATCTTCCCTCCCAACATAGGCTTATTGATCATGTATTTTAAGGAAAAATGATCTGTGTACATTTTGCAATTCCCTCCTAACAGATAATTCCTAAACTTCTAGAGTGCATACACCATGGCCAATCCTCCGTGCTCAGTCATTGAGTAATTCTTCTTGGCCTTTTACTAATTTCCTACTCGAGAAGGCTATAAGATGGTCCATTTCTCCTTCACCAGCTTGCGTTAACACTACACCCAATGCAATGCAAGAGGCGTCCACATGTATGTGAAATTCCTTTTTCTAATAAGGGAATACTAAGATCAGCGCAGTGACCATCTTTTCTTTCAATACCTCTAAGCTACGCTTACATTCTTCATCCTAATATAATTTTGTGTACTTCTTCAACCACTACTCCATAGGCGTGGTAATTTGAGCATATGCTTTAATAAGATTTATGTAATATCACGTATGTCGTAGCATTGCACACAACTACTCAACAGTCCTTCGGGCCTCCAAATTTATAATTACTACAATCTTTGCAGGGTCCACCACCTGCCCTTGCTTGCACACCACGTGACTTAGGAAGATTCCAACAGGAACACAAAATATGCATTTCTTCAAATTCAGTGTGATCTCGTATCTGCAACATGTATCCAACATCAGGTGCAAACTTGCTACATGGCGCTTTACTAATCCAAACATTTTCCAGTCATCGAAGTACACTTCCAGGAACTTATGAATGAGGTCCTTAAATGCTAACATTGTTATAGACATTTTTGTGCCTTATAGCATTGAGCATGAAATGTCCATAATCCAAGGGATCCAAAGTCCCTAAAAGAGTTGTTCCTACCCCTAAAAGAACAAGGTCAACAAATGACAGCTTCTCCCAGAAGTTCTCCACCAGAAACTGCCCAAAACTAGTCAAATCAGGATCAATTCAGAGGCTCCACTAGCTGCCTGCGTTGAAATGCAGAGGCTACACTGGCTAGGTGCGTTGCAACACAGGTGGAAGCAATACCAAGGTGCGTTGAGCAGGAAATGACAAATGGCAAGCTCATTCAACGAGGTGGAAAGACCATGGAAGCTTCCAGAATCTTCTCCAATGACACTTGCCTCAATGAATTCGACTAGTGATGAGTAAGAGGCTATCAACCTCCAAGTGGAAGCAAGAACTGACAGAGAGAAGCCATAAGTCAAAACATAAGCTGACTCATCCTCTCTGCTTACATCTATATATGGATCTCTCACCCAGAGGTTCAGGAGGCTGGAATTTTGTACTTTGCAGAGAATTGTTGTTGGTTTGAGATTGAGATTAGTACATTGGGTGATTTATGCTTTGTTGGAGGAGATGAAGGGATTCCTTTGCTGGGAGGTAGATGCTGGATCGAAACTCACTTGGTTGTATCTCCTCTTGAACTTTCTTATTCTATCAATAAACTATTTGAGTTTCTCCTACATGCTGTGTACCAATGATGTTTTGTTATGCTTACATGTTTAGCTTAATCTAATCTTGAGCTTTTTATGAATGTATATCTATATCTTCGTGTAGTTTCTCTCTCTTGTGATCTTGCAGGAATTCGATGAAGCTGGGCCAGTGAAGGAGCAAGGAGCTGAGAGCCACTGAAGAGAGGAGTGATTGGATCAACAAGCTAGCAGAAGACACAGGTTAGTTACATCCTTTCTCCTCATTTACATTTCATAAAGAAGAAATACTCAATTAGTTTTCCTTGTTTGTTGCTAAGGCACTATCACACCTTAGAGTGGGATAGGGGCATTCCGAATGGATACTTTTCCCAACAACAAATTGGCGACTCCACTGGGGATCGTATCTTGTTAGTTTATTTGTGTTTCTATTGTTGTTCTTCTCATAAACTCAGGAGTGCCGAATCGAAATGCATTTTCCATTTTCAAATGCAAAGTAGAGATCTGCTACTCTAGTCCACTCACTGGGCCTGTTTTTATGATCTGAATAGCTGATCCACAAGTGCTCTAACAGCCCTTTGTGATAGATCTTAGTCCTCCTTTAAATCATCCTCCTAATTGTACCTAATTGATAGATTTTATCCGGCCAAAAACTGTAGATTAAACTGCAAATAGTGACCCAGAACCCAGAGACAATTCTCGTTTCTGCTTCAGCGCAGACTCTGTGAATAGGTTCTGCATTTCAACGCAGGTCCCATGAAGGCTACCTGCGCTGAAGTTCAGTTTCTCTGTGCTGAGGGTGCGCTGATCAGCCCTTGCCTTGTGCAGCTGTGGTTCCCTGCTTCCTTTTGCTCAGTTTTATCTCTGTTTTTTGCAGCCTGTTATCAGTCAGTGTACCTATCTGAAACCCCTTTTCTTTGCCTCAATTCCGCCTCAGTTGTATAAAGAAATTTTATTTGTTCTTTGTCTATTTTTTACATCATTTGCAGTTTCCCATTACAAAAGTAAACTATTCATACTGTCACCCTTAGATCTAGACCTGTCGTAAGTGTCGTTTTGATCTTAGGAGTGAGTTTGTTTGCTGTTCACAGTTGATTAAGCTTTTACTTTTGTTGTTTGGTTTGAATTTATGCATTTCTAGTGTCGAAACAAGTAAATCATAAAGTGTCGTAATCGTCTTTTTGATTTCGAAAAAGGAGCTTGTTTATGTTTTCACTTGAAATCGAATTCAAATTTGTACAACAACTTTCTTTTTAGGCATCAATATTAAGAAAGCGAAAACAAATACATGCATATGTGCATTTGCATATTGATAGTTTGCATGTTTTGATTTAGGAAAAGTGCATTTACAGTATGCTCTATGCTCTTTGAGAAAAGATTGTGTCTTTCTTTTCCACTTGTAGCTAGGATTTTCATTGTTGAAAAGATATAAAAGCTTGCTTATGATCTTTAGCCTGCATTTAGGAATTGTACCATACATCTCGTGGTGATCCAAAAAGGCAAACTTCTAAGAAAGATCAACCTAAAATAAATTGAATGAACTTAACAACGCATTGGAACTTAACGCACAACATAGAGGTCTAGGCTAGAGACGTGTTCCGACGTCGTAAAACCTAGTCATTGGTCGCCTCACTGATGGTTGGGTGATTCCTCCTGAGAGACGATAAGTGCCAGTACGGATTGTGCTCCCATGTACCGTCGTGTATATATTGGGAGACCCCTATAGGCATAAAACCTTTATCCTTAGGAAGCCGTGTCGGCCGCCCTACTGATCGCAATGCACTGAACACAGCATTCGGGAAGATTGACCGCCCGTACCTTAAAAAGTATTCTGCTGTTTTGCGAAAAGTTTGGCACACACTCTCCCTAGAACTCCAGAGCAGTTCCTTTTGGCCTTTTTCAGACTCTATAACGGAAAAAGTCCATCCTAGCATTTGTCACTTCGGGCTCGTTAAAAAATCGAAGGAGACTAGAGTCATCTTTTGCTTTTTCTCGACTCTTTAAAATTGAAAAAGCAAGTTGTGTCCAAGCGTCGTTAAAATTTATTTTGAACGGAATATTCATACCCTTTTTCCTGCGTTAATCTTTAGGTTGAGAAAATGGAGCCTACCAACCAAGGAATTCCCCTTGGTGGAAATCCTAGTCCCTTCTCCTCTTGGGGAGATGTTGGTGTGCCCCATATGGCCACATTGTCGCTTCGAGGACTCACAATTGGTTTGCCGATCTGGCTCTTCTCAACCAATGTCGTTCAGAACACCACTATTCCTGAACAGTCGAATCAACAGTTAGACTAGTCCAGAGTTACCCACCAGCCTTCTACTTCCTCTAATTCTTCCTCTCCTCCTTCCTCTTCGCTTGACAGAACTGGTAAAACAAAAAACCAAGTTCCTAAGGAGAAGAAGGAAAAGAAGAAGAAAGAGAAGAAGAAGAAGGAGCCAAAAGCAACTGGGGGCAAACAAGTGTCTTCTAACAAAAATCCACACACAGCACTGACTAGGCCTAAATCACCATGTGTCATATGCAAGGGAGACCACTTCCACAGAGATTGTCCCTGCATCCCTAGGATACTAAGGGACTGGTCTCCCCATTTGCACAATCCGGTGGCATCAACCTCTGATAGCCATGTTGAATGCACACCGTCAACTAGCGAAAGTAAAGGCCTTGGACAAAAAGGGAAAGCTAGATCTCCCTGTAGACTCTCTGAAGGCAATCATGCTATCCACCGTTGTCCCTTCTTAGACGAAGCAAAAAGAGTTTTGGATGATCATCTGGTTTCACCGTTACGACTTCCTCCTGGATATAAAAAACTCTTGTTGAGCCCTTCGTTAGTTGAAAATCCAGCCGGCCCGCTCAAGTGGTCAGCTGAAGCGCCGGTCATTGAAGATGAACCAGCTGAATCCATACCCGACGAAAGTCAAAAGGTCGAGGCGGTAGTTGACCAGGTCTTGCCTTCAGAGGTTTTGTCTTCGAATGATGCAGTCACTGAAGAGAATAAAGATGACACCATCCAAATTCTCTTCATCAACATAGACTCCAACGAGCATGGGGGCAATCCCCCCATTCCTTTATCACAGGAAGGAAGTTCGTCAGAGCGATACCCGGCCGTCTACTCGGTCCCACCACCAAGAAACCTAGTTGTCTCCTTCGACTGGAACCAACTAGGCAGACCCCGTTTGCCAGCAAGCATACCATTCAGAATTATCGTCCAAATATATAGAATGGTCATGGCTGGCACCATCATTGATGAGGGGGCATCTGTGAGTATCCTTTCCTATACTGCTTGCAAAGCGCTTGGTTCGCCAGCGCTTTTGCCTGAAATGGGAAATATGACAGTCTTTGATAAAGGAACCAGTCGACCTTTAGGGATCCTCCCCAATGTGCCCATAACATTGAAAGGGAAGACCGTTCAAATGAACGTGATGGTCGTTCAAGGACCCTTGGATTATAACCTACTCCTTGGACGAGACTATATATATTGCATGGGAGCCATCGTCTCCTCACTCTTTAGAGTAATGTGTTTTCCACACGAAGGAAGAGTGGTCAAGCTCGTGGACCAGCTTTCATTTCCCGGATCACGCATCGCAAATAGTCATATACCATCCCTACATGGTATCTTCACGCAAGAAATGTCTCAACCTATGGTCCGTCCTCCCGATGAGCGTGATTAATTCGGAAGGATATGACTGGAACCCAGGGGGCATGCGTCCTGGTCTTCTTCGGCAGGAAAACTTTAGGTATAGAGTAGGTTTCCGTGGGAGAATATGACTAGTCTGTACCGCGTCCGTCTTGGAAGTGGGGTTATTCTAGAATAAGATTCTCTTGTCAAAGTTATGTGAGTTGACAGAACTGAGTCAATCACCTTTGTTTATCTCGGTAGACATTGCTGAAGAAGTGTTTTGTTTGAAAGATTAATAGAACAATCTTTGGGTGACCTGTAAGAGGTAGGCCTCTCTCGCTGAAACAAATGTTTTATCGGACTAAAGTAGGGGTAAACTTGAAACTCTGTTTTATACCTGGGGGCATGCAACCCTTTTGGAGTGCAAGCAAGGGGCGACTATTTTTTTTTTTTTTTTAGGTCCTCCCTTTAAACCTGTAGGTCTAACCCTTTAAACTATTAGTCGTTTCCGAACTTGCATAATGGAAGGATGCGGGGCATAGCTTTGTAAGGCGCAAGCCCCAGAAAAAATGGGATCTTACATGAGACATTCTTATCATATGACTAGATAATCGAGCAGTTTTAGCACATAGTTCATGCTCGTTAAAAAATAAACATAAGATCGAGTAGTTTTAGCACATAGTTCATGCTCGTTAAAAAATAAACATAAGATCGAGCAAGTGTTTCAACCCGCGTTTAAGCTTGCTAAAAAATGAACTATCCTCCGGTAATTAACCACCATGAATGTAACATTATCAGCCATTAAAACCTTGGTCGTGTTTGCACCGTCACCTCCACTTTTCCATTGGCCGATCATTCACCTCCATATGATTGTTTACCCATTTTGAGGAACAGATGCGAAGAGTGATTTCACTAGCTATCCTTGTGACACTGCCGTGCTTGGAAAATTCCAACCCTTACCTGGAATCAGCTGCTAACCCGTTTTATCACTCGTTCCTCAAAAGACGAGTCTTCTTTAAGCTCTTTTCATCTGACTCGTAAAATATGAAAAGATTGCCGAGTTTTGGCCTTCCAGCTCGTTAAAGCGACCGAAAGTGCTATCCCTCCTCTAGATTTTAATCTTTTTGGACCTCAGAAATTATTGCACAAAAAGATCGAGCGCTTGTTTTGTTCGGCTCATTAAAACTATCGAAAATTCATCCCTTCTGTATTGTTTTATACTTTTTCGGACTTAAGGGATTAGATGACGAAAAAGGAACTTTGGAGTTATCTTTACGTACCTTTTTAGACTCTCTAAAAACGAAAAGGGACCGAGTTATCTTTTTCGTTAAACTCGTTAAAAAACATTAATAGCGACAAACTTGTCTTTAGACGAGAACGAGTTTCACTATCGCTAGGCTCGTTAAAACATAGCGATGGGTTTGCCCGAAGGGAAAATTATAGAACAAGCATATGTTATCCTCCTCAAGCTTGACAAAAATAAAGAGGTACTGGTCAGCAATGACTGGGGAAAAATTGGGAAGAGACTCAAAGAACCTTTATTGGTAGCAAGTCGCTCTTGAACATGACACTTCCGCTTCATGCCTGAGTCGGGTTGGGTTGTTTCATTCACCGGTCACATCGCCATGGTCTCGCCATACCATCCACCTTTGGGGTAAATGCTACAAATCCATCACACAAGTGTCACCGATATGTTCAAGAGAAGTCATCCAGAGAAGTCAACCGTGTCCCATCCACTACCATACATTATACTTCATTCTTTCATGACCGCCACCCTGAACCATATATCATCAGATCGTTTTCACCTCCATCAAAATCAATTGCTCCGTTCCATGTCACTGATGTGGGATACATTAAGGCCCTCCTTTGACGGATCGCTTCTTGTAGACATCATCTCATTATCCAAGAAGTTGATCTAGGAACACCCCCTTCAGTACTTTGAAGCTTGCATGCCTCAATGGCAAGTTTCTCACTTCTGGCGACAGGTATACATCAATGACCTTCGACTGAAAGATTTTGCGTGGTGTTCGACGCCAAGTCCTTTATTCACACCACGTGAATTGTACTGCAGTACCTTGAGGGTCATTATCATTATCGATGATTCCTCTCGCGCTTGTTAACGGTTTACATCATTGACCGGTAATCAAGCGATGTCTTTCCATGTTCGACTTCAGAACATTTCTCACATGGATCGACTTGTACTTAGTGTGAAGATCGGACGAGATTGAAGACCCCGGATCTAGTTTCATCCATCCGGGCTGCGATATATATTCAGGAAAAATAAAGACATTGACATGTACAGCATTGTAGCATAGACAATCATCCTACCAAAGGATGATGATTTCAGCAGGATCATTAGTCTATCATCAGACAATTGTCTATCCTATGTACATAAAAATGAATTTATAAAGCTGAGCATGGGAATGCCCGCCTCAACTAGATCATGAAAACGGTATGAAAAATAATGTATTGTATTGTATCTTATTACAGGTCTCCTCCCAACATTGAATGAACTTCGGATCCTCCTAATAAAGCATTTCAACCGATAAACGGCCTCATACTTTAGGGGGCAACTGTTATAGACATTTTTGTGCCTTACAACATTGAGCATGAAATGTCCATAATCCAAGGGATCCAAAGTCCCTAAAAGAGTTGTTCCTACCCCTAAAAGAACAAGGTCAACAAATGACAGCTTCTCCCAGAAGTTCTCCACCAGAAACTGCCCAAAACTAGTCAAATCAGGATCAATTCAGAGGCTCCACTAGCTGCCTGCGTTGAAATGCAGAGGCTACACTGGCTAGGTGCGTTGCAACACAGGTGGAAGCACTACCAGGGTGCGTTGAGCGGGAAATGACAAATGGAAAGCTCATTCAACGAGGTGGAAAGACCATGGAAGCTTCCAGAATCTTCTCCAATGACACTTGCCTCAATGAATTCGACTAGTGATGAGTAAGAGGCTCTCAACCTCCAAGTGGAAGCAAGAACTGACAGAGAGAAGCCACAAGTCAAAACATAAGCTGACTCATCCTATCTGCTTACATCTATATATGGATCTCTCACCCAGAGGTTCAGGAGGCTGGAATTTTCTACTTTGCAGAGAATTGTTGTTGGTTTGAGATTGAGATTAGTACATTGGGTGATTTATGCTTTGTTGGAGGAGAGGAAGGGATTCCTTTGCTGGGAGGTAGATGCTGGATCGGAACTCACTTGGTTGTATCTCCTCTTGAACTTTCTTATTCTATCAATAAACTATTTGAGTTTCTCCTACATGTTGTGTACTAATGATGTTTTGTTATGCTTACATGTTTAGCTTAATCTGATCTTGAGCTTTTTATGAATGTATATCTATATCTTCGTGTAGTTTCTCTCTCTTGTGATCTTGCAGGAATTCGGTGAAGCTGGGCCGGTGAAGGAGCAAGGAGTTGAGAGCCACTGAAGAGAGGAGTGATTGGATCAACAAACTAGCGGAAGACACAGGTTAGTTACATCCTTTCTCCTCATTTACATTTCATAAAGAAGAAATACTCAATTAGTTTTCCTTGTTTGTTGCTAAGGCACTATCACACCTTAGAGTGGGATAGGGGCATTCCGAATGGATACTTTTCCCAACAACAAACATGACTATGCAAGAAAATATCGCACGAGCATTCTTGAGTCCCAACAACATCAGAGTGTATTGAGAACAACCCCATTCCATCACGAAGGTTGTTTTGCTTCTATCCTCTAGCTCGATATTTATATGATGATACCTAGAGAACCCGTCAGTGAAGGAATAGGCCTCCTGCCCTCCAACATTTTCTAATACCTCATTAGTAAATGGCATTTGGAATGGGTCATGGAAACATGCATCATTAAGCTTCCACAGATCTACGCAAATCCTTATTTCACCCTTCTGCTTCTTCTCCTGAACTACCATTGGACTCACCCAATCAGATTCTTCAACCAGTTCTATAATGCTTGCCTCCAGCACCTTATCCAGCTCCTGGAGAACCTTTCCCTTGTATTTAGGATAAAAACGATACGAACTCTATTTAATAGGCTTTGCGTCTAGCTTCAGAGTGATTTTCATAACTCCCAAATTGCCAATTATTCCCTTCAAATCTGAAAACTTGGTAGGGAAGAGATTTTGATATTTGCGGAGTAACTCAACGAATTTATCCACAGTTGCATCATCCTAATAGTCTCCAATCTTTGCAAACTTCGGTTATGCTTCTATGCCTATATTTACTTGCTTTGTCTTCAATGGCGTGGTGATGTGTAGATCGTCTATTTGTGGGCCCTCAACTTCGTAATGCCCTTATGCCTATGGAATTTCAATGTTTCTTGGATCTTTGTCTACCTCTTTAGTAGTCACATTATAGCATTCAAACACATGGAGCAACTGGGTGCTCTAGTCTGGTTGGACCCATTCCATGGGCTCTTGTGGCATTCTGAAGATAACCACTTTAATTTCTTCTAGTGCTTCATTGATGCTCGCGAAGCTACCTTCAAAACTGAAGGTTAATAAGAATCCTTCCCTCAATATATCCCACTCCATGGTGCCATGGCAGAGCTCCATTTCTAGAGACCAGTTCATGGGAATTATATCCAAAGTATGGAAAAATATGTTTACCCACTTCGGCTACGGCTCTGTTCCCCATGCTTTAGTCCATTTTGTTAAGTGATCACGCAGATCATCCTTCCCATTATATTTTTCATTAAATTGAGTGCTAGGACATCCAAAACATAGTCAGATCATTCTTCGGTAATCTCTCCATCCAGGAAAACTATTTATGCGTACCCCGCCATCATGCACGCGTAGCACATAGTGCCAAACCTAATGCTTCGAACTGGTGATCCATAGGGACTTCGCACTCAAATACATCCAAAAAATTATCTACATCAATTAAACCATCATAGTAGGGTAGTTTTATTACCTTCGACCAGACACAATGCAACAAATTCGTCATCATATTGCACCAAAATGTGGATACTTCATGCAACTGATTCTGCCAATGTTCCAACTCTTCATCTGAATAATAGGTGCAAGAAATCTCCTGGCCACATGTAATCCATCCATCTACCATCAATTTGATCCAGTCTTGATATTACGTTTTTATTTTGTAGATTTGATCCAATTCATCCTCACTTTCTTCATAATCATAGACTGGTTCATTATAGCGCACCCCTTCTGTAGGGTTAAACAATACTACAACCCCAAGTGATTTCCTTTCAAACAACATTGTAATCTTCTTTATATTGATGACCCCATTCATATTAATAGCCCAGTCAATTCCCGGGAGAGCGGGGTATGGATTACTATCGTAAACGATCTCTATAACTTCAAAGTCAGTCATCATGCTTGCACCCTCTATATCAACTGTTACTCCATATAATCATCCTGTAGGGATGATCTTTTGTTGATTCACCATTCTGAGCTGAATTGAAGACCACTATAGTGTAGGTCTTCCCATCCTTTCCCATGTTTTCTTCAGAAAAATGTTCGCATCAAATCCCAGATCCAATATTACCTGATCCATCTCATGGTCACCTATCTACGTGGTGAGCCTCATCTTGCACCCTGTTCGTGCCTTATGTTTGCCAACTTTTCTAACTACACGGTGCTCATCAGGGACCTTCTCTTTACTGGTGCATTTGTTTATTAACTCCTACAGACCTTACACAACCTTGCTCTCACGCATCAGTTTTATGTAGTTAAGAGGGATCAACCTTTGCAAGAGCACTAGTTTCTTGCACCTTGTTCTAGCTTCCTAAGGTGGAGGCCTCAACGAAGCTTTTCTTGGCTTCCATAAAAGTTTCCTTAGCACGCTCTAGATCAAAACCAACTTCCTTCTCTGGGGCCTTGTAGACCCATTCGTCCTCTTCAGCCCGTTTACCATTATCATTGCCAATTTTTATTCCACTCCTTAGCACTATATTCAAGATTTGATCCTTCTTGCGGGGCTCATCTCTCATCATATATAAGTTCTGTGTAGGTTGCTGAGGCTGCATTTTCTTCTATTGCATTTTAGCTATCAACACCAGACATTCTTCTATAGTAAGGTCAAACTAGCTGCAATATTGACATGACGGGCATGTTTGATTCTGGTAGTATTGTGCATAGTGCCCTGGCATTCCACAGTTATAGAAGATGAGATGACCATGGCCTCTACCAGGTCCTCCTCCTCCTCAGCCTCATCCCCTTCCCTGATAACCTTCGCTCACCCCTCTAGCGCCGTGATCTAGAGGTCTATTTTCTACTTGTGATGCAGGAAATTGTTCCCTCTGCGGATAGAGGCAACCCCTCTAGCCCTAGAGTGGGTCTAGTCACAAAAAAGGACATATCAACAATAGATTTCCTTAAACAGTCATAGTTGGAGGCCTACCTCAACCGGTGGTCGATGGAGTTCCGTTGCACTGCTCCAGCTTCCGCTTCCTTCTCCTAATGAGTGATCAAAATGAAACAATGCAAAGGAAATACAACAAAGCACGTAACTAGAACAACAATGATCTATTTACTCACAAAGTCAAGAAGTCATGAGCTATCAAGTACATTACATACAACACATAGGAAAACATTATTGATTGCATTAATTATGAAATAAGAGTAAGCTTACAACCAAAGTATTGACGTCACAAGCCTGCTCAGAGAGATCCAGCCAACATGTTCCTCAATCATTCACTCTTGAAGATGGATCTCCCAATACACAAGTCTCTCTCACTCACAAGTTTTACACAAGATCAAAGGCACTTCACAACCTTCCACAAGCTATCAACAATCCCACACTTCTCACACTCACACGAGCTATCTAGAAAACTCACAAGCACCAATAGCACTATCAGCAATCACTCCAAAGACTAAGAACTCCAAAACTAGCAGCACATAGCAATGGTGAGAGTTTAAATAGGAGAAGGAGTCTCCATGAAAGGTGGGAGAATGAGCTTATCTCCAAGGAAGGTAGCAAAAATGACGGAAAAGCCACGCCATAGAAAGGAGGGTGACATAAACTAGGGAAACAACCAGGTCTGGAGTCATCTGGAAGGCCAACTGTTGGAACAAATTTGCCCAATCTGGATCATCGCGAAAACATAACCGGCCTGCCGCGCTGACATCGCTATTGAACAATGGAGCTAGTTAGGTCATCGTGGAATATTACAAACGACAGTTGCGCTAGCATATAAAATTCGACCATCGCGGGAATCATGTGTACTTCCGCAATGGCAGCGCTTCTGGACTATTTTGGAGCGCCCTTCAACGCGTTTATTTAGCTAACAGACGCGATGAGGCAGAAACCTTTGGAAAAGTAGGTCATTTGGCAACATCTGAGAGAATTTGTCTAACATGAGCATGTATGACTTGGACACATGACACAATAGGAAGACTGGAGTGAAGACAGTGACAAATTACTGTGTAACACTACTTGCATCTAGTATGTAGTTGTTCTTTTCATCATCAGTTCATAGCTTTGAGAGTGGTTCTCATCGTGGACCACCGATTTGCAAAAGTTACAAAGCAATTGTTGAGGCGTCTAGATGAATTTTTGAAGTAAATGACAATTATCCATCACATGTTATCCAACAACTTGACAAATAGCACACCATAGAGCAACCCCCATGCTTGGCCTTGCTAGGGCTTTCAACTTTAGGGGAATTGGTCCCCCTCCTTTAATATAATTCACGAATATGGGACAATGGTCTTTAACGTGGCCATGGCTCTTACACTTTAGACACCAGAATTCCTCAGGAACCTATGGTTTAGTCTCCTTGTTTTTCTTCAAGCTATGCAATTCCAAGCAAAGGCTTTGAACTAAGAGTGGATATGTTGTACCCCCAAGGTCGTGTCCTGAATAGGTGTTGCATGCAACCTCATCACAATCTCCAAGTCTTATGCATGTGTTCCTATCTTCTATTTTGAAAAAGAAATTCTCAGGTGGGGCAGGAGCAAAGCTATAAACCATTCGCAACGCTGACTATCTGAGAGTTGCATGTTAGCTTCTCGAATCTGATACTTCAATATTTGATATAATTTCCAAGGTGTCTCATCGACCCTCATCATGATCTCTTTAAATCCAACTACTGACTGTGAGTCAGACTTAGGATTACTAAACTCCTTGTTTAAAGTCGCCTTAGTCTTTTCCAGTGATGCAAGACAATTATGTTGCCTTGTTGGGGCTCGACCCAGGTTCAGAGTTAATTAGCCAAACAAGTCCCTGTACTACTGGCCCTTTCGACAACAGTCTGCGAGGCGCAGATTGAAGTCTCACCCGAAGTAGTATGGGAGGGTACTAGAACCAGGTTTCCCCACCCTTGAGATGTTTGAGAGGTTCGACTAGTCTCACTGTTTGTCCCTACGCTTAGGTCGATTTCCACACTTCCCTGTTCCTCATGCTTTGATACACTTCCTTGATGCAGCCTAACCAGGGATGGTGGAGCTTTTGTGCTGGTAGAGCCATGCTCTACACTATTACCCAAGATCTTACTTATCTTCCTATAACAGTTAATTATCTTTGCGTACTTGGGTGTCTTATGTTATAATTAGTTATACAAAACATTCTAATAAGTTTGTGCAACATATAAAGATTATACTTGCAAATTATACCCGATCATGTATCAAAACAGGAAAAGATGCAAAAATATATGGTAAACTTTCCCTTTATTGATTCTCTCAACAGTTAGAGACTCGACTTACCCTGCACACTCAACTACAGGGGTCGGCGCACTCAGCTACAAACTACAAGGCCTCTGCACGCTCAGTTGCAGAGCTTTTCCCTACCTTACAGCCCACAGACACACTTTACACTTAAGCGTAATCACTTAGACTTATTTCTTACTCTCCTCTATTCCATATTAGCTATTTGTTATCTTATACACTTAGAGCATCGCTCTATTTATACAATCCCATGGTCCGTGGACCATGGGTAGGTCTATCCAGCCGACATTACATTACAAAAACTAGGGCAGACAACCCTGTGACTCTATTATGATTTTGCGCCCTGCACCGGCAATTCACAGAGCTTTTACAAAAAGATTCAGTCAAAAATTGGTCTTTAATTCCCAAAAATTTCCTTGGAGGGATTCCATGCCCAATAGGCCCCTAACACAAACATTTTGACTCACCCTCGAGTCACTCTGCCAGTTCGGACATCTTTGCACGGAGTCCCTCTAACTCTGCTCGAACTGCTGCAAGGTCAGAAGTACACTGAGCTACTGCCTGCTAGATCTGTTGCATGCGTTGTTCTAAGACTGTTGTGTTGGAAGTGCTTCTCTACATCTGTGTGTGTATCCCCTGCATGTGTGCGAGCTTGCCTTTAATTTCTGCTATGATGGTGAAGACCTCATTGATCCAAGGCTAAACGCATGCCTTCAGGACTACTTCCTTGTGTCGTGTCGCATCCACCTATTCTTTTATCTCTTATTGCATCCGTACGAGCCTCTGAGTGAGGGCCACCATCTACACAGTTCCCTTGATGTTATCATAATATTGTTGGAGTTCTCTCGCCTCTGTCTCTAAGTGTTGGATGTTGGGATCCTCCTATAGATTTGTGAGGACCTCAAATAATTCTTCCAGTGTTCTGGTGTAGTCTCGTACTGCACTTCCAATCTCATCCAATCCCATAGTAATAGTGCTACCGTGTTGTTCTCTGACTTCCAAAGGGGTGGTTGACTGCGCATTTAACTGCAACTTAGTGATCTAAAGGTTTAGCTCCAACTGAACCTTTGTCATTTCATCCCTTGACTCACACACCCTTGCTGCTAACATGTGGATGTGCGGCTCTACTGGTGTTTCTACTAGGATGGCCAGTTATGGGATGCTTTGACAAGCTTCATATACTACCTATACCAGTTGTCGATTCTGTGACACCGCTTCGTCGTGCTGCAAGCTCAATTGTTCTATATTGATTTTCTTCTCACTGAGGACTTGTAGTGCACAGCTCTCCCTAGCCCATAGTTCTGCAGTTATCCCATCTTGCAGAACGTATAAGGTCTCCCATGGGAGTGCCGCCATATTGATATCGAGACACTTCAGTGCACTAACCGTAGGCCTGGTGGTCTCATTTTTTGTCACTAGTGCCCCTTCTAGCAGCATTATTGTATTCATCACCGAGCGCGCAACATCTATTATGCTTCTGTTGTTCCGACTGCGAGGCTAGTTGAAAGGGTAGCAGTCTGAGGAGGGCACACCTGCAACTCCTACAGCTATGCTTTGAGGGCCCCCAACACAATCTTGTTCTCCTGCATGAAATTTTGGAGGGCCTTGTTGTGGGGAAAAGTATCCGATGCGGATGACCCTATCCCTACTCTAAAGGTGACAGTCTTTAGCAACAACTGAAAGTAAAGCTTTGATGTTTTCCTTTATGAAAGTACAGAGAGAAGGATGAAAAGATTAACCAACCTGGTGTCTTTCGCTTAGTCGATCCTTGTCCCCTCTCTTTGTCTCTTGTTCCCAGCTCTTTGCTCTCTTTGCCGGTCCAGCTACACACAGATCCTGCACAAAACAAGAGAGCAAACTACAAGATACATGTACTCATAACTGAAGCATGGATTAGGATGAATCAAATATACATGTAAATACAATACATCAATGCAATACAAGTATATAGGAGAACATGCAAAACTTTATTGATAGAAGTAACAGGGTTCTGAGAAGGTTACAACCAATGATGGCTCCAATCCAGCAGCACCTCCCCAACAGCAAGAACTCTCTTCTTCACCTCTAGTAAAACAATCACCCAATAGCTCTAACTGTAAACCAACAGCACCTCCTTGCTTTACACAAAATTCCAGCCTCCTTAGACCTCATAGAAGAGCTCTATATATAGGAGAGAAGAAGAGAGGATGAGTCAGCTTGAGGCTGGCATGAAGCTGACTAGTGTCCTCTCCCTCTTCAGTTAAACTTCAGTTCTTGAGTCCACTTGGAGATCCTTGCTTACACATGGAGATCAAGTACCTCTTACTCATCACAGGGCGAATCTCTTGAACCAAGTGTCAGTTTGGAAGCTTCCTGGGCAATTGACACCTTGCAGAATGACTGTGCCACTTGGCCAATCTCGCCCAGCGCAGGTGGCCTTCATTAGATTTGACTTCCAGTGCAGGTACAAGGAGGAGCAGTTGCAATACAGCGCAGATGCTCAGTGGAGCAGCTGACATGATCCAAAAATAGCCTGTTTCTGAGTGTTTTTAGGTGGAGAACTGATGGGAAGTGCTGTTGTTTGATGACCTTGTTCTTTTAGGGGTAAGAACAACATGTTTAGGGACTGAGGATCCCTGTAATTATTGACATTTCATGCTCCATGTCGCGAGGCACAAAAATGTCTATAACAGGCCTCAAAGGTGACATCACGCACTATCTCACCGATGTCATGCAGATCACCGTCGGTTAGGGTGATTGGGTCAATAGACAACTTCGATGCCTTGACCTTCTTGCGTGGCCCTGTCCACTCAGTTGGGTGTTGGTGCTTCAATTGTGTTGACGCAGTTTGTGGGTCCAGGCCTACCTCTTCTTCCTCTACTTCCTGCCCATGCAAAGGCGATGTTTGGCCCTCGCATGCCTTCATGGCTACCTCCTGTGCTGCTGCTCTTGCTATGACCTTTTCTTGTTCATTTGATCTCCGTGCAGCATCCCGCATTGCCCATGATTTTGCTGCCACGACCTCCTTCCTTCATTTTTCTGCCAACTGTTTGATGCACAGTTTGACCTCTTCTCTCTTCCTCTATGCCGCCGACTTCTCTATTTCTGCGATTTTTGGAGCATGCCACTCTGATGGCCATGTCTCTAGTACATTAAAGATAACATCATCCGTGGCTACAAAGGGTAGCTTTCTCCATTGTTTGGCTGGGTCCTTGTGCGCTCTAATGTATATGCTACGGATGTCCGCTTTAAATTCTACAAAACTCTGCAGCTTGTCTCCATCATCTGTTTCCATCGTGTCTCTCCAGAAATCTATCACTCACGAACTCAGGGGCTCAATAAACGCTTGGCACAAAACAAATAGGGATTTTCTCAATCGCTCAATTTGCAAATGACCAAGTGTTGTTTGCTGGGAAACCCCTTGTAATTTATAGCACTTTTTGAATTTTAATTCGACCGCTCCCCCAAAATCTGGTTCATTAATTCTCCCTTGGTGGTAGATTTTCCCAAATCTTGCCCATAAATCACATCTTGAAAATCTGTCGCCCACTCCATTTGGTCTCAAGTAGAGCATCCCATCATGAATAGTGACCTCAACAGTCACTTTCTGGCCACCCCACACGGCAGAAAAACCCCCTGTGCATGGTCGTGACACTTGGGATCCTTTGCTTCTACGCATAGATCCAACATCGCATAGCTCCCAGGCAGAATAGTTTATAGTCTCGCGCTTCCTTTCAACTACCTAGAGCACTAAGACTGTACTTCCCTCAATTAGTCAATTGGTCACACCACCTGTGTAAATTTTCATCCTCTCATCCATCACGTTTCCTGTAAAATACCCACCTTTTATTGTTACGAACGAAATCACACACTTTATCATTGGAAACGCGCTACCCTAGTCGACTTGCTTAGTAATGTGCACTCCAAGCTAAGGCATCAGACTGATCAATTCGCAACGATAGCCTCAAATTTGTCCCTATGATCGTGTGCATTCTGCCTTATCACCTTGGCCTTTTTACCAAGAAAATATTCCTTTATCTCATCCTCCATCTTCTTGACTTCCGCATCTACCAGAGCACTTTTCTTCCTTAATTGTACCCTTTCTTCTTCAAGTTCTTGGAGCCTAGAGTTTCCTTGTTGGATTTCTTCTTCCAAGGTTTTGTGAACCATCATATCTACCGGTGCTATCATGAACGGTCTAAGCTTTTCATGTACTATAGGGCTTACAACGTTTTCTTTATACTCCAGTCCTGGTGGTGCTTGCAAGGTCAGGTTCTTGCATGCAGTCCTATAAGCCCATAGAACCGCTAGTAAGCGGAGGTCCTAGTCAGTCTGCTTCGCATTGTGGACCTGGTTCAACGCTTCGTGTACTTTATTAAAGGCTTCTGCATGGATATCCTTCTACGCACTTGGTCTTTCCATACTTCATGGTCCCAACCAGAGGGGTCGTTCACTCCATTTCCTTAACCGCACCTACTTACTGATCATGTCTCCTACCATGAGGATGGTGTGCATTCATGTAGGTTTCATACCATATGTCTATATCTACCTGGATAGGAGGGTGCACGGGCCATTTTATCCAACCATCTTGTCTATTAATCACATCGGATGCTTCCCAAATCATGTGCACATCATTCTTCTGTAGTCGCGCCAGTCCTCAAAACTTCTTTGGTGCGTTCCCCACCATCTTGTGGGCATAGCTCGCAGTACTGATTTCAGAGCGTTGAAACGTTGCTGTTCCGGTACTTCTATTTCAAATTTGTTCTGGAAGTCATCCACCTCGCTTAAACCATCATACATAGCCAGATATTTTACCTCTATTGCTATGTAGCACAGTGACCTTGTCATCATGTTATAGTTGAGCATGGTTATCTCGTGTAACCGGTTCTGCCATTGTTCTATCTCCTTGTCATAATCTAATGTGCACGAGCTTTCACGCTCCCACGAGATTTGACCATCCGTAGTTGGATTTACCCAATCTTGCTTCCACGAGGTTTTCTTGTAGATGCAGTCCAGATCACCGTCACTATCGTAGTCGTGCACATGCTCTATATAGCACGATCCTTCTACAGGGTCTAAAGGTACCACTACGCGCAGAGAATTTTTCTCAAAGATCATCTTGTGCTTCTTTAGATTTATCACTCCATTAATGTCAGTGGACCAATCTATTCCCAATAATGTAGGGTACGGATTTATTTCATTAATAATCTCTATCACTTTGAAATCTGCTAGCGCGCTTGCTCCTTTGATATCTACTATGATTCCCTGCAATCTCCCCATATGTAGGATCTTTTACTGGTTCACCATTCGTAGTTGGATAGGCAACCATTGCAATGCAGGCCTGCCCATGTGCTCCCATTTCTACTTTGGTAGGATGTTCACATCCGATCCTAGATCCAGAATCACTTGGTCCATCTCATATTGCCCAATCCACGCAATCAATCTTATCTCTCTTCCTGTTCATATCGTGTGCTTCTCGAGCTTCTAGACTACACGCGGTTCTCCTGGCACAGTCCCAACGCATCTAGTTATGAGTTCTTGTAGCCCCTTTACAGCCTTGCTGTCACGCACCAGCTTCATGCATGTCTCTAAGAACATAGTGAGGATTGATGGGTCCATTTCCAGCTCTAGTCTGTCTTTACTTCCTGAAGTGGAGGCATCAGCAAAGCTCCTCTTAGCTTCCATCAAAGTCTCCTTAGTGTGCTCCAAATCAAATTCTGGTTCATTCGTTAGAGCCTTGTGAACCCAAGTACTTTCTTCAGGTTGCTTGCCTTTGTCATCTCCTATTGTAATTCCACTTCAGAGCATGATGTTTATGTTAGGGTCTTCCTCACAGGGCTCAGACCTCACCATATGTAGGTTTTGAGTCGGGGGAGGTTAGAGTGCTCCTTTATCACGTAACCTCACTATCAGTGTGGGACAGTCCTTTGTCTCATGATCAAAAACCGTATAATACATTGATGATGATCGTGTTGGATTCATACCCTTGCCCTCCCAATTGTAACATATCAATTTTCTGTGACCTCTTCTTGGTCCCCCTCCACCCCAGCCTCGTTTGTGCCCCTAAAATCTGGTGTGCACCATTCCTGTGTTTTGATCAAGGGGCCATGTTTTGGCCTGAAATCTGTAGGTGGGAGTTCAATCCATCATCAGCTCATAACTTCTACAAGTGAACTCATCATGTCCCACTGACCTACAGAAATTACAGAACAACTGCTGTGAATTTTGTGTATACTTCTGTAATAGATGACAGTTATCTGTAGCGTGATTTTCTTCTATCTGACAAATCGTACACCACAGTGAAGGAACCACGCTTGGTCCTACTTGTGCCTCCAGTCTTAGTGGAATTGGCCCTCCTCCTACAAGGTAATTGGGGAACACCGGACAATGGTCCTTGTCTTTCCACTGGCCCTTACATTTTACGCAACATACCTCATCGCACATCTTTGGGCGGGTTGTCCTGTCTTGTTTCAAACTCTGCATCTCTAGGCACAAGTTTTTCAATTGCACATGAATCTGTTGAACTCCCAGGTTGGGATCTTGTATTGGGGTCTCGTGCAATCTCATCGTGACCTCCAAGGCCTCAACCTGAGTTCTTAGGCTCTGTTGCGATAGCGCATTCCGTAGATGCGGCATTAACGATGCTACAAACCATTTGCAGTGTTGCCTATCTATTAATGTTATGTTCACTTCGTGAATTGTGCACTTCAATCTTTGATCCAACTCCCACGGGGTCTCGCTTGGCAGCATTTTGATTTCCTTGAATCCAATGATTGACTGTGCCAGTGACTTTGGCCTGCTAAATTATTTGTTTAGCACAGCTTGCATATTTGTAATCCCTGCATTTAGATTTTCATTGGAGTGCTTAATGTACCAGGTCAGCACGTGATCTTGCAGAGCACTAGCCAACATTTCCTTCTTTATATTTTCGTTCGTGACTCCCTGTGCTTCCCATAAAACTTTTATCATGAACCAGAATTGGTCTGGATCTTCATTCCTTATTCCCTTGAATGCTGGTAGTTTTATCATGCTTTCCATATTGCTTTGCAATGGTGGCGGAAGTGGTATGGGCGAAAACAGGGGTGAAGACGGTGAACCTGGTGGTGGTGTGGGTGGAGGTGGTATGTGCAGAATTCTCTGCCTTATTAGATTGATCGCATTTCTTTCCAAGAACTTTGCGAGCTCTTCCTCGCCCCGTCGCAGAAGTGAAATCAAGGGGCTAGTCTCTAGTTTTGTAGTACATTCGTTTCTGTAGATTCTCCCACTTTGTGTAGCGCCAAACATCAATTTATTCGCATAATGCATTTTTCACACAATAGCATTTTAATCCAAGTGTTCAAAGACTTAACATACTTTCCTCACATTCCCTTGAGGAAGTGGCATTCTGCCTCGCTATAACTAACCGAAATATATACCTCGAATTCAGAGATGAATCCTCCAATGAGTTGATCGAACTAGTTATTTATAGTGTGCATGATCTTATCTTCCGATGCTTCCATTCTACACACCAATTCTGAATTCCACACAATAGGTTTTCCAAGTTTACACCCTCATTGGCTATCTGCTAGCTTCATGATCGACTCGTACAACTCAGTGGGGAAGGATGCAAAGAAAATTTCATGGATCTCTGTATATAAGTAGAAGTCTAACCATTCTTTCCCTGATAGTTGTGGATTCCTATTTTCCTCTGCCGCGAACTCGTGAATCTTCCTATCCAACCAATCTTCAATTCCTTTCTTTGTCGGATTCCAGTGATACAACATGAGACATCTATATGTAGATATCGGTCTCGACAACGAAACCATTTGTTGGATTGTTGGGTCCTGACCCTAGTTCAGAGTTAATTAGCCAAAAAAATGCCTGTACTACTGGCCCTTCTAGTAATAGTCCACAGAGCGTGGACTGAGGTCTAACCCGATGTAGTATGGGAGGGTGTTAGAACCAGGTTTCCACACCCTTGAGATGTTTGAGAGGTTCGACTGGTCTCACTGTTTGTCCCTGCATGTAGGTCACTTCGCACACATCCCTGTTCCTCACACCCTGATACCCTGCCTTCATGCAACCCTAACCAGGGATGGTGGAGCTTTTGCGTTGCTAGAGCCATGCTCTGTGCTATTACCTGATATCTTACTTACCTTCCTATACCAGGTAATTACCTTTGCATACTTGGATGTCTTATGTTATAATTAGTTATGCAAAACATTCAAACAAGTTCACGCGTCATATAAACAATATACTTGCAAATTATCCCTGATCATGTATCAAAACAGGAAAAGATGCACAGAAATATGGTAAAATTTCTCTTTATTGATTCTTTCAATAGTTATAGACATGACCTGCCCCGTGCATTCAGCTGCAAGGATTCACACACTCAGCTATAGACTACTAGGCCTCTGCGCATTCAACTGCATAGTCTTTCCCTAGCTTATGACCCACAGACACACTTTACACTTAAGCGTAATCACTTATAAATCTCTCTTACTCTCCTTTATTCCATCTTAGCTATTTGTTATCTTATACACTTAGAGCCTCACTCTATTTATACAATCCCATGGTCTGCGGACCATGGGTAGGTCTATCCAACCAACATTACATTACAAAAACTAGGGCCAACAACCCTGTGACTCTATTATGATTTCATTCCCCGTGCTTGCAATTTGTGGAGTTTTACAAAAAGATTCGGTGAAAACTTGGGCTTTAAGCCCCAAAACCTACCTTAGGGTGATTCCCTGCCCAACAAATTATTAGAACAAAATTTAATATACCAAGTTAGCACGCAATCCTGCAGAGTGGTAACCAATTGTGCCTTCTTGATATTGTCATCAGTAATTTGTTGCATTGTCCACAAAACACTCATAATAACCAGAATTTCTATGTATCTTCACTCCCTATTCCCTTGAATATTGAAAATTTCATCGTTTTCGCCTTGTTGAATGGTGGTGGAGAAGGTCGAGGTGTGGGCGAAGGTGTATGTGGTGGAGGTGGAGGCGGAGTGGATGGAAAATTTATTCGAGCAAACCCCTAAGTGATTAGCTAAACAACGCTTTGTGGTAGAGTTCGTGCAGCCCCTTTGTTGTCACTTAAAGGAGGTCCAATCAATGGACTATACTCTGGTCTTGATCCTTTGCAATTTCGAAAGAATTGTCCACTTCGCATAGGCTTCGAACATCAAGGTAATGGCATCACCCTTTTTCACATAACAACATTTTAATCCAAGTGTTCAATGATCTTAAATACTTACCTCATGGTCCTTTACAAAAATATCGCTCTACTTCGCTATAGCTGACTGAGGTATAAACTACAAATTCTATAACAAATCCTCCTATAATTCGATCAAGCCTGTTGGGCATGGAATCTCCCCACATCATGTATTGGGGCTCAAAGCCTAAGTTTTGGTCAAATATGTTGTAAGACTCTACGAATTGAGGGCACAGAGTGCGAAATGTATATTGAGTCATAAGGTTGTCCACCCTAAGTGTTGTAATGTAATGTGATGTCATGTTGGCCTACCCATGTTCTGTAGACCATGGGATTATACAAATAGAGCGAGGGTCTAAGTTGTACATATGGCTAATTGGAGATAATTAGAAATGGATTAATGGAATGATCTAGTAGCGGATAAAGAAGAAGTCTAAGTGTATTGGGTCATAGTAGTAGGAAGAGTCCCTGTAGCTGAGTGCACAGAGGGCTAGTAGAGTCCACGGCTGAGTGCGCAGACCCCTGCAGCTGAGTGTGCAGGGTGAAGTTGAGTCTATAACCCAAGAAGGAGAGTAATAAAGAGAAGTTTGATTCTAAACAGTGTGTATCTGGTTTTGTATGATTTTCTATGCATTTATACTATGTTGTTTATCGTGCGCACTTATATGAATATTTCACACTGTTAAGTTTAATTGGGCTCATATAGATAAGTTAAGTAATAAGATAATATCGGGTTAAGAACTTGGGTAATAAGAAAGATCGCACCTCGAACAGAGCTGCGCAAAGGGAGCATTGCAGGCTACGAAGTACTAATAGGTGCACGTAGCGACTTGTGCTAAGGGTCAAATCGCGGACCACTGACAAACCATCAGAAATCTCTATGGTGTGGAAACCTAGTTCTATCACTCGCCCATACTACTTTGGGTGAGACTTCAGTCCACGCTCCACAGACTGTTGCCGAAAGGGCTAGTAGTACCGGGATTTGTTTGGCTAAATCACCTCTGAACTTGGGTTAGGCCCATACAAGCCAACAAATGGTTTCGTTGCTGGGACCGGGATCTGCATAAGGGATGTCTAATGTTGTGCCACTGGAATCCAACAAAGAAAGAAATTGAAGGGTGGTTGGACAAGAAGATTGATGAGTTCGCGGCACAGGAAAACAGAAATCCATGAGTATTTAAGGAAAAGTGGTTGGAGGGCTACTTGTATACGGAAATCCATGAAATTTTCTTTGCATCCTTTACTTACGAGTTGTATGAGTGGATCGCGAAGCTAGCAGACAGTTAGGGAAGGTGTAGGCTCGACAAACAAATCGTGTGGATTCTCGAATTAGTGCGTAGACTAGAAGCGTCAGGAGATAAGATCATGCAAGTTGTGGACCATTGACTCAACCGAATTATAGGAGGATTTATCACTAAGTTCGCGGTAGATACAACTGTCAGCTACAGTAAGGCAGAGCAACGTTTCCTCAAGGGACCGTGAGGTAAGTATATTAAATATTTGAACACTTGGATTAAGATGCTATTGTGTGAAAAATAGGTTATGCGAATAAATTAATGTTTGGGACTATGCGCAGTGGGAAGATCTAGAGAAGTGGAAGTAGTGAAGAATTAAAAACCATTCCCTTCATTTCCCCCTCGTGGGAAAGCGAGCAAGAGCTCTCAAAAGTTTCTCTAAGAAGTGTGGTCAGTCTGATAAGACAGCGAATTCCACGCTTACCACCTCCACCTACTCCGCCACCCATCTCACCCTCCTCGCCTCCATCTCCACTCACCCCACCTCCGCCACCACCACATTTCAGTATGGCGAGTGAGATCAAGCTACCGGTATTCAGAGGAGTATGGAATGAAGATCCGGAACAATTTTGGTTCATGGTAAGAGTGGTATGGGAAGCATAAGGAGTTGTGGATGACAATATCAAAAAGGCTACGCTGGTAAGCGTGTTGCAGGATCACACATTAACATGGTCGATCAAGAATTCTAATGACCATCCAAATGCAGGAATAAAAGAAATCCAAACTGTGATGAACAGGGAATTTAGCAGGCCAAAGTCAGAAACACAATCAATCATTGGGTTTAAGGACATCGCAATGCTCCCAGGTGAGACCCCCTGGGATCTGGACCAAAGACTAAAGGGTATGATTCGTGAAGCCAACATGACATTGACGGATGGATAGCACCGTGCATGGTTTGTAGCGTCACTAACACCGCACTTAAGGACAGCGTTGTCACAGCAAAAAATTTCCACCCAGGCTGAAGCTTTGGAGATGGCAATGAGATTTCATGAGAACCCTATACAAGACCTTAGTCTGGGAGTCCCAAAAATCCACGCGCAACTACAAAATCTGTGTTTGGAGATGCAGAGTTTGAAACAGGACAGGACACCTCAGCCAGAAGCGTGCGAGGAGGTATGGTGCATAAAATGCAAAGGCCAGGGGCATGACAAGGACCACTGTCCAGTGTTCACGAATTACTTGGCAAGAGGAGGGTTGATGTTGTTAAGACCTGAGGCATAGGCAGGACCAAGCGCGACGCTTGCATTATGGTGCACAATGTGTCAAATAGGAGGAAAACACACTATGGATAATTATCATCTATTTAGAAGTATACGCAGACGTCCCAGCAATTGTTTTGTAATTTTTGCAGGTCAGCAGGCCATGATGAACACACCTGTAGAAGCTACGAATGAATGATGGATCAGACTCCTGCCTACAAGGTGTAGATCAAAATGTAAGCCCTCAACCCAAATATAGGAATGGTGCACGCTGGATTTCAAGGGCGTGGTTGAGGTCGAGGTTGGATGGGACTAGGAAGGGGTCGCGGACAACTAATTTGTTACAATAGTAGAGGGCTAGGGCACTATGCCCCCAATTTTACAAACCCGACAAGGACATCATGTTTTTACTATACTCAATTTGATCGTGAGGCAGAAGAATTCCATACATTGATAGTGAGACTTCGTGAAAAAGGGGTACTTCAGCCCCCTCTGACTCAGAATTTGCAGATGATGAGGTATGAGCCGCGCAAAGAAGACCCGAATGTAAACATGATGCTCAAGGGTGGTATGACCACTGGCAATGATAAAGGTAAACAGTCAAAAGAATGTGCATGGCATTGCAAGGCTCCTACAAAGGAACCCAAATTTGATTTAGAATAGGTGAAGGAGACATTCATGGAAGCTAAGAAGAGTTTCAAGGAAGCCTCCACTTCAGGTAGTAAGGATAAACTAGAACCAGGATGGATCCATCAATTCTCACTACCTTTCTAGAGACATGCATGAAACTACTATGCGACAATAAGGTAGTAAAAGGACTATAGGAACTTATCACTAGGTGTGCAGGGTCGGGAGAACCGCGCGTGGTCTAGAAACTTGGAAAGCATGCATTGTGCACAGGAAGGGAAATGAGGTTGATTGCGCAAATCAATGAGTATGAAATGGATCAGGTAATCCTGGATCTCAGATCAGACATGAATGTACTATCAAAACAAATTTGGGAATGCATGGATAGAACTGTGCTACAATGGTCTCCTATTCAGTTACGAATGGTGAACCAACAAAAGATTTTGCCCATGAGAAGATTGCAAGGGGTAACAGTAGATATTGAAGGTGCAAGGGTGCAGTCGGATTTTCAAGTGATAGAGATTTTCAATGACAGTAATCCCTATCCCATGCTACTAGGAATAGACTGGGTCACCAATATGAATGTAGTCATAAATCTGAAGAAGTGCAAAATGATTTTTGAAAAAAAGTCACTATGCATAGTAGTACCGCTAGATCCAGCCGAAGAAGTGAAATACATTGAACCGGTGCACAACAATGATAGTTATGATGATCTCAATTGTATTTACAAGATAACCATGCAAGAATAGGATTGGGTGAATCCAACTACAGATGGAAGGATTTCGGGGGAGCACGAAAGCTCCTAAACTTCGAATTCAGATGAAGAGATAGAGCGATGGCAGAATTGGTTGCACAAAGTAACAACGCTTAATTGCAACATCATGGTTAGATCACTACACTGTGTGACAACAAAGGCAAGGGATCTACCTACATATGATGGGTTGACAACACTAGATGCATTTCTAAACAAATTTGAAAGCATAGTACTAGAACAACAGCGGTTCAATGCTTTGAAATGGGCACTATGCACAAAGCCCGCAAGATGGTGGGGTACACATCAGGGAAGTTCTGAGGACTGGAACACATGTAGAAGGATGATGCTTCTATGATTTGGAAAACCCCAGCTCAGGATGAGAGCTAGTCACTAGGGGTGGAACAACTTACACGCCGACCTTTCTTGATGGGCACAGACATATGCCGTACAGCCCGCACAAGTGAACACCACTCCCAGAATAGAGAATCGAAACAAAACATAGTAGAAGGAAAGGCGACGTGCACTACCAATTATTCATGGGGAACCATTCGATAGGGTGTGCAAAGTACTAAACAGGGTTCACCAAGCGTGACGCACTAATTGGGACCTACACATACCAGTGGTTTGATGGGCCTATAGGACCATGTGCAAAACCTTCACCGCAGAAACAATTCCAAAGGTGCGGAATAGAGTAGGGACCACAATTTTTGAAGAGAATGCAAAGGTGAATCCACACGTAATAGCGCCTGCATATGTGATAGTGCGCGAAGCCCAAGACGAAGAAATCACACAGCTACTTGAGGTCGAACATGTAAGTCTTCAGGAAGCCATTCGGTGAGGGAACCTTAGACTTCGCGAACTTGAAAAAGACTAGGTACGACTGATGAAGAAAAGAATTTTGATGGAAACAGAGGTCAATAGGCTAGAAAACGAGATCAAGGAAGCATGTCTCGTCAATAAATCAATGATGACAAGTCAAGGTGTAGATGATCATAACACTGGATTATAAGACTATTGCCGAGAATTTATGATTCTGCTACCATGGCTACGACCTCATCTCACCAAACGTAGTAACCTGGGGAGCACACTAGATACGATACCATGTGCGATGTCAGCTGTCGCAAGGGAAATTGAGGATTTTCCGTGGACTATACTGGAATGTGAGCTAAATCCTTGCATAGGTGGTGCGACCACCTGACTAGCTGTAGGAAGCATAGTCTCAGTGCTTTAGGCAGTTGAAAGAGAGTGCAGGACTATAAAAGAGTCTATTTGTGACCTGTGCGATAAGGGAGGTGCGCGTAGAATCAACATATCACAAGGTTTGTGCCCATGCACAAGGGGCTACGCTGCCGCGTGGGTAGGCTGGGAAGTGACCGTTGGTGTCATTGTTCATTACGGGAAGTCCAGTTTGAGGGAAAATGGAGAGGACGGCGGACATTTAAGACAATAATTATGGGTAAGATCTTGGAAAATCTGCCACCAAGAAAGCATTGATGGCTTGGAATTGGGGGGAACTGTCGAATTTGAATTCAAAATGTGCTATAAAACTCCGAGGGTTAGCCATGAGACAACCCTTGTTCACCTGAGACTTGAGCGGTTGAATAGAGCACAAAATGTTGAGCGTCGAGCGATATTCGAGCCCCTAGCTTCACGAAAGACCACATACAGTACAAATAAGATGACAGATACCAAAGAAAGTTTGGGCTTTGAAGAAGGAGCCTCCAGTGAGGCTGTGCTAACCCAAACGGTACATGATGTTCACTAAGATATTGGGGTCGCGCCAGAAATCCTGAAATCCCATCGAACGCCGAGACCAAAAAAAGATAAGCGGACAATGGGACCAGTCTGTGTGTCCTCGAGGAATCCGCAGTTCGGTAAACTATCAATGGAAGAAAAGGGAATGGTTGTCACCATTGAGTCAGATGAAGAGGAGAAGGACTTACAGGCTCTAATTGCTGAGTTTGAAGAGGAAGAAGATGTGGAGGTGGACATCCAACCAATGCGCTTTGTAGCAAAATTGCCTGAGTATGTCCCTCCGCGAAAGGGGAAAGCTAAGGTACCAAAGGTTTTGGATGCAACGAAGAGTGTGATCTAGACCCCGCTCCTCCTCGATGGAATTACCTTTGAGGGTTTGCTGCTAGGACATGTGCCTACCCTAAAATTTGAAGACTGGGACCTCGCGGATAGTGAGAAGTTCCCACACTTCAAGATGAAGAGCCTAATGAAACAGAATACGGAGGGGCCAGTGATCACATTAGAACCACGAAAATGGCTACGCAGTGTGGAGAAGGCTGGGCCGCTTCATCTACTATGGATACCACACTTTCGCCATGTGCCCATCATCATGCAATTACTTTGCCTGGTGCATTATGGGTACTTATGGCTGGATGAGCCTATTCCCATCATGGCGGATCTCATCCATAGAATTTCTCAGCTTCCCTGTAAGGGAAAGGACCCCATGACAATAGCAAGAAAAATTGGCACTTTAGCTCTCATGGAAGCCATGAAGAAAAATATAAGCTCGAGAAGAAAAAGAGGGGTTATTCCATCAGCAGTAGCAAGGATAAAGGGGTGCGCGTAGCCACCCAACTCCTTGCCGGGAAGGTAATGAGAACATTCTGTGACGATGAAGTACCAGCGCCAGTAGTTTCATTTGCCAAATAATGCATAGAGGGGGTTCAACTCAACTGGGCTGAGTTCCTCTATGAGGAATTCTTGATCAACTGTAAGGAAGCCTAGGAGTAGGGTAAGACCTTCCACTACACGTGGTTTCTCCTGTCCATTTTTCTGGTAGTGGGAGAACTGCAAGAGGATAGTCACTTCCCAAGCATTGAGCATGACATACCAGAGGCCGCACAGTATGCGTCCCTCTAGGCTACTAAGGATGCAAAGCAGATTCACGATACAAAGATCTTTTGGGTGCTCATGGAGGCAAGCATCCGGATGTGGATTAATAGGAGGCCGCACCTATCCCCCACAGTGCACAATAGTCTGTGAAGCCTTACAGACTTCAACGTGGACATGCACAATATTTACATCAACACACAAAAGGATCCGAAGCAGCAATGGACAAAGCTCCCATTCATATCCACTTACGATGCGATCTTTACAGTGTTAGAATCATGGCTTCCTGAGTGGCGCGCCCTGGATTTGGTAGAGTTGGATAAGACATCAACATAGAAAAGGAAGGATGATGCCAAGCAGCATGTCACCCAACTTGCTAAGAAAAGGCACAATGAAAAAGTGGCAGCCATGGTCAGGGCAGCCCATGAAGCAGCACAAGTAGCTGCGGAGCAGAAGGAGTTAGCCGAAGCAGCAGTAGTGCAGACATCAGAGGCCGAAACAGTGCAAGCAGAGGAGGGTCAAGCAATGTTTGCAGAACATGAGGCAGAGGACACAGACTTTGTAGAAGAGAGTGCAGACCTAGGAACCACCTTGACCCAACTCAAATGGTTGCATGTCGTAGAAAGCTAGGGTCTCAGAAAAAAGGTTAAGGCCTCAAAGCTAGCCATCGACTCTATCACCTTAACTGAAGGTGACCTCCATGACATCAGCGAGATGGTTCGTGATGTCACTAGTGAAGCGCTCCAAGACTTCATGACAGAGAAACAGAATGTGTTGGGAGTCCTTAGGATGCAGATGCAGGAGTTAAAGGTGTGGCCCCCTCACGAAGGTATGATGTCTACCCATGTAGCAGTGGGAACTTCAACAGCAGAACAGATGCTACGCGCGCGGATTGCCAACAGAATAGTGTTTCCAGAAGGAGCATTGATATCAGAAGATGCAAGGATCGAATGAAAATTAGCATGACGAAATGCCTTTGCCTTAATCTACCTACCCTTCCCTAAGAAATGCTCTGTCAGCCACAAGATGGAATAACAGCAGAGCTGTGCACCAGGGAGAGTCGCGCGATCTAGGTTCTAAGCAAGCAGAATATTAATATATAATGGCTTAGCTTGCAGCGCGACGAGCTGGTGTTGGACAAAAAATAGTTGGTATAGATAGTAGATGATGCTTGCCGACACATCCCAAAGATGGCTATCGCAAAAGATCTACCGATAGAAGTGTGGATTCATAGTCTAGTAAGTGGAGTCTGCGATGCTAGAGAAGAGAAAACAAAGGTGCAGCTAGAGCTGAATCTCTAGATTTCCAAACTGCAGTTAAAAGCATAGCCTTCCACTCCCCCATAGGTCAGAGAGCAGCCTGATAGTGCTATTACAGTAGGGATGGAGGAGATAGCAGGTAAAGTGCATGATTGTACCACCATGTTGGAGCAGGTGCTTGGGGTCGTCACGACGTTGCAAGAGGACCCCAACATTCAGCGGCTGGAGATAGAGGCACGCGAGCTCCAGCAACAATATGACAACATCAAAGGTATTGCACAGATATTATTCCTTACTCAGCGGCTTGCAAAGATGCAGCAAGCCAAGGCATTGAAAGAGTAGGTGGACACAGTGCGCCATAAGGAAGTTGTTCTCAGAGCGCGCATCCAGCTATGGATTAACAAAGCCTTGATAATCACAGTAGATATCAAATGAAAGATCGTGCAGGTTTAGGAGATGCATGTAGAGATGCAGTGTAGCACTCCAGACATAGAGGGCCCAGAAGACAGAATGCAGCAGGTGCAGCAAGTAGCAGCCCAGTGTACTGCTGATATTCAAGCCGTTCGGGACCAGTTGGAGGGACTCCACACCAAGATCACCGCGCTGACAGAGTGACTCGGGGGTGAGTCACGATTTTTGTGTTGGGGGCCCATTGGGCATGGAATCCGCCCACAACATGTTTTGGGGCTCGAAGCCCAAGTTTTGGTCAAATATGTTGTAAGACTCCGCGAATTGTGGGCTTGAAGCATGAAATGTATATTGAGTCATAGGGTTGTCCACCCTAAGTATTCTAATGTAATGTAATGTAATGTAATGTAATGTAATGTAATGTAAATGTAATGTAATGTCATGTCGGCCTACCCATGGTCCGTGGACCATGGGATTGTATAAATAGAGTGAGGCCTAAGTTGTAAAGATAACTAATCGGAGATAATGAGAGATGGATTAATGGAATGATCTAGTAGCGAATAGAGAAGAATTCTAAGTGTATTGGGTCATAGTAGTAGGAAGAGGCTCTACAGCTGAGTGCGCAGGGTGAAGTTGAGTCAATAGCTAAGTGCGTGGACCCTTGTAGCTCAGTGCATAGGGTGAAGTTGAGTCTGTAACCCAAGAAGGAGAGTAATAAAGAGAAGTTTGATTCTAAACACTCTGTATCTGGTTTTGTATGATTTTCTATGCATTTATATTATGTTGTTTATCACATGCACTTATACGAATATTGAACATTGTTAAGTATAATTGGGATCATACAGATAAGTTAAGTAATCGAATAATATTGGGTTAAGAACTTGGGTAATAACACATATCGCACCTCGAACGGAGCTGCGCGAAGACAACATTACAGGCTGTGAGGCACTGATAGGTGCGCATAGCGATGTGTGCACAGGGTCAAACCGCGGACCACCAACAAGCCATTAGACATCTCTACGATGCAGAAACCTAGTTCTTGCACCTTCCCATACTATTTTGAGTGAGACCTCAGTCTGTGCTCCACGGACTGTTGTCGAAAGGGCTAGTAGTACCGGGATTTTTTTGGCTAAATCACCTCTGAAACTGGGTCAGGTCCATACAAGACAACAGAGCCAATGATCAACAACCCAAGCGATATTGTTTTCAAAGGCTTCTAGTCATCACACTAGTTCTGGAGTCCACACTATTGGATTATCAAGATTCCACTTTTTTTTGGCTATCTATCAATTTAGCCAACCACACCTCCTTTGACATGTGTAGATTCCTTTTTTCTCGCACTGCGAACTCGTGAATCTTCATCCAACCACTTTTCAATTTATTACTGTGTCGGATTCTAATGATGCAACATCACACATCTCTTTCAATCAGATCTCAGTCCCAGCAATAGAACCATTTGTTGGCTTAGCGGGTGTTGACCCAAGTTCAGTGTTAGTTGCACCAACCAACAAATCCCTACACTACTGGCCCTTTTGGCAACAACCCACTTAGCACAGGCTATAGTCTCACTTGAGGCAATATGGGGGGATGCAAGAACCAAGTTTCTGCATCCAGAGACTAGTGTGATGTCCTTTAGTGCCTCAGATCTACCTTTGCACAGATCGATACACTTCTAGCTCACTGCTACAACTCTATAAAATGGTCTTTATACCTCCATGAGGTTCTACGATTGGTATTCACTGACCTTTAACAATAAATATATCTACTAACACGCATTAGAAAGCAGTCCTAAATTAGGGTTCACACAGATTTATTTAAGTTATTCATAACCATTAGAGAATGAATCAGAGTGTTCGTGAAAGCACATAAACATGCATTGCATACATCATTAACACTTATTTAGTAGAATCGTGCAACACTTAACCAATATTTTATAAATCACATCATTCATCTACATCATATAATATTAACATAAATAAACAGAAATACACAATAATTCTTCAAAAACTGTCTTTATTTATCTTCAATTCAAGATTATAGACTCAAAGCTACCTTGCACACTCAGCTGCAAGGGTCCACTGACTCAGATGTAGACTCTACCAAGGCCTTTGTGCACTCAGCTATACAGCCTTTCTTCTCCTATCTGACCCACTTCTCTTCGCTATCACTTCCCTTCTATATGTCTGTTACATCCAATATATGCCTTAGACTCTCTAAGACACTTATTTATAGTTTTTTTCATATAATCCCATGGTTCGCGGACCATGGGTGGATCTCAAAACCGACTCAAAATTTACATAAACAAGGGGCTAAGTCCCCTTTGACTCCTAATCATCTACATGCTATGCATCCACAAATCGTAGAGGCTTTACATTAGTTACAAAAATGTATCAAAACTTGGGTTATTTTAACCCCAAAACTGAACCAGGGGACCCCATCCCAACACGACTTATCTAATGGATACATTAATTTCTTTAGCTTGTTTTCCACTCATGAAATGGAACCATTCTTCTAGCCACCAACAATCCATTCAAAATTACTTGGCAGTTCTTTATGAAAAAAATTTCAAATTTGATTCTTATGATATATGCAATTATTTCATGATCCCCTTGCATGAAGTTCTATTTGCGAAGACTCCTCTAAGAGTCAGACAAGATCTAAAGGAAGAATTAAATCAAATTGGTGACTAGTTTATTGATGAGATTTTAACTTACATAAGGGTATTTGGTAGTGAGGTAGGACCTCATGCTTTACCAAGATACATTTATGACAGAATTATTGTAAAGGAAAAAGAAAATCTAACTACACTACATGGTCATGCTAGGAAATTAAGTAGACTTCAGAGGAAAACTTTCCCTATTTTTCCAATCAAAATTGGGAAAATGAGTTTGAGAGATAGAGTGCATTCCAATAAAGAAGCATAAGAGCTCTAGGATGTTTGGTTATACACATTACCTCATTGTGATAGTAGAAATTCCTTGTAGATTCAAACTACTTATGTAATATTCTAAAACAAAATACTTGAATCTACTATACTCATCAACTGAAACAATTAATCGATCGAGAAATCATGGAGAATACAAGAGAAAAAACTCAATCAACACATTACAAAATGATTTCTCTCAGAAATCCACAGATAAAAATCCTTGTTATCTGTATATTTCATTAATTAGAAAATATGAGAAGAGTAGAATTTTTTTCTCAAGCCCGAGAAACCTCTTCACTATCTCTATCTATCTCACCACTTCACAAGCTGCCTCTAGTCAATACTTAACCAATTTCTAGGTTTCCCAAGCCCCTATTTCCTTGCATTTTTCAATGAGGAATTAGGCCCCTCTTTAATAGGAATTTTCCTCCATTGGATTGTGTAGTTCCTTTAGGATTTTCCTCTAACTGCATGCACCATATGTACAATTCAAATAATTATACAACGGATAGTACACTTCCCTTGAAATCCAATATCAACTGGGTAACTTTTAGATTTGACATGCATGAGTTATTTATGAGTGAATTATCAATTAACTAGTTGAACACACGAAGAAATACCTCATTGTGTGGCCTCCTACTAGTTCCTCCATTAGTTGGAACTAGTTTAATTGAATTTAACTCAATTAAATTGAATTAATTAATTACAACTCAAAATAAACTCAATAAGGGCTCCTATAAAGTAGGAGACACTCTACATGACTCAAGTTAGACCCTCAACTCGAATTAGTTGAACCAACTAAGTCACATTAACTTAATTAACTCATACAAGTTGTCTTGCGATGTGGAATTACAATTTTTCTCCTAATTTAATTCTATGACAAAATTAATATAGGAATTTCTTGTTGCATTTTCGACACTCCCTCTCAGCAAGATAAGGACTCACATCTACCCTGATCCAACACCTTTGGAATGTATTGCATGTAACACTTCTCACTATTGATGTTGCTACTACAACATCTGTAGCTAAAAAGCATCAAGAAATAATAATATAAATAATCCCTTAATCAATCTACAACTGTTTACTGGGAAAATTGTGCTTATGTTGGCTCTGCTACAGGGAAACTTTTAGGGGCTAATTTTTGCAAGTGGGCTAATTTTCCATGCTTTTTCCAAAACAAATATTTGTTAATTTCCATTTTTCTAAAAAAAATGCCTAAATTTTATAGTATAAAATTGTTTTACCTTAAAAATTGCCAAAATTGTATATAGAGACTATATAAAATCATTATAAATTTGAATAATTTTACAAAAACATTTCCAAACATTTACAAATTACATATTATGTACTAGTGAGATTCGTCAAGGTTCCCAAACTTTCAAATAAATTTCTGTCCTTAAAGTTTTCCCTGCTCTTCTATTGAGCCTCTTTCTCTATTGTCAACACTACTCTCCACTCCTCAGTATCGAACTAAAATTTATCCTCCTGCTACTAAAGATTGTGGGCCCATGTAGCAAGGGGAAAAAATCTCAATGGACCCTGCCGAAATTTCTCCAACTCTTGGATTAGGGCTTCACATCGCACCACCTTACACCTAGAGGTATAGATGCATGTTCTCCCTCTTCCCACTTGGCTTGAAATCTCCTCCTACTAGAGCTCTCTGACTGGTCCTCTTCATCATCATCCTCTTAATCATCCCAACTTCCAAATGGTTGAGGCTTCCTCTTGTAAGTTAAATCATGCTCCCTATCAACCAAAACATCTCTAATCACTGCATTTCTCATCAAGGCAATGCATGCATCTTCATCTAATGTGTAGAGGCCCTTGATCATGACACAAAATTTCTTAATTTGACATGAATCAATTTGCTTGAGGTAGGCCTTCCCATCTTTGAATACCACTTCATTCCCTTTGTCTTCAATCCTCAATTTCTTCATCAGTTCAAGTTTCTTGGCTTCATTTTTACTACCAAATAGCTTATTAAGAGTATTCCACATAGAATAGGGTGTCTCTTTTCCTTCTAGTTTCAAGACTATGTGATATCTAACACCCTCCAGGATGATCCTCTTAGCTCTAGTTACACACTTCTTCCAATCTAATAGATTTTGAGTATTAGTTGTTGTTGGTTTCTGGATATCATTATCAATGAATTCCTTCAACCCATTATCTTCTAGCACTTCCTCCATGTGGTCCTTCCAAGTAACATAATTCGATCTTCCCTCAAGGGCATACTCGAGTCTTAATCCATAGAAAGTCATCCTACTAGCTTTGAAGAAATGATCCTACAAGTTCGATCCTCCTGCAATAACAAGTTTGAAATATCTTCTCTATTGTGAACAATGCTCTATAGTGATTCCGGATTTGATACCATGTAGAAATTCCTTGTATATTAAAACTGCTTATTTAATATTCTAAAAAAAAAGTCTTGAATATACTCTACTCATCAACAGAAACAATTAATTGAAAGAGAAATCACGAAGCATAGAAGATAAATAATTTAATCAACACATTACACAATGATTTCCCAGGGAAAGCCACAACTAAAAGCCCATGCTATTTGTATATTTCATAATTTAGAAAATATGAGAAGGTTATAATGCTTTTCCCAAGCCCGTCAAGCAACTTCTGCACTATCTCTGTCTGTCTCACTGCTTCACAAGATGCCTCTAGTCAATACTTAACCAATTTCCTCCCTACCCAAGAAGTTATTTCCTTGCACTATTCAATGATGAATTAGGCCCTATTTAATATGAATTTTCCTCGATTGGATTGTAAGTTCCTTTAGGCTCTTCCTTTGACTACATGCACCATCTGTAAAATTTAGATAATTATACAACTGATAGTACAATGCACTTGAACTCCAATCTCAACCGGAAACTCTCATATCTGACATGCATGAGTTATTTGTGATTGAACCATCAATTAAATGGTTTAACACATGAAGCAGTACCCTAATTTCTGACCTCCTACTAGTTCCTCCAGTAGTTCGAACTAGTTTAACGAACTTTAACTCAGTTAAACTGAATTAATTAATTACAACCCAAAATAAACTCAACCAAGGCTCCTATAAAGTAGGAGACACTCTACATGAATCAAGCTAGACGCTCAACTCGAATTAACTGAACCAACAAAGTCAAATTAACTTAGTTAACTTGTACAAGTTGTCTTATGATGTGGAATTACTATTTTTCTCCTAATTTAATTCAAGGAGAAAATTAATTTAGGAACTTCTTGCTGCATTTTCAACAATGATTATGATCCTAAGGATATAATTAATGAACATTATAAAACTGTTAGTTATATCAAAAATTTTATACATCAACAACCTCCCTTCAATTATGTCTTTTTAAATATTGATGTTTTTTATCAGGAAATTAATAGAGGAAAGTCAATCGATAATGAGGAGAAGGATAGAATTAAAGTGTATAGAGAAAATACTTATGAAGTCTTTCTCAAACAAAAAAGTCTCCACTCTTTCATCTCTATTGAGGATATCAAATCTCTTGACTACTTAAAATGTCAATTTACTCAAATCCCTTAAGTTTCAACCTCTACCTCTGAAAAAAATCAAGAAACAAAATTTGTAATATTATCTATTGTTTCTATTATAGTCCATGAATCAACTAGTTTGGATGATGGTAAAGATGAAAAATTAGGAGATATTGTGGAAGAAAACAATAAGGTTAGAGAGGATAAATATAAAAAAACATGATAAAATAAAGTAAGAAAACATACACAAAAAAGGAACCCCTACTAGAGACATAATTGATCTTGATCCTCCTAAAGAGATCAATCAACATTATCCTCAAATTGATAAAAATTCAAAACAAATAGATAAATGGATATTGATAAAGATAAATATAAATAAGATACTCAGTCAACATTGTTGGACAACCCTGACAAGGGAAAGGAGTCAATAGGATGAAATATTTTGAGCTTTCGATTCCTAAGACATCTCCCAAAGCCGCTTTGACTCATATGTCTACAAAAATCCCATTAAGTTATTTTATTTCCAAGCCTTTTTATGAGGTTGAACTAGTATTGGAACATGTTCCTTCCCTAAATGAATATTATTTTAACTTACAAACAAAATCAACGGTGAAGGGAATAAATAAGAGAAAAATAAATTATTTTAAAACAATCTCTAAGTTTATATGGGAAGCATCTTGCAATATAAAAGGAAAGGCTGAATATCCAACAAAAACTCTTGGAGTTTATGTAAATTACCAACAACATTCGACTACTGAACTCTCAACAAAATTTCATAAAAAACTTGAAAGGATTAACGAATTAGAAGCAGAGTTGGAGAAAAGTAAAGTTTTGTATGAAGAGCAATGACAAGTTCATTTTGCATCACTTATAGGATGTTTCACTATTGAAATGAATAACTAAAAAAAATGAATTATTGAACAAATTAAATGAGTTGGAAAGAGTTTAGGAAAGATCATGATGATCAAATTTGAATTATGAAAGAAGAAGTTGATAGTAATATTAAGATAATGACCTCAGCATTAAATCAATAAACTGAAACTCTTCAACCTAAAGTAAACCATAGTCTTGATAGTGATTATAGCATGAGTATGTTCAAACAACAAGATTCGCAAGTTAATTAACTGCTATAGAAAAATCAAGTCAACTTCTAAAAACAACTAGATAAAATCTCTCTATTTTATCAAGAAATTGTGAATCTAAATGATATAATTGAGCCTCTCATTGAAAAAGAAAAAAACATCCAGGAGAGATTCATATTGATTCTATATTGGGAAAAATAACTAGAACCTAAACATATTCCTAAAGTTTCGAAAAAATATAAAATATTAATGTTTTCTTCTTTAAGTCAAAGAGAATCTAATTCCAAAGAAGTTCAGGAATGGACTAAAAGAACCATTCAACATTGTGGCTCAGCCTATGATTTTGGATCTGATTTCATTGAAGAGTTTTATTTTCCAAGTTCAAATCCAATAAGAAAAGTTGTACTTGGAATCATAAGTCAATAAAAATTTGAGGAAAGGAGAAGAAAAGATGATAAAACAATAAAATAAATCAAAATTTGGAACCTACAGGAATTTTAGAAGTTCCTTCAATTTCTATTTGAGAAGATTAAATTGATTTCCATATTTTATACCAAATTATATATATATATATATATATATATATATATATATATATATATATATATATCAAAATTTAGTAGCCAACTTTCATGTTAACATTGATCATTTTCCACCAATTCATTTCTCTGCAATCCCTCAATATTTTACAGATTGGGTAACCTTCATCCAAGAAATTTCTCTAAGTTTGTTTCTTATAGAAGATAAATATATTGAAGACAAAGAAGATAAAAATGGCTACCACATTCCAGGACAACGATCTTTTTAGCATTATTATTTTCTAAAGAAAATCCTGGCGATTTTCTATCATTACCTACAAAACAATTTTATCTTGTTTTTATTTTTTTATTTATATGACCCATTACTTTGGTGTAAGTGAAAAAAAAAATCATACTTAAGACTTGCATTCTAATATTAGATTTTGAATTTAAGATTTTTTGAAGACCAAATTTCATAATTGAATGTGTTCCTGTGTTATATGTTTGATATCATGTAATCATTTTAGTTATTTAAGTCATATATATAGTACTCATCCTCTAACTTATTTGCATATTTATTTCTATTGAATATTAGATATTCTGGTTAATATCTCTTATGATATGTTACCGCATATTTTCTCTATCAAAGTTATTCAAGTACACCATATTTTTTATATGTTCATGATTTATATTTGATGGTAAATATTGATATTCTAAGAATAGTATTTTAGTTTTCTCTTGATATTGAGATAGTTTTCCTTTTGATTTATTTATTTTAATATATTGCATGCAAAGTAATATACAACACACACACACACACATACATACATACATATAGATACATATATATATATATATATATATATATATATATATATATATATATATATATATAGATATAGATATAGATATATATAGATATAGATATAGATATATATATATATATATATATATATCAACTATTACCACAATCTTGAAAGGGAGTCTTTGAAAAAGTATCTTGCCTAGTTAGCTAGACCCAAATTCCAACCAAATTCAAATACACATAATGTTTTCTTTTAAATATTATGTTTGAATGAATTCACCATCCCCCCACCCTCACTGTTGTTGGAGCTTTCAAGCCAAATCCCACACACACACACACATCAATTTGTATATTTTTTGTAATTAATTGTAAATACTAATATATGTCATATATTTCCCTTAATTTAATTTAATTTTAGCATTTTCTCAATTTAGATTTAAGCTATAATACGCAATAGGGCCTTTGTTCCATATATTATACAACTAATTCAACGAAAAGGGTCTAATTGGGGCCCTAATCGGGCCAATACTCATTTCATTGCAGCAGGGAACTTTCCCCCCTGTCAACAATTTTGGTGCTAGAAGGAGGGCCACAGATAATGTGTGACTGATAAATATTTTGAATCCATTCCTCCCATTACATCATATGATACCAGTACCTCTTCAATATTAGTTCATCGAAGTGAACCACAATATAGCTCTTCAATAGTTACACATCTTCCAAAATCACCCTTAGGAGAATCTATTGAGGTTCCTTTAGCACCTACTCACCCTCCATTACAATTTTCAAGGGTGTATACTCGCTCACAAAGAAAAGTTTCAGGTTTATCTCCCAACCTATTTGATATATCTAAAAGAAGAAGATACAAGCATGAACTTGAAGCTATAATTTCTTCTTCTTCAGAAATAAGTCCCAGATCTTCTACAGAAACAGCCCTAAAGCCTCATCAGAATTTTCCACTTATACAAATCCATTATTTCCACTAGAACAAGTTTAATGGGAAAATAATATTGTAGAATCTTGAATAGTTACACTTGTAACTATTCCTCCTTCAACCTAACCTATTCAATTTTGTCCTTCTTCACTGACTCAAACTTATGTAACACCCACTACTTCTTTTCTAAGTTTTGTATTACCTATCAAACAGCGTGTGGATCCTCCTCCTTTAATACCTCCACCTCCAACTCCACCTACCGTACCACCACATGTAGGTCCCTCACTTCCATATAAACTGACTCAAGGTTCACCTTCTACAAAATCCACCACGGTTGGTCAACCTTGGTTATCATCACGTCCAATTGTTATTGTTGATGATCAACATGATCTTCCTAATCAGTCTTAGATATTTCTTCCTATGTTCAATCATAATGGCCATATTACTACTAAAGAACGTATCAAACAATTTATGTTATCTTTAGAGTTAGAAGGAGTATGATAATAATATCAAGTATGTAAGCTTTTCCCTTTTACATTTGAAGGAAACACTATGACTTGGTATTTTAAATTAGATGAAGGCTCTATTACTAGTTGGGAAATTTTTGAAAAATAATTTATTGAAAAATTTGGTGAAGATAGGACAAAGGCATCCTTAATTGTAGAAATCTAAAATATAAGAATGAACCGTGCTGAATCAATTAAACATTTCAACTGAAGTTTATACTATTGTTCAATACTAGGAGATGACATTTTAATGGAAGTTTATACTATTGTTCTGCCTTCAAATATTGCACTAGTTTTCATAAGAGCAGAGAAACAAACATTAGCTGAAAATTTTGGAGAACCCTTGAATGTTGAAAAGAAAATTATTAAAATAGCCTCTAAACAACTAGCAAGTTAAGAAAAATCCAAAACAAACTCGATTTTCAAAAAAGCATCAACTAGTAAAGTTGTTGATGATGAAAAAGAAAAAGACGTTGTTGACTTAGATTTAATTCAAAAGATAATTAAGGAAATGTCTAATGAAATAATTGATGTCAAGAATGTTCTTTCTGAAATGACTCCTATTAAGAAACCATGGAGACCATTTAGGAGGAATCAACCACCTAATCCCAATCAAGCCAATGTTGAAGAATTGAATATTCATGATTATGCACAAGATGAATTCTTTAGATCGCATAAAAGTAATGATTCTGAGAAAGGATGTGCAAATTTTATAAATATGTTTAAATTTTTTGTAGACAGTGAAGAGGAAGAACAACCACAGGAAGAAAATAAAGGGGAAGCCATATCGAAGAAAATGGTTAATGCATTATGGGATGTTTCACAAGGTGAATTAATTGATAATGATTTAATTGAATATGAAGAACAAGTCAATGTTGTTCATACTAGAAGGAGAAGCCAAAATCAAACTCCTAATCCAACTTCCAGTTAAATTGTTAATAATCCTCTTAGTCCTCCTAAAAGAACACAAACTTTTGATAAAGCTATCATCACATCCAATATAGCTCCTCAAATTGGACACATTGAATATGATTTAGCAGAAGTCATGAATAAAACTAGGGAGAATATTTCTTTATTTGAGTTGTCAAAATTATCTTAGAAAAAGGATAACATTTTCAAAGCCTTAGGAAATGAACCATACGATACTCAACGTTCTATTAATACTAAAAAATATCCTACCAAAAGAATATCTACTATCAATGCAACACTCATTGGAGATGGATCATCTTCACGTACTCCTCCCTTCCTCTTGAATTTTAAAATTTACAATCAAAATGTTCATAATTGTCTTGTTGATTTAGGTGCCTCATAAAATGTTACATATTTATTAGTGGTTGAAAAATTGAATCTTACTCATATTCAGTAATCAACCGAGATTATATAAATCAACAGGTTAATTGTTCAAGTTCTTAGAGAGATTAAAAATGTACTTATAAGGCTTACGTCTAATACTAAAAATATTTATATTATTGATATTATTGTAAATTACATCCCATAATCCTATGGTTTAATACTTAGTCAAGATTGGTCTAAAAATATTAATGCATTTTTCTCAATTGATTGGTCTCCATTATGGTTTTCGTTAAATAACATACCTAATAAGGTAAAAGTATAAAGATAACAGCACATGAACCATACAATTACAGATCTTGAAAATCCAAATGAATCGGTCATGTTTGTGCAAGCCTCATTACAAAATTAATCATTTGATACCTTTATAGGAAATTATACATCTAAATTATTTGTCGTTCTTGAAACACAAATTGATATTTTGAATTTTCTTATTGAACCTGCTTTAAATTCAAGAGAAATTTCATATGCTAAATTTCTTCATTCTATTTTGGAAAATAGTCCCAAAAATATCGATCTATGGACTTTATATTTTGATGGCTCTAAGTTTGCAGAAGGTGGTATCATTGGATGTATCTTATTAGATGCATAAGCTAATGAATATATTTTATCTTATAGATTAAATTTTCCATGCAAAAATAACGTTGTAGAATATGAAGCTTTACTTCAAGGTCTTTGTAAATATCATGAAATGGAAATAACAAAATATGAAATTCTTATGTCACTTTTGCAAAGTCATTTCATCTCAAAGTGTTATCACAAAGGTCATATGTTGTCAATGTATTTTTCCACAATTTTTGGAATGTAATATTGTATTTTAAAAGAAAATGAGAAAATATAAAATGTGTGGAAGCCAAAAAGTCACACATGGAATGTAAAAAGTCACTAGAAAGTCCTAGAGTCGTGTAGAATCTCAAAGGTCACATAGGAGTTTGAAAAGTCACATAGAAGCTCAAGAGTCATGAGGGAGGTCAAGAGTCACAACGGAAGTGAAGAGCCACCTCATTTGTTATATAACACCCTTATAGCTCAAGAAAAGGACATTTCACCTTGGGTTCTCAAGCTAGGCATAGGAGAGAGGATTATCCTTTTGAGGAGAAAGAGGTGTTTTAACATTCCACTATTGGAGCTAGTGTTGTGTCATTGTAATCATGTATCTTGGGAATTTCATTTAATTATTTGAGGCTCCTGGAGTCAGTGCAATTTCATGCATATGTTGTGAATAATTTTAAGACTATTATTTCATTGTTTGTGGCATGTGTTTATGTTTATACATGCTAATGGATATGAACTATTTCATTAGATTTAGAATGCATCTTTGAACAGTGCGTCTCTTTCTCTCATGATCGTTGTTTCTTTTTGAACCATTTCGAAAGACAATTAATGATTCTTTTAGATATATACATGTGTCTTTATTATGATAGTACTATTACTTTTCTCTTAAAGACTCACATTCTCTTCCCTTCCATGAAATAACGTTTATACACTTTTCCATTAAATACTTCATAAGGCTAACTTACTTGCCCATCCGAGAAGTACATTGCATGCTCTCTTGTGTTTTTTGTTTCAACCAAGGAAAGCCATTAATAATATGGCAGTCATGTTGGAATCACGATTACCATTACAACAAAACCCGTAGGTGTTAGTAAACAGACACATCACCAGAGTTAATGGATCCACGAAAGGTGGTTAAGCACATGTCATAAAACAGATGGGGAGTGTTCATTTTTAGTAACATCAGATGTGCTCTAGCCATGAAAATTTGTGGAGAGGTTAAGGCACATGACTTATAAATAACCCAGAAACCATTTGGTGAAATTCCACCGGGGTTGTATTTTATTAAAATAATTAATATTTTTAATTGGGTTCCTAAGTCTAAACTTAGGAAAATTAAAATATTAATGAGTATTAATGAAATTATGGGTGAGAATGTTCTAGAAGATGGATCAAGTCAAGTTTTAATCTTAGTCATTGATTAGAGACTTAATATTGATTGTTGAAGTCTCAACGAGAAAAATATAAGAAGGAGGCTTGGGGTTCATTTGAAAACATACAAAGGGTTGATTAGTTAGTTCGATATTCTTAGGGTAGGGTTGGCTAAGGAATTCAAACAAGTGATCAAGCAATGAGGATCAGAGGTAGCATTGGAAGGAAGTCATTTCTAGGTCTAGCGAATATACTTTAGAGAAGACAATGAAGGATCAGAGAGCAACCAGAGTGCCAAGGAGGGACAACGCATCAATTGGAGGAGGTTGATGCAAAACTGTTGGGGGATAGTAGAGATCAGTGTCAAGAATCACTATGGGTGATTGATAGATTACCTTTCGATTTCTCAACAACAGACATAGTAGCCATACGGGTGACACACTTAGAGGGAATCTCCACGTAGAAGCCACATAGTGACTATGTAGGCTCACACAAAGACTACGCAGTGGGTCATCTAGGAGCTGGGGCCAATGCAAAATCTCCAAATTCAGTGTGAGAAAATTCTCACTATTTTTCTATTAGTTATCTTGTCTGACTAGATTTCCATCTCTTTGGGGCATCCAGATTGTATTCAGAAATTTACTGCCAATAATAGAAACCCTTATATTTGCTGCACCAGTTTTCCCGCATTGGGTTTTTCTGGGGACTATTGTCCAAAAACAAGTGTGTCAATGTGATTGTTCATGTGTTGGTGTTTATCTTTCTTTTCTTAGTTCATAATTTGTGAATTCTACAGCTGAATTTATTTTGATATTTACTGAACAATTGGTAAATAACTTATTCTTGTAAATAAGCAGGAGAAATAAATCAATCATTGCAACATAGTTTTTTCACATGGTATTAGAGTGAAGATTAGGCAAGATGGTAGTAATTTCCACAATATAGGTAGGTGGTGCCACATTGGTAGCAAATCAATCTCCAAAATATTCACGGAGTCCCTTGCAAAAATTACCAGTAAAGAAAAATAGCATGGAGAATAGTGGGGATCATAATATTTCCGAATTCGCTTCTAGGTTGGAAGAGGAATTTCATTGCTTATCGAGTTCTGCATCAACCAAGGATTGGTGCATTGATAGTAGGGCTTCAGCTCATATGACTGGATAACAAGAATATTTCTCGAGCTATCAGGACGAACAAATGAACTTTGAAATCACAATGGGTGACAAGATGAAATGCACCCCAGTAGGAAAGGAAACCATTACATTCTAGACAGTAGCAGGAGATAGTATTCGGGCCACTAATATATTGCATGTGCCAGTTATGGGAATGAATTTGATTCCAATATCTCAATTACAAGATAAAGGATATGATGTATACTTCATCGGTAACAAAGTATATGTGAAGCATCCTAAGTGGAAAAAGAAGGCCCAGATTGGAACTCGAAGCAACATGTTATATAATTCGCAACTCAAGTATCCTACGGCACTGATAAGCAATAATGGTGGTGGAGAGAAATAATTGTATGAACTGTGGCATAGAAGGATGGGACACTTACATCATGGGGCATTAAGGATTCTTAAGGAAACTATTACGGGGGTTCTAGTAGTTAATACCAAGCATGATGATACATGCAGAGGTTGTGTACTAGGCAAGTATGCCAAAGAGACTTATTCCAGAAGAAACAATAGATCTTAGAGTCTATTGGGTTTAATACACTTAGACATCTGCAGTCCAATGTATACAAGATCTATAATTGGTGTTGAGTATTTTTTCACCTTCATAGATGACCATTCTAGGAAAACTTGGATTTATTTATTAAAAACCAAGGATGAGGTCTTTGATCGGTTTAAGGAGTTTGAGGTTCTCATGGAAAACCTGACATGAAGGAATATCAAAATATTGCACTCACATAATGGTGGAGAATACACAGATAAAAACTTCACATATTTTTGTGCAAGAGAAGGGATCAAAAGAGAATGGATAACACCTTATAATTCAAAACAAAATGGAGTTGTGAAAAAGAAGAACAAAACTGTGGTTGGAGCGACAAAGGCGATGTTATATGCTCATAATCTACCCAAGTTTTTATAGGAAGAAGTGTGCAGTAGGTTGTATACATTCATAATAGGACCCCTGATAGGGATTTAGGAAAGAAGATGTTGGAGGATGTTTTCACGAAAAAGAAGCCAAAAGTGAGTCAACTTAGGATATTTGGAAGTGTGGCTTATTGTCATTTTCTAGATGAGAAGCGGAGCAAGTTAGAGAAGACTACCGAAGTTGGATATCTTGTGGGTTACAACAAGGCTTCAAAGGAATATTGAATCTACATTCTTAGCAGTAGGAAGATTGCAGTAAGGCAGGATGTAAATTTTATGGAAGATAGAGCTTTCAGGAAATTTCAAGAGATGCCTTTTGAAGAACAGGTTGAGGATGTTTCTATGATCTAGCAACAGGGAGAAGATCTAGCAGGAAGATAGGTATCTGGTTTGAGCATTGTAACCAATATTAGCATCCCCTCAAGATAAGAGGAAGGAGTGTCATAGCAGGTACAATAATAGGAAGAAGAAAATATGGAACCTCCCATCACTGGTGGAAGGACTATCTGAGAGGTACAACGGACTCTGAGGGATGCAAAGGAATTTGTTGGAGCTCCTAGAGCTAAGAAAAGGTAGCATAGACAACCTAACAGGTACCAAGAATTGGTAGATTAGGTCGAAGAACCCTGTAGTTTTCATGAAGCCGTAAAACACTAGGTGTAGGTGGATGCCATGATAGAAGAGTATAGTTCCATTATGATAAATGATGTCTGGGAAATTGTATCAAGACTAGAGAATAGATCAGTTGTGTATTTGAGATGGATCTACAAGATCAAGTATGTTGCAGATGGAAATGTAGACATGTATAATGCTAGGTTCATTGCGAAAGGGCATGCTCAAAAGGAAGGAATATACTATGAAGATACCTTTGAACCAGTAGCTCGGTATACCTCTATTAGATCCATTATATCCCTTACAGCACAGATGGGATGGGAGATTCACAAAATGGATGTCAAGGCAACATTCTTGAATGGGTTGATAGAAGAAAAGGTATATATCGAACAACTAGAAGGTTTTGAAACACATGAAAAGAGAACTCATGTGTGTGGATTGAAGAAATCCTTGCATGGGCTAAAATAAATTCCCAGATCTTGGTATAGTTGAACTGACAACTACTTACATCAGTTGGGATTCATCAAGAGAAATCCCGATCACAATATTTATTATCTATTAGTAGAATATGAGTCGTTAATTATGGTATTATATGTGGATGATCTATTTTTGATGGGATCATCCAGGCTCATAGAGGATTGCAAGAAGAACCTGGAAACAAAATTTGACATGAAGGATTTGGGGCTAATGCACTACTTTCTAGGATTGGAATTTTGGCAATAGGATGGTGAGATCTTCCTTGGTCAAGGTAGATATGTGTCAGAAATTCTAAAAAGATTTAGAATGTAGGATTTTCGAACTATGGCTATGCCTATGATTACCAATTGGAAGAAAATAGATGCATCTAGAGACAAGGAAGTGGACCCCACCTTATACAAACAACTCATTGGGTCACTTATGTATTTGGTCAACACCAAGCCAGACATATGTTATGTTATCAACACCCTTAGTCAGTTCATGGTTGAACCAAAATGGGCACACTGGGAAGTAACAAAGCACATTCACAGGTATGTGCGAGGAATAGTCAATTTTGGATTAATATACACCAAGGGTGATGATATAAAATTGAGTGGATTCACTGATGAAAATTAGACAGGAAGTTAAGTAGACAGGAAAACTACCACTAGGAATTTCTTTAGTACTGGATCTAGGATGAGCTCCTGGTGTAGTAAGAAGTAGAATTATGTAGCACTGAGCTCGGTTGAATTTGATTATATGGAAGCTATCACAACAACATGTGAAGCTATATGGCTCAGGAAACTACTTGTAAATATATTTAGGAAGAGGATGGAAGCGAAAAAAATCTTCTGTGATAATCAAAGTTGTATCAAGCTCTCTAAAAACCTAGTATTTCATGATCACTCCAAACACATTGATATTCGGTGTCACTTTATTATGGACTATGTTTAGTGTGGGGCGGTACAGTTGGAGTATGCTCCCACATGAAATCAGGTAGAAGATGTACTCACCAAGGCTCTATGAAGAACAAATTTTGTTCGATTCCGAGAACAGATGGGTATGCTGGAAAATCTGTTTCAATAGTGTGATGTAGCATTTCAGAGGGAGTTGTAGTACAGATGCAGCAATGGAAATGGGAGGTCATGGGAAGCAATATAGTAGTAGTAGTAGCACAATTTTGGTGGCAGTGATAGTGCAGAAAATAGATACTTCAAAGACAGAGCATCATGCAGTTGGACATTGTTGCTAGAGCACATTCCTTGCTAAGAGGGAGTGTTAGTTTTTGGTAGCTTCGGATGTGTTCTAGCCATGAAAATTTGTGGAGAGGATAAGGCACAACATTTTTAAAGAACCTAGAAACTGTTTGGTGAAATTCCACCATGATTGGATTTTATTAAAATATTAAAATGTTTAATGGGGTTCCTAAGTCTAAACTTAGGAAAATTAAAATATTAATGAGTATTAATCAAAATATGGGTGAGAATGTTCTATAATATGGATCAAGTCAAGTTTTAATCTTAGCCATTGATTATAGACTTAGTCTCAACCATTGAAGTCTCAACGAGAAAATTACAAGGAGGCTTGGGGTTCATTTGAAAACATACAGAGGGTTGATCATTCAGTTTGATATTCCTAGGGCATGGTTGGCTAAGGAATTTGAACAAGTGATCAAGTAGTGAGGATTAGAGGCAGTAATGAAAGGAAGTGATTTCCACTTCCATTAAATATAATTTAGAGAATACAGTAAAGGATTAGAGAAGGAGTACAATGCCAAGAAGGGACAACACAACAACTAGAGGAGGTTGACGCAGATCTATTGGGGGATAGCAGAGATCAGTGTCTAGAATCACTGTGAATGATTGACAGATGAAATCTCAATTTCACAGCAATAGATGCAGTAGTAGCAAGGGTGATGTAGTTAGAGGGATTATCCATGTAGAAGCCACACAATGAATAGATAGGCTCACGAAGAGACCAAGGATAATTTTAGGGGCGAATGTTCGCCCTTTGGCGAAATTAAGGGGTTTTAAATTTTTAGTGGGCGAATATTTTGTATCATAGTACATTTTTACAAATCACCTCAAATAGCCCACCTTATTTTAAGGGAGAGGGTAAAAAAGGTAAATTTAGCCCTTGAAATTAGGACTTACAACCTTCCATTCGCCCATTTTCAAGAATAGGTTTTATTTAAATGAATCCATTCGCCCATTTTCAAGAATAGGTTTTATTTAAGTGAATCCTATGGGCCAAATACCATATTTATAAAAGAGGTATGGTAAATTAATAAAAATATAAATAAATGAGAGGTATGGTTAATAAATAAAACATTTTTTATATTTACTCCATAAGTCACCTTATATACATGTAAGGGTGTAAACAAATAAAAATATAAGTAAAGTGGAGGTATGGTAAATAAATAAAATGTCTTTTTATACTTACTCAACATGTATGGTAAATAAATAAAAATATAAATAAACTAGACGTATCGTAAATAAATAAAACCTCTTTTTATATTTAGTCCATAACCCTCGTTCTATTTATGAAGGTTCAAGAAAGAGGTTTTATTTAAGTGAATCCTATGGGCCAAATACCATATTTGTGAAAGAGGTATGGTAAATTAATAAAAATATAAATAAACGAGAGGTATGGTAAACAAATAAAACATTTTTTTATATTTACTCCATAAGTCACCTTATATTTACGAACACTCAAAAAATGGGTTATATTTAGGTGAAACCTATGGCCAAAATACTATGGGACAAATACCATGGACTAGATTGTTATTAATACCATGCAAAAAACCATTATTAACCCTAATATTAGAATTAATAAAAATAAAAATGGCACATTGTATTGACCCATGGTATTCACCAAAATGGCACATGGTATTGACCCATGGTATTCACCTGGAATGTAGCCTATTTAAATTGGGGCATTAAACCATCATGTAGCCTATGCTAAGATTCACTAGGACTTTACATAGTTTTATTATTTAGTGAAAGACTCGCCAAGATCTTACAAGATTTTATAATTGAATAAAATATTCGCCATGCCTGGTGAGAGATTCGCCAAAAAATTATATATACATATTATATTATTGATAAAATCGCCTTCCATTTTTCCAATATACCATGGAGATTCGCCCATTTATTATATTTATAAATTTAGGGGGGGTTCTTAAAATTTTCCCTGGGAGAGACTGCCTAGTGGATCATCCAGGAGCTGCGACCAATGCAAAATATCTAGATTCAGTGTGAAAAATTCTCACTATTTTTCTATTAGTTATCTTCTCTAAGTGGATTGCCATTTCTCTGGGGCATCGAGATTGTATTCATAAACTTACTTCCAATAATAGAAACCCTCAAATTTGTTGCACCAGTTTCCTGCATTGGGCTTTTCTAGGGACTATTGTCCAAAAACAAGTGTGTCAATGTCATTATTCATGTGTTGGTGTTTCTCTTGCTTTTCTCAGTTCATAATTTGTAAAATCTGCAACTGAATTTATTTTGATATTTACAGAAGCATTAATAAATAAATTATTATTGTAAATAAGTAGGATAAATAAGTTAATCAGTGCAGCAAAATGTTTTCACAGGGAGCATTGGTTTATCCAATGTCCAAAAATCTTTCCCCCAGTGTGCGGTGGGTGTGATTCTAACTCAAGACCTTTGGCTCTGATACCACTTTTTGGAATCATGATTACCATTACACCAAAACCTGTAGGTGTTATTAAATGAGCACATTTCCAGAGTTAATGGATCCATGAGAGGTGATTAAACAAATTTCACGAAACACACAGGGAGCGCTAGTTTATCCAATTTCCAACAAATTGGGCATATTTCTCGGATGTGGTTGCTACTCCAAATAGTGTGAGGTCTAACTCGGGCTTCGTATCAAGGAGACCCCCTATATGTTGGCAGTTTATAGCACCATCAATATTCTAACACTGGAAGGAGGGAATCCTTTGTATGGATGATATTTTAACACATCCACATAAATAAAATTTAGTTCAAGGTAGAAATTGTTTGAATCTGACTCCAACTATATATCTAAGAAAGAAGGGTCATCTCATTAAATTCTAGAGCGTGTTTATCAAGTTACTTACAAACAAATTTGGAGGATTTGGCTTATCACTTGTTAATTTTCTATAGATCTTGGATTATTCCCTATTACATCCATTCTTCCTCATAAGAAATCAAAGAAAGAAACAACGCACTATGGTGTTTTAGTTTCTTTAGTGGAAGATTTGGTTACTACTACCTTGAGTACTTAGCTGATTCACCTAAACAATCTCATCATCAAGGGGATTTTCCACCATATATAAGGGGAAATCTAGAGGGAGATGGGGAGGACTTTAATTTTTTAGATGAAGAAAAACTAAGATATTATGAGAAAGCAGACAATAATGAAAATATGAACAGTGAAGGAGAAGAGTCTTTAGCATCAAAGAGTGAAGAGAAGAAGGAAAATGAAGACATAGATGATGACCAATTGGATTGGATGTCTCAAGGGCCTCTTGTTATAGACATTTTTGTGCCTTACAGCTTTGAGCATGAAATGTCCATAATCCAAGGGATCCAAAGTCCCTAAAAGTGTTGTTCCTGCCCCTAAAGGAACAAGGTCAACAAATGACAGCTTCTCCCAGAAGTTCTCCACCAAAAAACTACTCAGAAACAGTCAAATCAGGATCAATTCAAGTGCTCCACTAGCTTCCTGTGTTGCAAAGCACCCCAGTACACTAGCTAGGTGCGTTGCAACGCACCTAAATGCAATACCAGGGTGCGCTGAGCAAGAAATGCCAAATGGAAGTGTCATTCCGCGAGGTGTACAGACAATGGAAGCTTCCAGAATCTTCCTCAATGACACTTGCCTCACTGAGTTCGACCAAAGATGAGTAAGAGGCTCTTAGCCTCCAAGTGGAAGCAAGAACTGACAGAGAGAAGCCACAAGTCAAAACATAAGCTGACTCATCCTCTCTGCTTACATCTATATATGGATCCCTCATCCCAGAGATCCAGGGGTTGGAGGCTGGAATTTTGTACTTTGCAGAGAATTATTGTTGGTTTGAGATTGAGATTAGTACATTGGGTGATTTATGCTTTGTTGGAGGTGAGGAAGGGATTCCTTTGCTGGGAGGTAGATGTTGGATCGGGACTCACTTGGTTGTATCTCCTCTTGAACTTTCTTATCATATCAATAAAACTATTTGAGTTTCTTCTACATGCTTGTATATCAGTGATGTTTTGTTATATTTGCATGTTTAGCTTAATCTGATCCTGAGCTTTTTATGAAAGTAAATCTATATCTTCGTGTAGTTTCTCTCTTCTGTGATCTTGCAGGAATTTAGTGAAGCTAGGCCAGTAAGGGAGCAGGCAGCGGGAAGTGAACAAAGAGAAGAGCGATTGGATCAACAAACTAGAGAAAGACACAGGTTAGTTAAATCCTTCCTCTTCATTTACATTTCATAAAGAAGAATACGAAAGTATTTTTCCTTGTTTGTTGCTAAGGCACTGTCACACCTTAGAGTGGGATAGGGGCGTTCTGAATAGATACTTTTCCCAACAACAGAATGGCGACTCCGCTGGGGATCGTATCTAGTTAGTTTATTTGTGTTTCTATTGTTGTTCTTCTCATAAACTTAGGAGTGGTGAATAGAACTGCATTTGCCATTTACAAATGCAAAGTAGAGATCTGCTACTCTAGTCCATTCACTGGGCCTGTTTATGATCTGTGTTAGGACTCCACTATGTACCATTTTTGCTATATATTTTGACATCACTTTACTCTTAAAACCATGAACCTCAATGTCTTTATCATTCACTTTATCCCAAGGTATATAGAAACCTCTTCTTTATTATATGGTTAATCTGTCTTACATTTAATTCTATAATACTCTTATATTTTATCAATTATTGAAGTGCATTGTTGCTAACACAAGTCAAAGATCGCAGATAAGTTATATGTCTTGTTGGGAACGAGCGGCCGTTGCTGAAACAGCTGACTTCGTTGCTGAAACAGCCGACTCCGTTGCTGAAACAGCTGGTCCCGTTGCTGAAACAGCTGGTCCCGATGCTGAAACAGCTAACTCAGTTGCTGAAACAGCCGTCAAGCACGCAAATCCCGTTATGCGTAATTTGCGATTCTGGAAGAACTTTTTGTGGATAATAGCAGCAGCCCGAAGATACGGTTACCTGGATTATCTTGAAGATAGCATTTCTGTTGTCTCGGTTGTAACAGTATCTCTTTTTAAGAAAGAACAGAATAGTTTTGTTTTGAACAGAATCGAGATCTTCGCTTTTGTGTAAAATTGTAAATGATGTCTCCTCTTTAAAAAGAGGAGACATCATCATTAGAGGGGATCGAACTGTAATTCACAGAACAACATTGTGTGAGACAGGAGCTAGTCTCCTTTTTGTAATGTATCAGTTTCTTGACAGATGAATAAAGACTTGTTTTGAGCATTCCAGTTTAATTCTTTCTCTTGGGGAATCTTGTGAGAAGGAAAGGGCCCGCCTTCCTCACAAGATTCACCCCTTTATTCCTGTAGCTGTTTATTTCTTATGTATTTGCATTGTCTTTAATTCTGTTGCTGAAACACTAGTTACATGGTTTGTGATACTCTGTTTCTTAGCGCTACATGTATTGAATGCACGAGTAGATGATGAGAGCATGTGCTGAAGATCCCCGCACAGAGGGATAGGGTCTTGCTCCCATTGATTGCTTTCTCTTACTTGCAGTGTGATTAGGAACAAGAGGCCAAGTGCTGAAGATTCCTGTTCCTGGGAATAGGGTCTTGACCTCTTGAGGTTACTTCTTTTACAGTGTGATTAGTGCCAGGCAGCAGGTGCTGAAGTTCCCACCAAGGAATAGGGTCCTGTTCCTGCTATGGTTGAATGATTTCTTTCCTTATAAATTTATTTCCCTTTGCTGTAACAGAGAAATCATGTCTGCTATAAGTTAATTGACTCCAGCTTTAATTAAGTAGACTGTGAATTGATAGATTGATGAATTTAAACAGATGTGTGTGACTTTCTTTTACTACAACATTGAGCTGCTTTTGAAATTGAGCATATCCAGTGCGCTATTACCTTTGGAATAAAAAGACCTTCTCGGGTTGACAATTTATGTGGAGCTCGAATTGTGAAAACAATTAGAGCGACCAACATTTTGGCGCCGTTGCCGGGGAAGGTAATTATAGATTTCAACAAGCATTCACCTATTTTCTTTTAATGTGCAGATTGCATGAGAGGACGAGGAAACCAGAAGAAAAATAACCGCGCAGGTGGCAAAGGCTGGGGAGGACGAAAAACGTTTATTGACGAGATTGTATCAAAGGCTGAATCATCACAAAGATTGAGTTCTCGGAAATCAAAATTTCAGCGTTCCCCTCAGTCAGATTACAGAACAGAAGAAGTTGTGGGTCCTGAAAATACAGAGGAACCAGCAGTCAGCACTGAAGAGTCAGAAGGAAGTATTAACAGATCAGTAGAACACATTGAGGAAATAGTAGAAAGTGCTGGACAACCGGTGGAAAACATTGAAGAACCAATAGAGGATTCTGACGATCGAGAAAGCGCAGTAGGAGGGCCAACAATGGAAGATAATAATGATGCATTCCTCTTTGGAGGAGGACGTGCAGGTCCTGAAGAAGAAAGAAGGGATGAAAATTCCCTTTCTACCTTGGGATTTCCCATCAGTGATCTTCCTGCAGGAACAATGAAAAACATCCCACTGTCTGCCCTACCTAACTTTCATGGTTTATCTACTGAGGATCCTGACGAATTTCTTTTTGAATTTGATATTTTATGCAGAAGTTATGATTATGTTACTAATGCTCAAAAGTTGAAACTGTTTCCAGCCACCTTAAAAGGGAATGCCTTGAGATGGTTCATGAGCCTTGGAAGTCAGGTAATCACAACATGGGAGCAAATGAAACAAAAATTTCTGCTTAAATATCAAGACTACTGCCGGACGAGAGAGAAGAAGGATGAATTATTCAATATGGCACAAAAATCGGATGAAAGCCTGGAGGACTACATCGAAAGATTGCAATACAACATACAGAGATCCGATCATCCAGATATAAGTAAGGAAATTCGTAAAACAATATTACTTAGAGGTTTAAGGGATGATTGTTTAAATATGTTAAATATGCTTGCTAAGGGAGATATATCTAAGGAATCATATGATGAGATTTGTGAACTTGCTAAAAGGTGTTCTAGGGGAGCTGCAAGAAACAGAATAAGAGATTCCACCTATTCAAGGGTACAGAAATCAGCCAATGGAGGAGCAACAAGAGCAGAGATAGGTAATTTTCTTGAAGAATTTAAAACCGAAATGCTAAGTTCTTTTGCTTCGCAGATTGACACTTTGCAGGTTAAGAAGAAGCAGGCTGAGGCAGAAGCAACTCTGGCTGTCTATTGCCCGAAATGTAGAGATAAACATCCACTAAGGGAGTGTCCAAGAGATAAAGTACCAGTTTGCACCCTTTGTGAGAAAGATCATGAGACAGAATAGTGTCCATCTCTACCAGGGATAAAAGCAGCGATGCAGCCAACAGAGGAAGAAGCTGAAGCAGTCTACCTGCTAACTCAAAGAAGACAATGGCAACCTAAAGGGCAAGGTACGAACTCTGGTATGCCATTTAATCGTTGGAACAATTATTCTGCTTTTGGCCAAACAAGCTACCCCCCCTTCAACCAAATGCAATATCCACTTTTCAGTCAAATGAATTTCCCACCCATGCAAATGCAAAACCCTCCCTTTGTTGACCCTTCAATGTGGACTCCTTGGCCTCCACAGCAACCACCTCCTTTCAATCCTTGGAACCCAAGTTGGAATAGTCAATCACTCCCATACCCAAATCAAATGCCTCAATTCCAACAATCACTCTCTCTGCCATCAAATGCCCCACCAAACAACCAAATGAGACCCCAACTACCTGCGCAACCAAATCCTAACCCCAATAATAAAGCTGTGCAAGTCATTGATATTCAGAATCAGTCTATACTTCCTACTATGCAATGTAATGATATTCACTTGAGATCTGGAAGAGTAGTAGAGCCTATCATAGATGACATAACTGATTCAGATAAAAATGAAACCGAGAAACAAAAAGAAGCTCAACCACCTCCTAACAAAAATATTGAATTAACAGAACCACCATTCCCCGAGCGTTTGGTTTTAACCAAAACAGCTGAAACACCTGCTTTTAATTTTATGGGGGAATTGCAAAATTTGTATATTAAAATTCCACTTTTACAAGCATTAAGAGATGTACCAATTTATGCCAAAACATTAAGGGATATTTGTGTTAAGAAACATGGTAGGAAAACCAAGGACCCCCTTACAGTACATGTGATGGGAGACTTGTCTGCATTAATGTCTGGAAAAGCCCCTCCTGTAAAATATGGTGATCCTGGCCATCCTACTGTCACAGTTCAGATTGGTAAAGCAGTAATTCCCCGAGTTTTGGTAGACTTAGGTGCAGCAATTAATATAATGACTCTGGAAACTTCACAATTGTTACAGCTGAATAACACAATCAGAGATACAACCACCATTTTAGAGTTAGCTGACCGTTCCACAATCAAGCCAGAAGGGGTTGTTGAAGACCTGCTCATTTCAGTTGAATCCCGGAAATATCCAGCTGATTTTGTTGTATTGCAAACTAAAACAAAGCTGGGGGGACATCCCTTAATTCTAGGAAGGCCATGGTTGGCCACAGCTGATGCATTTATTAGTTGCAGATCTGGTTCAATGACAATTTCTAATGGTTATGAAACAAAACAATTAACTCTTTATCCTCACGCTACGCCAGTAGTTAATAATGAAGATTCTATATGGATGGATTATGATGATAATGCTGTTCAGCCGATTCTAACTATAGGACAAGCTTTAACTCTTAAAGACAATACAGAGGATGAGATAATCAATAATTTTATTTGTGAACCTTCTTCTGTTATTGCTGAAACACACAATCAATTAACTGCAATTTTTGAAACGGATGTACAAGAAAAGATTGAACCTGAAGATTCATCTCAAACTTTAACCACGATCCCATCTAAGAGCATAGCAGTTGAAATTGAACCCGGTAAGACATTAAACATAAATCCTGATCTAACAGATGCTGAAACACAGCAACTAATGAAGTTATTACACGAATATAAGGAGGCATTTGCCTGGGATTACACGGACATGAAAGGTATTTCTTCTGAATTATGTACTCATAGAATTTACATTAAAGAAGGATGCCGACCTGTTTGTCAACCCCAAAGACGAATGAATCCTAATTTACGAGAAATTGTTAAAGAAGAACTTCAAAAATTGCTTAATGCAGGGTTTATATACCCCATATCTGACAGTGAATGGGTTTCCCCGTTAGTAATTGTTCCTAAGAAAAACGGGAAATGGAGGGTATGTGTTGACTATAGAGCTTTAAACAAAGCTACCCAAAAGGATCATTTTCCCTTACCTTTCATTGATCAGGTGTTGGACAGTCTTGCAGGGAAGAAATTATTTTCTTTTCTAGATGGATTCAGTGGGTATAATCAGATAAAAATTGCACCCCAGGATCAAGACAAGACCACTTTCACCAGCCCTTGGGGAACTTTCGCCTATAGAGTTCTCCCATTTGGATTATGCAATGCACCAGCAACCTTTCAAAGAGCTGTTATAGGAATTTTTTCCGATATGCTGAATGATTGTATGGAAATATTTATGGATGATTTTACCCCCTATGGTGTGTCTTTTGAAGAGGGATTACAAAACCTTGAGAAAGTACTTAAAAGATGTATTCAAGCCCACCTTTCCTTAAGTACCGAAAAATGCCACATGATGATGAGTGAGGGAATAGTGCTTGGACATTTTATTTCATCTCTAGGTATTCAGGTAGATCCATCTAAAATATTAGTCATTCAGAATCTTTCTGTTCCTAAAACTCAAACTGATGTGAGAAGTTTTTTAGGACATGCTGGTTATTATAGGAGATTTATTAAAGATTTCTCTAAAATAGCTTCTCCATTGTTTGTATTGCTTATGAAAAATGCTGAATTCAAGTGGACTAATTCTTGTCAAAAAGCTTTTGAAGAATTGAAGCATCAGCTGTCTACTGCTCCTATTTTGAGGGGGCCTGACTGGAATCTTCCGTTTCACATATCCTCTGATGCTTCAGATGTTGCTATTGGAGCAGTCCTGGGACAAGAGGAAAATCATCTTCCTTATGCTATATACTTTATCAGTAAGAATATGACCTCTGCTGAGCTTAACTATACAGTTACCGAGAAAGAGTTCCTTGCAGTAATCTATGCCATTAATAAATTCAGACACTATATTACTGGGTATCCTACTTTTGTGCACACTGATCATTCAGCTATTAAATACTTAATGAACAAATCTGTCACAAATGCTAGAGTTACCAGATGGCTGTTACTATTGCAGGAATTTGATATTACAATTGTAGATCGGCCTGGTAAGGAAAATGTGGTGGCTGATTTTCTTTCACGGTTAAAAACTGATAATGATATTCCAGTAGATGATAGTTTTCCTGACGAATATTTGTTTGCAGTTTCTGCTCATTCTCCATGGTATGCAGATATTGCTAATTACTTGGTTGCAGGAAAACTACCAGCACACCTGTCATATAGAGAAAAGAGAAGAATTGTTCAACAAAGTGCCAGGTATAGCTGGATAAGCGGATGTCTCTTCTATACTGGGCTTGATCAGGAGATCCGAAGATGCATTAGAGAAGATGAAGTGTACGACATATTGAAAGCTTGTCATGATGGCCCTTGTGGAGGCCATTTTGCTGATAAAAGAACAGCGCATAAAATTCTGAGGATGGGTTACTATTGGCCCTCACTATTCAAGGATGCAAAGAAGTATGTAAGGGCTTGTGACAGCTGCCAGAGAATGGGTCAACCCAATCATAGAGACCAAATGCCATTAAACCCCCAGGTAGTTTCTGAACCATTTGAAAGATGGGCCTTGGACTTCATAGGACCCATTAACCCTCCATCCAATCAAAGAACCTATATATTAGTCTGCACAGACTATATGACTAAGTGGGTGGAGGCCAAAGCACTTATTAGAGCCAATGAAGAGGCTGTGCTGTCCTTCTTGTTTGAAGATATTTTCACTAGATTTGGAATCCCCAGAGAGCTAGTTACTGATGGAGGACCTCCATTCAATTCTCATGGTTTTAAATCTACTCTTCACAAATATCATATTCAACATAGAATGACCACACCGTACCACCCCCAGGCCAATGGGCAGGTGGAAAGCACAAATAAAGTTTTAGAGGCCATTCTAACTAAAACAGTGAAGGACAACCGAAAGGATTGGTCCCAAAGGCTCCCTGAGGCATTATGGGCTTACAGGACTACTTGGAGAAACACTACAGGTTTTTCTCCCTATGAATTGGTTTATGGTAAAAATGCTATTTTTCCTGTGGAATTTGAAATTAAAACTTTAAAAACTGCCTTAGCTGTTAATCTTGATTTGAATGATGTGCAGACAGCTAGATTGCAGCAGCTTTTGGAGTTGGATGAAAAGAGATTGGATGCCATTCACCAAACAAACATGATTCAGCAACAAAGGATGAAGTGGCATGACAAAATTATCAAACACAAGCAGTTCCAAAAAGGTAATTGGGCCTTGCTGTATGATTCTCGGTTTGAAAATTTTCAGGGAAAGCTACGTACACGGTGGCTTGGACCATATGAAGTAGATGATGTCTTTCCAAACGGAACGGTAAGACTTGTAACAATTGATGATGCTAAAACACCTCTACTAGTCAATGGCCATAGGCTCCGTTTGTATGAGCGCCCTGTTTCTAAAGAGGATTTCAAGACTGCTTGCATGACTGATATTCATTATCTTTTTCCAGGGGAGTCTTCTGCTCCTCACAGCACTTAAATTTCTGCACTATATTTTTTATTAGATTAGATTTAGCACTAATAATCCCTGTCAAGGATTGGCATATTACAATTGAATTTTGCAGATTCTGGAAAAGCAATAAGGAGGACAGATTCATCATGAGAAGATCTGAAGCTTTAAATCAAGAAGCTTCTTCCCATCATTTTACCCCCTTTTTCCTAAAAGCAATATCCCCCCATACCCACATTATTTCTATCACTCCCACCACTCCTGAAATATCCTCCTTCAGTCAGTATTTTCCACCCCTTACTGCTGAAATAATCCCTTACCATTCACAGACCTAAGTCAGTTATCCCAATTTTCTGATTTTTCCCGTCGCTGAAACACCTGTTTCAGCAACGTAACACCAGCTTTTTCCGTTGCTGAAACACCTGTTTCAGCAACATATCATTGATTTCCCCCGTTGCTGAAACACCTGTTTCAGCAAATGCATTATCGATTTCTCCGATTGCTGAAACACCTACCTCAGCAATGTATCGTTCATTTTCAGTTGCTTAAACAACAGTTTCAGCAATTGGTTATCATCAAAGCAGTATCCCTCCTTGCTCTTACAAAAGCTTTCTGGTTCTTCACGATACTTTTGGTGAAAATTATTTGGCATATACACCTTTGTTCTAACAATCCACAGACCCTTCTATGATCATTAAAGCTATTGCAACCGACACTTCGAATTATTAATCAAAGGTAAAGTATAAGGTATATGGTTTTAATGTAATTCGGTTAAATCATATTAAAAGAGAGGATTTCATTTCATAATGATTGCATATCTTTCCACGTCCAATCATTATTACACCATCCGTAGGGGGGGGAATTCCGAAAATGGAAAAATCATTTCGCATGAACCAACCTGCCGCCGGTTATCATATCCATTTTTGCCGTCATTTAGACTACGCAGCCTTTGTTGCAACAACTAGTCCGATCAGGGTCTGAGAATACTGTATTGTGCTTCTGCGGAAAACTCAAAGCTTCAGCCATGGGAGGGACGGCCATTAGAAATGAGCCCGGCTCCATAAGTCTTCTTCAGTTCTTTCCTGAAGTGTATCAGATCTTCCAACAAGCGGGGTGGACAGCATATTTTGAGAGGTTGGGAGAATTTAACGCAGAAGAAGTATTAGAGTTTGCACAAAACCTTGAAGACAATTTCTCAGTGGTCCGAGGGGTTCGCATTTCAGTGACAGAGGATGACATAGTTCAGGTATCAGGGTTGCCAGCCGAGGGCATTCGCTGGAAGCAGGTCGTTCTTAACGCGCAGCAAGAATTCCTGCGCCCGGACGAGCAAGTGGAACCCAGAGGCCGCGGGGTCAGTCTGCACTCACTTCCTCAACCATGGCCATCAGTAGCAGAATTCGTCAAACACTACCTAACATGTGAGGGGCGTTATCAGGTAGTGTACAATCATGACTTTGTTTTGCTGAATCATTTGAGGAATGGAAGGCTCATCAATATCCCTTATTATCTGCTTGGTTGTATTAAAAACATGTCGTATTATTGTAAACGAGCCAAATCCCCAATGTCATCCCTTACCCATCACCGCTTATCCCAGCTGCTAATACAGAGGGGTTTTGCTCAGCAAAATCCCCCTCTGCAGGCCCTACCTGAAGTCCCTCTGCAGGCCCTACCTAAAGTCCCTCTGCAAGCCCCACCTGAAGTTCCCCAGCCGACCGAAATTCCCCTACAAACACCCGAAATTCCCCAGACGGCCGAAATTTCTCAGCAGGACCAAACGTCCCAACCGTCTGGAAGTCCTCATGATATTCCCGAAATTCCTCAGGAGGAAACCCCGCATTCCCCGGTCAATCCAACCCCGAGCTCGTCTCGGTTAGCAGAGCTAACACCCTCTACTATTCCTGTCCCTAGTGACGATTCTCTAACACCCCCTTCTTCACCTGTTAAGAAAAAGAGGAAAACCCCAGCAGTCACAAGCTCCAGACCACGGACAAGGTCTACATCCCAAATTCTTACTCCTCCGGAAAACCCTGTCCCTAAGAAAAAGCCCTCCCGTTCGAAAAAGAGGAAAGGCAGCGACTTTACTGCCTTCCTACCAAAAAGGAAGAGGACAAAGACTGTTGAGACAAAATCCACTTCCATTTCCCCTAACCCTGCTACTATTCTATTAAAACCCTTATCCCCATCACAAACCTCCCAACCTGGCTCGTCCGAGGGCATGGTCATACAAAAACCAGTGCCTCGGGATAATCTGACATTGTTTATGGGTCAAGAAGTGACTGCTCCACAAGAACCAGTCACTTGCCCAGTGACTGAAACACAAGAACCAGTCACTGAGGCACAAGAATACACCAAGCAGGATAATAGTGGGAAATGCCCAGTGACTGCTCCACAAGAACCAGTCACTGAGGCAGAGGAATCTACCAAGTTGTCTGACAGTGAGAAAGGCCCAGTGACTGTTCCACAAGAACCAGTCACTGAGGCACAGGAATACAACAAGCAGGATGATAATGGGAAATGCCCAGTGACTGAAATACCAGAACTGGAGATTGAGACACAGGAATTCATTCCTAACCCGGTGGATGAAACACAAGAACCACCCACTGTGGTACCAGAACTGGAGATTAAGACACAGGAATTCATTCCTAACCCGGTGGATGAAACACAAGAACCACCCACTGTGGTACCAGAACTGGAGATTAAGACACAGGAATCCATTCCTAACCCGGTGGATGAAACACAAGAACCACCCACTGTGGTACCGGAACTGGAGATTGAGACACAGGAATCCATTCCTAACCCAGTGGATGAAACACAAGAACCACCCACTGCGGTAACAGAACTAGTCACTGAGGCACAAGAGTCCATGTCTGGCCCGATGGATGAAACACAAGGACTACCTACTATGGTATCAGAACTAGTTGCTGTGGAACAAGAATTCATTCCTGATGAAACACAAGGACTACCCAGTATGGTATCAGATTTAGTCACTGGAGAACAAGAATCCATTCCTGGCACGGTGGATGAAACACAGGAACCACCCATTGTGGTGCAACAATCAGCTACCACCGTGCATCAACAAAATATTCCAACAGAAATAATCAGCATACAAGGTCCACACACTATGACATCTCTACTGCAGGAAAATGAGTTCCTGAAGTCTGAATTAGAAGCTTACAGAGCTGAATTAGCCATGGCACAAGAAGCCTTTGAAAAAGAACTCAATCTCCATACATTAGCACATGTAGCCTCAATGCAAAACAGGGAGCCATGTATGGAATATATGTGCAAGGAGTGTGGCACCATTTATCAGAATGCAGGCTATAAAGTAGTTGAAATTCCACTCCCTGAAACAATCATGACAGAGGGAATACAAGAGGAATGCCCTACTGCTCCACAAGAACCAGTAGGACCCCCTATGGTGCAAGAAGAAGAAGAAATCAAACCAGAGATATCTCATCCCTTGTGGACTGATGCAGCTATTCCGGCAGAAGAAACACTGCCAGAGCACACTACTATTGATTCAGATATTCCGACAGAAGAAACATTGCCAGAACACATGACTATTGATTCAGATATTCCGACAGAAGAAACATTGCCAGAGCAAATGACTACTGATGCAGCTATTCCGGCAGAAGAGACACTGCCTCAGCACACTACTGATGCAAGTATCCCGACAGAAGAAATAATGCCCCAATGCATTACCTCTGAGGCAGCCATTCAGACAGAAGAAATAGTGTCCCAACCCACTACTTCTGTTAAACAGACACAGACTCGGCTATGGGACCCATTGGAACAATTCAACAGATGGAAGAAGAAACATGCTGAAGAACAGAATATAGTATTACAACAGCATAAGTTGCAATGGCAAAACTATGTATATGCTAACTGGGATAGCTGGGAACAAATACTGCAAGAGCACAGAGAATATAAGAAGGAAGCCAGACAGTCTAAGGAACGGATAGCCTTGATGTTTTCATTGGTGCGGAAATTGATGGTTACACATAAACCCTCTGTAAATTACTCTCTCTTTCTTACTGAACGACTAGTTTATTTTCAAATAAAATCAATAGCATATGGCAGACCACATGAAGTACTGACTTCAGAGAAATTTGTTGAGACCTTTAAAGAGGCCCCTGAAAGTGACCAGCATCTGCTGTGTGAACTCTACCTTCATAATGAGGCCCTTCCTGAAGAAAGGAGAGTTAATCTTACTCCAATTGCAGGAGATATACAAATTAGGGCATTTGCTTCATTTTTGTCTAATCAGCTCACCTGGCAGACTGCGTTCAATGCCAGCAGTCATAATGAGGAGAATAAACTCCTGTGGATTAGACCAGAACCTGTAAGCCCAGCCATGTTTATAGCACAGTATTATGAATTCTTGCAGAAACCGGGAATGAGTGAGCACATAGAACAATTACAGGCTTCAATCCTTTTTAAGTGTCAAGAGCACATTAGATTGAAGGGTCCTGCTGCATTGGAGGCCAATGATATCTTTTGGCAGCAGTCATGCAAGGAAAGACAGGATTATCATCCTTTTAACCCTCTCAATCTTCAAGCTGCATTATCCAGGGTCCCTAAGTATATTGATTGCATTCAACATTGTGGAGTCAACTGGATTGGGTATCATTTCCGTTTTCCAATCTTATGGCTGCCTTCAGAAAAATATCAAAGTCATTATCAGTTGACTAACAGAGAGGAAGCCTCAGCATGGCGACAGTTGCAGACCAACAGCGGATTCCGAGCTCCTACAGGCGCCACCTTCTCCAGCTACTGCTTGAGTAATTTGCATTGCCAGTCTCAGTACTCAGACTCTGATTCGGATGAAGAGGTTGCCTGAGGACATGCAACATTTTTAGCTGGGGGGGATGTTAGGACTCCACTATGTACCATTTTTGCTATATATTTTGACATCACTTTACTCTTAAAACCATGAACCTCAATGTCTTTATCATTCACTTTATCCCAAGGTATATAGAAACCTCTTCTTTATTATATGGTTAATCTGTCTTACATTTAATTCCATAATACTCTTATATTTTATCAATTATTGAAGTGCATTATTGCTAACACAAGTCAAAGATCGCAGATAAGTTATATGTCTTGTTGGGAATGAGCGGCCGTTGCTGAAACAGCTGACTTCGTTGCTAAAACAGCCGACTCCGTTGCTGAAACAGCTGGTCCCGTTGCTGAAACAGCTGGTCCCGATGCTGAAACAGCTAACTCAGTTGCTGAAACAGCCGTCAAGCACGCAAATCCCGTTATGCGTAATTTGCGATTCTGGAAGAACTTTTTGTGGATAATAGCAGCAGCCCGAAGATACGGTTACCTGGATTATCTTGAAGATAGCATTTCTGTTGTCTCGGTTGTAACAGTATCTCTTTTTAAGAAAGAACAGAGTAGTTTTGTTTCGAACAGAATCGAGATCTTCACTTTTGTGTAAAATTGTAAATGATGTCTCCTCTTTAAAAAGAGGAGACATCATCATTAGAGGGGATCGAACTGTAATTCACAGAACAGCATTGTGTGAGACAGGAGCTAGTCTCCTTTTTGTAATGTATCAGTTTCTTGACAGATGAATAAAGACTTGTTTTGAGCGTTCCAGTTTAATTCTTTCTCTTGGGGAATCTTGTGAGAAGGAAAGGGCCCGCCTTCCTCACAAGATTCACCCCTTTATTCCTGTAGCTGTTTATTTCTTATGTATTTGCATTGTCTTTAATTCTGTTGCTGAAACACTAGTTACATGGTTTGTGATACTCTGTTTCTTAGCGCTACATGTATTGAATGCACGAGTAGATGATGAGAGCATGTGCTGAAGATCCCCGCACAGAGGGATAGGGTCTTGCTCCCATTGATTGCTTTCTCTTACTTGCAGTGTGATTAGGAACAAGAGGCCAAGTGCTGAAGATTCCTGTTCCTGGGAATAGGGTCTTGACCTCTTGAGGTTACTTCTTTTACAGTGTGATTAGTGCCAGGCAGCAGGTGCTGAAGTTCCCACCAAGGAATAGGGTCCTGTTCCTGCTATGGTTGAATGATTTCTTTCCTTATAAATTTATTTCCCTTTGCTGTAACAGAGAAATCATGTCTGCTATAAGTTAATTGACTCCAGCTTTAATTAAGTAGACTGTGAATTGATAGATTGATGAATTTAAACAGATGTGTGTGACTTTCTTTTACTACAACATTGAGCTGCTTTTGAAATTGAGCATATCCAGTGCGCTATTACCTTTGGAATAAAAAGACCTTCTCGGGTTGACAATTTATGCGGAGCTCGAATTGTGAAAACAATTAGAGCGACCAACAATCTGAATAGCTGATCCACAAATGCTCTAACTGCCCTTTGTGATAGCTCTTAGTCCTCCTTTAAATCATCTCTCTAATTGTACCTTACTGATAGCTTTTATCCGGCCAAAAACCATAGATTAAACTGTAAACCGTGACCCAGAACCCAGAAAAAATTCTCGTTTCTGCTTCAGCGCGGGCTCTGTGAAGAGGTTCTGCATTTCAACGCAGGTCCCGAGAGGGCTACCTGCGCTGCAATTTAGTTTCTCTGTACAACAGCTGCGCTGATCAGCCTTTGCCCTGTGCAGCTATGGTTCTTTGCTTCATTTTGTTCAGTTTTATCTCTGATTTTTGCAGCCTATTATCAGTGTGTGTACCTATCTCAAAACCCCTTTTCTTTGCCTTAATTCCGCCTCAGTTGTATAAAAGAAACTGTATTTGTTTTTGTGTATTTGTTACATCATTTGCAGTTTCCCATTACAAAAGTAAACTAGTCATACTGTCGCCCTTAGATCTAGACATGTCGTAAGTGTCGTTTTGATCTTAGGAGTAAATTTGTTTGATGTTGACAGTTGATTGTGCTTTTACTTTTGTCTTTTGGTTTGAATTTGTGAATTTCTAGTGTCGAAACAAGTGTTTACTTCAAAATCATAAAGTTTCGTAATTGTCTTTTTGATTTCAAAAAGAAACTTGTTTTTGTTTTCACTTGAAATCGAATTCAAATTTGTACAACAACTTTCTTTTTAGGCATCAATATTAAGAAAGTGAAAACAAATACATGCATATGTGCATTTGCATTTTGACACTTTGTATGGTTTGATTTAGGAAAAGTGCATTTACAGTGTGCTCTATGCTCTTTGAGAAAAGATTGTGTCTTTCTTTTCCCCTTGTAGCTAGGATTTTCATTGTTGAAAAGAGATAAAAGCTTGCTTATCATCTTTAGACTACATTTAGGAATTGTATCTACATCTCATGGTGATCCAAAAAGGAAAACGTCTAAGAAAGATCAACCTAAAATAAATTTAATGAACTTAACAACGCATTGGAACTTAACGCACAACATAAAGGTCTAGGCTAGAGACGTGTTCCGGCGTCGTAAAGCTTGGTAACTGTTGTCCTCACTGTTGGTTGGGTGATTCCTCCACTGTGAGACGATAAGTGCCAGTACGGATTGTGCTCCCACATACCGTCGAGTATATATTTGGAGACCCCTATAGGCATAAAACCTTTATCCATAGGAAGCCATGTCGGTCACCCTACTGATCGCAATGCACTGAACACAGCATTCGGGAAGATTGACTGCCCGTACCCTAAAAAGTATTCCGCGGTTTTGCGATTGGTTTGGCACACCCTCTACCTAGATCTCCAGAGCAGTCCCTTTCATTCCTTTTCAGACTCCTTAACAGAAAAGGTCCATCTGAGCACTTGTCACTTCAAGATCATTAAAAAATCGAAGGAGACTAGAGTCATCTTTTGTTTTTTCTCGACTCTTAAAAACTGAAAAAACAAGTTGTGTCTAAAAGCGTCTAAAATTCATTTAATTCGGAAACATATTTCCCCTTTCTGTATTTTGGTTTATCGAGTAATCCGCAATCGTGGAAGAAAGTCAATTGAAACCCCGTCGTTCGCGGAGGCTTGCGAGTCAACCGTCTTTGTCTCCGGAATCGAAAACAGTACAGGCAAAGCGAACTCGTTTAACCGGTTCAAAATCTCCTATTAAAGTTAGAACAAGTGTTCCAACAACATCCGAGATTCCGATTACTCCAAACATTTCTAGAAACCCTGCCTCTACAGAAGAAGTTCAACAGCCACAGAGGGACAGTGATACTGATCCTAGTCTGAGAGCAAACACTTGTGTTACTGAACCAGTTCCATCTGCAACTGGTTTAGAGAGTCTTGCTCCTCAAACATCTGTCACTGTCGATTCAACCCCTTCTTCGGCACTAGAAATATTTTACGGACCTGATGGTCTTCCCCTTCCACCTGGTTTGATTGCGATAGAGGAAATTGTAGAAGATCCGCAAGCAAGTACTCCAACACATTTTGGCGTCGGGGTCACTCTATTTCCTTCGACATCAGAAGTTAGTCTACCACCAGTGGAAGTTCCTGTAGAATCGCTAGGTAATCTTTTGGATAGACTCAAAATGTCTGAACAACCGTCAACATCTAGGACTGTGTCGACTGACACAGCGACAACAGAACTCCCTGCCGTCACTCCGACAATGTTTGCCGGAGTACCATTTGTCCCGACTAGCTCACAACCGCTAGAAGGAGTCCATCCAGGGGCTATTTTGACAATATGGTCCGTTCCTATTTGTTCCTCCGGAATAATATCCGGCAACTCGTATGTTGAGACTTGACAAATTGATCCATTTGGAGGTCAATTTGGGCAATCCAGTCCCCAAGGGCAGACAATCCCCTTGAGTTCCGGATTACCACCGTATGGGGGGCAATATGCCCTTTCATTACCCCCTCCGGGAGGATATCCATACGGGAGTTCACAACAATATTCAGGTTATACTGGAGTTACGTCAAGTGGTTGGGTACCTATGCTACCCCAACAACCAAGAGTTGTGTATTCTATGCAACAATGTGTACCTATGTCGAACATCCCGACTACACCAGCTATTGTGACAGTGTCACAAGTTCAAACACTACCTGTTGTATGTCAACCTCAGTTTTCTCAGGTTGTAATGCAACAGCCCCTTGACCCTATGACTCAACCACAATCACCGATTGGTGGGGCGACACAGGTCCAAACGGGTACAATTACCCCACACCTTGGTCCGACGGTTAGTATAGCGCAACAGAACATGGCTTCACAACCGTGGCTGGTGCAATACCAGTAACCACAATTCCAACAAGTATACCAAGGTTCTAAGCAGCAGATCTCTGCGAACAGTGGACAGTCGTACATTCAAAACGGTCAAAATCAACCATGTTACAATGGTCATGTCCACCAACCGTATCAGTCGTACCAGCATCAACTACATTATGCTGGTATGCACAGGCCAACTGCTCAGGCAATTCCATCATATCCTGGGTATGCTTCACCTAACCTGAATCAACAGTTACCATTCGTGGCAACTTTAGAGTTACCTGATTTACACCGGTTAACAAACGATCCAATTGCTTACGCCCCTTGGTGGCCAGCGATCCCTCATAAACTTCCATCAGATATTCCTAAATTTAAAGGAAATCCAGGTGAAGATCCATCGAATCACGTGATGACATTTCATCTATGGTGTTCATCAAACACCCTAAACGATGATTCGATAAGGCTTCACCTTTTTCAGAGGACGTTAATGGGTCCAGCAGCAAAATGGTATATTGAATTGCCTAGAGCTTCATTCGACAACTTCAGTACCTTAGCCATGACTTTCTTAACCCATTTTCAATTACCAATAAGGTATGAAACAGGAACGAAACTCCTAACCAACTTCAAACAGACAATGGCCACTCACATATCTGATCATATACATGAGTGGCGACATCGTCGTAGGATGGTAAAAACGTACGTTCCCGATCAGCTATTAGCTGAATGGTTTATCAAATCCTTACTTCCTGCCATCAAGGAAGATATGGAAAAGGGGGGAGTCGTAACGGAAGAGCAAGTCATCGCTCATGCGCAATATTTGGACTTGGTCTATACTCAGTCTGGCATGCTCTACGACAAAATACCTGACGCCCCTAGACCGGAATTCTCAATTCCTCCTCCTCCTAAATCAAACAATGACTCTCACACTGGCGATGGTGTGATTGGCACGACAAACGCGAAATCGACAAAGGCTACGTCCAAGAAAGCCCGTAAGATTTCAGATCAAAATGCAAAAGACGAAATTCTTTCTTCAGAAGTAAATGTCATATCAGCAGATAAGGGCAAAGAAACCAGACAACTAGGAAGCAAGAAGAAGAAAAGCAAAGAGAAGAAGAAGAAACAGGATGAGTCATCTCCTAAAAAAACTTCTTCAAACCCTCCTGGAAATAGGAAACCCCCTTTCGGGTGTCAAATATGTGACGAGGATCATTGGACAAAAGAATGTCCATACAAAGCTGAGCTTAAGAAATTCTTTAAAAGTTCGAAAACCTCAGCTATGTTAACTGATCCGTTTCCAAATCCAGGAACAAATCTAGTTGATAGTGGAAATGCTTCCCCGTCTCAAGTGCTAATGTTGTCGATTTCAAAACAACAAAATGATGCTTTGATTGCGACAAGGAACAAAGATTACGGGAATCCGCAGCTGTCGAACGACAAGGATAAAGATCAACCAAGTAGTTCGAGAACAACTTCGACAAAAGTTGTACCACCCGTCATTCCTGAATTAATAATAAAACCGCCAAAGGGAGTAGTACACAAGTCGACATTTAATCCTCGCGCTAGAGCGGCACAGCATTATAGCATAGTGGAAGATTTGGCCCAATCTCCATCCGCTATGTCGACTCTTGAGGTGCTACAAAATTGCCCATCCCAAAGGCATGCTTTGTTATCAGCCATTGGTGGGGTTGATCCTAAGGATTCCAATCTTGTATCCTTTGACCACAAAGGATACGATCCTCAGTTACTAGCCCAACTAGCTTTCCTTATTCAAGTGAAAGCCCTCAACAAAACTGTTCATCGAACAATTATTGATGAGGGGGCATCTACATGTACTATGTCGATGAGTTGCTGGAAAACTTTAGGATCTCCAACCTTGTCACGGTCTGCGACGACGTTAAAAGCATTCGACGGAAGGACATATACCCCATATGGTATCCTAAATAACTTGAAATTTGAACTAGGAGGAAAAACAGTAGAAATAGATGTTGAAGTCATAGATGGGAACCTTGATTACAACATCCTACTAGGAAGACCATGGATATATGCCATGGAAGCAGTTGTGTCGACCTATTTCAGAAAGATTTCATTTCCCTCTCAAGGAGGGATTACAATCGTCGATCAGCAAAACTTCCTCCCCAATGGTTCTCAAGTTACTGGAAGCATTCCAATGATCCATGGAAGCAATCATTCGCTGCAAAATATCGGAGTAGGTCTCCTAAAAGACCCTGCCTTAATGGGTACTTTTGCCCTACCACCTCTGAGTAATCTGGCGGATGTGGCCACAGTGGAATATGAAACCTTCTATATCTGATGGATTTGGACTCCGGGGCGGTTCTTATCTCATGTCAACCTCATTAAAAAATGAAACAAGGAGTCATGAGGATAGTTCTTTTACTGTGTCAACCTCATTAAAAAATGAAACAAATCCCCTTTTCAAATCTCAAAGGCAAACCTTCATTCTAACCACCGAGTTGAATGCAATGAAGCTTGGGGGGCATGCACCTCGTTTTGCGTTATTATGTTGGGGGCATACAAACTTATCATCGAGCAGTGTTACCGCAAGGTTCAAGCTCGTTAAAAAATAAACCCGCACCGAGCAAATGTTTCCACCCGCGTTTAAGCTCGTTAAAAAATGAACTATCCCCTGGTAAATAACCACCGTGAATGTAACATTTCAGCCATTAAAGCCTTGGTCGTGTTTGCACCCTCACCTCCACTTTTCCATTGGCCGATCATTCACCTCCATTTGATTGTTTACCCATTTTGAGGAACAGTTGCGAAGAGTGATTTCACTAGCCATCCTTGTGACACTGTCGTGCTTGGAAAATTCCAACCCTTACCTGGAAACAGCTGCTACCCATTTTATCACTTGTTCCTCAAAAGACGAGTCTTCTTTAAGCTCTTTTCATCTGACTCGTAAAATATGAAAAGATTGCCGAGTTTTGGCCTTCCAGCTCATTAAAGCGACCGGAAGTGCTATCTCTCCTCTAGATTTTAATCTTTTTGGACCTGAGGGATTATTGCACAAAAAGATCGAGCGCTTGTTTTGTTCGGCTCGTTAAAACTATCGAAAATTCATCCCTTCTATATTGTTTTATACTTTTTCAGACTTAAGGGATTAGATGACGAAAAAGGAATTTCAGAGTTACCTTTACGTACCTTTTCAGACTCTGTAAAAATGAAAAGGACCGAGTTATCTTTGTTGTTAAACTCGTTAAAAAAATTAATAGCAACAAACTTGTCTTTAGACGAGAACGAGTTTCACTATTGCTAGGCTCGTTAAAACATAGTGATGGGTTTGCCCGAAGGGAAAATTATAGAACAAGCATATGTTATCCTCCTCAAGCTTGACAAAAATAAAGAGGTACTGGTCAGCAATGACTGGGGAAAATTGGGAAGAAACTCAAAGAATCTTTATTGGTAGCAAGTTGCTCTTGAACATGACACTTCCACTCCGTGCCTGAGTCGGGTTGGGTTGTTTCATTCACCAGTCACATCACCATGGTCTCGCCATACCATCCACATTTGGGGTAAATTCTACCAATCCATCATATAAGTGTCGCCGACATGTTCAAGAGAAGTCATCCAGAGAAGTCACCCGTGTCCCATCCACTGCCATACATTATACTTCATTCTTTCATGACCGCCACCCTCAACCATATATCATCAGATTGTTTTCACCTCCATCAAAATCATTTCCTCCGTTCTGTGTCATTGATGTGGGATTCATTAAGGCCCTCCTTTGACAGATCACTTCTTGTCGACATCAGCTCATTATCCAAGAAGTTGATCTAGGAACACCCCCTTCAGTACTTTGAAGCTTGCATGCCTCAATGACAAGTTTCTCACTTCCGGCGACAGGTATACATCAATGACCTTCGACCGAAAGATTTTGCATGGTGTTCGACGCCAAGTCCTTTATTCACACCACGTGAATTGTACTGCAGTACCTTGAGGGTCATTATCATTATCGATGATTCCTCTCGCGCTTGTTAACAATTTACATCATTGACTGGTAATCAAGCGATGTCTTTCCATGTTCGACTTCAAAACATTTCTCACATGGATCGACTTGTACTTAGAGTGAAGATCGGATGAGATTGAAGACCCCGGATCTAATTTCATCCATCCGGGCTGCGATATATACTTAGGAAAAAATAAAGACATTGACATGTACAGCGTTGTAGCACAAATAATCATCCTACCAAAAGGATGATGATTTCATCAGAATCATCAGTCTACCATCAGATGATTGTCTGTCCTATGTACATAAAAATGAATTTATAAAGCTGAGCATGGGAATGCCCGCCTCAGCTAGATCATGAAAACAGTATGAAAAATAATGTATTGTATTGTATCTTATTACAGGTCTCCTCCCAGCATTGAAAGAACTTCGGATCCTCCTAATAAAGCATTTCACCCGATAAACGGCCTCATACTTTAGGGGGCAACTGTTATAGACATTTTTGTGCCTTACAACTTTGAGCATGAAATGTCCATAATCCAAGGGATCCAAAGTCCCTAAAAGTGTTGTTCCTACCCCTAAAGGAACAAGGTCAACCAATGACAGCTTCTCCCAGAAGTTCTCCACCAAAAAACTACTCAGAAACAGTCAAATCAGGATCAATTTAAGTGCTCCACTAGCTTCCTGCGTTGCAAAGCACCCCAGTACACTAGCTAGGTGCGTTGCAACGCACCTAAATGCACTACCAGGGTGCGCTGAGCGAGAAATGCCAAATGGCAGTGTCATTCCGCGAGGTGTACAGACAATTGTAGCTTCAAGAATCTTCCTCAATGACACTTTCCTCACTGAGTTCGACCAAAGATGAGTAAGAGGCTCTCAGCCTCCAAGTGGAAGCAAGAACCGACAGAGAGAAGCCACAAGTCAAAACATAAGCTGACTCATCCTCTCTTCTTACATCTATATATGGATCCTTCATCCGAGAGATCCAGGGGTTGGAGGCTGGAATTTTGTACTTTGCAGAGAATTGTTGTTGGTTTGAGATTGAGATTAGTACATTGGGTGATTTATGCTTTGTTGGAGGTGAGGAAGGGATTCCTTTGCTGGGAGGTAGATGCTAGATCGAGACTCACTTGGTTGTATCTCCTCTTGAACTTTCTTATCATATCAATAAAACTATTTGAGTTTCTTCTACAGGCTTGTATATCAGTGACGTTTTGTTATATTTGCATGTTTAGCTTAATTTGATCCTGAGCTTTTTATGAAAGTAAATCTATATCTTCGTGTAGTTTTTATCTTCTGTGATCTTGCAGGAATTTAGTGAAGCTGGGCCAGTAAGGGAGCAGGCAGCGGGAAGCAAACAAAGAGAAGAGCGATTGGATCAACAAACTAGCGAAAGGCAAAGGTTAGTTACATCCTTCCTCTTCATTTACATTTCATAAAGAAGAATACGAAAGTAGTTTTCCTTGTTTTTTGCTAAGGCACTGTCACACCTTAGAGTGGGATAGGGGCGTTCTGAATAGATACTTTTCCCAACAACACCTCTTTCTCTTCTAGCAAACCTTTATCACTTACCAAAGCACCCAGAAAAAGTGCTTACAAAGTATGATCCATATAAGAAAGTGGAGTTTGAAGATCACGTTGATGACTTCTACTTACATCTGAGGATTTTAGAGGTACATTTTGATGATGTTTCTTGTATATTATTTCCATACACTCTTGAGGGTAAAAAATTGTTTTGTACCATAACCTTCCAAAAATTTAATCTGTAATTGGAGCGAGCTTAAACAATTGTTTTTAAAAAACTTTGTTGATGATAAAACTCTTTCCATGTTACTTAAAGAACTCAGAAATGTTAAGATGGGGGATAAAAAAAGATAAGGATTTTAATTAAATATTTATTCATATTTTGAATAAGTTCCCCAATGATGTGCAACATCATGATTCAATCACTAAGGATTATTATACCATTGCCTTTCCCACTAAAATTTATGTTGTTTTGAAACTAGATACAAAGGAAACATTGGCTCTTAATTTTGCAGAAGAAATTGTTGTGGAAAAGCACTTAAGGTATATTAGGGTCATTTTTCCTTGGGAAGATTTAAATCAATCCAAGGACACTGGAAACAAGGTCCCAAGAATCTTCCGCTAAGACTAAAGAGAAAGATCCATTTGACATGGAAATCTTAACCAAATCCTTGAAGTTGTTAACGAACGAAGTATCTAAACTTAAAAGGAATTCATGTGAGGCCTCTACTAGTAATAAGTCCTTTAAGTTGTACTTTAAGAAGAACACCAATCAACTAGAAAAGGTTGCATAGAGATCTAATGTTGTATTTAATGTTGAGAACATGGGAATGGATAATTATTGTATTTTTCATCAACAACAACATTCTAAAACAACATGCATGCAATGGAAACATAGCATGAAATTTTTGGTTTCCAATGTCATAGAAATCTTTTTAGCAGAAGAGAATTCATAGCATACTCAAGAGATTGATGAACAAACCTTGACCGAAGAAAACATAAGTGATGGTGACTCAATTTTCACATTTGATCTTATTTGGAATAATGACTTATAAGGTGTTAGTGAGCCCCTAGTGAGTGAATATCCTCCTCAAGAACCAATTAAGAAATATAATTTGAGGAGTAAATAATCGATGCCTTAGCAAGATGTGAAGAAGAAAGTTTTATGAAATTGTTACCTCCTAGAAGTATTTCTCAAAGAAATCAAACCAAGTATAGAACCACCTAATCTTCAAAGAATACGTTTTGGAATAATAAGAACAAGTTCATCACTCCTGAGGTATCAAATAAATTTTCACCAACTACCACTTCAGCACACCGTGCTAAAGATGAATACATTGATGACAATGCTCTCAAAGACATGAATAAATATCGTGTGAATATCACTATCTATGAGCTAGAAAAGTTGGCAAGCGAATGTGAGTTGATCATCCAATCTTTTGTATCCTAGCCTCTATCAGGTTAGATAATTTCTACTTCTCATGCCCCATGTGATAACTCTATCAGGTTTTCAGGGGAGTCTTACTTTCATCAATGTCCCTTAGGACCTTGGATTTAGGCTTGCACGGAGGGACATACTCCGGCAACCGTGTAATAGGGTCTACACCCTAGGCTTCAACCTCTTCTATTTTCACTCGCACATCCTCATCGTCCATGGGGATGTCTTCAATATCCTCCTCTTCTACTTCTAGGTTTATAGCCTTGCCTTTCTCCTAGGCATTGGGCTTTAGTGGGTTCCGTCTTGGCAACATGCACACTGGTATGGCATGCTGCTTGCCCTTCTTGTCTGTCATGGTCTCCTTGGTTGGGGTTGGCTTCAATCTCGGCATTCACGGGGATTTAGGGAACTTTGCTAATACTTTGGCTACTTTCGGGGCAGCTACTTCGGCCTCTCTCTACATTCCCTATGCTGGCTCCTCTACTACTTGTTGTGTATTAATAACTTCTAGGGGTGCAGACATGATCTTCCACAAGAATTCCTATGTGCCCACCAACAAAGTCGCAAATACCCCAGAAACTATCATAAGCTTGTATTGATCATAATTCGTAGGTGCTAGAGAGCTCAACCCATGAATACTCAAATGCCAAGTGTTTTCCGTTGGACAGCCACTTGTAATTTATAGGGAAATTTGAATTCAAATACAATCGTTCCCCCAAAAATCAGTTCATTAATGCCAGATTAGTGACAGATTTTCAAGGATCTAAGCCATAAATTTTGTCTTAAATTTCGGTCGCTCACTCCATTTGGCCTCACTTCTATCGTATTTTCATGAACAATGACTTTAACGGTCACTTTCCGGCCAACCTGCATGATTTCTCCCTGGGTAGCATGGCTTCCTCCAAGGTTGTGCAGACCCAATCACACGTCCTTGCTTCGCACCATCTTCCAGTCGTGCAACTCCCCAACCTGGGCAGTGTAGTTTATAGTCCCATGCCTCCTTTTAGCTGGCTGGAGTGCTAATACTGTGCTACTTTCATTTAGTCACATGGCTAGACCACTGGTGTATGGCTTCAAATGACTACCATTCACATTTCTTGGGGAGGGTTCTCCATTTAACTTGACCAGTTGTATCACTCCTCCTTCAGTGATCTCCTTAATAACATAAGACCCTAACCAGTGCATCCTGAATTTCCTTGGAAATTTATCAAAATTACTATCATATAAAAAAACCAAATCATTTACCTTAAATGTGCGCAGCTTGATGTGTCGATCATGCCATGCCTTCTCACGCTGCTTTTGGACCTGCTGGTGAAATCCAGCCAAAAAGATTTCTTCTTCAAGCTCATCCAACTGCGTGGGCCTCTCCTCTAGGGTTGCATGATCCATCATACCTGTGCGTGTTGTTATGCATAGACTAGGCATGATGTATTCCATAGGAATTATGGCATCCACACCATAGGCAAGAATAAAAGGGGTTTGTCCCATCAATTTCTTCCATGTCGTTCGATAAGCCCACAATACTACAAGTATGAGTAGGTCCCAATCACTTCAATGAGCATTGCAAACCTTGGTCAGTGCATTTTCAAACACTTTGTTGAATTCCTCCACTGTCCTATTAGCCTGTGGGTGATAAGGTGTGATCTTTTGGTGATATAACTAAAATTCCTCTATTAGTGCGTTGATTGTCTCATTCAGGAAGTGTGTACCACAATCACTCATCAAGATCCTTGGACATCCAAATTACATCAGTACTTGCTAAAATAGGAACTTTTCGGTCATCATGCCCATGCAATCCTTCACGGGCTGCGCTTCTGCCCAACGAGTCAAATACTCTATCACAATGATAATGTATCTTTCTCCTGTCTTTCCTTCTGGCTAAATGGGTCCTACAAAATTGATCACCCACTTCTCGAAGGGTTGAAACGTCATTGTGGATTCAAAGGCTTTTCATCCCTCCATGATGGCCTACCCATTCTTTGACATACATCACACGCCACACAATATGCTTTTGAATCCCGATGAAGGGGTGGCCACCACAACCCTACGCGTACAATCTTTTGCACGGTTGCTCTCCCTGCATAATGTCCTTCTGCGGCTCCCCCATAAGTGTCTGCGAGGATGCTTCTTCTTTCGAACTCAGGTACATACCATCGCAATATCTCATCAGTCCCCATTTTGTACAGATTCCCAACAATGATAGAGAAATATGTCGTGCGCACCACTAATTCCTTCTTTTGCTAGAAAGTGTATTCTTCTGGTACAATTCCTATTGTTAGGAAGTGTATTATATCCTCAAAGTTACCATCCACAACACGCACTGCAAATAGTTGCATGTTAGGCAATCCTTAATCCAAGTTAGTAGCTTCCTCCCCCGTTTTGATGTGTGACAGATGATCGGGTCCCACGTTCAATCATCCAAGCTTCACAAAAACTTCAAAATTGTAGTCCTCGAACAATAAGAGCCATCTACATATTCTCCCCCCCAACACAGGCTTATTGAAAACTTACTTCAGCACAAAGTGATCTATATACATCTTAAAATGGCCTCCTAGCAAGTAGTGTCGATACTTCTGGAGCACATACACCATAGCTACCCCCTCGCACTCAGTGATAGAGTAGTTCTTCTCTGCTTTGATAATCTGTGGCTTGCGAACATGATAGTATGGTCCAAGACCTCTCCACGAGCTTGTGTTAGTACTGCCCCCACCGCTATACATGACGAATAAACATGTACATGAAACTCTTTCTTCTAGTCTAGGAAGACTAGAATCGATGCGATAACCATATTTTCTTTCAATATATCTAAGCTCATCTTACGGTCATCGTTCAAGTAGAATGTGACATCCTTCTTTAACAATTTTTCCATAGGCATGGTGATCTGGGCATATATTTTGATAAACTTTCTGTAATATCCAGTATGTCCCAGAGTAGCACCCAATTGCTTCACACAGCTCGACACTTCCAAGTTCAGTATCACCGTGATCTTCGCAGGTTCTACCATTGGTCCTTGTTTGAAAACCACATGCCCCAATAGGTTCCCAAAATGAACACAAAAAAGACATTTCTTGAGATTTAGCGCGATCTGATGTCTTTGACAGGTATCCAACATCAGGGGAAAGCTTACTACATGGCACTTAACTAGCCCAAATACAGTCCAGTCATCAAAATATAGTTCCATGAACTTATGAATGAATTCCTTGAATGCCGCAACCACCACATGCAAAAATATTGCAGGTGCATTCTTCAAGCCAAAAGGCATTACAGTGTATTGAAAACAACCCCGCTCAGTCGTGAAGGTGGTCTTGCTCCTATCCTCCAGCGCAATTTTGATTTAGTGCTAACCAGAGAACCCATCAATGAAGGAATATGATTCCTGGCTGCCTACATTCTCCAAGACTTCATCCATGAACAGAGTTGGGAAAGGATCATGCACACAAGCGTCATTCAATTTTCTGAGATCCACTCATATCCTTATCTCATCCTTCTTCTTCTTCTCTTGCACCACGATTGGGATTACCCAATTAGATTCTTCCATAGGCTCAATGATCCCTACTGTGATCATCTTTTCTAGCTCTAAGCAGACCTTCTCCTTTTATTTCAAATTGATATGGTAAGGCCTTTGCTTAACTAGCTTCGCGATGGGCTTTAACATGATCTTCATCATTCTTAGGTCCTCGATTATTCCTTTTAGATCCGTAAACTTGGTAGGAATAAGACCTATTATTCACGGAGCAATTCAGTGACCTTATCCACTGTCACATCATCCAGTAGTCTCCAATATTTGCGAATTTGGGTTCTGCCTCCATACCAATGTTCACTTGTTTCGTTCTCAACAACGCGGTTATATCAAGGTTCTCAATCTGCAGTCCTTGAACCTCGCAGCGACCTTCTGTTTCTGGAATGTTAATCATCCGCGGATCCTCATTCTCTTCTTTAGTAGTTACATTATAACATTTGAGCGTGTGACTTAGCTGAGTAGCCCATTCAGGTTGAATCAGGTCTAAATGATCTTGTTGTATCCTAAAGATAGATGCTTTCACCTCTTGTAGCACTTCATTAACACTGTCAAACCCGTCCTCAAAACTGAGTGTCATCATGAATCCTTCACGCAGGATATCCCATTCACCTATCCCATGGTGAAGCTATGTTTCTATATACCAATTCATTAGGATAACATCTAGGGTATGATAGAACAGGTGCACCCACTGAGGTTGGTGATTTTCTCCATAAGCCTACATCCATTTGGCCAGATGCGCACATGGATCGTTCTGCCCATCACACTTGTATGTCAGTCACATATTAGGCTTCCCAAATGATGTTCTCATCATCCTCCTAAATTCGTACCAATTATCAAATCTTCCCTTGTGTGTATACCCCACCATCTTGCAGGCGTAGCGCGCAGTGCCCAGTCCAACGCCTGGAAGTGCTAATTTTCTAGTACCTCCCTTTCAAATGCATCAAAAAAGATGTCTACCTCATTCATAACATTATAAGTAGGCATATTTCTTACCTTTGATGCCACAGAGCATAGTGACCAGGTCACCATGTTGCAATTCAGCGTAGTTACTTCATGTAACTAACTTTGTCAGCATTCTATTTCTTCGTCGGAGTCCGAAGTGCAGGAACTCTTGCGATCCCATGTAATCTTTCCATCTGCGGTGGGATTCACCCAATATTGGTATCACACTGTTATCTTATACATACAATCCAAGTCATCATCCCTCTCATAATCGTGGACAGGTTCAGTATAGCACAATACTTCAGCAGGATTGAGGGTTATTATTAAACACAATTATTTCTTCTCAAAGATAATCTTTCACTTTTTCATCTTGATTACCCCATCCATATCAGTAGCCCAGTAAATTCCCAGGAGCACAAGATATGTATTTCTATCATCCACTATCTCTTTTACTTCAAAGTCATCCAGTGTGCTCGCTACCTCAATATCCACAGTCACCCCTTGAAGCCACCCCATGGGGATGATCTTCTATTGATTCACCATCCTTAGCTAAATCAGAGACCATTGCAGTGCAAGTCTCCCCATTCACTCCCAATTTTATTTTGGTAGGACATTCACATCTGACCCTAGGTCCAAAATGACCTAATCCATTTCATACTATCCTATTTGTGCGGTCAGTATCATCTCCCGTCTTGTCCTTGTTTTATGCTTGCCAATATTTCATACTACACAGGGTTCACCTACCGCGGTTCCAACAAATCTATTGATGAGTTCTTGTAACCCTTTCATAACCTAATTGTTGCACAGTAACTTCATACAAGTTTCCAGGAAAGTTGTGAGAATAGAGGGGTCCATCTCCAACTCAAGCATATCCTTGCTTCCTAAGGTGGAGGCCTAAATGAAGCTCTTCTTAGCTTCCATGAAGGCTTCATGAGCATGCTCCAAATCAAACTCAGCCTCTTTTGTCAAGGCTTTACGAACCCATGTACTATCTTCTGGATGTTTCCCCTCGTCATCTCCTGTCATGATTCCACTTCTAAGCAATATATTTATGTTTGCTCCTTCCTCACGCAGCTTAGACCTCATCATCTATAGGTTCTGATTCGGTGGAGGTGGTAGCACCCCTTTGTCATGTTCCTAGCAATCAACATAGGACAATCTTCTGTGTCATGATCAAACAACGTGCAATACCTACATGACGGACACGTTCGATTAGTGTAATCGTGGGCATAGTGTCCTGGTATCAACTATCCTCGACCTCTGGCAGTTCCTCCTCCACCTCAGCCTCATCTGCGCCCCTGAAATCCTATCCATGCCATCCCTGCATTCTGATCAAGGGCCCGTGTTTCAGCCTGAACCCTATAGGTGGGAATTCTATCCATCATCAATTCATAGCTCCTACAAGTATGCTCATCATGTCATACTGACCTACAAAATTTGTAGAACAGCTGTTGTGGTGCTTGTACATACTTATGTAGCAAGTGACAGTTATCCGTGGCATGTTTTTTGGCTACCTGATAGATATTGAACCATAATACAGGCCTTGCACTAGGTCCTGTTATCACTCCAGGAAACTCCCCTAGGTTGCAGCTTGGAGATGCCTAGTAACATATAATCTTCAATATTGTTCTCAAAACCATTGGAAGGGATGATGGTTTGGATCAAGCCAGATAACCATTTCAACTATGTTTTTACTCAAGACATGCATGAACACCCTCAACTTACAAGGCTTTAGACCACTAATGCTCAATAGTTTGTAGATTCAATGAATGCATGGAGAATGCTGACCATACCGGTAGATGCATACATAAACATAAATGAATGTGTTGGGTCCCTATAATACTAGTGATTACCCCATTACTATTGTAGTTATACCCCTTATTTATATTTTTGTGCCCCTCTTACCCCCATGTTGTTATTTCTGTGCCCCATGGAATCCCTCTATTGTTATTTTTGTGGCTTTATATTATTATTGTTAGGTCGGTTGGATTATATTGTGACTCCTTAGACTCCTATATATAGAAAGGAGGTTTTGTCATTTCAATCATCCAAGAATTGTTCATTTATGTAATGTAAAGGAGGTTTCCCCCTCGAAGAGGCTGAATTATAAGGCGTTGATCTATCTATCCTATCTTTTCTTGAGCTGGTTTCATAACATTTGGTATCAGAGCTTTGGATTCTAGGGTTTCGCTGCTCCAAACAGGTCATCGTGGAATTTTCGCTATAACTTTTTTCTGTGATGTTTCAGAAGTTGCAAAAAAAACCCATTTGAGAAGAAATTGCGTTGAACCTTGGGTGTGAATTTCAGAGATTTGTACATGATATTTGCGGAGATATGATCTGAGGAAGTTGGTCTTTTTGCAGACTCCTGAATTACATTCAAAACAGGTGACCTGGGGAAAATCATCATAACTTTCGTTCTGAGGATCGGATTGAAATTTCGTAAGAAGTTATAGAAAGAGGACATACTTTAGTTTCTTGTATTCATGTTTTAGATCCAAAGGTCGAAACAGTGACTCGTGGCACGTCGTACAATTTCGCTCTACTTAACTAGTCTATAAGCAAGTCACTGTGGGAGATTTCACATAACTCTTCCTTGGAGAATCCAATTTGGGTCAGACTTGTGGCATTGGAAAGAGGACACAGAGGGATAATACAGCTCACAAATTTAGAAGTAGATGATTGGAAAGTACAGAGATACATCAGAGGCAATATCGAGCTCCTACGAAGTGAAAAAAGGTGTGTAGATTTTCTTAAATTTTTGCTTAATCTTGGTTTGAAAATTTATTTTGAAGGAATTCAAAGGGCATAGTAGAGCATTATTATCGGTAACTGATGCCCCGAGGAAAGAAAATGCAAACACCTAGTAAGGAACCTAGAATCTCTAGCATGACTCATGACGAAGAGGAAGAAATGCAACATGATATATCAAAATTACAAGACCAAGTGCAACAACTGTCCCTTGCACAAAAAGGAACAAAATCTAAAATGGATGGTTTAAAGAAAGATGTAGAAGCTAAGATGGATGGTTTAAAGAAATGTGTAGAAGCTAAGATGGACTGTTTAAAGAAAGGCGTAGAAGCTAAGATGATTGACGTGGAAGCTAAGATGGATGATTTGAAGATAGATTTGAAGACAGACATGGACGAATTGAAGATAAATATGAATAAGTTGCTACAAGAAATGGTCCCTAAGGGTGAAAGGGTACTAAAGGAAACTCATGATGAGAACAAAAGAAATGTTAATCATGATTCCATAGACGCTAATGTTGGATTGAAGACTCACAATATTCCAAAAATCGATATGAGGAAGTTTGATGGCAAGGATCCCGCCACATGGATATTACAGATGGAGCAGTTCTTCGATCTAAATAATGTGAAAAACACACAAAAGGTACGTATGGCAACTGTATATTTGGAACCAAATTAGTTTGTATGGTATCAATGGCTTTGCTCTCATAAACAATTTATCACTTGGGCAATTTTTACGGAAGAATTGATAGCACATTATGAAGATACAAAAAGCAACACTTTTTTTAGCCAATTGATAAGTCTCAAACAAAAGGGTTCAGTAATGGAGCACATTGAGGAGTTCCAAAATTGAACATAAGGGTAAAAGATATTCCAGAGGAGCATAGGATTGATGTGTTCATAGGTTCTTTAAAGGATAATATCCAACATGATATTCGCCTTTGGGAACCTGATTCATTAGAGAAGGCATTCAGGTTAGCAAGAAAAATGGAAAGCAAAATTATGGCAACCAGGAAGCATACCACTCACAACTATAAAGACGGAAGTGTTGTTGCCCCTAGTCTTCCACAACCTATAAGGTTGACACCACAACAATTGGAAGAAAAAAGAGCAAAAGGGCTTTGTTACAGTTGTGATAGCAAATACACTAAAGGTCATAAGTGTGCTGAGAAGAAATTATTCTACATAGATTGTGAAGAGGAAGAAGAAAAGGAGCAAGAAAGGTCAAAAGAAGAAGATATGCTCCAGGAACAAAGCCTAGATGAAGAAAAAATAAATCCGACCATATCTTGTAATTCATTGGCAGGAATTACCACTCCTCAAACCATCAAGATAGAAGGACAAATCAAGAAGAAAAAGGTAATAGTGTTGATTGATTCAGGAAGCACCCACAATTTATTCATTGTAGGGTAGCAAAAGAATTGAATTGCTTCCTATATCCAGCACCAGAGTGTCAAGTGATGATTGCAAATGGAGGAACAATAAATTGCTTTGGAAGGTGCCATAATATCAAGCTATCCATGGGAGAATATGTATTCACTAGCCCAATGCTTGCCATTCTAATGGGAGGTGCTGATGTTGTACTAGGAGTATAATGGCTACAATCCTTGGGTACAATAGCTTTTAATTTTCAAGAACTTTTCATCAAATTTTCTATGGAAGGAAAGGAAGTTGAATTAAGGGGTATTGCAGGGAAACCAGGAAAGATAATCAGCTCTAATGGTATGACAAATCTTCTAAAAAAGGAGCAAAGAGGTGTAATTGCACAATTATGTTCACTAGATGTTTCGACATCGGAATCATCTATTTCTCCAGATCTCAAAAAAGTCCTGGAAAATCATTCCAAGGTATTTGAGACTCCCAAAGGTCTCCCACCTATGCGTGATCATGATCATGCTATCCATCTGATTCCAAGGAAGTGTTCCTCCAAACATCAGGCCATACAGATATCCCTATGTCCAAAAAAGTGAAATTGAACGTATGGTTGCAGAAATGCTAGAGGCTGGTATAATTCAACCAAGTCAAAGTTCTTTCTCTGCTCCAGTAGTATTTGTGCACAAGAAGGATGGATCATGGCGCATGTGTCCAGATTATAGGGAGCTCAACAAGCTCACTATTAAAGATAAGTTCCCCATTCCTGTCATTGATGAATTACTGGATGAATTGCATGGATCAATTTACTTCACCAAGTTGGATCTTCATTCGGGATATCATCAAATCAGAATGAAGATTGAAGACATTCTGAAAACAACATTTAGAACTCATGAGGGTCATTATGAATTTTTGGTCATGCCTTTTGGCCTTACCAATGCACCTTCAACATTTCAAGGTTTGATGAATTCAATTTTCAAACCATTCCTTAGAAAATTTGTGTTAGTATTTTTTGATGATATACTAATCTACAACAAGTCTTGGAAGGATCATGTTGAACATGTTGACAAGGTGCTACAACTATTGGAGGAGAAACAATTATATGCTAAAAGATCCAAATGTGTCTTTGGAGTCCAGGAGGTGAAATATTTGGGTCATATTGTATCTCATGAAGGAGTTAAGGTAGACCCTAGTGAAATTAAAGCCATTAAGGAATGGAAAATGACCCCATTTATGGCACTTTATGGGTATCAACCACCATCCATCACATCATATTTAAGACAAAATTCTAAGGTTCAGGCAGTGGAACATCACATCGAACATCAACAAAAAGTCCTCCAACTCTTAAAGGATAACCTCGTGTTGGCACAAAATAGAATGAAACAACAGGCAGATCAACATCACAGTGAAAGAAGTTTTGATGTAGGTGATTGGGTATTCCTACGGCTACAACCATACAAGAAAATGTCCCTAAAGCAAGCTAAGAAGGATAATAAATTATCACCAAAGTATTATGGTCCATACAAGGTGTTGCAAAAGATTGGTACTATGGCATACAAATTGGAGCTTCCTGCAGCTTCTCGATTGCACCCAGTTTTCCATGTTTCATGTTTAAAGAAGGTTATAGGTGACAAGCTCCCAGTTCAAACAATATTTCCAGAACTTGACGCGGAAGGAAAAATTATATTGGAACCAGAAGCAGTCACAGAAACAAGAACTCGACAGCTACGAAATCGATCAATTTCAGAGTATCTTATCAAGTGGAAGAACTTATCCGCTGAAGATTCCACATGGGAGGATGAGAATTTTATGTAGAAGTATCCAGAACTACTGAAGCGTTGAGGACAACACTTTTTTGAAGGAGAGGGGCATGTTGAGTCCCTATAATACTAGTGATTACCCCATTACTATTGTAGTTATACCCCTTATTTATATTGTTGTGCCCCTATTACCCCCATGTTGTTATTTCTGTGCCCCATGGAATCCCTCTATTGTTATTTTTGTGGCTTTATATTATTATTGTTAGGTCGGCTAGATTATATTGTAACTCCTTAGACTCCTATATATAGAAAGGAGATTTTTTCATTTGAATCATCCAAGAATTGTTCATTTATGTAATGTAAAGGAGGTTGCCCCCTCGAAGAGGCTGAATTATAAGGTGTTGATCTATCTTTTCTATCTTTTCTTGAGCTGGTTTCATAACAGAATGGCTAGCAACAGACAGAAAAAGAGAATACTGACTGTACCGACAGATGCATATATGACCACATATGAATGGCTAGCTACAAGTAGCGAAAAATCTTCCAGATATAATTCATCAATGTAGAGATAAGATGACAGTTATCTAGCATTAGACACAAAAGAAACATGAACAACTTGTTCAAGTGCAAGCTTAGAGTAGAAGAGAAAATGGATATTGAGCATATAACAACAAAAGAATCTTGTATTACTAATGAATGAAGATGAGAAGCTTGAGTAGCAAAGTCTCATTAATCTCTAGAATTTGAAACCATATTACATCTTACTTTCAGCTATTTATAGCCTGTTTACAATGCTCCTGAGCTCTACGAGGCTCGGAGTCTTAATCTATCTGATCTGTCTTGTTAACTGATTGATTCCCTCTATAGGAAAGCATGGCTTAAAGGTTTTCTCCTTCTGACAAGGGAATAACCACCTTCTGGTAGTTTGATGCACTATTTGGGAGCTCTCTCGTGCTAGAGATGCCCCATGATGCTTATTTTGATGAGCTGAACTATGGACTTTCATATTTCTATTTGTTTTGGACAGCTGCGCTGTCTTCTCCATGATCTTTGTTATCTTCGGCTAAGCTGTGTTGTTGATGCCCATGATGTTTTTGTTTTGGGCGAGCTGCGTGCTATGGCCCTTCTCTTTCCCTTTCCGACCCTTGTTTCCAGGCAATATGTCTCCCGGGCTCTATTATATGGTGGAATGGGTCTTCGGGCCATCCCTTTAAATGGCCCCTTTCTATTAATACATGACTATTTTCTATTTCATACAGAAAACAATGCAACAATGAGAAATCCCGCTTATTTATATTTCTTTCAGACTTTAAAAGTCCTCAAGTATGGTTTATTCATCTCTCGGGTTTGCCCTTGTCACCATCACAAGTCGCATTTGGCTCGTTCCATTTGTATTTCCTTAAACGCGAAAATACATGAAATACATTGAAAAAATGGCTTTTTCGGACTTCAAATTTTATATATTTTTGTTCTGAATCCCATCGGGTCTGGGCTTTATCGCTATCACAAGTCGCAAAAAGGCCAGTCTACATTCTTCACTTTGTATTTTTGAAATACGCATAAAACATTGAAATACATTAAAAATGGGCTTCGACAGACCTGAGATACTATGAAATATCATATATATGGTCGTCAGGTCCAGCTATCGGGTTGCCCATATGCATATGCAAAGGCCCCGCCCCATGGTCAGCACCAATAGCGATCCTGCAATGTAACGTGGGTTGTCGATCTACGTGGACGATCGACAATCCACATTTAATTGCCGATCACAATCGCTCATTCCCCCTGGTCTGTGCTGATAACCGACAACTCACCTCTGCCAATTGTGACTCGTTGATCTGATCACCGGCAATCGCTGTTCGGCTGTCCAGCGCCAATTGCCACTACTTGCCTGTGCCGATCAAATCTGCTGATGCGATCTGCTGCTTAGATCTAGGCCATTGATCGGCCAGATCTAACGGCTGATGTGCCTTCTCAGTTTTAAGCCTGCGATAATGGATTTTTTTACTGTTTTAATGCATTTTTTTGCCTCCCGATAGTGCATTTCTACCCTTCCAAGGGCTCTCCTCCCTCGCTTGTTTCGATCATTGGATGATCTTAAGCACTTTTGCAGACTTAGAGAGTACTTTGGAGCATATTTGGATCCATTTGCATGATTTTAAGCAAACTTTGGAGACTTTGGGAGTGTTTTGGATCCATTTTTGGGCCAAATGCCAACAAAGCTAACATTGGCTCCTTCTGGGGATGAAATCCTCCCTGTGAGGTTTCAAGGATCACAGATCAATGCCTTTCCTGTAAAACAAGATCAAATCTTCCTCCTAGTGTTGCATTGGGCATGGAGTCTATTTAGCATGAAATAAAAACTTGAAAACAACATATTTACAGTACCATGGCTTGAAAGCCTTAAGTGAAATAAAGTTTGAAGAAGAGCCCATTGACTGGGCCATCAAAAATATATCCTTCCTTTGATGCATCCCTTTTGAGAAAACAGTCACCAAACTGAAAATTGACCCTTTTTACCTTTCTATCAAAGGTTTCTTTCTCTTGGTCAATGTGCATATCAGCAAATTCATCAAAGACTTGCAAAAGCCTATTAATTTGATCATCTACTTCAAAAAATTTCCAGCATTTGACATTATCAAGCAGAGATGGTCTATATTTCACCTCATCTCTATATGCTTTCAGCCTTGGATGTTTTTCTTGGAAGGTTTTGTACACCACTTGAATGATAAGCTCTGCTTCATACTTTTCTGTGTCATTTGTGAGCTGAAATGTTAATATAAAAGATGAATCAATGCATTCTTTTGTGAGGGACTTCACCTATTCCTGTAGCTTCCTTAGAGCAAGCCCCATCAAAGAACATGTCCTAAATATGTGGGCCTTCTTCCTCTATGATCTGGCAAACTAGTTTTTTAAGCTACGTAGAGGCCAACCAATAAGGCTTGGTAATGTCAAGACCGAGCTTATCCATGACAGCCTTGGGCATTGGATTATGGTTGGCTCCAGCGTCCAAAAGGAAATTATGAAGGTTTTTATCATGAATAGTCAGAGAGACATAGAATGATGGGGAGTTGTCTTCACAATTTTCAATCATTGTGCTGAGAATAACCACTGGTTGGTCATCTTGCAGATTTACATAGTCAATGGAAGCTTGGATGGCTTTAGGCTCAAGAGCCTCAAGGTTGGATTCTTTGAAGGACTCATTCTTCACTGGTTCAATTAGAGGCATAGGTATTCTTAGCTTCTGAATTTCTAATTGAAAACTGAAAGAAGAAGGGGACTTGTCACGGCCTCTTACCTCTATGGTTGGAGCTTTGAGGATGGTAGGATCAATTGTTGGTTTCTTCTGCTTATTAGCTTGTTGTTCTATAGGGACAACAACTTTATGAATAGGAGTCTCCTTGACATCATTCATCTTTGACGTCAGATTATATCTTTGCTGATCTTCAGTTTGTAGAACATCTTTACCATCCCATTCTTGGATGATCTGGTCATTGATTAATGACTTCTCATAGGAAACTTTGGTTAAAAAAGTAGCACTACCTTTGTCTTCCATACAATGGATCTCATCATCTTCTTCAAACTACTCTTCTTGCATGACTGTATTCTGAAAAGGGACCTTCATCCTTTGGTCTTCATTGGCATCTTTGTTTCTTTGCAGGATCTGCAACTAGTCATTTTCCCTTCTATATGGATTTGGATTTGGACGAGAAAAGGTATTAGGAACCTTTTCTTTCCTAGAATGGTGCTCAACCTTTAATTTGGAAACTTTAGAGGCTAATGACTATATCATCTTGGCCATTTTATTGATCTTGGGATCTGAAGATAATGAAGGCTCACCCCTATGTCTCCTTCTATCAACATTACCTTTGAGATTTTATGTAGCCATGATGTTTGATTCTACTTCCATGGCTGCATCTTGCATATCAGCCAAAGAAGCACATCGCCTCTTCATCAACAGTAAACATAAGTCAAAATCAAAGGCACTGGCATAGATGAGTCTAGTGGAGGTAGTGGTGGGTTTCACTTCAACTGGTATCTTGTTGTACATGCGATTAAATCTCTTATTAAAATCAAACAGCGGCTCACCATTTTCCCTCTTTAAGTTCCCAAACTCAGTGTGGTAGTAGAGGAGATCCTTCTTATCCCCCCAATGCTTTAGGAATGCATCATCTAAGGCCTCAATATCTGCTATAGATCTTGGGTTCATATCCCTGGACCATTTTCTAGCCTCTCCATCTAGGCTTTACACAAGGACTCTCATCCAGACATCATCTTCACTAATTGTCACACGGAATTGGTCAAGGGTGCGGACACGACTGACCTTCCTAGAAGTCTAAACTCGCTAGCGACAAACAAGACAAAATGGAGTGATCTTTCTCTAAATATACCTTTTACAACATGAAAAGTACAAGTGTTTAGGCTTACCTTATTCCAAAACGTTGTTGTTGTAGTTCGTCCTTGCCAATCCGGATGAGCTCTTCCTTCAAGTCAATTCCTGCAACCACAAACAATCAAACAATTACCGAGCACTTGTATTTCATATAATAAAACATAGATTCAACATGCAGACCAAGGAACACATGAAATAACTCATTAACACAAGCTATTGAGAAAAATAAACCAGTTTGTATTAATAACGAAACAAAGAAACTCTTACAACCTGGCCTTGGTGTTGTGCAAGTTCCTCCCAGGGTCCATCAAGTGTTTTCCTCTACTTTGACAAAGCTCACCCTCTCCCAAGTAGAATCAAGTGAAGACAATCTCTCCTCACAAAGGCTCTAATGGAAGACCTAAATCCTGCAGCATTTACCCAAAGAAAATGTATAGCCCCAACCTCTCTTCCTTCTGGCTCAATGCCTTTATTTATAGTGCTGTAAAGAGGTTATTCAGGTCCACTATCAATGGGATCATCCCCCTCTATGGGTGGGATAGCTCCCTTATTGATGGGATAAGTCCCCTCTTAATAGAGATACATGAACCAACTGGAGGCGCATCCATTTCATCAAACCGACCTCTAGAATGTTCTAGAAGTAACCACAAGTAACTTTCTCAAGATAAAACTTGCGCATTTTGCCTTTTACAGGAGGACGCACCTGTCCTTTAACATACAGAGCGTCCATGGACGCAGTTTTTGTGAACATGACCTGCGTCCCCGCAGGTAAGGCTAGAGAGAACCTGCGACCCCAGAGATAAACAAAGTTTTTACAAGACTTTCTCTCTTCTTTGAGTTTGAGATGGATAACAGAGGCATAAAGACTTGCCTAAGAGGGTAGCATGACTGTTGATTTGAGCCATACTAACTGTAAGTAGTCAAGGTGACATTTTTTAGTGTAACAGATTGCCCCCTAAAGTGCGAAGCCTGGAATAGATTGGTGTTTTATAATTCTAGGAAGGGTGAAGCGCTTTATCATTTCAAGGATTGTCTTGTGGATGGCCTGGTTGGAACCTGCAATTTTCAACACAAAATACATGGATAAGATTATATCATCACTGAGGTAGGCATTCCCATACTCAGATTCAAAACTTTAACTAATGGACTAACTATTCTGATACAGGAATGATCTTGCAGTACATCATTTTATAGACTTTGGTAGACACAGTATGGACGCAGCCATCTGTTTATGATTAGTCTACATAGATAATGAATACAAAACTCCTCGCAGCCTGGATGGTAGAAACTAGATCCAAGGTCTTTACTTCTACTCCCCGAATTGGTACGATTCTAGCCATGTGATTAAATGATTTGATGTCGAACATGTTAGAAACCACTTGATTACCAGTCGATGATGTAAACTGTTAACAAGCGTGAGAGAAACCACCAGTAATGTCAATGGTTCTCAAAGTACCAAGCACAACCCGTGAAATGTGAATAGATGTTTTGATGTCGAACACTTCACGGAATCCTTTGATCGAAAGTCAATGATGTAAACTGACGTCAAAGGCGAGAAACCTGCCATTGATGCATGCAGACTTCAAGGTACTGTCGATTCCTAAGTCATCTTTCTAGATAATGTGTCGATGTCGATAGAAAGCGACCCGTTGCAGGCAAGCCCACAACACGAAATCATTGTTCAAGTTGAAGAAATGTTGCTGTAAGGACTGACTCAGGGATGGTCAAATGGATGACAAGTATTTTGCAGATGAAAGTTTTTCTTGCAGACCTCTTGAACACATAACGACACAACAGATGGCTTGGTGACGAATAACTCAAAGTTAATCCCCGGAACCCGGTTAAAGACTTTCAAAGTGGTTTGGTCAACTGTGAGGTAAAAGATTTCCCAACCCAGGTGAATAAAAAGTGTCGTGTTCAAGAGTGGTAATAAAGTTTCTTCTGAGACAAAAGGTGACAAACAGGTTCATTCTTCTCTCTTTTCCCCCACCATTTCTGGCAAGTACCTCTTTATTTTTAACAAGCTTGAGGAGGATAACATATGCTTTATTATAAGCTCATCCTTCGGACGAGTCCAACCTAGTTTAAATTCGAACCCTAGGAAGGAGTGGTTCGTTCCTGTTTGTAATTGAACAGGTCCTCTACTGTAAAAGTTTAACGAGCCCAGTATAGGAGAAGCTCGACGTTTTTCAATTTTAGAGAGTCTGAAAAAACTAAAGGAGACTCCACGTTGAACTTTTTCGTACATTTGTGTCCCTCAAGCCCGAAAAAGTATAAAATAATACCTGGGGGAACCGCTTGATCTTGCGACCAAGGAGTACTTTCATAATAGTGTCGTTGACCTGAAAAGTAAAAAGCGATCAAGGACACGTCGTTTTATTTCCTTATCGAGTTTGAAACGACAAAAACCCGGCAATCTTTTCCTGATTTTGCGGTCAGAAAAGAGCTAAAAGGGGACCGTCTTTTAATTCCGTTTTAACGAGTGTAAAAGAAACGCTCGGCGATCTTTTCATGTTTTTAGGAGTCAGAAAAGGGCTTAAAAGATGACTCCAAGGTTTCACTTTTTCTTATGTTTTAACGAGTTCGAAAAAGGGATAAAAATGTACTCATGGTTTTCACTTTTTCGTAAATTTTAACGAGTTCGAAAAAAATGATAAAAATGTACTCATATGGCCGACTTTCAATTTAATTTACGAGCAGGAAAAGACGAAAAGAACTCGACATTTTCATTTGTTTTACGAGAATGAAAGATAGCAAAATAACCTCGGTATTTTCATGAGTTTAACGAGTCTTGAAAATAACTGAAATTGACTCGAGATAGGTTTCATTTTTACAAAAGCTTGAAACAGACAAAAACTATGCTTCAAAGTAGTTTCATTTTTACACAAGCTTGAAATAGAGATAAAACTGTGCTTGATGCCCCCTAAGCATGATTGCTAGAGCGCATGCCCCCCAGCTTCATTTCATTCAAGCAGCTGGATGAAATGAAGGTTCACGAATGAGATCATTTGAAAGACTCGACCTAAAACTGTAAGAAAATTATGCAAAACACCGAAACAACTAACCTAAATACTTAACATCTATGAGATCTAGTCAAACTCTCGACTCAATTAGAGGAGGATTTGTTTCATTTTTTAACGAGCTTGACACAGGAAAAGAACTATGCTCGGATTCGGTTTCATGTTTATGCAAGCTTGAAACGAAAAACTATGCTTGTTATAAGTTCGCGTGCCCCCAGCATAATGACGCAAATCAAGGTACATGCCCCCCAAGCTTCATTGCATTCAATGAGGTGGATGGAATGAAGCTTTACTTTCAAGATCTTGGAAAGACTTGAAAAGGGAGTTGTTTCATTTTTTAGTGAGGTTGACACAGGAAAAGAACTATCCTCAAAACCCTTGTTTCATTTTTTAAACGAGCTTGACACAAGATAAGGAACTGTGCTCATAACTACTCTACAATCTACCTAACAAAATCTCTACTCTAAAAACCTTGATTCATTTTTTAACGAGCTTGACACAAGACAAGGAACTGTGCTCTAAAATCCTTGTTTCATTTTTTAATGGGCTTGACACAAGACAAGGAACTATGCTCATGATTACTCTCTACAATCTACCTACCTAACCTACCCTTGTTTCATTTTTTAACGAGCTTGACACAAGACAAGGAACTATGCTCAAAAATTTCGCATGCCCCCAGCATAATGATGCAAAATGAGGTACATGCCCCCCAGGCTTCATTGCATTCAACTAGATGGATGAAATCAATGAAGGTTTATTTTCAATATGTAACTTGAAAAGGGAGTTGTTTCATTTTTATGGAGGTTGACACAAGAAAAGAACTATCCTCATACCTGATTCATTTTTTAATGAGGTTGACTCAGTAACAGGAACTGTCCTCAAAATCCTACTTTCTACAATCTAGCTACATATCCTAAAATCTACCTGATTCATTTTTTAATGAGGTTGACTCAGTAAAAGAACTATCCTCATACACTGATTCATTTTTTAACGAGGTTGACACAGTAAAAGGAACTTTCCTCGTACACACTGATTCATTTTTTAACGAGGTTGACATAGTAAAAGGAACTTTCCTCATACATACTGATTCATTTTTTTAACGAGGTTGACACAGTAAAAGGAACTTTCCTCACTGCAACCTATTTCATTTTTTAACGAGGTTGATACAGGAAAAACTATCCTCGTACTAACTGATTCATTTTTTAACAAGGTTGACACAGTAAAAGGAACTTTCCTCGGAGACACCTGTTTCATTTTTTAACGAGGTTGGCACAGGAAAAGGAACTGTCCTCGCTACATCCTATTTCATTTTTTAACGAGGTTGATACAGGAAAAAACTATCCTCGTACACACTGATTCATTTGTTTAACGAGGTTGACATAGTAAAAGGAACTTTCCTCATTACATCCTAATTTCTAACTATCTATATGACCTAAAAACTAGCTGATTCATTTTTTAATGAGGTTGACTCAGTAAAAGAACTATCCTCATGACATCCAATTTCATTTTTTAACGAGGTTGAGAGAGGAACAAACTATCCTCGTGCTAGCCTGTTTCATTTTTTAACGAGGTTGATACAGGAAAAAACTATCCTCGTAACTCCTTGTTTCATTTTTTAATGAGCTTGACACAAGACAAGGAACTATGCTCATAATATCCAGTTTCATTTTTTAACGAGGTTGAGACGGGAACAAACTATCCTCGCAACATTGATCATGGCTTCCAACTGGAGGAAAGACATGTCAATGGACACACCTTGATCATGGCTTCCAAGAGGTCTTCATCCGAAGGAAGAATACTTCTTGGGAAGGAACACATGTCAAGGGACTCAAAAGGGATAAGAACATCGTGTTCAAGTAATCCCATAGAGTTTTCCATGTCAATTACCGGAGCTAAATCAAAGGAAGATGAGCAAACAGTGAGAGGCTCACTTACATCGGTAACTGAAATCATGGGACCGGTTGCCACATAATTAACCCGTGGCAGGGTAGATACCACTTTAGAATCAGGAACATTTAGGGGTGTCATATTATTGGTAGTTGAGACAAGACTAGGGAATGAAAGCTGGTCTACAGTCACAATACTGCCATTGTGAGGGAAAGACATCACGCGAAAGAGTGTCGATACGACAGCTTTCATTGCATAAACATAGTCTCGCCCAAGGAGTAAATTGAAATCCAAGGGACCTCGAACTACCATAAGGTCAATACAGACAGTTTTACCTTCCAAGGTAATTGAAAACTTAGGAAGGATCCCTAAAGGTTCACTAATTGTTCTGTTAAAAGCTTTCAGATTCTGCGTAATAGGCGCAAGCTGAGGGGAACCCAAAGCTTTCCAAACAGTTGAGGATAAAATACTAACAGAAGCACCTTCATCTACCTGAGTACGATGTATGTCCCTACCACCAGCCTTGACAATGATTTGGAAAGGGATGGAGGAAGGAAGATGAGGTTCTGTCAGTCTATTCCAATCAAAGGAAAAGACCTCAGTACTTGGAGGGGGTTCTGTAGAAACAGGTGAAATGCCCCCCGGCATAGAAGAATCTGATGTAACAAGAAGAACATCAGCGGTATGAAATTTACTCTCGAAAAGGAGAGTGTGATCGACCGAATGTGAAATTGAATCGACCACTTGATCAACTAATGGATCATCAAGCTGAGTGACATGAGTTTCACTCTCCAATGGGAGAGTGTGATCGACTGTACTTGAATTTAGATCAATCACTCCGTCAGTTGACGGTAGGTTGGGAGAAAGTTTACGGTAACCAGTTGGAAATTCTTGTTGTGGAACAGTAAGTTTTTCCAACAATGTTGAGGCTTCATCCATGTGAGGGCAAATGTGAGTTTGATGACTCCCTTTGCATAACTTACAAGGAAACCTAACTTTACCCTTTGTCCCGGGAACCTGACTATCACTGGTTGAAGGATCAATAGAAAGTTGATGAGATTTTTTTGACCATACTTCCAAGACCTTTGGAATACCAGGACAATTGACAAGGAAGTGGTCACCCTTACAAAGCCTGCAAGGGTATTTGGGTTTACGATGCATGTCGGAATTTTCCTCAACACAACTAACACTTACAGCCATGGTTGGTTGGTTGACTTTTTTCTTATCTTGCTTCTTCTTCTTCTTCTTCTTCTTCTTCTTCCCTTTCTTCTTCTTCTTAGCCTCCTGGTTACTAGCATCAAGGCTTTTTCTAGGCGAAGAGGAAGAAATGGAGGAAGAAAAATTAGGCGAAGAAGGTAAAGGGTCAACAGAAGGTTGGTGATGTTGAGATGGTGAACTCTGTTGAGGTGAAGCATCCGGTTGAGGTGGAACAATTGGAGTACTTTGGGCCAACGAAGTTGAAAATAACCATATCGGTAATCCTATTGTAAATCCAGGTAATGACAAAGTAGCCATGTAAGGAGGACCAACATTTCCAAAGTAAGGAAAAGTGCTAGGATTCTCATTAGGAGGGGTTCCTAGGTTGATAAATTCCGGAACATTTGCCATTATATTCAACTTCAGTGAATTTTATTAACAATTTAAAACTAAAATTAACAATTCACTATTTACACCTAACAATTAAAATTCACAATTCACACCTATGGTCTCTAAAAGTAAAAACAAAACAAATTAACACGCGCTATCAAATCTAGGAGTCAAACCACACACAAACAGTATTCTTCCGGACCAAAAACGCTAGTTGGTGATGAAGCCCAACCTCGCTGGATTCAGTACAGAAATGGCGGGTGGAACAGTTACGCCGACAACCTGCTTAATGAATAGACTGGACCAAGTTCCTCCACTTTAACCGTCTCGAGTGAAGTGAACCCCCCAGAAAATCCAAGTGAGTATAGCCGACGTCTGCTCCAGGTACAGTGGGACCTTCCCTCCACCGTCACCTTGGGTAGAATCCTAGATATTATGGCCACTAAGGTTACCAATCACAACAATTACACCTGGGGGAACAGTCTAAACTCCGACAGCACGCAAGGGCAGAGTAGCAAGCTCAATCCCCTTACCGGCTCCTTGACAGTTATCCAAGGTTTACCGATAAGTGACCCCTGGCTCCTCGACAATGGTCAATCCGAGGTTTACCGTTTGTAATACGTACTGTCTGGCGTCGTTTCCAACGAGGGAGGAATGATCCCCTCACTGGTTCGGACACGAGCTCGTGCTTCTCCTTTAAGAGGAGCTTTCCCAGAATGTAACTGAAACAATTGGATTTGTTCTACTCAAGATAGACTATCTGTTTGGTTTTGTAGTCTTGGAGAGTTAAGTACTCACCTACTCCAAGACACTAGCCTAAGCTATGTTGGTGCTTCAGAGCCCTAGAAATGTAAAAATTACTAGATGAATTTTAATTAAGCGCTGTGTTATTAAGGCTGTTATTACTCAAATGGATAAATGGAGATGAAACCAATGGTGTTATGACCCGACTCAACTGAATGCAATCGAATATGATAATGTAATCGTTTCAATTCGATGAATCCTAACTAAAGTAAGGAGAGAGTTTCCATTCACTTCCAACAATGCAAAAAATTGATCACTAAGAGAAAATATAACAAATTCTCTAATGCACTAATTTCATCAAGAAGAACTAATGCAAATCAATTCCAAACCATTTTTATTTTTATTTTTTGTGTAAATTCAAATCAAAGAAAGCTGATCTAAATCTACAATAGATTTTTCAGAATGTAAACTATGCAATTGTAATCTAAGCACAATTCACTCGAAAAGTATGCAAATGTAATCTATGCACATTTTTCAATCATATTCTGAAACTGAGAACTCTAATTGTGCAAATGTGATCTATGCAAAAGAATTCTCAAACACAAGACGATTCTAATGTGATCTAAGAACCAATCAAGTGCAAATTGAGAAAATTGGGTGAGAGTTCCAAAGATCAAAACATAAAAACACTCAAAGGCGATTAACACTCATACACAATTTAGCCCCCCCCGGCGAATGAGGGGGAAATTTTTTTGCAAAAACACAAGCAAAAAGATGCAAAATTGTGAAAGAACTGAGAGAAATCTCCAAGTAATGACCAAAGGAAAATAAATCAAGAATTTCTCAAGAAAGAGACTCAAAACACCCAATTGATGAAAGCTAAGAGCAGGAACAAGCTCAGGTGAAAATTTTTGACAGGGTACTAAAGGATCTGGGCAGAAAACACTAAGAAAAACCAAAATCTAAAAGCAATTAAAGCAAAAATGGAATTTTCTTAACTTTTACAGGAAGACGCAGGCCACCCGTTGTCACAGGTGCGGGCCCGCACTGTGCAGACGACAACAGCGCGTCCAAGGACGCACTGTGCAGTACACAGAGAGTGCGTCCTTCTGGAAAAAGAAAGAAAAACCAAAGCTAACTAAATCTAAAGCTAAGCCACCCAAATACTATTTCTCACAGTCAAAAACCAAAAAATAAAAAATGATTTTCACAAAGCAAAGTTCATATAAAGGAAAAGACTCATTCATTAATGGATTCCCAGGCGGAGTCGCCAATTTGTCACACGGAATTGGTCAAGGGTGCGGACACGACTGACCTTCCTAGAAGTCTAAACTCGCTAGCGACAAACAAGACAAAATGGAGTGATCTTTCTCTAAATATACCTTTTACAACATGAAAAGTACAAGTGTTTAGGCTTACCTTATTCCAAAACGTTGTTGTTGTAGTTCGTCCTTGCCAATCAGGATGAGCTCTTCCTTCAAGTCAATTCCTGCAACCACAAACAATCAAACAATTACCGAGCACTTGTATTTCATATAATAAAACATAGATTCAACATGCAGACCAAGGAACACATGAAATAACTCATTAACACAAGCTATTGAGAAAAATAAACCAGTTTGTATTAATAACGAAACAAAGAAACTCTTACAACCTGGCCTTGGTGTTGTGCAAGTTCCTCCCAGGGTCCATCAAGTGTTTTCCTCTACTTTGACAAAGCTCACCCTCTCCCAAGTAGAATCAAGTGAAGACAATCTCTGCTCACAAAGGCTCTAATGGAAGACCTAAATCCTGCAGCATTTACCCAAAGAAAATGTATAGCTCCAACCTCTCTTCCTTCTGGCTCAATGCCTTTATTTATAGTGCTGTAAAGAGGTTATTCAGGTCCACTATCAATGGGATCATCCCCCTCTATGGGTGGGATAGCTCCCTTATTGATGGGATAAGTCCCCTCTTAATAGAGATACATGAACCAACTGGAGGCGCATCCATTTCATCAAACCGACCTCTAGAATGTTCTAGAAGTAACCACAAGTAACTTTCTCAAGATAAAACTTGCGCATTTTGCCTTTTACAGGAGGACGCACCTGTCCTTTAACATACAGAGCGTCCATGGACGCAGTTTTTGTGAACATGACCTGCGTCCCCGCAGGTAAGGCTAGAGAGAACCTGCGACCCCAGAGATAAACAAAGTTTTTACAAGACTTTCTCTCTTCTTTGAGTTTGAGATGGATAACAGAGGCATAAAGACTTGCCTAAGAGGGTAGCATGACTGTTGATTTGAGCCATACTAACTGTAAGTAGTCAAGGTGACATTTTTTAGTGTAACACTAATGTCCAGGTTATTAGCATAGTTATAGAATGACTCAAGATGTTCTTCAGCTGAAACACCTTCAGTTCCAGTGAACTTAGGCATATACTTCTGATATTCTCCAGTAAGCATAGCATTCAGAGGAGTGGAAAGTATTAGAGGTCCATACCTAGCAGCTATGATTCTTTCCATTTTGGTAGGTGCTTGTGGGCCTACCATAGCTATGGTGGCTAAAAGAGTATTGGCAGTCTGAATGATAGAGGTCTGAGGAGTGATTGATAAGACTAAAGGAATATGATGGATAGGAGGTGAGGTTTCCTTTAGGCTTACAACAAAAGGAGAACCTAAAGAATAAGGAGCTTTATGAATCTCTGAGAGTTTTTCTTTGCTGCTAGTATTAGATGTTGTACTCTCAACATGTATTTGTTCTATTACAGGCCTTCCTTGATGAGATATAGGAGATTGTTTAGGTTTACCTGAACCTTATGCTCCTTTCTGCAATAACTTTATTTCTTTGATGATCTTTTTAGGGTTAGGTACTGGGTCAGCTTGTAGCTTCTGCGGATTTCTCCGAGTATGCCTCACAAACTAAGCCAGAACTATGATGTGGAGTCGCCAAGAGGTTTGACCTCTAGTAGAGTCACCAGATAGATGATTACAACAAAAAATGTGCCCAGACTTTGTCTATCATCAAAGTTAGATCTGTGTTGTTTCCCAGGGACGCTGAACTTCAGGTTCCTCTCCCGGAAAGGGCACCAATTATGTTATCACTCCAGGAAACTCTCCTAAGTTGCAGCTCGGAGATGCCTGGTAACATATAATCTTCAATATTGTTCTTAGAACTATTGGAATGGATGATGGTTTGGATCAAGCTAGATAACCATTTCAACTATGTTTTTACTCAAGACATGCATGAACACCCTCAGCTTACAAGTCTTTAGACCACTAATGCTCAATATTTTGTAGATTCAATGAATGGATGGAGAATACTGACCATATTGGGAGATACATACATAAACATAAATGAATGGCTAACTACAGGTAGCAAAAGAGAATACTGACTATATCGGCAGATACATATATGACCACATATGAATGGCTAGCTACAGGTAGTGAATAAGCTTGCAAATATAATTCATCAATGCAAATATAAGATGACAATTATTTGGCATTCGACACAAAAGAAACATGAACAACCTGTTCAAGTGCAAGCTTAGAGCAGAAGAGAAAATGGACATTCACATATAATAGCAAAAGAAGCTTGTATTAGTAATGAATGAATATGAGAAGCTTGAGTAGCAAAGTATCATTAGTCTCCAGAAGTTGAACCCATATTACATCTTACTTTCATCTTTTATAACCTATTTACAATGCTCCTAAGCTCTAAGAGGCTCAGAGTCTTAATCTGTTTGATTTGTCTTGTTAACTAATTGATACCCTCAATAGGCAAGCATGGCTCAGAGGTTTTCTCCTTCTAATAGAGGAATAACCACCTTCAGGTAGTTTGATGCACTTTCTGGGAGCTCTCTTGTGCCAGAGATGCCCCATGATGCTTGCTTTGATGAGCTGCGCTATGGCCTTTGATATTTCTGTTTGTTTTGGATAGCTACGCTGTCCGCTCTGTAATCTCTATTGTCTTCGGCTGAGCTGTATTGTTGATGCCCATGATGTTTCTGTTTCGGGAGAACTGCGTGCTATGGCTCTTCTCTTTCCCTTTCCGACCCCTATTTCTCGACAATATGTCTCCTACGCTCTATTGTATGGTGGAATGGGTCTTCGGGCCCTTATAATCCCTTTAAATGGTCCCTTTCTATTAATACATGACTATTTTCTATTTCATATAGAAAACATTGCAACAATGAGAAATTCCACTTCTTTCTGTTTCTTTCGGACTTCAAAAGTCCTCAAGTATCGTTTATTCATCTCTCGAGTCCACCCTTGTCACCATCGCAAGTCACATTTGGCTTGTTCCCTTTGTATTTCGTTAAACATGAAAATACATGAAATACATTGAAAAAATGGCTTTTGGAGACTTCAAATTTTATATATTTTTGTTCCAAATCCTATCGGGTCTAGGCTTTATCACTATCGAAAGTCGCAAAAAGGCTTATCTGCAGTCTTCCCTTTGTATTTTTTAAATACATGAAAAAAATTGAAATACATTAAAAATGGGCTTCGTTGGACTTGAGATATTATGAAATATCATATATATGATCGTCGGGCCCGGCTATCGGGTCACCCATATGTATATGGAAAGGCCCTTCCCCATGGTTAGCACTAATAATGGTACTTCGATGTAACATGGGACATCGATCTGTGCACATGATTGACGGTCCATGTTTAATCGCTAATCACAATCGCTCATTCCCCTTGGTCTGTGCCGATAACTGCCGACTCGCCTTTGCCGATTGCGACCGACTGATCCGATCATTGGTAATCATTGATTGGCAGTGTCTAGTGTCGATTGCCACTACCTGCCTATGCCGATTAGATCTGCTGATGCAATCCATTTCTTAGATATAGGCCATTGATCGACCAGATCTAATGGATGTTGTGCCTTTTCAGTTTTAAGCATGCGATAATGGTTTTTTGACTATTTTAATGCATTTTTTGCCTCCCGATAGTGCATTTCTGCCCTTCCAAGGGCTCTCCTCCCTCACTTGTTTCGATCTTTGGATGATCTTAAGCACTTTTTCAGACTTAGGGAGTGCTTTGGAGCATATTTGGATCCATTTGCATGATTTTAAGCAAACTTTGGAGACTTTGGGAGTGTTTTGGATCCATTTTTGGGTTAAACGCCAACAAATCTAACAGGTCCTTCTTGAGCTTCTAGAAATAAAGGCATCGGTCCTCCTCTGGTAATGTTCATTGTAAAGATTGGGCAATGGTCTTTATCAGAGCCCTGACTCTTGCATTTCAAGCACCATACCTCCTCGCGTCCCTCTGGTCGGACCGTCCTGTCCTGCTTCAGACTTTGCATCTCAAGGCATAGATTCTTTAGCTGTGCATGGATCTACTGAACACTTAGATTATGATCCTGCATCGAAGTCTCATGTAGTCTCATGGCAATCTCTAAGGACTCTGCCTGAGTTGTTATCTTCTGCTGTGACAACACACTCCTTATGTGTTGTAGTACCGAAGCTACAAACCACTCGCGATGTTATCCATTGGTAAAATTCATGTTGGCTTCACGGATTGTGCATTTTAGCCTCTGATCTAGTTCCCAAGGCATCTTGCCTGGTTAAATCGTGATGTCTTTAAATCCCACAATCGACTGCACCTCAGATTTAGGCCTACTAAATTCCCTATTTAGTTCTGCCTAGATGTCTGCCACTCCAACATTCAGGTTATCATTCGAGTACTTGATATACCAAGTTAGCTCATGATCTTGCATGGCACTAACTAGTGTTGCCTTCTTTATATGATCATTTGTAACACCTTGTTCTTCCCATACAGCTTTCACAACGAACAAAAATTGGTCTGGATCCTCACTTCCCAAGCCTTTGAACAAAGGTAGCTTTACTGTGTTTGCCATACCGAACTGTGGTGGAGGCAGAGGTGGTACGGGTGAAGTCGGAGGTGATGGTGGTGAAGTTGGAGGTGGTGTGGGCAGAGGTGGTGTTCGTGGGAATCCTTGTCTTATTAACTGAATAGAACTTCGCAAAGAAACCTTCGCTATCCCTTCCTCATCACCTCGTGGAGGTGAAATCAATCGACTATACTCTAAACCCTTTTGTCCTTTGTTCCTATAAGTTTTTCCACTTCAGGTAGTTCCAAACATCAACGTGGTTGCATAACCCATTTTTTTCACAACAACATTTTAATCCAAGTATCCAAAGATTTTACATACTTACCTTGCGGTCCTTTGAAAAAGCGTCACTCCACATTGCTATAGCTGACTGAGGTGTCGACCATGAATTCAATCACAAATCCTCCTATGACGCGATCGAGCCAATGATCAACAACGTAGGTGATCTTAACCTCCAATGCTTCCAACCTTCGCACTAGTTCCAGGGTCCACACAATAGGACCGTCAAGTTTCCACCTTCCTTGGCTATCTTCTAGCTTCACGACCCACTCATATAGCTCAATAGGGAAGGAGCAGAAAAATATCTCGTGGATATCTGTATATAGGTATCTATCCAACCATTTTTCCTTTATCAGTCACAGATTTCTCTTGCGTCGTGAATTCATGGATCTTTCTATCCAACCAGTCTCCAATTTCCTTCTTAGTTGGATTCCAATGATACGACATCACACATCTCTTCTGTAGATACCAGTCCTATCAACGGAACCATTTGTTAGCTTCAGGGGGGCTAACCTAGGTTCAACGTTAATTAGCCAAACAAATCCCTACACTACTGGCCCTTTGGCATTAGCCCGTGGAGCATGAACCGAAGTATCACCCAAAGTAGTATGGGGGGATGCTGGAACCAAGTTTTTGTACCCTAAGATGGTCATGATTTCGTTTAATTCTCTCTATCCCTACCTTCGCACAGGTTGCTTCACTCTAGGGCTTGCAAGACAAACCCTGTGTTCCATTCTTCAATACCTCCGCAAAAGAATACGATCGTCCTTCACACAACCTGAGCCTGTTGCTCAGGTACTTTCGCACTGCGGTGTTGTACAAATTCCCCAATTAATCTAAGTTCCTTACTTATCTTATCAAACAATTATAGTTATCCCCGTGTAAACAGATATTCGTATATGCGTTCAGTTAATCAATGTAATTGCATTCATTCACGCACCATAAGAGCATAATAAAGAAAATTCATACATCACATATCAAGATGCATCAACAAAATAAAGACATAGAAATTGCAGAATATCTCTCTTTATAAATATCTTCAAAGTGGTTACAAACTTTGTCCGCCCTGTGCACATAGTTGCAGACTTCTACCCTAGGCCTCTCTGCATTTGGTTGCAGAGCCTTTACCTACACTACAACCGAAGACTTAGAAATCTTGCTCTAGAGCTATGAATCTCTTACATCATCCATCATTGTCTATCTCCTTTTAAACTACTTAGAGCTTAGCTCTTTTTATACAATCCCATGGTTTGCGGACCATGGGTAGTTCTCTTACAACTGACTTTACTTTTACAAAACTAAGGGTAGACTACCCTTTATGACACATAACACCTTCACATTCTGCAACCAAAAAATGTGGAGTCTTTACAATAATATTACAAAAATTGACTTAAACATGGTCTTTTAGCCCCAAAACTTCCCTTGGGGGATCCCGCTCCCAACACATCCACCATTTCGAATATCAATTGCAATGTAATTTAAAAAGATGCCCCTTTCGGATTTGATATGAAATACTCCTGCTTCAAACAAATTTTGATTTCTCTTAAGCTTTTCCCATGGTTCTATACTGACTACAACTATTTTATGATTTGCCCGAAACTCTGATAGTCGAATGCGATAAGCTGTAAAACTCCGCATTCCTCTCCACTATCTCTATCAAATTTAGTGCGGTCTACATTTTTCTAATTTCTTGCAAAATTGATTTTTTTATCATATCATTCATGTTTATCTTATCAATACTTGTTTTTCATGTTCAGGTCCATAATAGAGAGATACAACTATGCTGATTAGTGGCCGATTAGTTCAAACAAGATAGATAGCCATCAGAAGAATTCGATGGAATGAATGAAGTTGATGATGGCAGCAAATCCTTTGCCAGAAACCACTACCAAATATTGTTTTCTTTAATCATTGTTGAAGGGATCTATTTAATTCCCTCAATGCTCTACACAATAGATTAGAGTTGTTTTTTCTATTTAAGCTTAGCTTCTATAGCAAATTAAGGTCCTGAATTTTATGAAGAAAGGCTTACGAAAGCTTGCACTACTGTACTTTCATCATTTTTGAATAGAAAGAATGGAACTGTTGGGAATAATACTTAGAGGGGGGGTGAATCAGTATTATCAGATCAATAAAAAATTTTCATTTCCATACTTAGATACATATATGCTACTTCATTCAATGGAACCTGCGTGTATACGCAACTGTGTCTAAAGAAACTAGCGTATATCCAAAATATTTATGATTCAGTTAATCCATTAAACGTTTATCTTTAGTTAGTGCATCAAAACTTTATTAACCATATGAACAGTAAGCAGGTGCAGTAAAATAGAACATATCATCACACACAAGAAGCACACATGAACACCATGATATAAGGTGGAAACCCAATGTGGGTGAAAACCACCTTCTGCAAGTCATCTCTATCTTCTTTCAATAAGATACTTTATCTTACAATATTTTGTACTGGTGCAGTCCTTTACCAGTACACAGGCTTCTACCTGCAGAGGGCTACAACCCTCTCTCGTTTTCTAGACTCTCCTGGATGGGAGCTACAACCCCCTTAGCTCTTGTACTAGCTGATCCATTTACTAGTACGTAGGTGCCTGCCTACTGAATGCTCCAATCTTCACTCGTTCTCCAGCGGCTACCAGAAGGGAGCTACTTCCCACTTTGCTCTTGTACTATTTGATGTACTAGTACATAGGCACCGACCTATAATCTCCTTTCACCCTCCAGGGACCACATTTCATACATTTTCAGACTGGATACTCCTGAAGCACAACACTATAATCTGAAGGCCACGTTTCATCAAATTTTCATACTCAACCCATAAATATCATTGAAGCTCAAAACAATCAATACTAGCATCATCAATCTCTGAATCATTGAAACACTGAAACCCTGTCAACAACACAGTCACCACCTGTAACTTTAAACATCATAGCTCAAATGGTATATGCTGCTACAATGAATCAAACCCGCGTACATACACGCCTTTTCCAAGGCCAACCCATGTATAGATATAAAAATATTTTCTTATAACTTTGCAGCTGTACCAGACATCAGTCATACTTATAACGTTACATGCGTCAGTATGCAGATCTAGAATAAGCATAATCAACCATATAAAGATAGTTCATTTCAAACCATTTGATCCCATTCTCTCCTTAGATCTTGTTCTCCATCAACCTGTGAGATCCCTCCTAAGCTCAGATCAAGCAATGCATCATCAACCCATAACCTGCATACTGGATCTCATACTTCATCAAATATTCAAGACTTTTTTCGATGCTCTTGCCTAATGATCTTCTTCTCCTTTTATAGTCTTAGGCCTTGCTCAATACCATGGTCCAAAACCATAACAAACCAATACCATGGACCCAATACTTGGGGTCAACACATCTGACGAGATACTATGGTCCAAAACCATAGGTTCAAATACCAAGGACTAACTACCACGGACCAAAAGTAAGTTCCCCAACATATACGTGCTTTTCCTTGCATGAAAGTGCCTGTATACGCATACATGCCTTTTTCACGTCTAACCCGCGTGTATACACGGCTTGGTCACGATGAACCTGCGTATGTATATTTCTCTTCATTTTTGTAGTCTGATCATCAAATCCTTGCTGCTGTCTTGCTGCAATATGATCTGTCATCTATGTGATTTTCCATCAAGTACAACACTTATCTCATAATGCCAACAATCTCCCCCTTTGGACTTGATGGCAAAGCTAACTTGTCACACTTAGAACTATCATCTGATTCCTTTGAGCTTGTCCTGCATCTCATGCATTCAATCACATCTGATATCTCTTCTGAAGATTCAGCTAGTTATAACTAAGTGAGATGTTCTTTTATGAGTTGGTTGCCATCAAGTACAACACATGCATCCTAATGCCAACAATATCCCCCTCTGGACTTGATGGCAAAAATACCAAATCACTCTCCCCCTTTGACATCAAGGGCAAAGGGCGGACCAAGATATTCACTTTCTGTGATAAACATCTCGCTGACCATACTCCCCCTGAGTACCTGCTGAAATCTCCGAATGAGCTCCCCCTTTGTATATGCCAAGGTGTACCAATCTTACCATGCTCCCTCTGAGTACATGCTAAAGCTTTGCTCTTGCTGAATTGTGTTGTTCATGCTCCCCCTGACTGTAAGCAAGGTCTGCAAAAAGATGTTCTACAAGAAAGAACATGACTCTATACATCATAAGTGACCAAAGACTCATACATCCATCTCCCAACCAAGTGGGGATATATCAAATGTTTACACATGATAAAGCAAGAACATTACATCATCCATCCCAGGCATAGTGGGGAAACCAATACAGGCCATTACATGACGTTGAAACCATAAAAGAGATACATGACATGGAGATGAAATATCTAGAGCAAGGCTTATGAAAGTCACAATAACTGATAGCAACAACATCTGTCAATCACCATTTAGATCAGCAACCATGATTTCCTTCTGTTAACCAAAAAAGCTTGTGTACACGAACCGAGAGCTTCTAAGGTAATGCCAATTAATGCAGTATTAGAAGTTAATCTGCTCCCCCTGAACCTATGCCAGATGGTCTCTGTTAGACCCATATCAGAATCTTCTCATCCAGAGTCTGGCTCACTGATTTTATTCAAACCAACATATACACGATTGTATCCACAGAAACATGCGTATATACGTGGATACTCCTTATGAAACTCACGTACAGCCAATTCCATATTAGAAACCTGTAAATGTCCTATGACAGGGTATGCTACAGATAGATATCAACTCATCATCATAAAATCATTCACATTATATCATGTGTGAAACCACCATAGCCATTTCATCAACATCAAGATCTACATGATCCAAGAATCATTACTTGGGAACATCTGCATCAATCAACATATGTAAGTATCATATAGATAAGAACTCATCATCATGTCTCCAGCAGACCAACTTTGAGTAGTCATCCATGTATCAGCACTATGTATCTTCAACTCAAACTCATTTGTCAAAACTTCTTTATATCATCATCTATGAGCACCAAGAACTATAGGAACCTTGCATCATGATCTTTATGCATATGATGACAGCAGCATATGAGAGACTCATCATCAAGTGAGGAAGATGTGTATTCAAGCCATGTACTTCTCCTTATCCTTATGAAGATCGCCATGTAAGCACCATATATGCATCATCAAAGAATCAACCATAAATCTGATCTGAACATCTACTATGTAACCCCAAGAGTCATATGAGATTTTATCATGGACAACTCATAACCACGTCATAGCAAGATATAACATTTAGCCATATAAGCATCATCACCAAGGACTATTAACCATAATGCCAACAATGCATTATTAAAGGCATATGCTCCCCCTCAACCTGTGCCATCTGTTTACTATTAGATCTGATCATGCATAAATCAGAAATAAGCCTCAAGACATCATCATCATCAAGTTAGGATCAAAACACCTCAAAACATCTTACAAGAAAAAATATTTCCACACATCCTCAGCAGACTGTAACTAGTAATCCAATAGAGCAAATAATGGACTGAATCATATTAGACCCTTTTTCTGAGCCTCTCCCTACTGCTTTTCCTCAGGCTGACATATACACGACTTTTCAGTGTCTAACTTGTGTATATACGCGACTTCCCTTTAAGAAACTTGCATATGAGATTCAGGACACTGAAGTTTTACATTTTCAGCTCCCCCTGAGTCTGTTATGTCTGTGCTGTGCTATGTCTCAGTACATTGTGTTGTGCCACATCTTTCTGACTGTATTTCCTTCTTCTTCCATATCTTCAAGTGTGATGATGTTTTCTCCTTTTGGTGTGATGTCCGTCCTTTGTTCCTGCATTCCTTTGCTATATGTCCAAGCTTGTTACATGCATAACATATTACTTGTTTCATATTCCTCTTGTAGCAATCGGCAGCTTTGTGACCAAACATATTACAAGAAAAGCAATATCCATTAAAGTACCTGGAATGTGATGATATTTCTGTGTGATGATCTTGAACCATTCTTCTTTTGCATCTAGCTACAACATGTCCAAGATTATGACATTCATAACATTCAATATTATTCATCTGAGTAAATGGCCGACTATTACTTCCATAGTTAGGAGAAAAAGATTTTCTTTGAAGAATCTCTTTCCTTGATTGTTGATGGGGTTGACCTCTCATCTTATATTTCTCTTTAGAGTTCCTTGCCTCACCTTGTGAACTAGATTCACCTTCAACAGATTCATGAAAACCAAGACCAGTCTTGATAGCAGGAGACCTTTGACTACTAAGAATGTCATCCAAGGCTTTAGTACTATCTTGAAATCGCAACAGTTTATCCTTTTCATCTAATTTACCTTTTAAGATATTTACCTCACTCTGAAGTTGTTCTTCCCTTTCTGCTTCTTCAAGATTTCTTCATACTTTCTTCCTTCTTCCATTTGTTGCCTTAGTTTGAGAATCTCCTTTTCTTGTTCTTCATTCTGATCCTGCTGCATTTGATGAATTCTGAAGGTACATTCCAGCTGCGATTTTAAGTTGATAACTTCGTTTACCTATTTTTCAATAGCTTGGAGTAGATCTTTATTCTGCTTCTTTGATTCTTCAAGATCTTCCTTTAGGGAGCGGATCGTTGCTTCAAGACTTTCATAGTAACTAGATCTATCTCTGAGTTTCTTGATGGTGTGCTTCTTTCATTGACTTCATCTCTTAGTGATGTTACTTCATCCAGCAACTTTTGATATTTGTCCTTGAATAACTTCCTTATTTTGTTTTCTAGTTGGGCCTTTAGTTTGGTAGCTTCTTCTTTGAAGTCACATTCCCTTTTGTTCAATAGATCTTGTTGATCTCTGATTTTATCTGAAAGCCTTTTAAATTCTGCCTCTATTTGATATCTTTCTTGTTCACCCATAAGAGAAAATTCAGTTGTTTCGCTATCACTTTCATCTTTTCCAAATGGATAGATAGCCGGAACATCAGAGGATAGCAAATTCATACCTGATAGTTCATCTTCATTCTGGAATGATTCTGAATCTGATTCTGAATCTGAAGAGCTTCTTACACCTAATCCCCAATCGCTTCTCCCACTGTCATAGTTATTTTGAGATGTCTTCTTCTTCTTAGGTGCTTTCTTCTTAAGCTTCTTTCCCATAGTTCCACGGATCTCCTTCAAGCGATCAAGCTTTTACCAAAGGACATGCTCCGATCCCAATTGTTGGGAATAATACTGGGGGGGGGGCGGTGAATCAGTATTATCAGATCAATAAAAAATTTTCATTTCCATACTTAGATACATATACGCTACTTCATTCAATGGAACCTGCGTGTATACTCAACTGTGTCTAAAGAAACTAGCGTATATCCAAAATATTTGTGATTCAGTTAATCCATTAAACGTTGATCTTTAGTTAGTGCATCAAAACTTTATTAACCATATGAACAGTAAGCAGGTGCCAAGGCTTCAAACGAAAAGGAAATAGAAGCTTTATCTGCATACCTTGTGTTTCCCATTTGTCTGGGAATGTTATTTCAAACAATTCGGTACCATCAGAAGCACATATGACATGCATTTCTCTCCTCATTTCTTCCCAATCTTTGTAAAATTCGGGAACTTGAAATAATAAAATACGACCCATATTTTTGGCTATAATAAGTGATGGTAATATAATATTTTTTCTAATATTTGATTGAGCCATTAATAATAAACCTCTGAAATAGTGCAATTCTGGCCACATTAAACATAAGGACTTAGCAATTGTCTGCTGGGATAATGGATCTTCAACTCTCTGGATTTTTTCCCTAACTTCTTCCCTGATTTGTTCCTTATCCACTCTACTAGAATCGGACGTGTCATAATAATCTTTAGGATAAGCGGGTATTTCTTTTCTTTTCAAAAAGAAAAGGGAATGTACATTCGGTTGTATCCTCTTCCATATCATAATTTTCCATCTTTTAGCACGTATGGATCCTTGGATTAATTTCCGACAATAATCTGCCTCGGCAGAATAACGGTTTTGAACTACTCCTATTCGTCTTTGCCCAATATCAAAGGTCATTGTATCTTTGACCTTTCTTGAAAGAATCCTATTCGATGATCATAGAACTGGGTCTACATCATCATATTCAACTATCATCAAACCAGATGACCATCGAGGCACATGTTTCCGAATTTCTCTAATTTGGAGAGGTTCATTTAATAGTATTTCCCTGTAAAGGGCAATAAAATCTTTCTTTTCCATTGAATAATTCTTATCTCGAGGTATACTCGTGCGAGACATTCGTAGTATTGTCCACTCATATTGCACCAAACACTCGAAAAGGAAACACAATAGTATAACATAACAGATCATCACACACAAGAAGCACACATGAACACCATGATATAAGGTGGAAACCCAATGTGGGTGATAACCACCTGCTGCAAGTCGTCTCTATCTTCTTTCAATAAGATACTTTATCTTACAATATTTTGTACTGGTGCAGTCCTTTACCAGTACGCAGGCTTCTACCTGCAGAGGGCTACAACCCTCTCTCATTTTCTAGACTCTCTTGGATGGGAGCTACAACCTCGTTAGCTCTTGTACTAGCTGATCCATTTACTAGTACGTAGGCACCTGCCTACTGAATGCTCCAATCTTCACTCGTTCTCCAGTGGCTACCGGAAGGGAGCTACTACCCCCTTTGCTCTTGTACTAGCTGATGTAATAGTACGTAGGCACCGGCCTACAATCTCCTTTCACCCTCCAGGGACCACATTTCATACATTTTCAAACTAGATACTCCTGAAGAACAACACTATAATCTGAAAGCCACGTTTCATCAAATTTTCATACTGGACCCATAAATATCATTGAATCTCAAAACAATCAATACTAGCATCATCAATCTCTGAATCACTGAAACACTGAAGCCATGTCAACAACACAGTCACCACCTGTAACTTTAAACATCATAGCTCAAATGGTATACACTGCTACAATGAATCAAAGCCACGTACATACGTGCCTTTTCCAAGGCCAACCCACGTACAGATCTAAAAATATTTTCTTATAACTTTGCAGCTGTACTAGACATCAGTCATACTTATAACATTACATGCATCAGTATGCAAATCTAGAATAAGCATAATCAACCATATAAAGATAGTTCATTTCAAACCATTTGATCCCGATCTCTCCTTAGATCTTTCTCTCCATCAACCGGTGAGATCCCTCCTAAGCTCAGATCAAGCAATGCATCATCAACCCATAACCTGCATACTGGATCTCATCCTTCATCAGATATTCAAGACTTTTTTGATTCTCTTGCCTAATGATCTTCTTCTCCTTTTATAGTCTTAGGCCTTGCTCAATACCATGGTCCAAAACCATAACAAACCAATACCATGGACCAAATACTTGGGGTCAACACATCTGACGAGATACTATGGTCCAAAACCATAGGTTCAAATACCAAGGACTAAATACCACGAACCAAAAGTAAGTTCTCCAACATATACGTGCTTTTCCTTGCATGAAAGTGCGTGTATATGCATACACGCCTTTATCACGTCTAACCCGCGTGTATACGCGGCTTGGTAACGATGAACCTACGTATGTATATTTCTCTTCATTTTTGTAGTCTGATCATCAAATCCTTACTGTTGTCCTACTGCACTATGATCTGTCATCTGTGTGATTTGCCATCAAGGACAACAATTGTCTCATGATTCCAACAAGAACATGGTTCTATTCATTTTCAATAAAGGATTTTGAGAAGCTGCACTACTGTACTCCTGGAATTATCTTTGTGAGATGGATTAGGCTTAGTCAACTTTCACTTTTTAGGATTAATTTGGTTTATATATACACTGGTTGGAGGATTCTTCTCTCAAAGAAAAATGTCTACCATTTTTTGGTCCTAATGATGGATACCCTTTGGGGTTTGAAACTTCGACATGATGAATATGATACTGTGGATAATCCAGTAAATACTACACAAAATAACGACCACGGGAGCTTAAAGTCTTACAAGGATTAAACTACTACTATTTCCTTTGTGAGCTAAGAAAATGTGCATCTAGTATTTCTATCTTTGTGCCTCTATTTTGTTCACGAAATAAATAGTGAATTTATCTCTACAAATTCTTTATTACATGGTATTTCAAAAAGAATAGTGTTACATGTATTCACTTCTGATAATGCTGCCATTGATGATTTTAAATATTTGTTAAGCAATTTTCCTTTTTCTAAATGCGATATGAACTATACATATTATATTTGGTTAAGTATTTAATCATAATAATTATCTTTAAATATTTTCATTTCCATTAGTGTTTGATCAATTTATATTGTCATTCACTGTGGAAAATTATTGTAGATTGCATCTAGATGAATCATAAACAATCTCGGGTTATTGAATAGATTAATGTATATGTTTCCCATTTGATTCATTACTGTAAATCCATCTATTTCAGTCCACTATAAGCATTATATATCCATTGAATCAGCCCCATTGGGAAATTGGTCCCATTATATCTTGTTAGAGCCACTACTTAAACGAAAAAGGAGCTACCTTAAGGTCTAGATCGGGTGGTTTTCCCCCTATGTTGACGTAGCGATTCTTGAGGCCTCAATAGGTCTCTACACCATTGTTTCCAGAGAAAGTGCCATTTGAAGGTGTGTTGTTAGGCCGCATTGCCGCACTCAAAATGGAGGATTGGGATCTTGCTGATCACGAGCAATTCCCGCACTTGGAGAGAAATAAATATTTGGCTAAGATATACTATGAGGAGACTGGAGTCACACGACAGGAGGCTATGAAGTGGGTCATGGGGGTTGAAAAGGTTGGGTTGCTAAATTTTCTATGTGTACCGCATTTTAGCAGAATGACTATCAACACGGTGTGAATACACCAATTTCTTACACTTTTTCATGATTGGTGTCTTTGGTTGGGAGAGCCCATCCCCATCTCAAATATGTTGATCCACTGTATCACTAAATTGCCTTACTAAGGGGTGGATCCCACCGAGGATTTTGGTGGAAAGATTAAAGAAAAACAACTCGTGGATAGAATTAAGAATGAGTTTGACTTAGTAAAGAAGTCATGCAGATACTCTAACTCTTCCATCAATGATCCAAATGGATCCAAGAACACTTTCTAAGTCTTCAGAAACTAAAAAAATCATGCCAAAGACGAGAGAAAATCACATGAGAAAACCTTTCAGAATGGGGAAAAACACTATCGGGAGGCAAAAACCCATGAAATCAATGAAAAGATAGAGTATCAGAGGTAGAAAAATGTAATGCATAGTAGCTATCAGATCTGGCCGATCAACGGTCCAGATCTGAGCGGCGGATCGCAATTGTTTGTCTTCGGTGGATATCGGCGGAATCCACATAAGACTTGCGACGATGATCAGTGGAGACCTCATAAGAGATGTGATAGAGACTGGTAGGGTCAACGAGGACCATTGATCAAGCGCACAAATTGATGGCCCACGTTGCATCGCCAAATTGCAATCGACAAATACAAAGGAGCGGGGGTTTATGTACATATGCTTATATGTGATCCGATGGGCTGGACCCGATAACACTATAAGCCATAATATATGGATATTGAGATCCGTCAAACACCATTTTTAATGTATTTTCGTAGTTTCGTTTGTTAAACAAAATGTAAGGGAGAAAGCACCGATGCGATAAGCCGGACCCGAAAGGGTACCTTAAGGCTATTACATATAGTTTCAAGTCCAGAGGAAAGCCATTTCTAATGCATTTTCGCAGTTTTCAATGTATTTCCAAAATACAAAGGGATGGGCCATTTCAATATGCGATGGCAACTTATAGGTGGACCCGATAGAAGAATAAGGTGGATTTAAGGACTTTTGAAGTCTGATACATCGATTTTTGGTGGATTTTCTCAATTTCAAATACATTTCACTATGTTAAATAGAGAGTGGTTGTTTCAGGAGTTCCAAAGGCCTGAGGCACTCTTACGTTATAGAATAGGTGGCCACCTCCCCTTTAGGCATTATGCAATGATTGTATAGTGTTGGAAGAGGGATTCAAAGCAACAGAGGCCAGAGAGACTGAGAGCTAAGAACCCGAAATGAACAAGCAGTGTATTTTTGGCTTTAAAAGCCATGGACAGAGAGAAAATAGAGGAGGCAGTATTGCAGGCAAATGTTGAGATAGAGTTAGGACAGAGACAGAGAGCATTGAGGGAGTCTGTGTACTCAGAGAAAACTTGAGAGGTTCAAGTAAAGCTCTTGTTGTTGCATCTGTTTTGTGTGAGGCTCAGATTGATCTCACTGTTGTAAAACTTTGCTTGAAGACATAATAGAGAGGCCACCACTGAAGGCTCGACTAGGAGATGTAGCCCAGGAGTGTTGGGTGAACTCCTCATTAAATTTGTTGTGTTATGTGTTGTCTATTATGTTTTGTTTACTGCTTCATTGTCTGTGTATTTCACAATCTTATTGATCCATTGCATAAAATAACATAGACAAATCAATGCACTAAGTCTATAATACCTTATTAATTGTCTTAGATCTCATTATCAGATCAAGTGGTATCAGAGCTTCTGGTTTACTAAGGTTAGAGAAGCTTGTACTGGATTGATGAATGATAACTAAGTCAAAGCTCAAATTAGGAGAAGGAGAACTAGTTGAAACTAACCTAGAAATTGGTAGAGTCTATACTAGGAGGAAAATGGCAAAAGAAGATCCCTTGGAATCAGACTCTTAGTTCATGGATAGTTTCATGACCATGAGATCCATGGTAGAAGAAATGTATAGAGAATTTAAGAAAGGTCGAAGTGAAGATTATTCCACTTCCAAACAAGACAAAGGAACAGAAGAATCTCTTCTAGATGGCCATTCTGAAGGCAAAGGGAAAGGAAAAGAGGCTCCTCTATCCACATGTCCTGATAGCCCTAAAAATAAAAAGAAGAAAACATATTTGATTAAATTAGATGTTAAATTTGATTTTCGAATATATGATGGAGAATTAAATGTAGAGAAGCTAGATAACTGGATCAGACAGATTGATGTGTATTGTAGGGTGAAAAATATTGATTCAGACATGAGTAAAATTCAGCTGGCTAGCCTACACCTTGGAGGAACTAACTTGGTATGGTGGGAAGGTAGGACACAAGCTGACTTGAAGAAGCATGGTAAAAGTATTTCTATCTGGAGTGAATTTGTTTATGAAATTAAAAAAAAATTCTATCCACTAGCTTATATGCAGCAAGCTATGATGAGTTAGCAAACTCTTCGCCAATTAAAAGGGCAAAGTGTACAAAGCTACACCGAAGAATTTAGAAAAAGATATTTGATTCTAGACATTTTTTTAGACTCACTTGAAACTTTGTTGAACTATATAGGTGGTCTACACAGCTATTTGAGGCATACCATTCTCATGTTTAACCCTATTAGCATAGATGAGATATTTGTTCAGGCTACCCACCTAGAGGCTAGAGGCAAGAATGTGAACCCAGAGATTGGGGGATCATCAAAACCCACTACAAGAAAAAACAAGGAAAAGAGGAAGCAGAAATGGAAAGAGAGGAAGGAAAATTCTATACAGAAGGCCAAACCTTCATGCACTCATTGCAAGAAGGATGGACATGATGATGAACATTGTTGGTCTCTGCATCCAGAGCTAAAACCCAAGAAGTTAAATGGCGAGAAGAAGAAGACTGCTATTGCTATACAAAAATATTTGGGGTCAAACTCAGGTGATGAAACAACAATCACAGCCACAGGTATAAAAGGTAAAAATTCTGAAGCATCTACTAGTAATTCTACCCAAAGTATTGATAGTGAAGAAAATGTGTTAAGTTATGGTATGTTGTATGCTTATGCTTATAACAATTTACTTCTTTTTCTTATTATATTCCACAGATTAGCAATCACACATACATAGAGTAAAGTGCAGATAGAACATTAAACGATTGACAGAAAACAAGCCAAGACAAGAGACACAAGATGTGGCGGCTAGCCAGGGACAAACCCACAATGTGTGGGGAAACCCTTTGATCAAATCTTCTTTTATCTTCAATAATTCAGCAAAAGGAAATAGTACAATAAATCTGATTCATATCAGTAGTAGAAAACCCTAGATCAACAACATCAACATTAGCAGCGTCTTTATCAAACTAGGGTAGGCGATATCTCACAAACCGACTGTCGGATTGACTTCATTCCACCACCAAAATTTGCGACTTCCAGAGGAAGTTCAGCTGAACCTACAATGCAGTTTAGATGAGGAGATCTTCTAGCAAGGCAGGTCAATCTTTACTTCTGCAATTGCAACTTCAGTTTCAGCAGTTTCCAGCTTCAAACTAGGGCAGTCAATATCTTGCAAACCGTTCATCAGATTGACTTCATTCCACCACCAAAAGTTGCATCTTTCAGAGGAGATCCAGATGGACCTACAACACAGTTCAAAGAGGAGATATTCTACGCTACATAGGTCAATCTTTGGATCTGCAGTTGCAGCTTCAGGTTCAACAAATTCCCGCTTCACATGTGTGAGAGAGAGACCCATTTCTACGCAGTAGAGAAGAGACTCATTTATGTGTAGTAGAGAGAGAGAGATGTGATGAGAATATTGAGTGCAAATGAGGAAAAGTCCTCTTATATTTATACACAACATTTCTGTTTGAATAGATGTGACTGTTGAGCTTCTGAGCCTACATGAGTTGTAGGTCTGCTTGATAATAATTCCATAATCAAAATAAATTCATATCTCCATGAATACTTATCAGAATCGAATGATATTTATATCAATCCTAAACCTCTCGATGAGAGGAATCTAATAAAAATATTATCGGCCATGAATAAGATGAGCCACATGAAGTTTTTCCCTGGCTGCTAATTTTAACACTCCCTCTCAACTAGGGAGAACTTCATCTGCAATCTATCTACTGGTTGTTACTATTCATCCATCAAACGCACTTCCCTATACAGCCTAACCCTTTCCCTACTCTGCGCTATTTTGCCTGTTCTGCTTTATCTTGTTCTACCCTGTACTGATCGATACTGTTTTGCTCCGCTCTTGCATTTTTTTGTTCTGCTCTACTTTTGTCAGAATTATGAAGAAGAAGAAATGATCGAGGATGTATCATAATGATTCAAAGTCAGTCTCAGAGTATGTACCATTAGTCCCAGACTAGTCTCAACCAACCTGAAGTCAGCATCATAGTGAGTACAACTCCATTGGTCCTAGACAAATATCATTCTCCACTGACTCAAAGTCAATCTCAAAGTGTGTACCACTGGTCCCAGACCAGTCTCAGCCGACCCGAAGTCAGCTTCATAGTAAGTACCATTCCTACCACTGGTCCCAGACCAGTATCGCAGGCTTAGAGAGTGTACCATTATTCCCAGACCAGTCTCAACCAACCCGAAGTCAGCGTCATAGTATGCACCACTCTCACTAGTCCCAAACCAATACTGCACTGACACAAAGTCAGTCTCGGAGTATGTACCACTAGTCCCAGACCAGTATCATAGTCTCAGAGAGTGTACCACTGGTCCCAGACTAGTGTCAACCGACCTGATGTCAGTGTCATAGTATGTACCACTCTCACTGGTCCCAGACCAGTACTGCACTGGCATGAAGTCAGTCTCGGAGTATGTACCACTAGTCCCAGACCAGTCTCAACCGACCTGAAGCCAGCTTCATAGTATGGTGCAACTCCTACCACTGGTCCCAGACCAGTATCATTGATCCCAGACCAATGGAGGTCATCCTAGCATAGGGAGTACGTTGGATACAATGATGCATCCATTGGTACTACTATGGTCCCTAACTTCATTTCCCTGTTCATTGATCAGATGAGAGGTACTTCCCATGAGTCCTAGACTGCATGGGTAGGATGCCTTGATAGTAGAACTAATCAATCCTGTCCTCATAGGAGAACACATCAATCCTACTACAATCATCATAGAGAACACATCAATCTAGGCTTCCATGGAGAACACATCAATCCAGGCCTCACAGGAGAACACATCAATCCTGCTACAATCACCATGGAGAACACATCAATCCAGGCCTCACACGAGCACTAATCATCGTGCTACACAGGAGAGCGAATCATCCTATTCCACAAGGGAGTGAATCATCTTGTCCTACAAGACAGCAAATCATATTTTTCCAGTGCACACCATGTTATAGACATTTTTGTGCCTTACAGCTCTAAGCATGAAATGTCCATAAATCAAGGGATCCTAAGTCCCTAAAAGTGTTGTTCCTACCCCTAGAGGAACGAGGTCAACCAATTACAGCTTCTCCCAGAAGTTCTCCACCAGAAACTGCTCAGAATCAGTCAAATCAGGATCATTTCAGCTGCTCCACTAGCTAGCTGCGTTGCATAGCACCCCAATACACTAGCTAGGTGCATTGTAACACACCTAAATGCACTACCAGGGTGCGCTGAGCGGGAAATGATAAATGGCAGTGTCATTCCGCGAGGTGGGCAGACAATGGAAGCATCCAGAATCTTCCCCAATGACACTTGCCTCACTGAGTTCGACCAAGGATGAGTAAGAGGCTCTTAGTCTCCAAGCGGAAGCAGGAACTAACAGAGAGAGGCCACTAGTCAAATCATAAGCTGAATCATCCTCTTTGCATACATCTATATATGGATCCCTCATCCCAGAGATCCAGAGGCTGGAATTTTGTACATTGCAGAGAATTGCTGTTGGTTTTGAGATAGAGATTAGTGTATTGGGTGATTTATGCTTTGTTGGAGGTGAAGAGGGGATTCCTTTGCTGGGGGGTTGATTCTGGATTAGGAATCATCGGTTGTAACTCCTCCTGGACCTTCTTGTTATATCAATAAAACTATTTAAGTTTCTCCTACATGCTTGTGTATCAGTGATGTTTTGTTATATTTGCATGTTTAGCTTAAATCTGATCCTAAGCTATTTATGAATATAAATCCATGTCTTTGTGTAGTTTTCTTCTTCTGTGATCTTGCAGGAACTTGGTGAAGCTGGGAAAGTAAGAGAGAAAGTAGCTGGAAGCTATCAAAGAGGAGAGAGATTGGATCAAAGGACTAGCGCAAGAAACAGGTTGGTTCATCCTATTCCTCTTCGTTTATAGTTCATAAAGAAGAATACGAAAGTAGTTTTCCTTGTTTGTTTCTAAGGTACCGTCACACCTTAGTGGGATAGGAGCGTTCTGAGTAGACACTTTTCCCATTAACAAAATGGCGACTCCGCTGGGGATCGTGTCTAGTTAGTTTGTTTATGTTTCTCTTGTTGTTTGTTTCATAAACACAGAAGTAGCAATCGAACTGCATTTGCCATTATCAAATGCAAAGTAGACACCTGCTACTTCAATCCATTCACTGGATTTGTTTATGATTTGAACAGCTGATTCACAAATGATCTGATTACCCTTTGTGATAGCTCTTAGACCTCCTTTAAATCCACCCTCTGATTGTGCATTACTGATTGCTTTTACTCGGCCAAAATCCATAGATTAAACTCCAAACCGTGACCCAGAACCCAGATAGAAGTCTCGTTTATCCCCCAGCGCAGGCACTGTGAAGAGACTCTGCATTTCAATGCAGTTCCCGAGAGGGCTACCTGCGCTGCAATTCAGTTTCTCTGTGTAACAGGTGCGCTGATCAGCCTAGCCCTGTGCAGCTGAGGTTCTTTGCTTCATTTTTTCAGTTTTGTCTCTGATTTTGCAGCCTGTGATCAGTGTGTGTCTGTTTAAAAACCCCTTTTCTTTGCCTTAATTCCGCCTCCTTTGTACAAAAGGACTGTAGATGTTCTTTGTGTGTTTGTTACATCATTTACAGTTTTCCTTTGAAAAATGTAGAATAGTCATATTGTCGTCCTTGGATTTAGATCTGTCGTAAGTGTCGATTTTGATCTTAGGAGAAAGTTTATTTGTTGTTGACAGTCGATTATGCTTTTACTTTTGTCTCTGGTTTGAATTTGTCACTTTCTAGTGTCGAAACAAGTGTTTATTTCAAAATCATAAAGTGTCGTAATCTTCTCTACCTTTTGATTTCGAAAAGAAGCTTGTTTGTGTTATTCACTTGAAAGCAAATTCAGATTTGTACATCAACTTTCTTTTTAGGCATCAGTATTAAGAAAGTGAAAACAAATACATGCATATGTGCATTTGCATATTGATAGTCTGTTTGCCTTGATTTAGGAAAAGTGCATTTACAGTGTACTCTTTGCTCTTTGAGAAAAGATTGTGTCTTTCTTTTCCCCTTGTAGCTAGGATTTTCATTGCTGAAAAGAGATAAAATCTTGCTTATCATCTTTAGATTGCATTTTAGGAATTTCATCTACATCGTGTGGTGATCCCAAAAGGCAAACTTCTAAAAATGATCAACTTAAAATAAACTGAATGAATCTAACAACTCTTTGGAACTTAATGCACAACATTTAGAGGTCTAGGCTAGAGACGTATTCCGGCGTCGTAAAGCCTGGTAATTGTTGTCCTCACTGATGGTTGGGTGATTCCTCAACTCTGAGACGATAAGTGCCAGTACGGACTTGTGCTCCCACGTACCGTCGAGTATATATCGGGAGACCCTTATAGGCTTAAAACCTTTTGTCCATAGGAAGTCGTGTCGGCCGCCCTACTGATCGCAATGCACCGAACACAGCATTCGGGAAGATTGACTGTTGTACCGTAAAAAGTATTCTACAGTTTTGTGATTGGTTTGGTACTCCCTCTACCTAGATCTCCAGAGCAGTCCCTTTTGTTCCTTTTCAGACTCCTTAACGGAAAAGGTCCATCTGAGCACTTGTCACTTCAAGCTCATTAAAAATCGAAGGAGACTAGAGTCATCTTTTGTTTTTTCTCGACTCTTTAAAATTGAAAAAACAAGTTGTGTCAAAGCGTCTTAAATTTTATTTTAAATGGAATATTCATACCCTTTTCCTACGTTGATCTTAGGTTGAGAAAATGGAGTCTACCAACCAAGGAATTCCCCTTGGTGGAAATCCTAGTCCCTTCTCCTCTTGGGGAGATGTTGGTGCACCCCATATGGCCACATTGTTGCTTCCAGGAATGAAAATTGGCTTGCCAGTCTGGCTCTTCTCAACCAATGTCGTTCAGAACACCACTATTCATGAACAATCGAATCAGCAATTAGACGAGTCCATAGTTGCCCACCAACCGTCTGCTTCCTCTAATTCTTCCTCTCCTCCTTCCTCTTCGCTTGATAGGGCTGGCAAAGCCAAAAGTCAAGTTCCTAAGGAGAAGAAGGAGAAGAAGAAGAAAGAGAAAAAGAAGAAGGAGCCAAAGGCGAATGGTGGAAAACGAGTGTCGTCTAATGAAAATCCACACACTGCACCGACCAGGCCTAAATCGCCATGTGTCATTTGCAAAGGAGACCACTTTCACAGAGATTGTCCTTGCATCCCCCGGATACTAAGGGACTGGTCTCCTCGTTTGCACAATCCGGTGTCATCAACCTCTGATGATCATGTTGAAAGCACACCATCAACTAGCGAAAGTGAAGCCCCAAGACAAAAAGGGAAAGCTAGATTTCCCTGTAAACTGTGCGAAGGAAATCATGTCGTCCACCGCTGTCCCTTCTTAGACGAAGCGAAAAGAGTTTTGGATGACCGTCTGGTTTCACCGTTACGACTTCCTTCTGGATATAAAAAACTCTTGCTGAGTCCGTCGCTAGTTGAGAATCCAGCTGGCCCGCTAAAGTGGTCGGCTGAAGCGCCTATCATTGAAGATAAACCATCTGAATCCATACCAGATGAAAGTCAAAAGGTTGAGGCGGTAGTTGACCCGGTCTTGCCTTCAGAGGTTTTATCTTCATATGATACAGTCACTGAAGAGAACAAGGATGACACCGTCCAAATTCTCTTCATCAACACAGACTCCGACGAACATGGGGGCAATCTACCCATTCCCTTACCGCAAGAGGGAAGTTCGTCAAAGCCATACCCGGCTGTCTACTCGGTCCCACCTCCAAGCAACCTAGTTGTCTCCTTCGACTGGAATCAACTAGGCAGACCCCGTTTACTAGCAAGCATATCATTCCGAATTATCGTTAAAATATATAGAATGGTCATGGCTGGTACCATCATAGACGAAGGGGCTTCTATGAGTATCCTTTCCTCTACTGCTTGGAAAGCGCTTGGTTCGCCATCGCTGTTGCCTGAGATGAGAAATCTGACAGGTTTTGATAAAGGAACTAGTTGACCTTTAGGGATCCTTCCTAATGTGCCCATAACATTGAGAGGGAAGACAGTTCAAATGAACGTAATGGTAGTTCAAGGACCCTTGGATTATAACCTAGTCCTTGGAAGAGACTTTATTTATTGCATAGGAGCCATCGTCTCCTCACTCTTTAGAGTAATGTGTTTTCCGCACGAAGGAAGAGTGGTCAAGCTTGTGGACCAGCTTTCATTTCCCAGATCACGCATAGCAAATAGTCATATACCATCCCTAAATGGTCTCTTCACGTAAGAAATGTCTCAATCCCCAGTCCGTCCTCCCGATGAGCGCGAGTAATTCAGAGGGATATGACTGAAACCCAGGGGGCATGCGTCCTGGTCTGCTTCGGCAGGAAAACTTCGGGTATAGGGTAGATTTCCGTGGGAGAATATGACTAGTCTGTACCCCGTCCGTGATTGGAAGAGGGGTTATTCTAGAACAAGATTCTCTTGTCAAAGTTATGTGAGTTGACAGAACAGAGTCACTCGCCTTTGTTTATCTCAGTATACATCGCCGAAGAAGTGTTTTGTTTACGCCGTAAATAGAACAATCTTTGGGTAACCTGTAAGAGGTAGTACCCTTCCTGATAAAACGAATGTTTTGTCAGCTCGAATAAAGGGTGACCCTTCCTGATAAAACGAATGTTTTGTCAGCTCGAATAGAGGGAGACCTCAAAACTCTGTTTTATACCTGGGGGCATGCAAACCTTTTAGAGTGCAAGCGAGGGGCGGCTATTTATTTTTTAAATTTTTAGGACCTCTAACCCTTTAAACTCGTAGGATTAGTCGTCACCTAACTTGCATAAAGAAAGGATGTGGGGAAAAAATCTAAAAGTTGCCGTTTTATATGAGACATTCTTATCATATGACTGGATTAATCGAGCAGTTTTAGCACATAGTTCAAGCTCGTTAAAAAATAAACATAAGACATGAGCAAGTGTTTCCACCCGCGTTTAAGCTCATTAAAAAATGAACTATTCCCCGGTAAATAACCACCATGAATGAAGATTTCAGCCATTAAAGCCTTGGTCGTGTTTGCACCGTCACCTCCACTTTTCCATTGGCCGATCATTCACCTCCATTTGATTGTTTACCCATTTTGAGGAACAGCTGCAAAGAGTGATTTCACTAGCCATCCTTGTGACACTGTCGTGATTGGGAAATTCCAACCATTACCTAGAATCAGCTGCTACCCATTTTATCACTCGTTCCTCAAAAGACGAGTCTTCTTTAAGCACTTTTCAACTGACTCGTAAAATATGAAAAGATTGCCGAGTTTTGGCCTTCCAGCTCGTTAAAGCGACCGGAAGTGCTATCTCTCCTCTAGATTTTAATCTTTTTGGACCTGAGGGATTATTGCACAAAAAGATCGAGCGCTTGTTTTTTTCGGCTCGTTAAAACTATCGAAAATTCATCCCTTCTGTATTGTTTTATACTTTTTTGGACTTAAGGGATTAGATGACAAAAAAGGAATTTTGGAGTTACCTTTATGTACCTTTTCAGACTCTCTAAAAATGAAAAGGACCGAGTTATCTTTGTCGTTAAACTCGTTAAAAAGATTAATAGCGACAAACTTGTCTTTAGACGAGAACGAGTTTCACTATCGCTAGGCTCGTCAAACCATAGCGATGGGTTTGCCCGAAGGGAAAATTATAGAACAAGCATATGTTATCCTTCTCAAGCTTGACAAAAATAAAGAGGTACTGGTCAGCAATGACTAGGGAAAAATTGGAAAGAAACTCAAAGAATCTTTATTGGTAGCAAGTCGCTCTTGAACATGACACTTCCACTCCGTGCCTGAGTCGGGTTGGGTTGTTTCATTCACTGGTCACATCACCATGGTCATGCCATACCATCCACATTTGGGGTAAATGCTACCAATCCATCACATAAGTGTCGCCGACATGTTCAAGAGAAGTCATCCAGAGAAGTCACCCCTGTCCCATCCACTACCATACATTATACTTCATTCCTTCATGACCGCCATCCTGAACCATATATCATTAGATCGTTTTCACCTCCATCAAAATCATTTGCTCCGTTCCGTGTCATTGATGTGGGATTCATCAAGGCCCTCCTTTGACGGATCGCTTCTTGTCGACATCAGCTCATTATCCAAGAAGTTGATCTAGGAACACCCCATTCAGTACTTTGAAGCTTGCATGCCTCAATGGCAAGTTTCTCACTTCCGGCGACAGGTATACATCAATGACCTTCGACCGAAAGATTTTGCATGGTGTTCGACGCCAAGTCCTTTATTCACACCACGTGAATTGTACTGCAGTACCTTGAGGGTCATCATCATTATCGGTGATTCCTCTCACGCTTGTTAACAGTTTACATCATCGACTGGTAATCAAGCAATGTCTTTCCATGTTCGACTTCAAAACATTTCTCACATGGATCGACTTGTACTTCGAGTGAAGATCGGACGAGATTGAAGACCCCGGATCTAGTTTCATCCATCCAGGCTGCGATATATATTCAGGAAAAATAAAAACATTGACATGTACAGCATTGCAGCACAGATAATCATCCTACCAAAAGGATGATGACTTCATCAGAATCATCAGTCTACCATCAGACGATTGTCTGTCCTGTGTACATAAAAATGAATTTATAAAGATGAGCATGGGAATGCCCGCCTCAGCTAGATCATGAAAACAGTATGAAGATAATGTATTGTATTGTATCTTATTACAGGTCTCCTCCCAGCATTGAAAGAACTTCGGATCCTCCTAATAAAGCATTTCACCCGATAAACGGCCTCATACTTTAGGGGGCAACTGTTATAGAAATTTTTGTGCCTTACAACTCTAAGCATGAAATGTCCATAAACCAAGGGATCCTAAGTCCCTAAAAGTGTTGTTCCTACCCCTAGAGGAACGAGGTCAACCAATTACAGCTTCTCCCAGAAGTTCTCCACCAGAAACTGCTCAGAATCAGTCAAATCAGGATCATTTCAGCTGCTCCACTAGCTAGCTGCGTTGCATAGCACCTCAGTACACTAGCTAGGTGCGTTGCAACGCACCTTAATGCACTACCAGGGTGCGCTGAGTGGGAAATGACAAATGGCGGTGTCATTCCGCGAGGTGGACAGACAATGGAAGCTTCCAGAATCTTCCCCAATGACACTTGCCTCACTGAGTTCGACCAAGGATGAGTAAGAGGCTCTCAGTCTCCAAGTTGAAGCAAGCACTGACAGAGAGAGGCCACTAGTCAAATCATAAGCTGACTCATCCTCTTTGCATACATCTATATATGGATCCCTCATCCCAGAGATCCAGAGGCTGGAATTTTGTACATTGCAGAGAATTGCTGTTGGTTTTGAGATAGAGATCAGTGTATTGGGTGATTTATGCTTTGTTGGAGGTGAAGAGGGGATTCCTTTGCTGGGGGTTTGATGCTGGATCAGGAATCATCGGTTGTAACTCCTCTTGGACCTTCTTGTTATATCAATAAAACTATTTGAGTTTCTCCTACATGCTTGTGTATCAGTGATGTTTTGTTATATTTGCATGTTTAGCTTAAATCTAATCCTAAGCTATTTATGAATATAAATCCATGTCTTTGTGTAGTTTTCTTCTTCTGTGATCTTGCAGGAACTTGGTGAAGCTGGGCAAGTAAGAGAGCAGGTAGCTGGAAGCTGTCAAAGAGGAGAGAGATTGGATCAAAGGACTAGCGCAAGACACAGGTTGGTTCATCCTATTCCTCTTCATTTATAGTTCATAAAGAAGAATACGAAAGTAGTTTTCCTTGTTTGTTTGTAAGGTATTGTCACACCTTAGTGGGATAGGGGCGTTCTGAGTAGACACTTTTCCCGTTAACACACCACCAGGGGAGGGTGAGTCACCCTATGGTCGTATGTTGCTCCAGTAAGAACTCCAAGCCCTCAGAAATCCTAGAGCTCAATGTATGCAACATGGAGGATCCTTGTACAAGGGTTTCTTGATGACTCCAAGACGTTTGGGAAAATCATAGATTAGATCTTTCCTCGGGGCTTTGACAAGGTGTATCGACCTGTACATCATCTTAATGCGATGGAGCCTCCTTGCTCATCGACTTACCATATCCCAGATGATGTCTATCTGCTGGAGCAATCGACGAATACATAATTCCTCAATAATCAAATCCCACCTCTGGTTGTTACAGAGAATCACAATGGTATGTGTTCAAACAGCTCACTGAAGAGCTTCCCCAACCAGGCAGCTTCATATAAGATCATACTCATAGATATGTATCCGTTCTCTGTGGTGCTTATGGCAACTGACTTCTGCTTCCTGCTCATCCATTATATCGAAGCAGAATCCAAAGAGAAACAACACTAAAAAGTGCTCCAGTGATCCTCCACACTACCTGCCTACTCAACATTCGAATAATCATGCAGTTTCATATTTCCGGTAGTGTATCTCAATCCATTAGTAATTGTTCCATGAAGATATCTTAGAAGATTCTTGGCATCAATGCTGTGAGGCTCAACCAAATATGATCTCACAGTGCTAACTGAAAAACATATGTTCAGACGGAGGTTCACCAAGAACATCAATGGGAATGAGTTTTTGAAAATCAGAGGCATTTCCCAAATCTGGTCCAACATCACTACCATAAAACTTCTAAAATTTAAGATCCTCAAGTTAGTCACAGGCTTGCAGTCGATCATACCAAAACTTTCCAATATCTTTACCACATATTTTCCTTGAGATAGGAAAATTTCCCTTGGCTTCTGCCATACTTCAAGTCCTTGGTCCTTCATTTCAAATTCAGAAGCCAACTCCCCCTTACATTTGTGAAGGAGAGGGTCTGCACTTGTTAGAAAGAGGTCATCCACATACAACACCAATATGAGAGGCTTGTCATCTTCAACCTTAAAGTAAAGGTCAGGATCGACTTCACTCCTAGTGAATCCCAGCTTCATCAAGTAGCTGTCGATCCTCTAATATCATGCTCAGGGAGCTTGCTTCAGCCCTTAGAGAGCCTTCTTCAACCTACATACATGATATTTTCAATCATAAATTTCAAATCCTTCGGGTTGCTCCATGTAGACCTCTTCTTTGATCGAGCCATGTAAGAACACAGTCTTGACATCCATCTGATGTAGGTTCCATCCTTGTGAAGCGAAAAGGGCTATGATCGAGTGGATGGTCGTATATCTAGAAACAGGTGCAAATATCACATCATAGTCTATACCTTCCTTCTAGGAGAAACCACGAGCAACAAAGCGAGCCTTATAATTTTCCATACTTCCATTTGTTGCATGCTTTATCATGTAACGCCATTTGGAAGTAACAACTATCTTGTCCTGGGGTCTGGGAACTACTTCCCAGACATCATTCTTCATGATAGACTCATATTCTTCAGTCATAGCATCCTTCCATACTTGATGCTTGATGGCGTCTGAGAATGATGAAGGCTTATTTTGTATGATCGTGCTCATGATGGTCAGGTATCCCTGATACCTATTAGGTTTCTTACTTTCACGAAAGGTTCCTCGGGGTGTAGCATGTCCTTCAGCATCATCAAGTAGCCCCATAAGCCATGAGGGCCTCTTCCTAGAAGAGGAAGGCTCATGTGGAGGAGTATCAATCAGATCCATGGGTTCTTCTACATCAGGCATTGATTCATCATCCTTTTCTTTTGGTTCCCTGGTGTCGGCTTCTTGAGAGATCCTCAAAGTCGGAAAATTGTTCACCTTTCTGAGAGCCATATCTTCATAAAAGGTGACATCATGACTAATTAAGACTTCCCTTTGACCAGCTACATAGATTCTATAGCATTTGGAATTTTCACCATAGCCCACGAAAATTCCCTTCTTTCTAGATGCACCCAATTTATTTCTTTTCTCTTTCGCCACATGAAAATATATAGGGCTTCCAAAAATTCTAAAATGAGAAACATCAGGCTTCTTACCGGTGAAATTTTCTTCAGGAGTCTAGGAACCCAATGCTTGATGAGGGAATCGATTTTCTACATATACGGCAATGTTTGTAGTTTCAGCCCATAGAAACTTTGGAAGTCTTTGATCATGTAGCATGGCCCGGATAGCTTCTACAATCGTACGTTTCTTCCTTCCTGCCACACCATTCTGCTCAAGAGTACGTGGTGTAGTAGTCTCCCTCTTAATGTCAGCCTCAGATATGCCTGAGTGAACCAATTGTAATATATTGGAGGTCTTGCTTTGGCTTGAGGGGAATGGTCTACTTTTATGCTTTCCTTCAGTACATCCCAGACATACACCTTTCTCTACTTGGAATTCGGGCATCCCTGTTACCATCTGTCTTATGTCGGGTAGAGCTTTGTAATGAAGGTGGGCAAACCTCCAATGCCAGAGTTTGGACTGAAGAGTTGTGTCACAAGACATGACACCTAGCAGACTTCCATTGACCTGATATAATGAATCAACACTAAACCCAAGAGTAAAGGCATCTTTAACATTATTTTTCCATATACATAACTTGCGATTGCTGAAGGTTACCTTGTAGCCTTTGTCTTCCATTTCCAAGATGGACACCAGGTTCTTTTCGAGGTCAGGTGCATTTAATACATCCTGAACTTTCTAGCCTTCTTGAATGGTTGTCTTCTTCCTCGTTCCCCAGCTCTCCTCTTACCTTTGCTATTGAATTTGTCATTCATTTGATTTGCCATCAGAGGGATTTTGATCATCATCCCGGTGTGAGTCCTTTCTATCAAGGCACTCCTTTGCATAGTGACCTACTTTATTGCAGATGTAACATCATCCTTTTCTTCCACCCTTAGGTCTAGCCTTTTCTTTTGATTTAGTCCTGGAATTATTTATTTTCATAGCATGAGAAGAAAAGGCAGCAGGAGGACGTTTAGGCATGGGCATTTCTTGCTCTTCTTCCCTTGTTTCTTCTTGAATGCATCTAGCCATTAATTTCTCGAAACCAGGAATTACATTATATTTCAGAGGAGTGGTCCTAAACATGTACCATTTGGATGGTAATCTACCAAGAGTCGTGAGTGCCATTTCCCAGTCTATCATAGATTTCCTTGGAGGTGTCCAGTTCTGAGATGTAGGCCACCAAGTGCTTGTCAATAGAGTCCCAGATGATCTTCTATTTTGACTTCTTCAGTTTTCCATTTGTTCCATGCAGCAGTGGATGCATTTTATGGAGGATCAACAATATTTCCTCTTACATGGTCCAACACTTCTGGATCTTCTAGGGTTAGATTGATAGACATCTTCCATGTGTGATAGTCATCTTTCTCATGGAGCTTGTCTTCAGCAGGAAAGAGTGTTGAGGACCCCATAGTTCCTTTAGGATAACCTTGCCAATCTTCTCTTCAGTGATTGCTCTTGCTCTTGCTCGGGCTTTGTCTTCACCTCAGCTCTGATACCATGTTAAGTTATGGTATGTTCTATGCTTATAACAGTTTACCTCCTTTTCTTATTATATTCCATAGATTAGCAATCACATGCACATAAAGTAAAGTGCAGATAGAACATTAAACGATCGACAGAAAACAAGCCAAGACAAGAGACACAAGTTGTGGCAGCTAGCCAGGGACAAACCCCACAATGTGTGGGGAAACCCTTTGATCAAATCTTCTTTTATCTTCAATAATTCAGCAGAGAGAAATAGTACAATAAATCTGATTGATATCAGCAGTAGCAAACCCTAGATTAGTATCATCAGCATTAGCGACTTCTTTATCAAACTAGGGTAGATGATATGTCTCAAACCGACCGTTGGATTGACTTCATTCCACCACCAAAATTTGCGGCTTCCAGAGGAGGTTCAGATGAAACTATAGCATAGTTTAGATGAGGATATATTCTAGGCCACGCAGGTCAATCTTTACTTATGCAATGCAGCTTCAGTTTCAGCAGTTTTCGGCTTCAAAATAGGGCAGTCGATATCTTGCAAACCGTTCATTGGATTGACTTCGTTCCACCACCAAAAGTTGTGACTTTCAAAGGAGATCCAAATGGGCCTACAGTGTAGTTCCAAAGAGGATATCTTTTATACTATGTAGGTCAATCTTTGGATCTATAGTTACAGCTTCAGGTTCAACAACTTCCGGCTTCACATGTGTCAGAGAGAGACCCATTTCTGCGCAATAGAGAAGAGACTCATTTTTGCGCAGTAGAGAGAGAGAGATGTGATGAGAAGAGTGATTGAAAATGAGGAAAAGTCCTCTTATATTTATACACAAAGTTGGTGTTTGAATAGATGTGACTGTTGGGCTTCTGAGCCTACATGAGTTGTAGGTTGGCTTGATAATAATTCATAATCAAAATAAATTCATATCTCCATGAATACTTATCGGAATCAGATGATCCTTATATCAATCTTACACCTCTCAACGAGAGGAATCTAATAAAAATATTATCAGCCATGAATAAGATGAGCCACATGAAGTTTTTCCCTTGTTGCCAATTTTAACACTCCCTCTCAACTAGGGAGAACTTCATCTGCAATCTGTCTATTGGTCGTTACTATTCATCCATCAAATACACTGCCCTATATAACTTGACCCTTGCCTACTCTGCTCTATTCTGCTTTGTCTTGTTCTGCCCTGTATTGATCGGTACTATTTTGCTCCATTTTGCTCTGTTCTCGCATTGTTCTGTTCTGCTCTGCTCTTGTCCGAATTATGAAGAAGAAGAAATGATCGAGGATGTATCATATAGACTCAAAGTTAGTCTCAGAGTATGTACCACTTGTCCCAGACCAGTCTCAACCAACCCGAAGTTAGCATCATAGTGAGTACAACTCCATTGGTCCTAGACTAGTGTCATCCTCCATTGACTCAAAGTCAGTCTGAGAGTGCATAACATTGGTCCTAAACCAGTCTCAGCAGACCCGAAGTCAGCTTCATAGTAAGTACCACTCCTACCACTAGTCCCAGACCAGTATCGCAGTCTCAGAGAGTGTACCACTAGTCCCAGACCAGTCTCAACTGACTCAAAGTTAGCGTCATAGTATGTACCACTCTCACTGGTCCCAGACCAGTACTGCACTAACATAAAGTTAGTCTCGGAGTATGTACCATTGTTCCCATACCGGTCTCAACTGACCCCAAGTTAGAGTCATAGTATGGTACAACTCCTACCACTTGTCCTAGACTAGTATCGTAGTCTCAGAGATTGTACCATTGGTCCCAGACCAGTCTCAACCAACCCGAAGTCAGTTTCATAATATGTACCACTCTCACTGGTCCCAGACCAGTACTGCACTAACACGAAGTCAGTCTTGGAGTATGTACCACTGGTCCCAGACCAATCTCAACTGACCTAAAGTCAGCGTCATAGTATGGTACAACTCCTACCACTAGTCCCAGACCAGTATCATTGATCCCAGATCAATGGAGGTCATCCCAGCGTAGGGAGTATGGTAGATACAATGATGCATCCATTGGTACTACTATGGTCCCTAACTTCATTTCTCTGCTCATTGATCAGATGAGAGGTACTTCCCATGAGTCCCAGACTACATGGGTAGGATGCCTCGACAGGAGAACTAGTCATTCCTATCCTCACAGGAGAACACATCAATATTGCTACAATTGCCATGGAGAACACATCAATCCAGGCCTCACAGGAGAACTAATCATCCTACTACACAAGAGAGTGAATCATCCTATTCCACAAGAGAGCGAATCATCTTGTCCCACAACAGAGTGAATCATCTTGTTCCAATGTGCACCACCAGGGGAGGGTGAGTCACCCTGTGGTCGTATGTTGCTCCAGTAAGAACCGCAAGCCCTCAGAGCTCCCAGATCTCAATGCATGCAACACGCAGGATCCTTGTACAAGGGTTTCTTGATGACTCCAAGTCATTTGGGAAAATCACAGATTAGATCTTTCCTCAGGGATTTCATAAGGTGTATCAACCTGTACATAATCTTAATGCGATGGAGCCTCCTTGCTCATCGACTTGCCATATCCCAGATGATTGTCTATCTACTAGAGCAATCAACGAATACAGGATTCCTCAATAATCGAATCCCACCTCTGGTTGTTATAGAGAATCACAATGGTATATGTTCAAATAGCTCACTGAAGAGCTTCCCCAACCAGGCAGCTTCATACGAGTTCATACTCGTAGATATGTATCTGGTCTCGGTGGTGCTTATGGAAACTGACTTCTGCTTCCTTCTTATCCATTATATCGAAGTAGAATCCAAGGAGAAACAACACTAAAAAGTGCTCCAGCAATCCTCCACACTACCTTCCTACTCAACATTCGAATAATCATGCAGTTTCATATTTCTGGTAGTGTATCTAAATCCATTAGTAATTGTGCCATGAAGATATCTTAGAAGATTCTTGGCATCAATGCAGTGAAGCTCAACCAAATATGAGCTCACAGTGCTAACTACAAAACATATGTTTGGATGGAGGTTCACCAAGAACATCGATGGGAATGAGTTTTTGAAACTCAGAGGCATTTCCCAAATCTAGTCCGACATCACTACCATATAACTTCTAAAAGTTAAGATCCTCAAGGTAGTCACAAGCTTGCAGTCCGTCATACCAAATCTTTCCAATATCTTTACCACATATTTTCCTTGAGATAGGAAAATTTCCCTTGGCTTCTGCCATACTTCAAGTCCCTCATTTCAAATTCAGAAGCCAACTCCCTCTTACATTTGTGAATGAGAGGGTCTGTACATGTTAGAAAGAGGTCATCCACATACAGCACCAATATGAGATGCTTTTCATCTTCAACCTTAAAGTAAAGGTTAGGATCGGCTTCACTCCTAGTGAATCCCAGCTTCATCAAGTAGTTGTCGATCCTCTCATATCATGCTCGGGGTGCTTGGTTAAGCCCATAGAGAGCCTTCTTCAACTTGCATACATGAGATTTTCGATCATAAATTTCAAATCCTTCGGGTTGCTCCACGTAGACCTCTTCTTTGATCAAGCCATGTAAGAACGCAGTCTTGACATCCATCTGATGTAGGTTCCATCTTTGTGAAGCAACAAGGGCTATGATCGAGTGGATGGTTGTATATCCGGCAACAGGTGCAAATATCACATCATAGTCTATACCTTCCTTATGGGAGAAACCACGAGCAACAAAATGAGCATGATAATTTTCCGTACTTCCATCTACTGCATGCTTTATCTTGTAAAGCCATTTTGAAGTAACAACTGTCTTGTCCTGGGGTCTGGGAACTACTTCCCAGACATCATTCTTCATGATAGACTCATATCCTTCGATCATAGCATCCTTCCATACTTGATGCTTGATGGCGTCTGAGAATGATGAAGGCTTATTTTGTATGATCATGCTCATGATGGTCAGGTATCCCTGATACCTATTAGGTTTCTTACTTTCACAAAAGGTTCCTTGGGGTGCAGCATGTCCTTCAGCATCGTCAAGTAGCCTCCTAAGCCATGAAGGCCTCTTCCTAGAAGAGGAAGGCTCATGTGGAGGAGGATCAATCGGATCCATGGGTTCTTCTACATCAGGAATTGATTCGTCATCCTTTTCTTTTGGTTCCCTGGTGTCGGCTTCTTGAGAGCTCCTCACGGTCGGAAGATTGTTCACCTTGCTGAGAGCCATATCTTCGTCAAAGGTGACATCATGACTAATTAAGACTTCCCTTTGACCAGCTACATAGATTTTATAGCCTTTGGTATTTTCACCATAGCCCATGAATATTCCCTTCTTTCGGAAGTCTTTGATCATGTAGCATGGCCCAGATAGCTTCTACAATTGTGCAGTTCTTCCTTCCCGCCTCACCATTTTGCTCAGGAGTACGTGGTGTAGTAGTCTCCCTCTTAATGCCAGCCTCAGATATGACTGAGTGAACCAATTGTAATATATTGGAGGTCTTGCTTTGGCTTTAGGGGAATGGTCCCCATTTAGTCTTTCGTTTCGCACATCCTAGACACACACCTTCTTTCTCTACTTGGAATTCGGGCCTCCCTATTACCATCTGTCTTACATCGGGCAGAGCTTTGTAATGAAGGTGGGAAAACCTCCAATGCCAGAGTTTGGACTGAAGAGTTGTGTCACAAGACATGACACCTAGCAGACTTCCATTGACCTGATATAATGAATCAAAACTAAACCCAAGAGTAAAGGCATCTTTAACATTATTTTTCCATATACATACCTTGCCATTGCTGAAGGCTACCTTGCAGCCTTTGTCTTCCATTTCCGAGATGGACACTAGGTTCTTTTTGAGGTCAGGTGCATTTAATACATCCTGGACTTTCTAGCCTTCTTGAATGGTTGTCCTCTTCCTCGTTCCCCAGCTCTCCTCTTACCTTTGCTATTGAATTTGTCATTCCTTTGATTTTCCATCAGAGGGATTTTGATCATCGTCCCGGTTTGAGTCCTTTCTATCAAGACACTCCCTTTCATAGTGACCTACTTTATCGTAGATGTAACATCGTCCTTTTCTTCCACCCTTAGGTCTAGCCTTTCCTTCTGATTTAGTCCTGAAATTATTTCTTTTCTTAGTATGAGAAGAAAAGGCAGCAGGAGGACCTTTAGGCAGGGGCATTTCTTGCTCTTCTTCCCTTGTTTCTTCTTGAATGCATCTAGCCATTAATTTCTCGAAACTAGGAATTACATTATAGTTTAGAAGAGTAGTCCTGAACATGTACCATTCAGATGGTAATCCTCCAAGAGTCATGAGTGCCATTTCCCAGTCTATCGTAGATTTCCTTGGAGGTGTCCAGTTCAGAGATGTAGGCCACCAAGTGCTTGTCGATAGAGTCCCAGATGATCTTCTATTTTGACTTCTTCGGTTTTCCATTTGTTCCATGCAGCAGCAGATGCATTTGATGGAGGCTCAACAATATTACCTCTTACATGGTCTAGCACTCCTGGATATTATAGGGTTAGCTCAATAGAAATATTCCATGCGTGATAGTCATCTTTCTCACGGAGCTTTTCTTTGGCAGGAAAGAGTGTTGAGGACCCCATAGCTCTTTTAGGATAGCCTTGCCAATATTCTCTTCGGTGATTGCTCTTGCTCTTGCTCAGGCTTTGTTTTCACCTCAGCGTTGATACCATGTTAATTTATGGTATGTTCTATGCTTATAGCAGTTTAATTCTTTTTCTTATTATATTCCACAGATTAACAATCACATGTACATAGAGTAAAGTGCAGATAGAACATTAAACGATCGAGAGAAAACAAGCCAAGACAAGAGACACAAGATGTGGCGGCTAGCCAAGGAAAAACCCCACAATGTGTGGGGAAGCCCTTTAACCAAATCTTCTTTTATCTTCAATAATTCAACAGAGAGAAATAGTACAATAAATCTGATTCATATCAGCAGTAGCAAACCCTAGATCAAAAACATCAGCATTAGCGGCTTCTTTATCAAACTAGGGTAGACGATATCTCACAAAGCGACCGTCGGATTGACTTCATTCCACCACCAAAAGTTGCAGCTTCCAGAGGAGTTTCAGATGAACCTATAGTGTAGTTTAGATGAGGAGATCTTCTAGGCCACGCAGGTCAATCTTTACTTCTACAGTTGCAGCTTCAGTTTCAGCAGTTTCTGGCTTCAAACTAGGGCAGTGGATATCTTGCAAACCGTTCGTCAGATTGACTTCATTCCACCACCAAAAGTTGCAGCTTTCAAAGGAGATCCAGATGGACCTATAGTGCAGTTCCAAAGAGGAGATATTATAGGCTACATAGGTCTATATTTGGATCTGCAGTTGCAGCTTCAGGTTCAACAGCTTCCGGCTTCACATGTGTGAGAGAGAGACCCATTTCTGCGTAGTAGAGAAGAGACTCATTTCTGCGCAGTAGAGAGAGAGAGATGTGATGAGAAGAGTGAGTGAAAATGAGGAAAAGTCCTCTTATATTTATACACAATGTTTCTATTTGAATAGATGCGACTATTGGCTTATGAGCCTACATGAGTTGTAGGTCAGCTTGATAATAATTCCATAATCAAAATAAATTCATATATCCATGAATACTTATCGGAATCAGATGATCTTTATATCAATCCTACACCTCTCGACGAGGGGAATCTAATAAAAATATTATCAGCCATGAATAAGATGAGCCACATGAGGTTTTGTCCTGGTTGCCAATTTTAACACTCCCTCTCAACTAGGGAGAACTTCATCTGCAATCTGTCTATTGGTCTTTACTATTCATCCATCAAATGCACTACCCTGTATAGCCTGACCCTTGCCCTGCTCTACTCTATTCTGCCTATTCTAGTTTGTCTTGTTCTGCCCTGTATTGATCGGTACTGTTTTGCTCTGTTTTTCTCTGCTCTTGCATTTTTCTGTTCTGCTTTTCTTTTGTTTGAATTATGAAGAAGAAGAAATGATCGAGGATGTAGCATACTGACTCATAGTCTCAGAGTATGTCCCACTAGTCCTAGACCAGCCTCAACCAACCCAAACTCAATGTCATAGTGAGTACAACTCCATTGGTCCTAGACCAGTATCATCCTCCACTGACTCAAAGTCAGTCTCAGAGTGCGTACCACTGGTCCCAGACCAGTCTCAACCGACCTGAAGTCAGCTTCATAGTAAGTACCACTCCTACCACTGGTCCTAAACCAGTATCGCAGTCTCAAAGAGTGTACCACTGGTCCCATACCAGTCTCAACTGACCCGAAGTTAGCGTCATAGTATGTACCACTCTCACTGGTCCCAGACCAGTACTACACTAACACGAAGTCAGTCTCGGAGTATGTGTGGAGCGATAAAAAGGTGTCTTTTAAACTCCTAATTACCTTCACATTAATTATCAACCCAGGGATGACTTTTTATTTCAAGAGTGTACTCAGTCTGAGGCGGCTATTTACTTAAGAGTAATGTTTTGCAGTATAGTGCTTAAAACCCAAAAGTAAATGAATGCTTGAAAAAGAAATCTAACAATAACATAAACTCAAATTCTTTGAAATCCAACTATTCACTCAGTAAACATCAATTGAGGATATAGCAACTATTCACTGAGCAAGCTATGACTAAATTACTTTAAAAGAACAAGGCAGCTTATCAGTCAAGGGTACGGAAGCGATAACCCATCCCTCTAGAAACTGATGGAAAGGAAATTAGAGCATGGACCATAGGTCTGGGAGCTAAGCAGCGACTTGCTGGCTCACTACAGCCTTAGACCTTCTCTCACACCAAAGCAGTAAATGCAAGTAAATGGAACGGCAGAAAGTAAAATGGAATAGCAAACAGGAAATGGAACAGCAAGCAGTAAATGGAACAACAATCAAATAAACTAAGTCTCGCGAGTCAGAACTAAACTCACATTCTGCAATAAAATAACAATCTTCTTTCTTAAGGAAAATTGGATGGAATGTACTTTATGGAATAGCACTCATTGATGAATTAGCAAGAATCAACCATACATACACACGACACGCTAATATGGTAATCTGACAATTAAGGTGAATACGACTATGTTTCCAAATAGAATAATATCACTTTTCGGATTCCAATAATCAGGATTTCAAATGAATCCAACAACAGTAATATTCAGTACAAATTCTCTGTAACAGAAATAGTTGGTTTAGACTAATAACATGCAATAAACTCTGAAAAGATTCACTCATACAATACAGAGTCACTACATAAATTTCCCGAAGAAACCATTAATGAATTAATCGTAGCAGAGCATGGAATAGCATATGAAAAAGCATGTCAGATTACCGAGCAATAAAGATAAGTAAACCACGCAGAAATCAAAAGAATATAATATACAGTAGCAGCAGCATACTCCACTAGAGGTTGGGCCCTTAGCCGCCAGTAGATGCTGCTGGGTTACTTCAGAAGGAAAAGAATGAACAACAACTCCAAATCATGTATTAATCAGCAAATTGTGGAATCATTACAACAACAAATGCTTGAGAATTACAACATGCAACAATCCCTATCCTATCATGGATAATCCACCATCATTCTTCATCATTTTTCTATCATTCTTCCATTATTCGAATTCCCCCGAAATCACCCTGAAGTCCTCATCTCTGATCTCTGTTCTGATTTAAATAAAGAGAGATCAGAGAGCAGTTACAATAAAGATAAGTACAACATGGTCTCTATTACAAAATTGGATTGATTCTAACCAGTTGATCAACAAGAAAATATATTTCCTTTCATCTCTCAACAAAAGCAAGACGAATTTGGGTTTGCAGATGAGATTTGGAGGACGGCTGCAACAACAAATCTGAGAAAATCGTGCTCAAAGAACCCTGTATTTCTCTCAGTACAAGCCGAATTTGGGCAAACCGTTCTTCACTAAAGTTAATTGGGCCTATTTTGGACAAAACCCATGTTCCAGATTTTCCCGATTCTGCTCCATTTGCTCAGAATATCAACCAAAAAACTGTCACTCCTTATTCCAGCGCATTTCTGAGTTGGCGCTTTTTAAAAATCAAATATTCAATCTGAAAATTACCTTGGAGGCTAAGAATGGTAAATAATGTTATAACTGATTTATTAAAACTATTATTGATAAAATCATGCATAATCATCAATTTATTAGAAATAAAGAGAATAAATAATATTCATCCATAAGAGCATAAATCATTTATAAAATGGGTTTAAATGATAAATTATAATAAATGATATGATAAAGAATAATAGAAATGGGTGGAATAAGTGTTCAAAAGTGATAATAATAATGGCATATTAACGACCCAACATACCCCCACACTCAATATGTTGCATGTCCTCATGCAACGAAAACTGAATATATTGCATGTCCTCATGCAACCCAAAGACAGAAACCATGTGTTAACCAAGCAAATATGTTCATCTCAGCTCATGAAATGGATAGAACAAATGAATTCTTCCTTAATTAATGAATATTTACTTTTAGTAATCTTGATGAAGGCATAACAATTTTTACATTGACATTCAATTATATGTATATATGAAGTTGCAACAAAATATGATATAGATAACAGCAAACTTCATTAACCATTTTGTCAAAAACTACAAACCAGATTTTGTTGAAATGTTGCAAGTAGATTTGTAATATATGAAGGCTTCTATGATCCAAAAATTAGATCGTTTTGATGCATGGATCATGAGATATAAACAAAATGGCTGTAGGTGAGAGTGCATGATTTCCGAAATTTTATGAACCAATTTATCTTGAAATTGTGTGGGTTTGTATTGATGATACGTATGTGTTTTCCAAAAATTACAAGAATTGAGTTCATAGTTTTAAAAATATGTGGAAATCAATTTCTGCACTGTGTAAAAATGAAATTGTATGCCTTAAATAAGGAAGAAAGTAGAAAACATCCATCATGCATAGCAATTCCTCCCCCTCTCTGAAAAATTAGCATGTCCTCATGCGATGCTAGAAAACAAATAGAGGTGGTTGCTACCAGCTGTTGAATTCTATGCTTGGTGTAAAACAACATGAAATAAGGGAGGTGTTGAGAATGAATAAGAATATCAATGGATGATAAAGAATATGAATGACATGGTCATAAGAAAGAAATGAAGGAACACTCCCCCACACTCGGAAATGATATGCTGCTGAAAAATGGGAAGTGGTAAAAACTATGAAATGAAGGATGGTAAATAATGCTCAAAATGGATGTTCAGTAAATTCTCCTAAATTCGTAATAAATCAGAAAATTATGCTATTTTACCTCAAGTTTTACCTCCAAAAGAAAAATGTGGAATGACATATATGTATTGACAGTTGTTGAAGCTGATGTAGGAAAAGTTGGTGCAAAAGGTGGAATCCAGGTAAGCACATAATGTCTGAAGAGTTGTTCATGTTCGCAAGTTGCTCAAGCCGCTTCTGTTAGTTGCAATAGTGTGGTCATACTGTGAATATAATTTCCCCTACATACTTGTTGTTCTCCTCTAAACAAAGCACTATTTTGCATACAATGTTATTGAATCCAGAGTTAGCTTTGAATAGTAACAGATAAGATGCATGCAAAATTGCAATTAGAAAAACTTATGTATACATGCAATACTAATATGTTGTCAAATCAACAAGGTATGGAAAACTGCAGTAATCATATCGCATGTAATCCCATAATGCATACATTCCCCCCTCCAATTGGCAAATGGGTTCCATAACCATAAAGCATATGAAAGGGGTGGTGCTGACGGCAAGGCAATGGAATGAACAATATATCAGTAAGGGAGCCAGAGTACACTTATCAATGATAGGACGGTGAAAGTTATGGTTATATTGAGAGAAAAGTGTGTAAAGATAGTTATGAATAAGAGATAGGATGCTTTGGAGTGATGATAGTTTATGCAAAACAAAAAAAGACAACAATATGCTAAAAAGATGCTTTGCTGACGGTATTCTAGCTTAAAATGATGTGATTGATCATAAAACAATTTCTCATGCATAAAGGTTCAAAACAGGGAAAAAATTAAGGGAATAACTTCTCTGATAAAAAGGAAAATAAGAAAAGGGTATTATAATAATAATTGACGATAAGATATAACTTCAATACCATAAGCAGAGCCGCTGCTGCCAGCAGGCATCCATAGTCTCGACAGGGTTGCTTTTTAACCCATATGAGCCAGAATCCTCAATTTATAACTAGAGAGTTTCAGTGTTGTTCTATAGAAGAGATCAATGTGCTGGCATGGTAACCAGATAACCACACTGCCATTCACTAGGATGTAGCAAAAGTGATCAGGTCGGCTCGTGATGAGACCTCCTGTTCCAAGGATAATTTGGCTATCCAATGGATCATAACGCTGGTGTGGTGGCCATAATGGGAATGTCACTTTGTTACAACCTTATGAACATGGTAGGCTGGCTCATAATGAGACCCCCTATCCTCCATCTGCGAACAAAATTTTGTTATTATTACACATTTTGATGATAAAAAGAGGGAGGCTCAGTACTCCTTAAGAGTAGGGATAGTGGAAGAAATTGAACATGTCAATAGAAAAAAAATATACCCATAATCTCATTTATTACAGACAGAGAAGATTATAACCAGGAAGGGTGGAACCAGCATGGTATTAAGATGATCAATCAATATCATGTTCAACAGAAAACAATGCAGTAAAGTGATATATAAATAATTGTGTGCCTTTTGAAAAGAATCTATCATCAAGGAGCTGTCTTGTTAAAGATCATAACGTGAATGATATTAACTTTGCTTTAAAAAAATCCATAATTCGTGTCCTCATAAAAGTAGTGTACTTCATGCCATAAAAGGGGATCAGTAAAATGTGGTTGGGATGAACTAGGAGTAATCCTACAAGAGGAAGGAAAGGGTTGCTCTCAAAAATATTCCCAAAGTGTTTCTCTTTTGAATGAACAGCAAAAACACTCAAAAAGTGGTGTTCCGTGTAGGGAACAACAAAGAAAATGCACACCAAAAAAACAAAAATACACACAAAAAAACGTGAAAATGGAAATGTCGTTCCTTTGGAAAAAGGAACAACAAAAACTAAAAGTGTCATTTCTTTGGAAAAGGAACAACAAAAACGCAAGTGCCGTTCATTTGGAAAAGGAACAGCAAAAATCAAAGGTGTTGTTCCTTTGGAAAAGGAACAGCAACAACACAAGTGCCGTTCCTTTGGAAAAGGAACAGCAAAAATCAAAAGTGTCGTTCCTTTGGAAAATGAATAACAAAAATGCAAGTGTCGTTCCTTTGGAAAATCGTTCCTTTGGAAAAGGAACAGCAAAAATGAAAAGTGCAGAAGTGATGTTCCATTCGAAAAGGAATAGCAAAACGTGAAAGTGCAGAAGTGTTGTTCCATTCCGAAAAGGAACAGCAAAACGTGAAAGTGCAGAAGTGTTGTTCCATTCGGAAAGGAACAGCAAAAATGTGAAAGTGCAGAAGTGTTGTTCCATTCGGAAAGGAACAGCAAAACGTGAAAGTGAAGAAGTGCTGTTCCATTCGAAAAGGAACAACAAAACGTGAAAGTGCAGAAGTGTTGTTCCATTCTGAAAAGGAACAACAAAACGTGAAAGTGCAGAAGTGCTGTTCCATTTGGAAAGGAACAGCAAAAATGTGAAAGTGCAGAAGTGTTGTTCCATTCGGAAAGGAACAACAAAACGTGAAAGTGCAGAAGTGTTGTTCCATTCAAAAAGGAACAACAAAACGTGAAAGTGCAGAAGTGTTGTTCCATTTCGAAAAGGAACAGCAAAACGTGAAAGTGTAGAAGTGCTGTTCCATTTCGAAAAGGAACAGCAAAACGTGAAAGTGCAGAAGTGCTGTTCCATTTCGAAAAGGAACAACAAGACATGAAAAAGGAACAACAAAATAGACAATCATAAAATGAAAGCATGCAAAAAACAAATTAGCTGTTCACGACATTCATGCTGAGGATGAATTACACTTTGAGTGAAGCAACACCTGAAATACAAAATATAAGAAAGATTAGAAAAGAAACAACAAAAAACAATATGTAAATAAATAGATTAAGTTACAACAGCTATGATGTGATGTCAAAAAAAAAAATGATTTATTCGAAAAATGTTTTGGCAGCAGTGACAAGACATGAATCTTCAAATCGAAATCAATTCTTCATTCCTTCTACTATGAATCCATTAGGTAATGAGTTGGATGAAATTCCTTTGTTTTATTAAAATTTGTTTCAAGAATCACTTGTCCATAAATTGACGTTCTTTTTCTCTTAGGACCTGCAAAAAACAAGTGTCTACCTGCAATAAAACATTAAATCATGGAGAAAGAGAGGTGCACGGCTCCCCTAATCTAAGAATTATGCAAAAAAACTAACAAGTAGTTACTCTGTAGAACAAATCCATGGAGAAAATAACAAAGTAAAATTTATTTGTCACTTGCGGGAGAGCAGTGGTCGACCATACTAACCAGCAGTGTTTTAATCACAACTTCTATGTTTTTTGTCGAAATTGAGCGATTCCAAAGCCAAATGAGAGCTAATTCAAAGTTTTATCTCCAGTAGAAACAAGTTTTAAAAATTCAATGATATGATATGTCAATTTTAGTTAGAACAACCTGCATAACAGAGTCATTTTCAATTACCCAATCTAGACCAACAGTTGATATTTCAAGCATAATTTTTTCGTTTGATTTTGGATTCAAAGGATTCAAATTGGAAATGAAAGTATATTCATTTATTTATTTCCAATAGAAACAGGTTTTGAAGAGAAGAAGAATTGATAGGTCAAATATTGTAAGGAACAGCCGGAAAGACATAGTTTTAAGGGTGCGGATTTACAATAGACAGTCAGTATTTTGATCATAACGTCCCCATAAGATATCAAAAATGAGTGATTCTAATTGAATTGTAAACTAGATTCATAGGGGAATCTACCATAGAAATAGGTTTTAAAAATTCATTCATTCAGGCCTCCAAAAACTGTCTGTCCCAGCTCTGTTCCTGAGCTGCCCACTAGACACCCTGTCAATGTTTTGTTTCTAACTTTTTCGTTTCAAATCCAAATTGAGTGGTTCAAATTGGGTTAGAAAGTAGACATCAAGGGCTACCTAGGGTAGAAACAGGTTTTAAAAATATTCACTTTTGGTCCCTCAAAACATGACTGTCCCGACTGTTTTTCCAGAAATCTCATCAAGCCCGCAAGCCAAAAAAATGATATTCAAGCATTTTTTCAAATTGGTGATAGAGATGAATATAAGTGTTTGTAGAATTGTTATTTATATTATAAATCATCTACATACACAAATGAATTGAAACATTTATCATCGATGTTGATTTCAATAGCGTGTTGCAACAAAAAACAACTAGTTTTACAAAAAAAAAAAATGCATTTATTTATTCCCCTATTTATTTTATTTTCTTCACTAACCTATTTTGATTTGAAAAATGAATATTACTACGTATATGAGTACTTCCAGTGAAGCCATTTTCGAAGTAAGGCTTCACGTATGCACATACCCAAATTTGAAAAATGCATGTTAATGGATATTAGGGTATGAGAAGCCAACTTCCCTTCAAAAAATGGTATCAAAAATTGTTGAAGCATAGAATGATGTTGCAAACAAATGATGGAGTGAAACCAATCTTCAATATATCCTTTACTTTTTTGATTTCGCATAGCCATCATATCATGAAGTTCTTGAGCTTTTAAAATAGCTTGTTGATGCATAGTAAAAGAAACCTCATTTTCTTCCATAGCTTCTACAATTTTTGCATTTGAAACATTATGAATCTCATTGTAGGTTTTCTCTAATAACACATGTGAGATAGAATGGGTGGGAAGGGTGGGTAAATTTTCCAGTTCAACATTGTAGGTATGTTGTACTGGTTTATTATGGTGAGGGTGTGGAATTAGTTGAGCAGGAAAATGTGTAAGGAATGGAGCATTTTGATGATATGGTTGATTGGGTTGTGTGAATGGTTTTGATGGGCAAGCAGGATATTGTGGAAGAGCTGGTGGAGAATATGGAGAATGTGCTTGTGCTACAAGATGGGGGAGAGTAGTCATGCAATGATAAGGTGAACCATGCCAAGCTTGTAGAGAAAATTGTTGGTGGTTATATTGAGATTGACATGGCTGCCCTAACACATTAGTATTCCATAATGGATTATGCAAGTAAGAAAGTGGAGAGGGAGTGTTTTCAACCATACCTGTAGGCCATGATTTCCGTGGTTTTGACCTTGTTGCAGCTTCCTTACCTCTTTGATATGCTACTTCCATCCTAGATAAGGAAGAGTGAGTATCTATGAGATGCTCCTTTCGGTCCTGAGGGTAAAACACTTCATCTAATTCTTGATTTTTATGAACCTGCAAAACATCCAATTTTTCATTTAGAGAGCTAATAAAATCAACTTTAAAATTTTCAAATAACACATTGATTTCAGCTCTTATGTCTCCTATTCTTGTAGCAGATTTGGAAAAGAAAGAACAAACATCTCTAGAATTCTTACCAGCCTTGGAGATTCCTCTTGAATACCTTATGCACAACTCACAAACATCATCATATGATAACTGAAAAACATCACCTTTTCCCATCAGATTTAAGATTTCTAAACATTCATATTTGATTCCTTTAAAAAGGAGTGTTTTTAAGATCTCTTTTCCCAAATGCTTATGCTTTGATTTTTGAAGGTTATAATGAAATCGATCTACATAATCCTCTAAACTTTCATCTTCCCATTGTATCATACCGAAAATATCTTCATTGGATTTGCAATAGTCTTGGTACTTCTTCAAGAATATGTTCTTCATGTCCTCCCATGTTTGGATGCAATTCCCACCTAGGCTCATGAACCATCGGAGAGCTGCTCCTTTTAGAGTAAGAGGAAACACTTTCAATCTTTGATCATTAGTACAATAATCATATCCTCTACAAAGTATTTCGAACTCAAATAAAAATGTATCTGGACCTTCATTTGCTAAACCATGAAAATTTGGTAAAGATGGGGGAATTATGTGCATGTGTCACTTCTCCTAGATCTTTGATAGGAAATTCAAAAGTAGAAACGTGAGTCATTTCTTACCATAATATAAGATGTTTTTCATGTGTTTCTTCGAGGCTCCTTCTTCAAATGTTCCTGTCAATCGGTTAGTGAAATGGGTGGTGCTTACATCACCACTTGCGTGAGATCATGTGATTCATTTTTTAAAAATTTCTATCTTTTTCCTAATCATTCACCCAAAAATTCAAACATCTATTTCTACCCTAGGTTCTTTAACAGTCCTGCTGGAAAGCGGACAGGGGAGCAGGGCTTTTACATGCTCCGTACGAAGGTTCTTACCTTCCGTTTTTAAGATCCAACTCTTCCCTAGCAGGCACTCATCAGATTCACACTACTCTTTAGAAATGGCTACACTCTCCCCGGCAACGGCGCCAAAACGTGGAGCGATAAAAAGGTGTCTTTTAAACTCCTAATTACCTTCACATTAATTATCAACCCAGGGACGACTTTTTATTTCAATAGTGTACTAAGTCTGAGGCGGCTATTTACTTAAGAGTAATGTTTTGCAGTATAGTGCTTAAAACCCAAAAGTAAATGAATGCTTGAAAAAGAAATCTAACAATAACATAAACTCAAATGCTCTGAAATCCAACTATTCACTCAGCAAACATCAATTGAGGATACAACAACTATTCACTGAGCAAGCTATGACTAAATTACTTTAAAAGAACAAGGCAGCTTATCAGTCAAGGGTGCGGAAGCGATAACCCATCCCTCTAGAAACTGATGGAAAGGAAATTAGAGCATGGACCATAGGTCTGGGAGCTAAGCAGCAACTTGCTGGCTCACTACAGCTTTAGACCTTCTCTCACACCAAAGCAGCAAATGCAAGTAAATGGAACGGCAGAAAGTAAAATGGAATAGCAAACAGGAAATGGAACAACAAGCAGTAAATGGAACAACAATCAAATGAACTAAGTCTCGCGAGTCAGAACTAAACTCACATTCTGCAATAAAATAGCAATCTTCTTTCTTAAGGCAAATTGGATGGAATGTACTTTATGGAATAGCACTCATTGATGAATTAGCAAGAATCAACCATACATACACACGACACGCTAATATGGTAATCTGACAATTAAGGTGAATACGACTATGTTTCCAAATAGAATAATATCACTTTTCGGATTCCAATAATCAGGATTTCAAATGAATCCAACAACAGTAATATTCAGTACAAATGCTCTGTAACAGAAATAGTTGGTTTAGACTAATAACATGCAATCAACTCCGAAAAGATTCACTCATACAATACAGAGTCACTACATAAATTTCCCGAATAAACCATTAATGAATTAATTGTAGCAGAGCATGGAATAGCATATGAAAAAGCATGTCAGATTACCGAGCAATAAAGATAAGCAAACCACGCAGAAATCAAAAGAATATAATATACAGTAGCAGTAGCATACTCCACCAGAGGCTGGGCCCTTAGCCGCCAGCGGATGCTGCTGGGTTACTTCAGAAGGAAAAGAATGAACAGCAACTCCAAATCATGTATTAATCAGCAAATTGTGGAATCATTACAACAACAAATGCTTGAGAATTACAGCATGCAACAATACCTATCCTATCATGGATAATCCACCATCATTTTTCATCATTTTTCTATCATTCTTCCATTATTCGAATTCCCCTGAAATCACCCTGAAGTCCTCATCTCTGATCTCTGTTTTGATTTAAATAAAGAGAGATCAGAGAGCAGTTACAATAAAGATAAGTACAACATGATATCTATTACAAAATTGGATTGATTCTAACCATTTGATCAACAAGAAAATATATTTCCTTTCATCTCTCAACAAAAGCAAGACGAATTTGGCTTTGCAGCTGAGATTTGGAGGACGGCCGCAACAACAAATTGGAGAAAATCGTGCTCAAAGAACCCTGCGTTTCTCTCAGTACAAGCCGAATTTAGGCAAACCATTCTTTTCTAAAGTTAATTGGGCCCGTTCTGGACAAAACCCATGTTCCAGATTTTCCAGATTCTACTCCATTTGCTCAGAATCGCAACCGCAAAACTGTCACTCCTTATTCCAGCGCATTTCTGAGTTGGCGCTTTTTAAAAATCAAATATTCAATCTGAAAATTATCTTGGAGGTTAAGAATGGTAAATAATGTTATAACTGATTTATTAAAACTATCATTGATAAAATCATGCATAATCATCAATTTATTAGAAATAAAGAGAATAAATAATATTCATCCATAAGAGCATAAATCATTTATAAAATGGATTTAAATGATAAATTATAATAAATGATATGATAAAGAATAATAGAAATGGGTGGAATAAGTGTTCAAAAGTGATAATAATAATGGCATATTAACGACCCAACAGTATGTACCACTGGTCTCAGACCAGTCTCAACGACTCGAAGTCAGAGTCATAGTATGGTACAACACCTACCACTGGCTCCACACCAGTCTCAACTGACTCGAAGTCAGAGTCATAGTATGGTACAACACCTACCACTGGTTCCAGACCAGTATCACAGTCTCAGAGAGTGTACCACTAGTCCCAGATGTTGTGGGGAAAAATGCCTATGCAGGACGATCCTATCCACCTAAGGTGTGACAGTGCCTTAGCAACAAACAGAGACAACTATTCTAGTATTCTTCCTTTATGAATTAAGAATGAAGAGAGAGATGTGTGGACTAACCGGTGTCTTCCGTTTGTCCCTTGATCCGGCTTCTCTTCTCTTGGAGAGTTCCCAGCTATTTGCCTTCTCGCTCACCCAGCTTCAAGAGGTTTCTGCAAGATCACAAGAAGAGAACACTACACAAGACATGGATTCATATTCATAACTAGTTCAGGATTAGAAATAAACTAAACATACTAATGCAATCATACATCAAAAATACATCAATATATAGGAGAAACCAAGATAGCTTTATTGATGAATAACAAGGTTCAGGAAGAGATACAACCCAGAGGGCTCCAATCCAGCATCTCCTTCCCAGCAAATGGAATTCCTATCTTCACCCCCTTCAAAGCATTAAGCACCCAATGATTCCAATCTCAAACCAACAGCAATTCTTTGCAATAACAAAATTCCAGCCTCTAGATCTCATGGAGGAGGGATCCATATATAGATGTTTGGAGAGAGGATGAGTCAGCTTGAGATCTGACTAGTGTCCTCTCCCTCTGTCAGTTCTTGATTCCACTTGGAGGTTCTTGCTGCCACTTGGAGATTTGGAACCTCTTACTCATCACCAGTCGAATTCCCTGAGGCAAGTGTCATTTTGGAAGCTTCCTGGGTTCTGACACCTTGAGAAATGAACTTGCCACATGTCCACTCTCGCTTAGCGCAGGTAGCCAGTGTTGCCTTTGACATTCAGCGCAGGCAGCCAGTGTTGGCTTTGACATTCAGCGCAGACAGCTAGTGTAGCCACTGAAATGATCCTGAATTGACTTGTTTTTGAGTAGTTTCTGGTGGAGAACTTTTGTGAATTTCTGTGGTTTGTTAGCCTTGTTCCTCTAGGGGTAGGAACAACATGTTTAGGGACTTTGGATCCCTTAGATTATGGACATTTCATGCTCAATGCTGTAAGGCACAAAAATGTCTATAACAGTTGCCCCCTAAAGTATGAGGCTGTTTATCGGGTGAAATGCTTTATCAGGGGGATGCGAAGTTCATCCAATGCTGGGAGGAGACCTGTAATAAGATACAATACAATACATTATTTTTCATGCTGCTTTCATGATCTAGCTGAGGCGGGCATTCCCATGCTCAGCTTTATAAATTCATTTTTCTATACATAGAACAGACAATCGTCTGATGGTAGACTGATAATTTTGATGAAATTATCATCCTTTGAGTAGGATGATTATCTTCTGCAATGATGTACATGTCAATGTCTTTATCTTTCCTGAATATATATCGCAGCCCAGATGGATGAAACTAGATCCAGGGTCTTCAAACTCGTTTGATCTTCACTCTAAGTACAAGTCGATCCATGTGAGAAATGTTCTGAAGTCGAACATGGAAAGACATCGCTTGATTACCGGTCAATGATGTAAACCATTAACAAGCGCGAGAGGAATCACCGATAATGATAATGACCCTAAAGGTACTGCAGTACAATTCACGTGGTGTGAATAAAGGACTTGGCATCGAACACCACGCAAAATCTTTTAGTCGAAGGTCATTGATGTATACCTGTCGCCGGAAGTGAGAAACTTGCCATTGAGGCATGCAAGCTTCAAAGTACTGAAGGGGTTGTTCCTAGATCAACTTCTTGGATAATGAGCTGATGTCGACAAGAAGCGATCCGTCAAAGGAGGGCCTTAATGAATCCCACATCAGTGACACGGAACAAAGCTAATGATTTTGATGGAGGTGAAAACGATCTGTGACATATGATTCAGGGTGGCGGTCGTGAAAGGATGAAAGGTAATGTACGACAGTGGATGGGACACGGTTGACTTTTCTGAACGACTTCTCTTGAACATATGGCGACACTGATGCGATGGATCGGTAGCATTACCCCAAATATGGATGGTATGGCGAGACCATGGATGTGACCAGTGAATGAAACAACCCAACCCGATTGTGGTACGGAGGAAAAGTGTCATGTTCAAGAGCGACTTGCTACCATCAAAGCTTTCTTTAGTTTCTCCCACTTTTTCCCTAGTCATTGCTGACCAGTAACTCTTTATTTTTGTCAAGCTTGAGGAGGATAACATATGCTTGTTCTATAACCTGCCCTTCGGGCAAGCCCATCGCTATGTTTTAACGAGCCTAGAGATAGTGAAACTCATTCTTGTCTAAAGACAACTTTGTCGCTATTTAATGATTTTAACAAGTCTAACGACAAGGATAACTCGATCCTTTTCATTTTTAGAGAGTCTGAAAAGGTACATAAAGTTAACTCCAAAAGTCCTTTTTCGTCATCTAATCCCTTAAGTCCGAAAAAGTATAAAACAATACAGAAGGGATGAATTTTCGATAGTTTTAACGAGCCGAACAAAACAAGCGCTCGATCTTTTTGTGCAATAATCCCTCAGGTCCAAAAAGATTAAAATCTAGAGGAGGGATAGCACTTCCAGTCGCTTTAACGAGCTGGAAGGCCAAAACTCGGCAATCTTTTCATATTTTACGAGTCAGTTGAAAAGAGCTTAAAGAAGACTCGTCTTTTGAGGAACGAGTGATAAACAGGGTTAGCAGCTGATTCCAGGTACAGGTTGGAATTTTCCAATCACGGCAGTGTCACAAGGATGGCTAGGTGAAATCACTCTTCGCAGCTGTTCCTCAAAATGGGTAAACAATCATATGGAGGTGAACGATCGGCCAAATGAAAAGTGGAGGTGACGGTGCAAACACGACCAAAGCTTTAATGGCTGAGTATATTACATTCACAGTGGTTATTTACCAGGATAGTTCATTTTTTAACGAGCTTAAACACGGGCGGAAACATTTGCTCGATCTTATGTTTATTTTTTAACGAGCATGAACTATGTGCTAAAACTGCTCGGATCTTGCGTTTATTTTTAACGAGCATGAACTGTGTGCTAAAACTGCTCGAAATTATATGGTCAAATTTTTTATTTTTACCATAACTAGCTTTGTCCTTTTCAAAGATAGTACTGTATCCTCAATTGCTGCATCAAACTAGTTAGAAATGAATAACATTTGCTTGAAAATGAGATTAAAACCCTAATATTTCACTTTGAACTACGTAAAAAGCAATTAAAAGGTGTTTTTACCTCTCATTTTACTATTTCATTTGAACTTGGTTTGTTGGAGCTTTGGAGGTGCCTCTTCCCCCTTGATTTTCATCAGCTGATTCCGGGAGATTCTGCGGACAATTTTCGGCGCCGTCTAGACCAGGTAGGAGCTAAACCCTAGCTCTTTCCTTTCATGGTTTCCTTTTTCCATTCTGTGCCTGTTTTCCTATTCCCCTGAGCCCCTGGGGTTTTGTTAAGGCGCTCTGCCATCAGCGCAGGCAGTTCACTCAAAACCTGCGTTGAATGTCAAGCTGCATGAAGGCAGTTTGACCTTCAACGCAGGTGGAACACTAGCCAGTTGCGTTGGGCATACAAAAACAGTTCTGTTGCACAGTTTTTGATGAAAATTTTGCCAGTTTCTCATCAAATCCATGATCTTACTCTTTCTCTTGTTTGTTTTGCAGGGACTTTTGAGCAAAATGACCCTTACATGGCGAGAACGAGAACATGAAGAAGAGGACATGATTGCCCTCCATGACCCTGTCACGGTGAACGCGCTGCGGAACTGTGGCCTGCTGAAGTTCTTCCATATCTCTAGTATGAGAGCACAGATCTCCTTACTGCAGTATATGCTTGATGCTTGGGATCCTATCAACCAAGTATTTCAGATCAAGAGCAAATCCATCCCTTTGACTGTGGTAGACATTTACTTCTTGACTGGTTTGTCGAGGCGGGGTGCCCCCATTTCTTTGTCAGGTTCGGCCCGAGGGAATGACTCCGTGAGAGATTATGTCTGCCAGTATTGCAGGGAAGGATCCTAGCTGAGTAGAGACGGCAAGGTTGTTATCCGTGAGATTACTGACAGGTCTCTCAGGTCCATTCTGTATACTATTGGTAGGATGGCTGGTAGCGCATCTCTTCACGTTGCCAACAGATCTTATGTGCAGCACGCCTTGGAGTGTCTCCAACCGAAAATATTCAACTGGTGTGATGCAGTACTTCTTCAGATGAAAAGTCAGTTGAACAAGGTAAAGGACGGGAAGCTGAAGAAATTTGTATTTGGTTCTATTCTGACTGCCTTTGCCTTGGAGAAAATACCACTGATGCAGCCTCAGTATATCACACTCGACTTGCCTTCTCCTACCGAGCCACGCATGCAGAGATGGGTTGATCACATGTCTAGGCATGTTGGTCAATCTCAGATTTCTTTCACTGATACCTTCTTCAGGTGGTTCGAGCGTCAGGAGATGGTCTATTCCGAGTATCCATATGTTCGTATGGATTTCCGAGGCGATCCGTACTTGGTACTACCGGATGGCGAACAGTGGGGCGCTATTGGTAAAATCTTCGACCATATTACTGTTTACTGTTCTTATTTATAATGTCCTTGTGCTTTATTCTATCAAGACTTTAATCAAACTCATGTGTGCATGCAGATGTTCGTCCTGTTCATTCAGCAGTTTGCCCGAGAGTGCCAGTCGTTGCCCCAGCAGGGGAGACTGCTAGGAGGGTTATTCTCCGCGACCTTGACGTGGCCGAGACCCTTACAGCTGTGCAGGAGCAGGTTGAGAGCCTTACTCTCGGCATTCCCGATGTGAGGATTGATGAGTTACCTTTACAGTTGCAGCGGCATACTACTGGTGTGCCTAGACGATGGACTCGTCTCTTGCGCATGATTGCACAGGCCGTGACGTGCTATCATGAGCATCACTAGGCTAGGGTGCCCCCTAGTATTTTTGAGTTTTTGGGTCATACGACCGATTTTTGTCTTGGTTACAGAACATTATGTATAAACGGTAAACAGATTATATATATATATATATATATATTTTGATTTTCGGGGTTTATTTTGGTTGAGTTATATGATCCATATGTACAACATTGATGATGTGTCTCCTTTTATAAATGTCGCAAATGTCTATCTAACACATAGTTTGCTAATGAGTCGGTTAATGTGTTTAAGTTTCTGGAAATATGTTGATATTGAATTAAATCAAATTGTCTTTCCAAAATCTTAACCCTTAGTAACATGCGATAAATAGCTGGGTTGCGGACGGAATATATACCATTGAGTTGTAGTATTACGAGTTGTGAGTCTAGCCTGACAATTAGTCGGCGTATACCATGCGTGATGGCATCAGAGAGTAGTTCTATCAACGCGCTATACTCAGCGATGTTATTCTTTGATTGCCCAATACACACACCTCTGAAACTTACTAACTCGCCGCTTGGATCAAAAATGGCCCAGGCTGCAGAGGACAAGTTCCGCGAACTACAACTCACTCCGTCGGCATATCCAACACATGTCTCCAGAAGGTTTGACATCTGCAATAAATGTAAAAAGGTGGATTACTCGACCAAAACAAACAATTTAGTGAAAACAAAATACAACAAAAGCATACAGGTTACTATTTAAGCATATTAACGCTTGAGGTACAACCCATTACGGGGTTGCGCCAGTGGAATTCCGTCATAATCCATTAAATCGTAGGCTCCTTTTGCTAACACTTGTTTAACAATATAGGGGCCCATCCATAAAGAATTAAATTTACCTGCTCCCAATTTATCGAATTCTTGGTCATAAAGCAAGACCAAGTCTCCTTCTGAGAAGACACGGGGTTTGACATTTTTGTCAAATTGCGCCTTGACTCATTTCTTATGGGCTTCGTTAGCCAAAGCGGCGTCACGACGGGTTTCATCCAATTGGATTAATTCCAAGAAACGGGCCTCTTCTTCCGAATTTCCGGGGAGGAGATCAATTGCGAGTTTAAGAGACGAAATTTCACACTGGATTGGCAACACTGCTTCCAGGCCATACACCAGTTGGAAAGGTATGAACCCGGTCGCATTCCTTACCGATGTTCGGTAAGCCCACAAGGCAGAGTACAGGATTAGGTGCCACCTTCTTTTGTGAACCCCGATCATCCTTTGCAACATATGCTTCAGGACCTTGTTGATTGCTTCAACTTTTCCGTTGGCTTGCAGGTAATACGGGGTAGAGCTGTCGTGAGATAGCCCTAGCTTGGAAGCTAATTCAACCATCATGTTATTTCGAAAATGCGACCCATGATCTGTAACTATAGCCTGTGGTATGCCGAACCTGGTGACTACATGATTGAAAAAGAAAAGGGCAGCTGTTTCACCAGTGTTATCTAATGTAGGCATCGCCTCGGCCCATTTGGTAAAATAGTCAACGGCGACTATAATATACCCATGCCCCCCGGTCGAGGTGGGGTTACATGTCATGAAATCGATGCCCCATTTGGCGAAAGGCCCAACAACAACTATTGGCTGTAAAGGTGCGGGTGGTCTTCTGGTTTTGCTATCAAAAATTTGACAAGCATGGCAACTTTTGACTGCGGTTATGCAATCTTTGAACATGGTTGGCCAGAAGTATCCTGCTCGTAAGATTTTCTGTGTTGTAGCATATCTAGATTGATGCCCCCCACACGCGCCTGAATGACACTCATTCAGGGCTTTCTCAGCCTCTTCATGGGTTAGGCACCTCCTCAGAACTGTATCGATACCATGACGGTAAAGCGTATCACCGACGATCATGTAGTCTTTTGCTTGGTATCATATACGTTTCTGTTCTGAGTGAGAGGTGTCAGGCCTGAACTTTTGGGTTTGGAGGTAAATGATTATATCTCCATACCACTCATTGCTTGTAGATATCAGAAACAAATGCTCGTCCACGATTGATTCTTCGGATGTTTCATCGTTGGACGACGATGGGAGATCGCACAATAATTCTGTGAAGACTAAAGCTTTCTTTGATTTGGATTTTACAAATTCCAGATCAAACTCTTGAAGGATCGCTATCCATTTTGAATATTTGCCCCCCAGCAACTGTCGCGACAATATATAAGTCATGGGGTTGCAATCTGATAGAATGGTAGTTTTCCGAAAGAGGACGTAATGTCGAAATATTTGTATCGCTTGAACAGCAGCGAGTGCTAACTTTTCAACATAAGAATATTTGCTTTCTGTATCATTTAAGTTTTTTCTTAAATAATATATAGGATGTTCAATTCCATCGACTTCTTGAACTAAAACCATCGCAATGGTCGTATCCGCTACAGCCAGATATAGGTTAAAATCTCTTTGATAGTCTGGGGCATACATTAATGATGCTTTTACTAGAGAATCTTTCAGAGCATCAAAAGAAGCTTGCGCCACCTGATCCCAAACAAAAGGTACATCCTTCTTCAAAAGACGAGTATAACCTTTAGCAAGTTCTGCGTAATTTGGAATGAACGTCCTCAGAAAGTTTGCTTTCCCTTGGAGTTTCTGAATCTGAAGCAAATTTGAAGGTGGAGGCAAATTAATGATTGCCTAAACCTTGCAAGGGTCGAGACGAATCCCATCCTTAGAGACTACAAAGCCAAGTAAACGATCAGAACCGACGCAAAATACACATTTGTGTGGATTGAGTCTTATCTTGTAGTGTCGGCAACGTAGAAATATCGCTCTTAAATGCTGCGGATGATCAATCCGTTTTCACGAATGAGCCGGAAGGTCGTCGAGATAAGGTTGAGCGATGTTCTTGATGTCATGGAAGGCATAATTCATTGCCCTCTGAAACGTCGCCCCTGCGTTCTTTAAACCAAAGGGTAATTTGCGATAAGTGAATGTGCCCCACGAACAAATGAATGTAGTCTTTGACTGGTCTTGTGGGCAGATATTTATTTGATTATACCCGGAAAATCCATCCATGAATGAAAAGATTTCACATTCGGCGCATTCATCAATTATCTGGTCAATGAAGGGTGTAGGGTAGTTGTCTTTCGGACAAGCTTGGTTTACATCCCTATAATCGACACACACTCTAATTGTCCCTTGTTTCTTCATAATAGGGACAATATTCGATACCCAATCGGTTAGAGGAACCGGGTAGATGAAACCAACATGGAGGAGCTTTTCAACTTCTGCTTTAATGGCAGCGGCTTTCTTGGGGTGCACCTGCCGAAGCCGTTGTCTTACTGGTTTGACATCAGGATACATCTTAATTTCATGTTCAACGATACTCGAGTCAATGCCTGGCATTTCATCATATGACCAAGCAAAGACATCTCTGAATTCGCGAAAAAGAGTGTTATATATTTCCAGTTCCGAAGGAGAACATCCCTTACCGACATAAATATTCTCTACAACATTTGTTTTAGTCGAGATATTTATGGCTATAGTCTCTTCAATATTGGATAAGTTTTGCTTGGAATCCACCGTATTTACAGTGTTTGATAGGAATTCAAAAACTGAAGGGTGATAAAGGTCATGTTGAGTATCTTCTTCATAATCCAGAAGAAGGGAATGATGGTGGCAATCATTCCATGGTGCCCCCTCAATCAGCATTGATTGTAGGATTCCTTCGTCAGTCCCATGTACTTTCGACCAAGGATCTAATGGGGTACCATATTCTCTAGACCTATCTACCCAAACGCTTGATGAGCGTTGATTTGGGTTCGCCTCCCATGCTTGAAACATTGATTGCTACAATATTTCTATTGGGCTTGGGGGCAAAACCATTTCATGATCCATGTCGATATCGTCTTCTGAGATCTTCGTGGAAGATATCATGTTGCAGGCTCCTACCAATGCTACTTCTCCTATATAGATTGGAGGTGGAAGTGCGAAAGTTCCCATTAATGTGGGGTCTTTTAGTAGGCCTACTCCGATATCTTGAAGCGAATGGTTACTTCCATGGATCATGGAAATGCTTCCTGTAACTTGTGAACCATTAGGGAGGAAGTCTTGTTGGTCGACGATCGTAATCCCTCCTTGAAAAGGGAATGCAATCTTCCTAAAATAAGTCGACACAATAGCTGCCATGGCATATATCCATGGTCTTCCCAGTAGGATGTTGTAGTCAAGATTCCCATCGATGACTTCAACATCTATTTCTACTGTTTTTCCTCCTAGTTCAACTTTCAAGTTATTAAGGATACCGCACGGGTATAGGTCCTTCCGTCGAATGCTTTCAATGTCGTCGAAGATCGCGACAAGGTCGGAGATCCTAAAGTTTTCTAGCAACTCATCGACATAATACATGTAGATGCCCCCTCATCAATGATTGTTCGGTGAACAGTTTTGTTGAGGGCTTTCACTTGAATAAGGAAAGCTAGTTGAGCTGGTAACTGAGGATCGTATCCTTTGTGGTCGAAGGATACAAGATTGGAATCCTTAGGATCAACCCCACCAATAGCCGATAACAAAGCCTGCCTTTGGGATGGGCAATTTTGTAGTACTTCAAGAGTCGACATAGCAGATGGCGGTTGGGCCAAATCTTCCACTATGTTATAATGTTGCGCCGCTCTGGCGCGAGGATTAAATGTCGACTTGTGTACTACTCCTTTTGGCGGTTTTATTGTTAATTCAGGAATGATGGGCGGTACAACTTTTGTCGAAGTTGTTGTCGAACTACTTGGTTGATCTTTACCTTTGTCATTCGACAGTTGTGGATTCCCGTAATCTTTGTTCCTTGTCGAAATCAAAGCATCATTCTGCTGTTTTGAAACCGACAACATAAGCACTTGCGACGGGGAAGCATTTCCACTATCAACCAGATTTTGACCTGGATTGGGAAACGGATCAGTTAACACAGCTGAGGTTTGCGAACTTTTGAAGAACCTTCTAAGCTCAGCTTTGTATGGACAATCGGCTGTCCAATGATCCTCATCACATATCATGCATGGACTTTTTGGTTTCCCTTTCTCAGGAGGGTTTGCAGAAGTTTTTCCGAGAGATGACTCACCCTGTTTCTTCTTCTTCCCTTTGTTTTGCTTCTTCTTGCTTCCTGGTTGATTAGTTTCTTTGCCCTTATCTGCTGATACGGCATTTACTTCCGAAGCAAGAATTTCTTCTTTTGCATTTTGATCCGAATTCTTACGAGCTTTCTTAGACGAAGCCTTTGTCGATTTCGCGTTTGTCGTGCCAATCACACCATCGCCGGCATGAGAGTCACTATTTGATTTAGGAGGAGGAGGATTTGAGAATTCCGATCTAGGGGCGTCAGGTATTTTGTCATAGAGCGTGCTAGACTGAGTGTAAACTAAGTCTAGATATTGTGCACGAGCAATAACTTGATCCTCTGTTATGACTCCCCCCTTTTCCACATCTTCCGTTATAGCAGGAAGTAACGACTTTATAAACCATTCAGCTAACAACTAATCGGGAATGTACGTTTTCACCATCCTACGACGACGACGCCACTCATGTATATGATCAGATATGTGAGTGGCTGTTGTCTGCTTGAAGTTGGTTAAGATTTCTGTTCCCGTTTCATACCTTATCGGTAATTGAAAATGGGTTAAGAAAGTCGTGGCTAGGGAGCTGAAATTGTCGAAAGAGGCTCTAGGTAATTCAATATACCATTTTGCCGCTGGTCCCGTTAATGTCCTCTGAAAAGGGCGAAGCCTTATCGAATCATCGTTTAGGGTGTTTGATGAACACCACAGATGAAAAGTCATCACGTGATTCGATGGGTCTTCACCTGGATTTCCATTAAATTTAGGAATGTCCGAAGGAATCTTGTGAGGAATCGCTGGCCACCAAGGGGCGTAAGCAATCGGATCGTTTGTTAACCGGTGTAAATCGGGTAACTCTAAAGTTGCCACGAAGGATAACTGTTGATTCAGGTTAGGTGAAGCATACCCAGGGTACGATGGAATCGCCTGAGCAGTGGGCCTTTGCATACCAGCATAATGTAATTGATGTTGGTATGACTGATACGGTTGGTGGACTTGACCACTGTAAAGCGGTTGGTTTTGACCGTTTTGAATATACGGTTGTCCACTGTTCGCAAATATCTGCTGCTCAGAACCTTGGTACACTTGCTGGAGTTGTGGTTGTTGGTATTGCACCAGCCACGGTTGTGAAGCCATGTTCTGTTGCGCTATACTAACCGTTGGACCAAGGTGTGGGGTGATTGTACCCGTTTGGACCTGTGTCGCCCCACCAGTTGGCGATTGTGGTTGTGTCACAGGGTCAAAGGGCTGTTGCATTACAACCTGAGAAATCTGAGGCTGACATACAACAGGCAACGTTTGAACTTGCGACACTGTCACAATAGCCGGTGTGGTCGGGATGTTCGACATAGGTACACACTGTTGCATAGAATATACAACCCTTGGTTGTTGATTTAGCATAGGTACCCATCCACTTGATGTAACTCCAGTATAACCTGAATACTGTTGTGAACTCCTGTATGGATACCCTCCCAGAGGGGGTAATGAAAGGGCATACTGCCCCCCATATGGTAGCAATCCGGAACTCAAGGGTATTGTTTGTCCTTGGGGACTGGATTGCCCAAATTAACCTCCAAATGGATCAATCTGGTGAGTTTCAACATAAGAGTTGCCGGATATTACTCCGGAGGAACAAACTGGAACAGACCACACTATCGAAATAGTCCCTGGGTGGACTCCTTCTAGCGGTTGTGAGCTAGTTGGGACAGATGGTATGTCGGCAAACATTGTCGGAGTGACGGCAGGGGGTTCTACCGTCGCCGTCTCGTTTGACACAGTCCTAGATGTTGACGGTTGTTCAGACATTTTGAGTCTATCCAAGAGATTGCCTAGCGATTCTACAGGAACTTCCACTTGTGGTAGACTAACTTCTGATGTAGAAGGAAATAGAGTGACCCCTACTCCAAAATGTGTTGGAATACTTGCTTGCAGATCCTCTACAATTTCCTCTATCGCAATCAAACCCGGTGGAAGAGGAAGACCGTCAGGTCCGTAAAATATTTCTGGTGCCGAAGAAGGGGTTGAATCGACAGCGACAGTTGTTTGAGCAAGACTCTCTGAACCGGTTACAGATGGAACTGGTTCAGTAACGCAAGTATTTGCTCCCAGACTAGGATCAGTGTTACTGTCCCTCTGTGGCTGTTGAACTTCTTCTATAGAGGCAGGGTTTCCAGAAATGTTTGGAGTAACCGGAATCTCAGATGTCATTGGAACACTTGTTCTAACTTTGATAGGAGATTTCGAACCGGTTAAACGAGTTCGGTTTGTCCGTACTGTTTTCGATTCCGGAGACAAAGACGGTTGACTCGTAAGCCTCCGCGAACGACGGGGTTTCAATTGACTTTCTTCCATGATTGCGGATTACTCGATCAACCAAAATACAAAAGGGGAAAGTGTGTTTCCGAATTAAATGAATTTTTTAGACGCTTTTAGACACAACTTGCTTTTTCACTTTTAAAGAGTCGAGAAAAAGCTAAAGATGACTCTAGTCTCCTTCGATGTTTTAACGAGCCCGAAGTGACAAATGCTCGGATGGACTTTTTTTGTTATAGAGTCTGAAAAAGGCCAAAAGGAACTACTCTGGAGTTCTAGGTAGAGGGTGTGCCAAACTTTTCGCAAAACCGCAGAATACTTTTTAGGGTACGGGCGGTCGATCTTCCTGAATGCTGTGTTCATTGCATTGCGATCAGTAGGGCGGCCGACAGGGCTTCCTAAGGATAAAGGTTTTATGCCTATAGGGGTCTCCCAATATATACGCGACGGTACGTGGGAGCACAATCCGTACTGGCGCTATCGTCCCTCAGGAGGAATCACCCACCATCCACGAGATCGACAGTCACCAGGCTTTATGACGCCGGAACACGTCTCTAGCCTAGACCTCTATGTTGTGCGTTATGTTGCAAAGCATTGTTAAGTTCATTCAATTTATTTTAAGTTGATCTTCTTAGAAGTTTTCCTTTCAAGGTTCACCACGAGATGTATGATACAATTCCTAAATGCAGTCTAAAGATGATAAGCAAGCTTTATATCTTTTCAACTTTGAAAATCTTAGCTACTAAGGGAAAAGAAAGACACCATCTTTTCTCAAAGAGCAATCAGCACACTCTAATGCACTTTTCCTAAATCAATCATGCAAACTATCAAAATGCAAATGCACAATGTAGGTGTTTGTTTTCCGCTTTCTTGTATTGATGCCTACAAAGAAAGCTTTTTGTACAACTTTGAATTTGCTTTTAAATGACCAATACAAACAAGTTTACTTTTTCGAAATTAGAGAGGGTAGAAGAGATTACAACACTTAACGATTTTCGAAATGAATACTTGTTTCGACACTTAAAAGAGACAAACTCAAACCAAATGCAAAAGTAAATGTATAATCAACTGCAAACAACCAATGAACTCTCTCCTAAGATCACAATCAACAGATCTGAATCAAGGGCTACAGGATGATTATTTCACTCATGCAAAGGAAAACTGCAAATGATGCCACAAACATAAAAACACTCACAGTATTTTTGTACAAGAAGAGGCGGAATCTAAGCAGAGAAAAGGAGTTATCAGACTGGTACCTATGCTGGTTACAGGCTGCAAAAATCAGAGATCAAAACAAGGCAAAACAGAGCAGAGAACCCCAGCTGCACAAGGGCAAACTGGTTCAGCGCAACCTCAACACAGGGGTTTTGACATTCAGCACAGGTAGCCTTCACGGGACCTGCGTTGAAATGCAGAATCCCTTCACTGGGTCTACGCTGAAGGAGAAACTCTTGTTTCTCACTGGTTTTGGGTCACAGATTGCTATTTAATCCACTGTTTCAGGCCAAATCAAAGCAACAAGCAAGGTGCAATCAAAGGGATGATTTAAGGGAGTACTAAGATCTATCACAAAGGATCATCAAATCATTTGTGAGTCGATTGTTCATATCATAGACAAGTCCAGTGATTGGATCAAAGAAGCAACTGTCTACTTTGCATCTGGGAATAGTAGATGCAGTTCGATTGTTGCTGTCGAGTCTATGAAACAAACAATGATAGAAACACAAATAAAATGACTAAACAGATCTCCCCAGCGGAGTCGCCAATTTGTTGTGGGGAAAAATGCCTATGCAGGACGATCCTATCCACCTAAGGTGTGACAGTGCCTTAGCAACAAACAAAGACTGCTATTCTAGTATTCTTCCTTTATGAATTAAGAATGAAGAGAGAGATGTGTGGACTAACCGGTGTCTTCCATTTTTCCCTTGATCCGGCTTCTCTTCTCTTGGAGAGTTCCCAGCTCTTTACCTTCTCGCTCGCCCAGCTTCAAGAGGTTTCTGCAAGATCACAAGAAGAGAACACTACACAAGACATGGATTCATATTCATAACTAGTTCAGGAGTAGAAATAAACTAAACATACTAATTCAATCATACATCAAAAATACATCAGTATATAGGAGAAACCAAGATAGCTTTATTGATGAATAACAAGGTTCAGGAAGAGATACAACCCAGAGGGCTCCAATCCAGCATCTCCTTCCCAGCAAATGGAATTCCTATCTTCACCCCCTTCAAAGCATTGAGCACCCAATGATTCAAATCTCAAACCAACAGCAATTCTTTGCAATAACAAAATTCCAGCCTCTAGATCTCATGGAGGAGAGATCCATATATAGATGTTTGGAGAGAGGATGAGTCAGCTTGAGATCTGACTAGTGTCCTCTCCCTCTGTCAGTTCTTGATTCCACTTCGAGGTTCTTGCTTCCACTTGGAGATTTCGAACCTCTTACTCATCACCTGTCGAATTCCCTGAGGCAAGTGTCATTTTGGAAGCTTCCTGGGTTCTGACACCTTGAGAAATGAACTTGCCACATGTCCACTCTCGCTCAACGCAGGTAGCCAGTGTTGCCTTTGACATTCGGTGCAGGTAGCCAGTGTTGGATTTGACATTCAGCGCAGACATCTAGTGTAGCCACTGAAATGATCCTGAATTGACTTGTTTTTGAGCAGTTTCTGGTGGAGAACTTCTGTGAATTGTTGTGGTTTGTTAGCCTTGTTCCTCAAGGGGTAGGAACAACATGTTTAGGGACTTTGGATCCCTTAGATTATGGACATTTCATGCTCAATGCTGTAAGGCACAAAAATGTCTATAACAGTGAGAGTCATAGTATGGTACAACACCTACCACTGGCTCCACACCAGTCTCAACTGACTCGAAGTCAGAGTCATAGTATGGTACAACAGCTACCACTGGTTCCAGACCAGTATCGCAGTCTCAGAGAGTGTACCACTGGTCCCAGACCAGTCTCAACGACTCGAATTCAGAGTCATAGTATGGTACAACACCTACCACTGGCTCCACACCAGTCTCAACCGACTCGAAGTCAGAGTCATAGTATGGTACAACAGCTACCACTGGTTCCAGACTAGTATCGCAGTCTCAGAGAGTGTACCACTAGTCCCAGACCAATCCCAACTGACCCAAAGTCAGTGTCATAGTATGTACCACTCTCACTGGCCCCAAACTAGTACTGCACTGACACGAATTTAGTCTTGGAGTATGTATCACTGGTCCCAGACTAATCTCAACTGAGCCGAAGTCAGCATCATAGTATGGTACAACTCCTACCACTGGTCCCAGACCAGTATCATTGATCCCAGATCAATGGAGGTCATCCTAGCATAGGGAGTACGGTAGATACAACGATGCATCCATCGGTACTACTATGGTCCACTGGTTCCAGACCAGTATAGCAGTCTCAGAGAGTGTACCACTAGTCCCAGACCAGTCTCAACTGACCCGAAGTCAGTGTCATAGTATGTACCACTCTCACTGGCCCCAAACTAGTACTGCACTGACACGAATTCAGTCTTGGAGTATGTACCACTGGTCCCAGACTAATCTCAACTGACCCGAAGTTAGCATCATAGTATGGTACAACTCCTACCACTGGTCCCAGACCAGTATCATTGATCCCAGATCAATGGAGGTCATCCTAGCATAGGGAGTACGGTAGATACAACGATGCATCCATCGGTACTACTATGGTCCCTAACTTCATTTCCCTACTCATTGATCAGATGAGAGGTACTTCCCATGAGTCCCAAACTACATGGGTAGGATGCCTGGATAGGAGAACTAATCAATCTTTTCCTCACAGGAGAACACATCAATCCTGCTACAATCACCATGGAGAACACATCAATCTAGGCCGCCATAGAGAACACATCAATCTAGTTCTCATAGGAGAACACACCAATCCTGCTACAATTGCCATGGAGAACACATCAATCCAGGCCTCATAGGAGAACTAATCATCCTACTACAAAGGAGAGTGAATCATCCTATTCCACAAGAAAGCGAATCATCTTGTCCCACAAGAGAGCTAATCATCTTGTTCCAGTGCACACCACCAGGGGAGGGTGAATCACCCTGTGGTTGTATGTTGCTCCAGTAAGAACCGCAAGCCCTCAGAGCTCCTAGAGCTCAATGTATGCAACATGCAGGATCCTTATACAAGGGTTTCTTGACGACTCCAAGTTGTTTGGGAAAATCACAGATTAGATATTTCCTCGGCGCTTTGACAAGGTGTATCGACCTGTACATCATCTTAATGCGATGGAGCCTCCTTGCTCATCGACTTACCATATCCCAGATGATGTCTATCTGCTAGAGCAATCGATGAATATAGGATTCCTCAATAATTTAATCCCACCTCTGGTTGTTGCAGAGAATCACAATGGTATGTGTTCAAAAAACTCACTGAAGAGCTTCCCCAACCAGGCAGCTTCATACGAGATCATACTCGTAGGTATGTATCCGGTCTTGGTGGTGCTTATGGAAATTGAATTCTGCTTCCTGCTCATCCATTGTATCAAAGCAGAATCCAAAGAGAAACAACACTAAAAAGTGCTCCAGTGATCCTCCACACTAAGTGCCTAATTAGCGTTCGAATAATCATGTAGTTTCATATTTCCGATAGTGTATCTCAATCCATTAGCAATTGTGCCATAAAGATATCTTAGAAGATTCCTGGCATCAATGCAGTGAGGCTCAACCAAATATCAGCTCACAGTGCTAACTGCAAAACATATGTTTGGACGAAGGTTCACCGAGAACATCAACGAGAATGAGTTTTTGAAACTCAGAGGCATTTCCCAAATCTGGTCCGACATCACTACCATATCACTTCTAAAAGTTAAGATCCTCAAGGTAGTCACAGGCTTGAAGTCCATCATACCAAATATTTCCAATATCTTTACCACATATTTTCCTTGAGATAGGAAAATTTCCCTCGGCTTTTGCCATACTTCAAGTCCTTGGTCCTTCATTTCAAATTCAGAAGCCAACTCCCTCTTACATTTGTGAATGAGAGGGTCTGCACCTGTTAGAAAGAGGTCATCCACATACACAACCAATATGAGAGGCTTCTCATCGTCAACCTTAAAGTAAAGGTTAGGATCGCTTCACTCCTAGTGAATCCCAGCTTCATCAAGTAGCTGTCGATCATTTCATATCATGCTCGGGGTGCTTGCTTCAGCCCATAGAGAGCCTTCTTCAACCTGCATACATGAGATTTTCGATCATAAATTTCAATTCCTTCGGGCTGCTCCACGTATACCTCTTCTTTCATCGAGCCGTGTAGGAACGCAGTCTTGACATCCATCTGACGTAGGTTCCATCCTTGTGAAGCGACAAGGACTATGATCGAGCGGATGGTCGTATATCTGGCAACAGGTGCAAATATCACATCATAGTCTATACCTTCCTTCTAGGAGAAACCACGAGCAACAAAATGAGCCTTATAATTTTCCATACTTCCATCTGCTGCATGTTTTATCTTGTAAAGCCATTTGGAAGTAACAACTGTCTTATCCTGGGGTCTGGGAACTACTTCCCAGACATCATTCTTCATGATACACTCGTATTCTTCGCATCCTTCCATACTTGATGCTTGACGGCATCTGAGAATGATGAAGGCTTATTTTGTATGATCATGCTCATGATGGTCAGGTATCCTTGATACCTATTAGGTTTCTTACTTTCACGAAATGTTCCTCGGGGTGCAGCATGTCCTTCAGCATCATCAAGTAGCCCCCTTGGCCATGAAGTCCTCTTCCTAGAAGACGAAGGCTCATGTGGAGGAGGATCAATGAGATCCATGGGTTCTTCTACATCAAGCATTGATTCATCATCCTTTTCTTTTGGTTCCCTGGTGTCGGCTTCTTGAGAGCTCCTCAAAGTCAGAAGATTGTTCACCTTGGTGAGAGCCATATCTTCGTCAAAGGTGAAATCATGACTAATTAAGACTTCCCTTTGGCCGGCTACATAGATTCTATAGCCTTTGGTATTTTCACCATGGCCCACGAAAATTCCCTTCTTTCCAGATGCACCCAATTTATTTATTTTCTCTTTTGGCACATGAAAATATACAGGGCTTCCAAAAATTCTAAAATGAGAAACATCGGGTTTCTTACCGGTGAACTTTTCTTTAGGAGTCTAGGAACCCAATGCTTGATGAGGGCATCGATTTTGTACATATACGGCAGTGTTTTTAGTTTCAGCCCATAGAAACTTTGGAAGTCTTTGATCATGTAGCATGGCCCAAACAACTTCTGCAATCGTACAGTTCTTCCTTTTTGCCACACCATTCTGCTCAAGATTACATGGTGTAGTAGTCTCCCTCTTAATGCCAACCTCATATATGCCTAAGTGAACCAACTGTAATATATCAGAGGTCTTGCTTTGGCTTGAGGGGAATGGTCCCATTTTATGCTTTCCTTCGGCACATCCCAGACATACACCTTCTTTCTCTACTTGGAATTTGGGCATCCCTGTTACCATCTGTCTTACATCGGGTAGAGCTTTATAATGAATGTGGGCAAACCTCCGATGCCAAATTTTGGACTGAAGAGTTGTGTCACAAGACATGACACCTAGTGGACTTCCATCGACCTGATATAATGAATCAACACTAAACCGAAGAGTAAAGGCATCTTTAACATTATTTTTCCATATACGTACCTTGCCATTGTTGAAGGTTACCTTATAGCCTTTGTCTTCCATTTCCGAGATGGACACTAGGTTCTTTTTGAGGTCAGGTGCATTTAATACATCCTGGACTTTCTAGCCTTCTTGAATGGTTGTCCTCTTCCTTGATCCCCACCTCTCCTCTTACCTTTGCTGTTGAATTTGTCATTCCTTTGATTTGCCATCAAAGGGATTTTGATCATCGTCCCGGTGTGAGTCCTTTCTATCAAGGCACTCCCTTGCATAGTGACCTGCTTTATCGTAGATGTAACATTGTCCTTTTCTTCCACCCTTAGGTCTAGCCTTTCCTTTTGATTTAGTCCCGGAATTATTTCTTTTCTTAGCATGAGAAGAAAAGGTAGCAAGAGGACCTTTAAGCATGGGAATTTCTTGCTCTTCTTCCCTTGTTTCTTCCTGAATGCATCTAGCCATTAATTTCTCGAAACCAAGAATTACATTATAGTTCACAAGAGTAGTCCTGAACACGTACCATTTAGATGGTAATCTTCCAAGAGTCATGAGTTCCATTTCCTAGTATATCATATATTTCCTTGGAGGTGTCCAGTTTAGAGATGTAGGCCACGAAGTGCTTGTCGATAGAGTCCCAGATGATCTTCTATTTCAACTTCTTCGGTTTTCCATTTGTTGCATGCAGCAGCGGATGCATTTGATGGAGGCTCAAAAATATTGCCTCTTACATGGTCCAGGACTCCTGGATCTTCTAGGGTTAGATCGATAGACATCTTCCATGCGTGATAGTCATCTTTCTCGCGGAGCTTGTCTTTGACAGGAAAGAGTGTTGAGGACCCCATAGTTCTTTTAGGATAGCCTTGTCAATCTTCTCTTTGGTGATTTCTCTTGCTCTTGCTCGGGCTTTGTCTTCACCTCAACTCTGATACCATGTTAAGTTATGGTATGTTCTATGCTTGTAATTGTTTACTTCTGTTTCTTATTATATTCCACAGATTAGCAATCACATGTACATAAAGTAAAGTGTAGATAGAACATTAAACAATCAATAGAAAACAAGCCAAGGCAAGAGACACAAGATGTGGCGGCTAGCCAGGGACAAACCCCACAATGTGTGGAGAAACCTTTTGATCAAATCTTCTTTTATCTTCAATAATTCAGCAGAGAGAAATAGTACAATAAATCTGATTCATATCGGCAGTAGCAAACCCTAGATCAGCAGCATCAGCATTAGCGGCTTCTTTATCAAACTAGGGTAGACGATATCTCACAAATCGACCGTCAGATTGACTTCATTCCACTACCAAAAGTTTCGGTTTCCAGAGGAGGTTCAAATGAACCTACAATGCAGTTCAGATGAGGAGATCTTCTAGGCCACGCAGGTCAATCTTTACTTCTGCTATTGCAGCTTCAGTTTAAGCAGTTTCCGGCTTCAAACTAGGGAAGTCGAGTTTCTTGCAAATCGTTCGTCGGAATGACTTCATTCCACCACAAAACGTTGCCGCTTTCAGAGGAGATCCAGATGGACCTACAACGTAGTTCCAAAGAGTAGATATTCTAGGCTACATAGGTCAATATTTGGATCTACAGTTGCAACTTCAGGTTCAACAGCTTCCGGCTTCACATGTGTGAGAGAGAGACCCATTTCTGCGTAGTAGAGAAGAGACTCATTTCTGCGCAGTAGAGAGAGAGAGAGAGATGTGATGAGAAGAGTGAGTGCAAATGAGGAAAAGTCCTATTATATTTATACACAACGTTGGTGTTTGAATAGATGCGACTGTTGGGCTTTTGAGCCTACTTGAGTTGAAGGTCGGCTTGATAATAATTCCGTAATCAAAATAAATTCATATCTCCATAAATACTTATCAGAATCAGATGATCTTTATATCAATCCTACAACTCTAGATGAAAGGAATCTAATAAAAATATTATCAGCCTTGAATAAGATGACCCACATGAAGTTTTTCCCTAGTTTCCAGTTTTAACAAAATGAGAGGAAAAGACATGAGCTTTTTCATATTAGAGTTATTTCCAAGCATCAAAAGATTGATACTTTGTTTGATAGTGGCTCACAAATAAACTTAATTTCTGAAGAAATTGTAAAGAAATTGGGACTACTAGCCACACCTCACAAGAAGTCTTATCCATTAGGTTGGGTATGTGATAAAGCAAAGCTACAAGTGACTAGACAATGTAAACTTAGGTTTTCTTTTGGGTCGGCTTTTGTAGATGAGGTTGAGTTAGATATTGTTCCCTTGGATATATGTGGAATTGTTTTAGGAAGTCCTTACTTATATGATAGAAAAGCCATTTTATATAGAGCTAAAAATAAGTATCAACTTGTTTAATATGGAATCAAATATATTGTAAGAGCTCATAAACTCAAGAATAATTATACTCATAAATTCAGGGCAGATGAAAAGAATTGTAAATTCATGCAAGAAATTTTTACTGATGGTTGTAAAGGAAAAGAAACTTGATAAAGCCAAGGTATTTGAGGGTTGTGATGCCAAATAGAAAGCTAATTTAGAAAAATTTGTTTCAGAATATGATATCTTATTCTAAGAACCAAAAGGTCTGCCACCCAAAAGAGAAATTTTAAATGATATTAATTTGTAGCAAGATTCTCCATTGCCTAACATCGGAATATACCGATTGTCTACTTTAGAGAATGCAGAAATCAAGAAGAAGGTACAAGAGCTGCTCGAGAAAGGGTTCATAAGACCAACCACATCACCATGTGGATCTCCAATCATGTTGGTGAGGAAGAAATATGGCTCGTGGAGGATGTACATTGATTACCAAGCGCTGAATAAAATAACGATTAAGAATCGTTATCCCCTTCCTCGCATTGATGATCTATTGGGTCAATTGAAGGAAGTTGTTTACTTTTCCAAGTTGGACTTGTGTAATGGTTACCATCAGGTCAGAGTAGCAGAGCGAGATGCATGGAAGAATGCTTTCAAAATAAAGCAAGTGCTGTATGAATGGCTAGTTATGCCTTTTGGCTTAATTAATGCTCCTGCCACGTTCATGCGAGTTATGAATGATGTACTTAGGCCTTTTATTGATGATTTTGTATTGCATATTTGGATGACATTCTTGTATTCAGTAAAACATGGGAAGAACATTCAAAGCATGTAAAGCAGACTTTAGATGTTTTGAAGCAATAAAATCTCTATGTTAAATTATCGAATTGTGAATTTGGTCAAACATATTTGAATTATTTGGGTCATATTGTAGGGGGTGGTGAATTGAAGATAGATCCCTCTAAGGTTGCAGTCATTGTAAACTGGCCTAAGCCCAAGTCTTCTATAGAAGTTAGAAGCTTCTTAGGAGTAGCACAATATTGGAGAAATTTTATTGGTAACTTTTCCTTAATTGTAGCTCCCTTACATGCTTTAACAAGATTGAACAAGGTGTTTTAGTGGGGAGGAAAATAGCAAAAAGCGTTCGACACCTTGAAAGAAAAAATTAGTACAACACCATTACTAGCATTGCCAAATCTTCAACAACCATTTGAGATCAAAATAGATGCCAGTGACTATGCCATGGGAGTAGTTATGATGCAACATGGTAAACCCATATGCTACCATTCTGAGATTTTTAATTCTGCAATAGTTAATTATCCTACATATGATAACGAATTTTATGCATTAGTCCAGAGTGTGAAGAAGTGGAAACATTACTTAATGGGCAAAGAAACAGTTATACATACTAATCATAAGCCACTTTAGTATTTGCACTCAAAAACTAAATTGCAACAATCAAGACACTATAGGTGGATGGGTTTCCTACAGCAGTTTCATTTTGTCATCAGTTATAAAAAGGGCATACATAATAAATTTGCAGATATGTTGTCTAGACCAATCATAAATGCAACTATTATACTTAAGCATAACTCAGTAATGCATGAAAGCTATATTGAACAATATGCTCAAGATATAGACTTTAAAGATGTATATGCAGCTTTAAGTAATGTAAAAAAGGTAGAAGAATTGGAATACTATGTTAAGGACCAATTCTTGTATCATTTGGGAAAACTATGCATTCCATAAACTGAAAGAGTCAACATAATTAGGGAAACACATACTTCTATGATATCATGTCATTTTTGGGTAAGTAAAACAGTTGCACAGCTGCAAAGATACTGCTATTGGCCAAAAATGCATGAAACCGTTTCTAGATATGTAAGAGGGTGTACCATGTGTGCTAAAAGCAAACCCGAGAATAGAAAACTAGGCTTGTACACTCCACTACCAGTTCCTTCCCGTCCTTGGGAAAGTGTTTCCATGGACTTTGTTTGGGGATTGCCAAAATCTAGAAAGGGACATGAATATTTATATGTTATTGTGGATAGGTTCAACAAAATGTGCATTTTAATATCTTTTAATAAGTAGATTACAGTTGAACAAATAATGAACTTGTTCTTTTAGCATGTCTAGGTGCATTTTGGGTTACCCACTTCCATGGTATCTGATCGAGACTCCCGAAATGTTGGGAATTTTTGGTCAAGTCCATGGGAATTGATGGACACTAGACTGATGAAAAGCACAGCCTTTCATCCATAGATAGATGACCAAACAGAGGTAGTCAACCGGACAGTGATCCAATTGCTCAGGGGTTAATGCAGCAAGCATCCCAAGATTTTGGATGAACATTTATGTTATGTGCAACATGCTTACAATCGTGCTAAACATTCTTCTACATAGAGATCTCCTTTTGAGATATATTTTGGTTTTATACCAACGTATCTCTTGGATTTTGTCTTTGGAAAAGACATAACAGTTGCTAGACATAGTGATGTGGACAAAAAAACCAGATTCATTGAACAGACCCATGAAATTCACCAGGCAGTGTAGGAATAGCTGGAAAAGAGCCAAGCCAGGTACAAGGAAAGGCATGATAAACACCGGGTGGAGCATAACTTCCAAGTTGGCAATCAAGTCTGCTTGTATATCAGCAAGGAGATAATGCAAGGTGAAGGAAAGAAACTAAAGCCAATAAGGTATGGGCCTTTTAAGGTACTTAAGAAAATTGGTGAGAATGCTTTCCGCATTGATCTGCCAGCATACATGCATATCTATTCAGTGGTAAATGCAGAAAACTTAAGACTATTTGAACCTTCATCAATTGAAGATCTCGAAGAGCAAAGTCAATTTCCTTCCATTGATGATCTGTTACTTGAATACCTCAATGAGATACAGGAAGATATATTTCTAGACAGGAAGGTGAGAACTACGCATAGAGGGGATGTTGAGTACCTAAGAATTTGGCTCAAAGGTTCAAAAACTAGCAGTGCCAAATGGATAGAGACTAGTCAAGTGAGGCAGCTGTATCCTCACTTAATCGATGCTTGAAAACCAACTTTTGGTTGTCCAAAAGCATTTTTTAGTGGGAAGGCGTGATCCAAATGGATCCAAGAATACTCTCTAAGTCTTTGAAAACTTATAAAATCATGCCAAAGACCAAAGAAAATCGCATGAGAAAACCTTTTAGAATGGGGAAAATCACTATCAAGAGGAAAAAACCCGTGAAATCAATGAAAAGACAGAGTATCAGAGGTGGAACAAAGTAATGCACAGTAGCCATCAGATCTGGCCGATCAACAGGCCAGATCTGAGTGGCGAATTTCAATTAGTGGTGGCCTTCGGCGGATATCGATGGAATCCACATAAGACTTACGATGACGATTAGTGGAGACGTCATAGCAGATGTGATGGCGACTGGCGAGGTCAATGAGGACCGTCGATCTAGTGCACACATCAATGGCCCACGTTGCATCACCAAATCACAATCGGAAAATACAAAGGGGTGGAGGTTTATGTACATATGCATATATGCGATCTGATGGACCATACTCAATAACATTATAACCCATAATATATGGATCTTGAGATCCATCAAACACCATTTTTAATGTATTTTTGCAGTTTAATTTGTTAAACAAAATGCAAAGGAGAAAGCGTTGATGCGATAAGCCAGACCTGAAAGGGTACCTTAAGGCTATTACATATAGTTTAAAGTCTGGAGGAAATCCATTTCTAATTCATTTTCGTAGTTTTTAATGTATTTCCAAAATACAAATGGACGAACCATTTCAACATGCAATGGCGACTTACAGGCGGACCCGCTAGAGGAATAAGGTGGATTTAAGGACTTTTGAAGTCCGATAGAGAGAGTTTTGGTGGATTTTCTCAGTTTCAAATACATTTCACTGTGTTAAATAGAGATTGGCTATTTCAGGAGTTCCAGAGGCCTGAGGCACTCTTACGTTACAAAATAGGTGGCCACCTCCCCTTTAGGCATTATGCAATGATTTTATAACGATGGAAGAGGGATTTGAAGCGAACAAAGGCCAGGGAGACTGAGAGCTGAGAAATTGAAATGAACAGGCAGCGCAGTTTTGCCTTTAAAATCCATAGACATAGAGAAAACGGAGGAGACGGTATTGCAGGAAAATTCCAAGACAGAGTTAGGACAGAGACATAGAGTGTTTATGGAGTTTGTGTACTCAGAGAAAACTTGATAGCTTCAAGTAAATCTCTTGTTGTTGCATTTGTTTTGTGTGAGGCTTAAATTGAGCTCAGTGTTGTAAAAACTCTGCTTGAAGACATAATAGAGAGGCCACCACTAAAGGCTGGACCAGGAGATGTAGCCCAGCAGTATTGGATGAACTCCTCATTAAATTTGTTGTGTTATGTGTTGTCTACTATGTTTTGTTTATTGCTTCGTTGTCTGTGTATTTCGTAATCTTATCAATCCATTGCATAAAATCACATAGACAAATCCATGCACTAAGTCTATAATACCTTATTAATTGTCTTAGATCTCATTATCAGATCAATCATAGACAAGACGGTGCAGTTTTCCACCTAGATTTTGGCTTGAAAGGTTATGAGAAAGTTCTGTGCGGATGAGGTGTCGGTGCCAGTCATTTCATTGGCTACACAATGCGTGAAGGGGGTGCATTACAACTGGGCACAGTATCTCTGCAAAGAGTTTCTGTTGAATTGTCACAAAGCACATGATGACGACAAGGAATTCCACTATGACTGGTTGTTGTTTTTAATTACCCTAGTTTCTTGGAGACTTCTAGAAGACAGTCAGTTCCCTCCACAAGATGTCAATTTACCAGAGGCTATGAAGTTAACTTCATTGTGGGCAACAAAGGATCTAGAGAGGGTGACGGAGATGAAGATATTTTGGGTGCTCCTTGAGATGGACCTCCGCATGGTGATCAGCCAGCGTCTAAGGCTATCACCTACCTATTTGAGTAGCTAGAGTTTAAAGCTTATCTTCACAACATATCCATCCATGCGAGGCAATATGCTAAGAAAGTATGGTACAAGTTTCCATACCTACTCACTCACGCAGATGTATAGGAAGTTGTGGGAAAATGGCCAGGCGAGTGGTGGCAGTCATCGTTTCTTCGCGCAGGAACAAGCAAGGTCGAGGAAAGTTCCTCCGTGCAGGCTACAAAAATGTAGAAAAAAAAGGAAGCTAAGTAGGCTTCTACTCGAGAGAAAGCAGCGCAAAGAAAGAAAGAGGATGAGAAGGCAATAGAACAAGAAAAAGAAACATAGAAAAACAAGGAAGTTGCTGACAAGGAGAATGCCACGAAGGATGCCACATTGGAGGTTGATGAGTCTACTTCTCAACATACTATGAACAAGGAATGGTCTGAGGAGGAAGGAGGTAGTGGCGAGGAGCAGAGAACTCCATTTAAATTGTAGAAGCGGACCAGGGAGACCACTTCTAGGCTTAGAAAGAAAAAAAATTATGATAATCATGTACATGCGGATCCAGTGGTCCTCATTGAGGGGGACTTGGATGAGATCGGATATGAGGTCCATGACACAACAATGGAGCTATGGACACAGTTTGAAAAGCAATACCTGCGGATGTTGAGGAGGGTGAAAAAGGATCTGCGTGAGTTACAAATTCAAACAGGTCGACTTTAGGCGAGCATGGGACAGGTGAGCGAGATTCAAGTGAGCCTACAACAAGCAATCATGACTGTGCTGGAAACTGATAGGATGATGGACCTTAGATTTATTCCATTACCCAAGGGATCACTGCACACAGAAGGAGATGAAGAAAACACCCAACTAGGATAACTCAAGGATGTGGGTGTCAACTTAGCCGCGCTGCCTATTCAGACCCTCCATGCACTTCATCAGGGGGTCTCAAATGAGCTCGGGATTAGGGAGTAGCACACATTATCAGTCATCATCGAGGTAAAGATGAACAATGAGCAAATATTTTTCGAAAAGGCTTAGGCGCTGAAGGAAAAGGAAGAATTGGTCGTGCGAAGCCAGAGCTTGTAGGCAGCAATTACATAGGCATGTCAGACGCTACCAGGACATCACATTCTAGAAGATGAAGCAGCAGCAGCGAAGATTCAAAATTTAGCTGTCACAATGTTGTGGCCTCAAAATTCTGTTGCCGAAACATGGGGGATAACCACCTAGTCCGGACCTTAAGACAACTCCTTTTCCATTTAAAGTGGTGGCTCCAACTAGGGATAATGTGACATGTTTCCGGGTTCTAAGATGAGAGTGGGTATTTCATGATTGTTTAAAATAGAATAATGATAATTTAAGTTCCTTATTCTATGATGCAATTATCTGACTAGCTTATTCTAATATAAACCCGGGTATTCCTGTGTGGTATGCGATCTACAAAGATATTTGTTTAACATGTGATAATAAAGATTAAACACAACTAAATAGAGATGATAACGTAAAAGATAATTCATTTGACTAAATAGTTAGTCAAAGTAATTTATAAAATATATTGCATATATGATGAGTTATATAAAAAAATCACAATTTCAGCTAGGAATTATACAAAAGTGCAATTAACGCTTAACAAAAACAATAAATCTTACATATAATTCATGAGAGTAAAGTTTTGCCACTAATTAAATGTAAACAGAATCAATCATACAAGATAATAGTACCATATGTGTGAAGTACTTCTCATTTGAAAAATGAAATAGACCAACTTCTTTCTTCAAATCAAATTGTCTCCCAAGAATACAAAAGTGCATCAACAAAGTAAAGTAGTCCGATATCTAAAAGAAACGATTATGTTCCATAATTTCACCAAAGCATTCACAAACTTACAATAGTTCATTCTTTGCAAATGTTTTTGATAAAATTATGGACCCTTCTCTAAATGTATGAGAAGGGTATAAATACTATTCTAACTAATGTGAAAAAATAGATTATACAAAATTTGAGGAGGTTTCAAACAACCTTCCTCCTAACTAGGTAACAAAATCCAAAAATAAAAAGAGGCTAAATAAACATAACTAAGAGGATGACTTGTTGTCTACCAACTTGTCCTTTAAATTGAAAATATTGGTCATTGGTTGAATTTGAGGAGGTGCCCTGAAATGTGTCCTAAGTTGTCCTGTGAAGATCACATCGGTGAGCAGTGGCAACATCCATTGAGTCGTATAAAGGGAACAATTGAGAGTCATAATCTGGCTGTGTGGCTTAACAAGATACTGCTAATATGACTCCCAGTTGGTCGTGGTCAGTTTTGTAATTACCTCCTTTGACTCCCTGAATTTTCTTGCTAGCCTTTATATAGAGCATTTAGATTAGGCATTTCTTCTGTGTTGCCTTATTTAATGAGGTTCGTGGTGAATAGGATGTGATTCACTACCTTAATGATATTCTTTTATACCCTGACTACCCTTGTAGCTGCTAGCTTGGCTTGTTTGATTCTTGCATCCTAATCTATGAAGGGAATGTCTTTATGAGTTTCCTCAATATCGGGTAGATTGGATTCCCTTCCATCTAATGTTTCCTGCCATTCAATGAACTCAAAGCTTCTGGTGTTTAAATCATTAAACTTCATTCTCTGGTCAATTTCCTTATCTGTCAGCTAGTCGCTAGTAGTCAGATAGGGAGTAATGTGTGACACGTTGTGGCAGAAATACTACTGTTGTTTCACCAGAAAGAAATTTAATTCCAGGGCCTCTTTAATAAACTCCTCAGTATTGGGAACATCCTTGTATCTTTCCAAGGATTGTTTCATTTCTTGGAGTTTCATGTTTTTGGCCAATATATCGGCTTTATTTCTTATTTTTAGGACCTCCATGTCTTGATACAATTGTGTGCGCTTCTCAGCCACCTGCCTGTTGGTGTTTTCTTTCTCTGTATCAAGCTCTTGTTCGAGTTGTGCAATCTTATCCTATTTTTCCCTTAGTAAATTAGAGACCTCAGTAGCCTTGTCCATAGTGGCTGATGCATATGCTCCTATGAACTGTGATAGTCTATTCAAGTTCTCAACCGGATTGAAAGGAATGTCCTTCCAAAAAATGTCCATCTTCTCATTTCCAGGTGGGAATTCGGGTGTATCTACCCTTCTCCTTTTTCTCTGCCTTCTAACTCCAACCTTGTGGAGAGGGCTATAGAACACATCTAGTGGAGGTATTTCAGTTACTTTCAGAACAATTTTTAATGTGGGCAGAGCAGGAATAATTTCAATATGCTGGGACATTGTTGCTTTTTCCTCCATAGGTTTGTACTCTTCACTGATAATCTTGGGCTTTGTATCCTTATGAACATGCAGAGTATTTTTTCATTCCTTTGTTTCTTGGGTATTTGTGGTTTTAGGAGTGCCTTGAAATTTATAATTAAAATAATCCCACTCCTACTCCAAACTATTACCTTTGACCTCTGAACTGATCTATTGAGTCATGGTGCTCATCACTTATTTTTTAGCTGACTTCCTGCTGGACTCAACTATGTTGTCTACGTCTTGGGGTTTCCCTGTGTCTGGTGTCTTCTCAGTGTTTACTTAAGAGTCTACTTGAGAGATATGACCTCCACTATCAATAGTGACACTTGGTGTAGAATTATCCTTGGGCTTTAATAGATGCATTGGGATCACCTGGAGCCTCTCATTTCTGAATTCTCTTTGAAAATATTCAGGTTTCAAATTTTCCTTTGCCCATTCGAACGCTTGTTCGAAGGATACGACCTACTGTAATAAGTCTTCAAAATAATTATCTTCATGGTTGTATGGCTTGAACTTTACTCCAATAGTGACATTATATGCCACTTTGTTTGGATCAAATTGTCTTTTAGGCAATGTATGAAGCCTGAGGGCTTCCATATGTGTTGATTCCTTAGTAGCATGAACAAAATTTGCTAAAGAAAAAGAACCACATTTGACATGGAAAGGGGGCCATAATGACTTCTTGTTGTCTTGATAATAACTTATCAAAAACATATAAATTAAGGACGTGTGGATCGACTGTGCTACCAAAAACCCTAATGTAGGTGAACCATTCTTCAATGAAATATTTTCTGACAGTGAGCAGGTTTGTTGTGGCTTCTTGGGAAAACCTATGGGATTTCTTATTGAAAGTTATTTGATGTAGGGGCAACACAACATCATGAAATATCTTATAGAAGTGAGGTATGTAATGTGATTCCCATATTTGTTTATGACTGAGATGGATTAGGTAGGGGTATTGTAAGGTCCATTTCCATCCCATGGTTGGAAATGTGGTGCAAAAACAGATAGCATCCATAATGTAGGCACTAAAATATAATGAAGGGAGGTTATTTGAAGAGGAGGCTTTCTTCTGTCGATATTCAATAATGGTGGTGGCTAGGTTGTTAGATAGGATGGAGGTCCAATTGATGATATGGGAATCAACACAGACATCAATCAGAGGTATCCATTCTATTGAAAACTTAGTATTATTGGGTAGCCCATACAATCTACATAACATGGCTGCTGCATAGTTGTAGGGGTTTTCCAAAGAGGCTATAGCATACATACCTTATTTTTCATATTTGAATGTGTTTCGCAACACTCTCCAACCCTCAATTAGCTTGGAGGGGTCTAGGTTCTTCTTTCCAAAGTTAGCCACAAATGTGTTGTTGTAGATATCATGCGTGTCAGGTTTGTGGTACATTTTCTTCAAGTCCTCTGCTCTAAATGACCCTATGAGCTCCATTCTTGAATTCTTGAATTGCCTATCTTCAATGATAAGGTTTTCGATCACCCACTTGATCATATCCATGCATGGGAGTATTTTAGCTCTTGCCCCTATCCTATGAAGGAAAGAATAGGAAGCATCTTTGCATTCATGTCCTAAAGGCCTTGTTGAGTCAGTTGTTTCTCTCGTAACAGTGATTTTAGGATGCTCGTCCTCCAGCCTATTGTAAACCACTTCCTAAGCTGTTGTGACTCTGACAGCGTCACAAACTATATCAGTGAAGATAGGATCCATTTCTGTAAATTTGGATTCAACAATGGTCTGTTTGTTCTGTTTTTGCATCACCTTTCTTAGTGACATGTCTTTTGTAGCTTGCTTGAAATAGACAAGATATATCAACACAGACAATATTAGGTAATTAAGAATGAAAGCTTCTCTTAAATGACTTTGGATCGTGAGAAAGGTTTAATAAGATACTCGATTGTAACTACCCATAACCTAGAAAGTGATTATCCTTCCTCGGGCCGCTAAATATTTATTAACCTGTCAACTCATTCGTTTTGGTATTTAAAATGAAATTTTCTTCACACGTTTTACCGCTCTTAATCGTGCATCAAAATCTTTAAAGGGATACAACATAACACTACTAGATGCATTAAGCGAAATGCGATTATGGATATCGCAATATCGCATTTCGTAAATCAATAACGAACATTCTAATGGCATGGCTAAGTTTGTTGCGAAGTCTGTGAAGTGTGAAATGCGATTGAAAAATGACAAGGTTCTATTTATCAGGTTATCACAGTGGGTGACCTAATCGCATATCGTAATTTTTTGAAGGTGTTTTAAAATAGTCATGTGGAAAAGTGTGATTTGCGATTAGCGATGTGGATTTCATCCTTGGTTCATTTTGCAAGGTTTTGCTAGGTATTTTCTTAGAGTTAGGTATTATTATCCTAAGCCTAAAATTTAAAAGGGTCCCCATTTATAACTCTAACCTTAGCTATTTTTCTTTATAAATGGGTGGGTTGTTTCATAGTACAACAATTGGCGATTCACTTGGGAGAACCAGTTATCTCTGAGTAGTTTTCTAAAATTTCTAAAAACTTTCAAAATAATTAGAGTTATAAGAATAATGATTACATGAGTTATAAGGTAAATACCATTTCTCTAGAATCATTATTACTTTCTCAGTTTATTTACTTAATTACTTTACTTTTGTAATGATAGAAGTATAAACATTCACATCAGCCAATAATAAGGTTTAAGGTAATATAACAGGTATCTTCTGCATATTATTTTTCTGGTGTTTACTCATTTATCACAGATAGAGCCTCTGCTGCTAGTAGGTGTTCATAGTCTCGATAATGTTATCTTTTAACCAATAATGATTCATGATCCCATCTATATGAATTTTCAAATTTCAAAATGATATTTACTTGGATTGAATCTCACTTGGACTTTGTCCCTTTTTTCCTTTTTTGAACATAATCTTTTTCTCTTTTGGTTTCTTAAAAGACATTGTCTAGGCATGGTAACCTACTAATGACAATGCCATTCACTAGTTGTAACTAAACTGAACAAGTTGGCTCTTGATGAGACCCCTTGTCTTCTGATCGAGGAGATCATTAGCTATTACCTTGTTTGATATGCAGTATTGGTAATATTATTTTAATCACTTCCCTATGAACATGGTAAACAAGCTCGTAATGAGACTTTTTATCTTCTAAGTTTATATATTTTAGAATTACACTCTAAAAAAGGAAAATTTTAACAGATGGGGTGAATCATTGGCTCTTTTGAGAGTTTTGGGTGATAATGATATATTTTTTTAAGATACTAATTTGCATAAAGTCCTTACTAGGTTAAAGATTCTTTTCTTGACTGATAAGAAAACCTTCATATTCTATAAAGACAAGAGTTTGTTCGTAGAATAAATGTTTTAATCAAGATCAAGTTTTTCCAAATAAATTAAGTTCATTTTAGTACTCAAATGCCCTAATTATTCCTTTTAACTCTTACTTTCTTATAAAAGCGAATAAACAGAAATGTTATCAAAGATTTTATTTTTAAAAGCAAAAAATAAATACTAGTTAACCATTATTTTCCTAAAAAGAAATATGTTACAAAATTTGAAAAGGTTATCTCCTAGGAAAAGTATTTTTTCAAAATTTCCCCATTAACGGGCAAAGAATCCTTCTTACCTCACAAGTCTTGTAAAATAAATGTTAATTGTCCAATTTTTTCAATGATTTGAAAAGGGCCAAGCCATAGTATTTGGAATTTGGTATGTCTACCTTTTTCCTCATGTGCTTTGTCCCATTTTAAAACCAAGTCACCTACTTCAAGAGTTTTTTGACTGGCAGAAGTTGTGTCAAAAGAAGCTTTGACTAACTTTTGATGATGGAAGTGGGTTGCTTTAGCATTTTCTCTTTCTTCTTCAAGCTTGAGAATTTGAAATTGTCTAGCCTAGAAAGAAGATGATGGGTTTTCATCGATGAATTCTACTAGGCAAGAGATGGGATTGCTATGTTTGTGGGACAAAGAGCTTATTTTCCATAAACTAAAGCAAAAGGACAAGAACCAATAAAGGCTTTCTGAGTAATCCTATCTAGTCAGAGAGCAAATGTTAATTCTTTGTGCCAATTCCTATGATTTTGATCAATAGTCCTTTTGATAATTCTGATGAGGTTCTTATTTGTTGATTCTGCTAATCCATTACCTTGAGGATAATCATTGGCTGAATAATTCAACTTGAAACCTCGCTTTAGAGAAAATTATACCATTGTATTTCTAGAAAAGTTAGATGCATTATGAAACATTAAATATGAGGGTAAGTCAAACCTGGTAATTATGTACTGATCAATGAGGTCTGTGATGTTTTCTGTATTAGTTATCTTTAATGGGACAAATTCTACCCATTTTGTAAAATAATCAGTAGCTGTAAGGATGTACCTATTCTATTTGGAGGAGTTAGGAACAATCTCACCAATTATGTCTAATCCCCATTGTTTGAATGGTTGTTAGATGGTAACTGGTTGTAGAGGGAATGTTTGCTTTCTTTCTCTCTGGCTGTGGTTTGAAAACTTTTTCACTTCCTTGCATATTCATGTGCATATTTAAATATCATTGGACAATAGTATCCTACATGTAGGATTTTGTGAGCTGTGGTATTTCCTAAAAAATTCCCTCTAGTTGGTCCATCATGTAATTCCTACATGACCTTTTCTGCTGCAAGTTTCTCCAGGCATCTTAGCAATACTGAATCATAATTTTTCCTAAACAATACATCATTGACTAGCTCATACTGATTTGATTTCAATATTTTAGCTCACTTTGTTTTATAATTAAGATGCATAGGAGCATATCCATTTTTAAGATAAAATTTCAAATAAACATATTATGATTGCATATCATTGAGGCTTACCTCTAATATTTGTAGTTAATTACCTTGATCTTCTTCTGGTGGTAACTAGGAAGCTCCTGTTAACGTCCTACAAAAACCTCGGCCGCTGACAATTTTAGCTGGTCGGATTTCTACATCATATTCTTGGAGTGCAGTCACCCAATTAAATCTTTTCTCCCCTACTTCTCTTTGGATCAATAGTTTTCTTACTGTAGGGTAGGGTACAACTATCATTTTATGGGTTTTAAGAAGAAAAGGTATGAAATGTTTCAATGTTTTAAAAGCAAAAAATGTTTGTTTCTCGACAACTGAATAATTTAATTTGGCACCTTGCAAGTTATAACTGAAAAAGGAGATGGGTGCCTCAATATTTTCATCGTTCATCTGTGTCAAAGCTGCTGCATATGATGTATCGAGTGAAAAAATATATAATACAAAAGGTTTGAGAAATTCAAGGGTTGTTAATGAAGGATCATTAATAATGGATTTTTTAATAAACTCAAATGACTCTCTTTCATCCTTGTTCCATATGAAAACTGCATTTTTTCTTATCATCCCTTGAAGGGGTAGGACAATTTGTGAAAAATCTAGGAGAAATCTTTTTACGAAATTTATTTACCCTAGGAATGATTGCATGGTTTTTTTGTTTTGTGGGAGGGGAATCTTTTCAATCTCTTGGACCCTATCAGGATCAATGTAAATTCCTTTCTTGGATACTATAAACCCAAGGAGTTTGCCTTCTGGTAAAGAAAAATAATATTTTTTGGGATTTAAGGAAATGTCATAGTTCTTGCATCCTTTGAAAATGTGTTTTAGGTCGCTTAAGTGATTGTTTCTATCCTTAGAATAGACTGTGATGCCATCCAAGTAAATAACAACTGATTTATTAATTATACCTTTGAAAGTAATGTCCATAACACGTTTAAATGTGGCACCAGCATTAATGAGTCTGAAAGGCATCTTTTGATAGGCATATGTTCCCCACTTGGTCCTGAACATTGTCTTTAATCTTTCATATGGATGAACAAGAATTAGATTATATCCTAAGAATCCGTCTAGACAAGACATTAATTTGGAACATGCATCTACATGCAATATCTGTTCCATAGTAGGCAAGGGAAAATTATCTTTTTGACATTATTTATTAAGGTTTCTAAAACCAATAAAAATCCTAATATCACCGTTCTTTTTCCTTACGAGTACCATATTCGATACCCACTTAGAATTTCCAACATGGAATATTATTTTGGTTGTTAGAAGGTTGTTGAATTCATATTTGATTTGACTCTCAATGTTTGGGTGAATTTTGTGAAGCTTCTTTTGAACTAGCTTTTCATTCGAAGCCATAGGTATGGTATGTTGAATTATAGAGGTATCATAGGTCTTGAGATCAGCGTAATCCCATGCAAAGATACCTTTATATGTTTTCAATAACATAAATTGTAAACCAAGGGTAAGTAAACTTGCGAAATGTCGTGCAAAATATATGCAGGCTTGATACCTCAAGTGCTTCCTAATTAAATCATTCACATATACACAACACTAATGCCTCTTTTCTGCATCAACACTTGGCAACAAAGGCTATAGAGTGGATTCACCTCCCTATATAGCTCTAATATTGCTAATATTGATCAAAAAATATAAAAGATCAAACACACAGCCAAAAGAAATTGATTTGATAATGGAAAGCTGAAACTGATTAAATGAATTACATAAATTTGAACCATAAATCAATCGATATATGCTGCTAAATCAGAAAATAGAACACTAGTTTTGGAACAATGATATCACTGCATAAACATAATCAAAAGAATATGATATTACTACTAATGGAGTTGTGAGTAAAGGGGGCCTCCCTTATTCACAACCCCTTCAATATTAAGAGGGTTTACTCAGTAAAATGGAATAACATATAACTTGTATTAATATAGAAAAGATCACAGTCTTGTACAATCTGATGCATTGACCAGCCAACCAACCCCCTTACACATAAAATGTAATAGTCTTTATACAACTTTGTTGGCATATGAGTTTCTTGAATAAGGAAAAACTACTTGCTAAACTATTTACTATTATTATAGGTATAAAATATCAAAAATTGCTTTGTTGAGACTGATCCATCAATGAAAGCATGGATCAGACTATTTTGCTACATCTATTGGAGCTTTTCCTCATGTAGCCAATGAGAAGGATATTGGACATCTGGGTGGTTTTGATGATAAATATAGAGCAGCCAATTGGAAAACATCCATGTAGGTTGAATTCCCCACAAAACTCATGTTCCCATTTGTTCTGAGATTAAGTGGAACATAACAAACCATCAATTATGTTGAACGAAATTTGGATGACTGCAGGAAATATGGACGGTTGCAGGAAATCTACACCTACAGCAAATTGGGAGCATCTGCAAGAAAATGGCGATTGCAAGCTATCTATAGGAAATGGTAGAGATGCTTTGAATATGCTTAAGATTTTAATCAATTTACTTGATAATTTCAATAAGTAATAGTTAGCTTAAGGAACTACTTAAGAGTAAGATAAAATGACACCTTTTAAGTTTATTTGCATACCTTAAGCACATAGTACCATTTTTGCCAAAATCTAGATAATATGGTTGAAATGGGTATAAATAGGGGTCAAATAGAGTTTGAAAATGGGAAAATAATGTCTTGGAAGGCTGTCAAAATTGAGCAAAATTGGGACTCAATAGTTCCTCATAGCAGAGTTTCTTTTCTTGTGTCAAACACGTTAAAAATGAAACAAGATTCCAAAACAAATTTCTTTTTCTTGTGTCAAGATCATTAAAAAATGAAACAAGGTCCCATGAGCATATTTATTTTTCTGTGTCAAGCTCATTAAAAAATGAAATAGATTCCCTTCCACTTTGATTCTTTGATTATATTTCATAAATTCCCAGTCAAGTGTTTCACTTGATCGCGTAAATGAGCCTTCATTCCATCCACCTGTTAGTAACCAATAGTCTACTTAGGTGAATGAAATGAATCTTGGGGTGCATGTACCTCAAATTTAGTCATTATGCTGGCAGCATGCAAATTTATTTCAAGCATAGTTTGTCTCTGTTTCAATCTTGTGTAAAAATTAAACGAATTTCAAGCGTAGTTTCCCATGTTTGAAACTTCTATAAAAATGAAACCATTCCCATTTTATGCTCTCGTGATTGCCATTTTTATCAACCTATCTATGCCATATGAGCCTTAGTTTTCTCATTCCACCATCACCATATTATTCGTTGATCATGCTCTTTCACTTGGTTTTTACCCTTTCCTGAGGAACAATTGCAATGAGCGGTTTTATTATCCAGCCTCTTGACCTTTCCGTGTTTTGAGCAGTTCCATCACTACCAGAATAAATTGCTACCATTTATACCACTCATTAGTTTAGGTGGAGTCCTCTTTCACTAGTAGAAAAGGAGAAATTAGTGACTAGGTCACTAGAAAAGTTAGTCACAGCAGCTTTTCCAAGTGAAATACTACGAAAAATGAGAAATCTTAAGTGACCGAACTAAAAACGACTAACATAAATCACTAATTTAGTCACATGTTAAAATATGTGACTATATAATAAGTAATACAACTAAAAATGACTAACATGAATGACTAATTTAGTCTAATAACAAAAATAAAACTACCTAACAAGTACTATAATAATATGGATCCATTTTTTATGTTAGTCATCTTAATTGTGTCAAGCAATCTAAACTTACAAGTGATAGTGGCTTGAAAGGATGTTAAAGATTGGTTGAAAGGTTATCCTTCCTTAAACACTCCTTCATCCTCACATGGTGTATAGGTGAACCAAATTTGCATTATTTATCTCTAATAATTTGTAATTTTAAAAATATATTATTTAATAAAAAAATATTTTATGTATTTCTTAAAAATCTATTCATTGAATTTAGTTCCAATTTGAAATTAATTTGAAGAGAAATTTTCATTTTTAAGACTATAATATCAAATAAAAACTACTTTAATTTCATATTAACCGACCTAGATCCATTTTAACCCTAGATCTATCAATCACCGAGAGGGATCCAATCTCTCGAGGTGCAAACTTTTTTTCTAGTGAAAAACTTGAGGAAATGTTTGCACCTCGAGAGATTGGATCCCTCTCGACACTTGATAGTTATAGGTTTAAAATGGATCTACGTTGGTTATATAATACTATATAATATCTATATTTGTATTTGTGTCCCTTTGTTATTCCCTCTCTCTATCTCACCCCCCAAACATACACACACTCGCTCTCCCTCTCTTACCCTTCTTTATCTATCTCTCTCTTCCCCTTCTCTCCCTCTCTATCTATATCCTTTTCTCTATTCCCTCCCACTGTCCACTCTCCCTCACTCTCTCTCCATGACTCCCTTGTCACCCCCTCTCTCTCCAAATTTCTCCCTCTATGTTTTTCTTCTTCCCTCCCTCTCCTTCCCCCTCCAATTCCATCTCTCTCTCCTCATCTCTATATTCCTTCCTATCTATCCCTTATCTCCAACCTCCCTCTATCTCTCCCCCCCAAATCACTCTCCCTCTCTCTCTCTTCCGTCCAACTCTATAACTATCTCCCCCCTCTTTTCCCTTATCCATCTCTATGTCTCCATCTCTCTCCCTTCCCCTTCTTGCCCTATCTCTATCCTCTCCTCTTATTGATCTTCCCTCCTCTGCTCTTTCCCTCACTCTCTCCCTTCTCACTCCTCTATCTCTCCACCTCTATCTCTCTATGTCTTTGTTCTTTCCTCCCTCTCTCTCCCACTCCAAATCAATTTCTCTATATCTCTCTCCTCTATCTTCCTTCCTCTTGCCCCCCCTCCCCCACCCCATCACTCTCTCTTTCTCTCTCTGCACCCTCCAACTTTTTGACTATCTCCGTCACTTTCTCCACCCCCTCCCTAACTCTCTCTTAAATTTGATCACATTGTATTATGCTTAAGAAATTATCTAAATTAATAAAACCTAATTGGTTGCAAAATATTAAACCTATATTTTGGATCAATCATGTCAAAGAAAATAAACTAATCAAAAACATTGAAAAATAATGCACTATATATAATCTATTATAATTAGTCAATTTGCTTGCTCTCATCCCTTTGATCCTTAGCTAAGATGGAGCTATGTCGGTTATATATATATATATATATATATATATATATATATATATATATATATCTAGAGAGAGAGAGAGAGAGAGAACCTACATAGATCCATCTTAGCTTAATTTTATTAAAACCTTAATTTAATTTCTATGGGAATATTTTTAGTAGTGGTTAGGATAGAGGGTTTAGATATATATCAAATTGTAACATTTTCCCTTTTAGATTCAATTAAAAAAATGTTGTAAAATTAAATTAAAATAAAATATTTTTACTATAAAATAAGTTATGGTTTTTTAGCATGTGGTATTGATAAGCCATGGTATTGGCCCATGGAATTGTAAAAAAGCTGATTTAAAAATTAATATCCATGGTAAAGTGAGGGTGAATATCCATGGTTATAAAATATTTTGATTGTAAAATAATTTAAGTTATGGTTTTTTGGCATGTGGTATTGATAAGCCATGGTATTGGCCCATGGTATTGTAACAAAGCCGATTTACAAGTTAATATCCATGGTAAAGTGAGGGTGAATATCCATGGTTATAAAATATTTTGATTGTAAAATAATTTATGTTTTTTGGGCATGTGGTATTGATAATCCATGGTATTGACCCATGGTATTGTAACAAAGGCTATTTTTTACAAGTTAATAATATCTACCGTAATGTGGGGGTGAATATCCATGGTTAAGAATCTTGTCATATTGTTATAAAATATTTTGGTTGTGAAATAAGTTATGGTTTTTGGACTTGTAGTATTGATAAACCATGGTATTGGCCCATGGTATTGTAACAAAGCCTATTCACAAATTAATAAAAAAATCAAAATATAACAAATTGAATTTTATTATTTTTATTAATTTAACTTTTTATTATTAATTGAGGTCATATTTAAATGTTTGCACTCATCCCAATATCATTTTTAACTTCTTCCTTTTCTCTTTAATTTAGCGGTCTTACGCAAAAGTAACAAATTATTATTGAAAATAAATTATTTAACCAATCACAATTTATATATTTTATTTTATATTATAAATATTTTCTTTTATTTTTTCCACTCTAAATACTTATTTTATTTTTCATTTCCAGTTTAGCGATGGGTTCAAATAAAATACTCACATATTATAACATCACATTGGAGCACTGCATTTTTCTCTGCCTTGCTAATATCTTTGTGGAAATGCCAGAAGAAGGATGACCATCAACATGATCTATGGATTTCATGGGATTCGATGCGAGAAGAAGGAAGACCATCAACGTGATCTATGGATTTCATGGGATTCGATCCCCATATGGAGTTTTCATGGGAAACACCTTAGGATAGAATCAACAATTAGATGGAGGAAGGGCAAGGTCATTGGGAGTGTAGATTTTGGCCATTTTTACATGGGTATGCATTTGGACTTTGGAGTGTTCTTCCTTTTTACTAAAGATGATTTTTTTTCTTATGGGTAAACAATTTCCACGGTTTATATGATTAAAGCATAAATTTCATCTATAGTTGATGGTTTAATGATTATTCTAGAGAATTCTTCCTTTTTACTAAAGATGATTTTTTTTCTTATGGGTAAACAATTTCAAGGGTTTATATGATCAAAACATAAATTTCATCTACAGTTGAGGGTTTAATGATTACTCTAGAGAGTTCTTCCTTTTTACTAAAGATGATTTTTGTTCTTATGGGTAAACAATTTTGAGGGTTTATATGATCAAAGAATAAATTTCATCTACAGTTGAGGGTTTAATGATTATGATAATGCAGATCATGGGTTTATATGATCAAAGAATAAATTTCGTCTACAGATGAGGGTTTAATGATTATGATAACGCAGATCTTGATTGCGGCCAGCAATTCATCAAAAGAGAATGCACAAGCATATTTCATGCTTTTATTTTACAAAGGGTTTATTGATTATGATAATGCAGATCTAGATTACAGCCAACAAGTCATCAAAAGACAATGGACAAGTAAGAATTTTGTATGTCCTTATTGTACAGATCAGTTCATTCCTCTCTAAAATTTCTAGGGTCAGAATGCATAAAATTTTATTTTTTCATTACACATCTTTTATAGTGGTTGATTGTTTGTGTAATCGTCTCTACCATGACCAATTCAAAGGGCTAGAGTGATGCAAACAAATTTTCTGGTAGGATGAAAATACTAGGCCTTCCTCAAACTTTGTTACATGAAATTAAAATTTCTTGTAAACATGAACATAAAATCTTTTCTGTTTCTTCCTGAGATTCTGATTTGAATGCCTACAGTTTTAAACCATGTTACTATATTTTAAGTAGAATATACTTAGATCCATTAAACCTTACAACTCTCCAAAGCTTAGGTTAATTTCAGCTAAAAAGAAGGAACCTGAATGGATTTTGTAATTTATACTCAATGCTTATAGACAATGATTAAAAATGGAAGAACCCAAATGGTCTGATACCTTTTACCCACCCATCAATTTCCAAGACCTTTGCTATTATTCTGAACCTAAATAGAGAGAGTAGAAGAAGAAGAGGAACCTGGATGAGGTGGACCCTGACCTCCTTGATACTTTTCAAAAGCTGGGCATGCCCTTGACTAGAAGAAGAGATTGACCAACATTGTTGTAGATGTTGTTTTTGACACTATTTACATTGCTACCATGCATAGGTAGACTCTATAGGAAGTTGAGGTTATCTTTTGTTCATTTATAAGAGGTAATTTTGGAGTATCTTGATCTATTTAGGAAGTAGCTTGGAAGGGTTGTTCCTCCTGCTGATAACTATTATGCTGCATTGTAATTTTTTTTTAGTGATAACTTTTTCTATTAAATCCCCAAGTACACTTTGTCACCCATGGACATATCGACTTATTCCAGGATGAATGAGATGGAGACCAAATAGTTTGAGAGGACTCTTATTGTTGTAAATGAGAGTCATTCTGTGAGGTCAGAGGAGTTCTGTGACATCTATTGAAGGATGCACTACACCATTTTGTGACACCAATCATCTACATGCCATAATAGTGGATCTTTATGGCACCAAGGGAGCAACGATAAAGTATTCCACTTTGAGGAATTGGTATGTCAAGGACGAGGAATGCAGACATCGGATTTATAATTTTATTATGAAAAGAGGTTTGTGCGATGAAGAAAAATCAAAGATTTCATGGACTTGAGTAGAGAATGGTTGGACAATCACTTGGAAATACTCAAGCATTATTTTGAAAGGAGATGATGCAATTGGAGAGTTATATTCTATTGCCTTGAAAAATAACTATCACTAGGGGGACAAATATGATCCATATAGGGAAGAATTGTAGGAGTATGATTGTTTCTAAACTTATACCTATATGAAAGTCAAGGAACCACTACAGAGGATTATTGCAGGTGCAACCAAATTCTCATAAAGCAAGGAATTTTTCACAATGTGATTCGATGCTCATTGGTGACCAGACAACTGCAAATACTTATCGTTACATTTAGGTACAATTTGAATTGCATTCTAAAGTCTCTAATTTCATTTATTGATAGTCCTTCTTATGTCCTTGTCTCTCTTAATTTCATTGTGGTAGGATTGGAATGGGTTAAAAAATAAAGCATTTCATTAAGTAAAATAGACACCCACATGTCACTACATGTCATTGTGCATACTCTATATTTTAAATACAACTAGAAGTGAGCACTATGATGTGTGCACAACTAAAAATCCTAGCAGACATGACGAATCTAGTCTTAGCATGGAAATTGAAACCAAGAATCATAAAATATCAATAATTTTGTGACACGGAGTAAAAAACACAAAACAATATTCTATGCCAACATTGTCTATTTAGTGCAAGATACTACTAATATTTCATAATTTTCAAAGGTGGTGGATGTCATGAAGATGCCCTCAAGCAAAGTTACTGACTTAAAGGTAATATGGTTAGTGCAACTACTTACTTTAAATAGGCTAAATTTAGGTAATTAAAACAAGTTTGAAAATCACTAGAAACACTACCCCCACATCATTTTATTTCCAGCTGTACAAGATAATATTGAATAAAATTATGATCACTTCCATTTAAATTGATAGTACATAAAATAACAAACAAGGTTGATGCTTTTAAAAGCTATATTCATCATTAAATATAATATATGACAAGGATGGCTCATAATTTTAAAGGCTATATCCATCACCAACTATAAGATAAGATATAAGATAGTCATAATATAGTCACTAATAATTAACTGATAGTCATAATTTATAATTAAATAGTATGATATTATTAATATTATAGGACACAACTATAGGGTCAGACTGTGAGGGGCATTGTGACAATATATGTACACTTCTCATTGTATTAGACAATCATCTCTCAGAGTGTGATATCCATCCAACGAAATGTACTCCCATAGGCCATTGTGGGATTTAAATTTTTTCTTTTAGTGGAAAAGTGGTGATATATTTTCTTAGGCCTTAGTGTTATGCTTCCTTAAGGTTTTGACACTACTCACAACTAGCACCTTCATTCAACCAAGTGAGGTACTCATCTTGGAAAGTTGAATCATTTTGCCTCCAGAATCCAATATGGTGTTGGATTAATCCCATGATCCTAAAAGCATAGGTCATAATAGCGAGAAAATTGTATTGTGGGCAAAAGAATATCCAAATCTAAGGGACATGATTCTTTAAGAACAAGAAATAAGGATACTTTTACACTGATCTTTTTTTCTTCCATTTGTTTTCACAAGTTATCTATTGCCTAGTATTTTTAACATGTAATTTGGTATGATTGTGCCTAAGGTTTTGTTGAAGGTCGAATACTAAGTTCCTAAGGTGTTATTTTCTCTGGTGACATTTTATTTTCTTTGTTTACATAGATCATCTAGTCGCATAGTGGCCACTATCCAATATGGTGTTGGATTAATCCCATGATCCTAAAAACATAGGTCATAATAGCGAGAAAATTTTACCGTGGGCAAAAGAATATCCAAATCTAAGGAACATGATTCTCTAAGAACAAGAAATAAGGATAGTTTTTACACTGATCTTTTTTTCTTCCATTTGTTTTCACAAGTTATCTATTGCCTGATATTTTTAACATGTAATTTGGTATGATTGTGCCTAAGGTTTTGTTGAAGGTTGAATACTAAGTTCCTAAGGTGTTATTTTCTATAGTGAAATTTTATTTACTTTGTTTATATAGATCATCTAGTCGCATAGTGGCCACTATCAAATGTTCAGGTATATTTCATATAAATCTTTTATAGTCTACTTTATTTTATATTCAAGTAATCATCATCTTTCATTTTTAGGAGGGGAACTCAATATTGATGGTAAGAAGCAACAATTTATGGAATAGGAGAACAACAACACTTGAGCGACAAATGCAAAATGAGAGAGACAAGGGAATATGTCTAGTGATACCCTTAGAGCCAATATATTTCACATGACACACTCATAAAGACTGATGGTCAAGCCTTTAGAGTTGATGAATTCACTTGCAATGCTTTGGCAAAAGAGTGATAATGTTTTGAAATGATGAAACAATATTTCATATGTAAATTTTAGTCCAACTAATATTAAGTTGGAAACTCATATTGTCATACTTGATATTTTATATAATAAAATTTATATGGTTGAAATTATTTTTATTTTCACTTGATATTATTTAGTCTTGTAATTAACATAAGTAACTTTTCATTATCATATTAGATAAACATGCACATTGTATAGAAATTGTTTTGAATTTAGTCGCAAAATGATATTAATTAATTTATGTTGATTAACAATGAACACATAAAAATAATCTAAAACTACTAAATTAGTAGTTTATATTAATTAATGATGTACATGAATAAAATGAATATATGACTAAATTAGTCGTTTATAATGATAATAAATGAAATTAAATGAAATGAATAGAAACTACTAAATCAGCTATTTATATAATGAATATGAAAATACCAAAAAAAGATAAATGACTACTGCAAATGATAATTTTTTTATTAAAATGATGACTAAATTTTGCATATATATGACTATTAGTAGCTAATTTACAGTATCTTATAACACAACTAAAATTTAGTCATATTTATTTGGTCATTAATTGGTTTCAAATGATGAATAAAATTTGCATATATATGACTATTAGTAGCTAATTTATAGTATCTTATAACACGACCAACATTTTGGTCATATTTCTTTGGGCATTAATTGGTTTTCTCGATGATTCATATAGTAATATATTTTTTTGTATATTTGGTCATTAATTGTGACAATTAATGACTAAACATGAAAAATTAATGACTAAAGCAATTAAAAATTAATGACCAAATTTATGACTAAATATACTACTAGATGATAAAATTAAGGAAAGCAATTAATAACTAATCTAAAAATGACTAAAAGTTGGTCATGTTATAAGATACTATAAATTAGCTACTATTGGTCACTGACTAAAAAATGGTCTTTTATATGCAAATTTTAGTTTTTTTTAGTAACTAATTAGTCATTTTGTACTAGTGTTTTAGCTCTTTTCAGACTCCCAAAATATGAAAAGATTGTCGAGCACTTGTCTTTTCAAACTTGTTAAAGTAAATGAAAAGACGTCTACTCAATATAATTTTAACCCTTTTCCATACTAAGATAGACTATTTACGAAGAAAGAATACCTTAGTCAAACATGGCTAGTAGGTTCTCTTGGGTATTATTTTCTTCCTTTTTAGACCTAAGGGACTATCTATGAAAATGAACATATGGATTTTTATTTTCTACCTCTTTTTCAAACTCTCTATAAATGAAAAAGATGTTGAATTACGCCTTCGTTGGACTTGTTAAAACATAAAAAATTGATGGATTCATCATTCATGATGACACCAAACCACTCCTTCTCTGGGTTCTTGAAATATTCTCAGAGGAATTCATCTAAAGGATGAACTTACAAATCAAGCATATGTTATCCTCCTCAATATTGTTAAAAAATAAAGAGGTACTAACAAGTATGGTTGGGGAAATTGGAAAAACAGGGTACTCCATTTGTTAATGGCATCGATTCGCTATTAAACATGAAACTCTTCCACCTCATATATGTGGTTGTTGGGTTGGGAAATATGCTTGTATTTTGGTTTATCATACCTTTTAAAAGCCTTCTCTTTTTGTTTTGGGTCAATGTTGAAAACTCCATTCAGTGTTGTCGTTGTGTTCAAGAGAAGTCATTCAGTCAATATCTACTACAATACTCTTAAGCCTTCATTCCATGTCTACTTTTCTTGATCCAATTTCGTATCAGTGTCATTCCAATAATTTTGCCTCAAATCATCATACCTGTTTCATTTCGTTGATGGGGGATACATCAAGGCCCTCCTATCAAGGGTCGCTTCTTGTCAACATCAACTCATTATCCAGGAATTTGTGTTAGAAACACCGCTTGGTACCTTGGTGCATGCATACATCAATGGAAAGTTTCCTCACTCTCGATGACATGTTTACATAATTGGCATTCAACCAAAAGATTGTGTGTGGTGTTTGACATCAACTCATTTATTCACACCATATAGATTGTACTAGAGTACCTTTAGAGCCATTAACATCAATGGTGGTTTCTCTCGTTCCTGTTAATGACTTACATCATTGGATGGTAATCAGATGGTGTCTACAATGTTCTACCTCATCTTATTGACTCACATGGTTATACTTGTATGTTGGTTGGTCATGTGAACGAGATATAAGACCTCAAATATAGTTTCATTCATCTAGGTTGCAATTTAAGGAGGAATACAAGATCACAATGTATAATTCCTATAATCGTATAGAAAATCATCTAGTCATGGGTCCACCATCAGTCATTTGTGGATGTGTCTTTTGATCATTGTACATGTAGTGTAGCTTAAGTGCTGAGTATGGGTATGCCTGTCTTAGCAAGGATGTCATGATGTAAATATATTCTAATAGATGATGATCTCACCGATTGTTCTTGATCCCGGCTTGTCACAAGGTAAAGCAATTAAGTCATCAACTACCATTTCTGAATTTTCGTTTTAGGGGTAATCTGTTATAAGCCATTTTGTCACATCTAGTTAATAGGCATACTAACATGATCATTCACACCCTTTGAACAATTTTGCATCCTCCGTACACAAATCCCTAAGCATGACTCTTTCTAGACCCTGAGTTTTTGCCTTAAGGCACCTTGTTTCATTCATTTTAGGGATCAACGCACTCTGCCCCTTACTCTCTAGTGTTGACTACCAGGTTTCCCCATGATGTACCTGCACTGATCACCAATAGGTTTCGCAGTGTTGGGGGTGCGTTGATTCTAGAAATTCGAGAGAACAAAAAAGAAACATGAACCTTCCTCTTCGAGAAGCTTCCAAGATCTGTTGTAACTATTTACCACAAATAAAAGTCTCAAACCCTATCCTATCCTACCTTGGAGTTTTCATCCATTATCCCTTGCGCTAATATTCCCATCAAGAGTGGATCTCAAGCCCAAATTGGTAAAATGATAAGAATTCATGAACTACGTCCTTCATCTATATATTTACTTCCATCCCTAGGCAAGGTGTTGGATTTTGGAGAGTGATTCTACCCTTATGTTGTTGATGCGAGACATGTCATTCCATGCATTAGGGTTATTAGAGGTGAACTTTGTGAAATGGAAAGGGAAAGTGAACTTGGTGGAGCTATTCTACAAGGTCAACACCTACTTTTGGTTGTAACTCACTCCATTTCCATGAATGCAAAGAGTTCTTTGTTTTCCTATCTATGATGTTATGGTTTCATATATTTCAATACCATGTTGTTCTATTGAATAAAGTGATTAGATGATGTTGCATATATTCCATGGATCAATGGATTGTGTTATCTGAGTGTTCTGATTCTAATTATAATGATCAGATCTAGGATTAGAGCATTCAAGCAAATGAAGGAGTGAAACATACGACAAATTCTAGGTAGGCTTCATCCCATTATCTATTTATTTTTAGCAAACATTAGTTCCTTTTCTGTTTTTGTGCTTCTATGTAAATCCACCAGGCTATGGAAGATACTTCGGTCTACAGTCGTAGATTCCACATAACACTTAGTATCACACCAATTAACCTAATGAGTTATACCCATAATTAAATAAATGGTGCTCGCTCCTTCTTCAATAATTACAACCACAATGTTTTCTAAATCATGATGTATTAATTCTACTTTGTAAAATAATGCCTGCAAGGAACTAATTAAATAAACTAGAATACCTCTTAAAACAACTCCTTGTAATATATGCTAGAGCTTATAAACATATAAAATTGAAAAAAATAACAAAACCTAATAGTTGTTTGCCAAAACTTGTCATTATTTTTCATTAGTTTTGAACATGAAAATATGCTATAGGAAAACACTAAACTACTAATTAATGAACATGAAAACTCTATATCAAATATATATTATTTCCTTTCTTTTATGGTAATGAATAAAGGCACGATAAGGTGTTCAAAATTATATCTAATCCTAGATCTATGGAAGCAAGATTTAGTGTTGTTCCCTGTGGTCTTGTTAATGTTGCATCCTCATATACATATAATCTCTATTGTTGTTGTAATAAAAGGATCCCATATTTTCTATGTGTTCCCACTTATAGAAAACTATGCTAGATACATAGTCTAACACTCCCTCTTACCCATGAAAGTGTTTCCCACAACATCGAGTTGATATTTAAATGTCTCAATATTCCTCTTCTCAAGGGGCTTAATTAATACATCAACAACTTGTTTATATGTTGGAATGTACTATTGAACCACAACCCCCTTTGAACCTTGTGAAGTGGTACATGATATCCATGTTTTTGGATTGATCATAAAATAATATATTTTTAGAGAGTTGGATACAACTAAGATTGTCATAGTAAATTAAGGTAATTTCCAAAGCTTGATTTGTAAATTTTTCTAATATATTTTTAAACTAGATGGCTTCACAACTAGTAGAACTATGTGCCATATATTTTGTCTTTGATTGATTTATTGCCACAAATTTCTTCATCGTGTTTAACTAGGAAATAATACTTTAACCTAATTTGAAACACCATGAAGTGTTCCTCTTATCATTAGAACTGACTATCCAACTAGAATTTGAAAAACCACAAAACACCAATAGCACATCACCAAAATTGCTTAGTCCAAAGTGAAATATTCCCTTCAAGTACTAGAACATGCATTATAATGACTTGGATTGCACCATCTATTCACTTAAGGTGTCAAGTACAAAATGAATGTCATGCCTGATATTTACCAAACACATGTGAGGATTTATCAGCTATTTTTACATAAATAGATCAATCACATTTAAATATGAACCAACAAAGTACTTAAGATTTGTTACCATAGGAGTATCCATGGACTTGTGGTTCATCATGTGAAATCTCTTAAGAAACTTGACTATGTACTTACCTTTACAAAGGAAAACTTTACATGAACTTTTCCACATTTGAAACATAAAAAGTAGCGCATCAAGCCAATATCCTTTGTCAAATTATCTCACCAAATTTGTCTTTCACCACTCTAAGAGTTTCCTTGAACTTGTTATAAGTATGAGATCATTTACATACAATGTTCAAATAAGAATATTAGAATGATAAACCAAATAGTAAATATTGGATTACTCACTAGTATTAGTGGAACCTAAACATGAAATAACTCATTGATCATGTATTACAATGTACATGGTACTTGTTTCCAAGTGAGTCTTGAATGATCCTACACAACAAGGTTCTTCACTTCACAAAAGTTCTTGGCCATGTTGGATTATACCAAAAATATTATCAGAAAGCAACAACCACGTCCATATAAATGATAACTAATCTATTGAATATGCATGATGCCATTACTATCCATACTCCAAAATAAAATAAAGCATAAATAGGAATACTACCAACCAATATACCATGAACACCATCAAAATATGCCACCAAAGGAATCAATGGATGATAAGATAGAGGAATATCAAAGAAGGTATAAGGGTGGATGTTCTAAGATAACACCCTCATTTTCCTCCATAAAATTCATCTTTATAGCCTTGAACGAACATCAACTTTAGTTAAGAATCGACCTTGGAGATATGTTCACGAAAAACATGAGAAAAAATAGAAAGTGTTAAACTGGCTTCTCATAGTTGATCATGTATGATTTATCATTGCTTGAATACCTAAATTTTGCATGGTGATTTTTCCATTGAGCCAATTCACTAAAAAAATTTAATTCCCGTAGACATAGACACTAATTACATTCTTATTAATCGCTAATCCCATAATGGATACTATGATTGATAACTTGGACCAGTTTTTGGTCCCTTATACAAGATCGAAGGAAAAATTTTAGCGAAGCCTTTCTATCTTGCATTCGCGTTGTTATAAAATTGATGTATCAGGATTGTATCAGAGCAGGCTACACTTCAATCCATATGCTTTCAAAATACCTCTTAATAAAATCATGAAGCTCAGGAGAATTCAAGATAAAATAATAATGAATACTTAAAATGTTGTATACACAACATTTAAACTTGTTCCTTATGTCAGGGTTTAGTGGGGAAATTTAGTATCATTCTTTTTTGTTCAATTAGGAAAAGTCTAGGTTGGGGTCAACCAAAATGTTTATGGAAGAATGATCTACCCACCTATGGGATGATGTCACATTGATTATGCAAGTCTCAATTGATCTTAGAGCCCTGTTGTAGCTGCTGCAACAACCCCTCTAAAAATTCGTGGACCCTTAAATTTTTGGAGCCCCTACACCAGGTCAAGCCTTCGGCCCTGAAAGGTTTTTCCTAAAAAGTTCATCAGTCTCAGAAAGCCTGAGGAGGAATCTATGTTTTCGCTAAGTTAAACCCATTTTCCAGTTCCTTCCTTGGTAATCTCAGGGTTGAAACGTGACTATAGCTAATAATTGCGACCATGGCAATTATTGCGACCAGGACGACTCGCAGGTCGCAAGGTTGCGTAGTCGCCTCTCCACCCTCATAAATTTATAGCGTGTTCGTCACCTTCCAAGTCATATAATTCGCAAGGTTGCAATACACCTCACTTCCCTGTCAGTCATATGTGCGATTTTGTGACTATGTGACTCTGCGACTCGCAAGGTCGCAAGGTCACTTTGCATCCTTCCATTGTCCAAAGCAACCACGCAACCCATGCGACCTCCTAGGTTGCATGGTCGCATTATTCATAATAGATGCACTCTGAACCCTCGCAACCCCACACATGTGACTACCTTATAAATAGGAAGTCACCTAGTCGCATTTTTCAAGGCTTTGTTGGTCGCACGGGAAGCTAGAAGTCCCTACGATACGAGGTCACACACGCATCCGACTGTGGTAAGTAACAGTTCTCCCTCCTAAAATCATTATTTCATTCCATGTGTCACTATTTGCCCCTCCAGATATTTGGTTTACCCTCACCCTAGGTTTTATCCTTTTTTACTTATTATTTCCCTCATTTCGTGCTTGACAATTTTCCCTAGCCTCTTCACCCCATGCTTGCACCCAGAAAGTGTGTTTTGTCTTAACTTTGATCCCCTCACTTTTATCAGTAAGCCTAAAATCCACTCCTCTGAGGGTGATCCTGGCCTCCCAAGGCCATTTACTTCCTTCTTTGACCTTCTCTAAACCTTAGTCGTGCGTCTCGCCGCTGTGATACCATTCCCCACGTGACTTTGTGACTTCATGACCTCCATCTGGTTGCGACTTGTGACCACTATCCTATTGTGCGACTTGCGACCTAATTTTCACCACAACCTATGATCTCAGTCGCTCAGTCACGTTCTTGAAATTTGCAACCGTCTGACTTGCCTTCCCCGTGACCTTCCTGTCAACTGCTAAGACACCTCCCTATTTTGCAGTCTTAATTGATTTTCATGCCATCTCTCTCATCATGGGATTGTGTTTTTGACATGCAAGGTGACGTCGATCTTGAGTTCATATCAATTTCTTATTTTGAAGACAAAATGGGTCACCTGACCGCTATAGCTGCCAAAGGCACCTCGAGAAGTGGGACATGGGAGGCCGATCTAGAAGAAGGGCCACCTACCTTCAGAGACACTGCTTGTAACATAAGTAAAACCACCAGTCTATCCTAGTATATTGTTTATGAGGAATTTGCAAAAAAATATATTCCTGAAATGAAGGAAGAATTCCAAGTATATATCAATGTCAAGAAGTGTAAGTTACATAAAGTAGCTACACATCCCCCAATGTTCCCGTGCACGAAGACCATCGAATGGATCTTGCAGTGTACAAATACAAATTCCTAGACGATCAAGGGTCATGACGAGGCACCCATAGCCACCATTTCTCCAACAGATAGTTTTTCAGCAGCTTGGAATCAATGATCCAACTACATGGGGTCCCCTTGATATGGTAGGTTGGACAGGTAAAAAATCAGGAGGAGATCAAGAATGGAATACAAGTATTTGTAGATACATATAGACAAGAATCCCGTATGGGAGATATGCCAATCACCAGAGAAAATATCAAGCGTTATGTAGTAGAACCAGTGAGTCTCTACACCAAGCTGTGGACCTTGAATAATCAAATGCATGCCAAACAGAACATCCTCATCCTGGATGCACTTGAGTGCTTACACCGACATGATGAAGACCAGCCACAAATATCTCATATTGCAGTAGAATACAGCCTATGGCAGACTTATCTGACAGAATAGCTCGGGATCAACATTCCAGAACTTGCCATTAGTAGATTAGTCAATTAGATTGATAACCATTTTTGTGACATTGTCTACTACAGTAGCACAAAATTCCCTGTGAATGTGAAAGGTCATGTAGAATGCCAAGAGTCATCTAGTAGATGAAAGGTCATGAGGTAGTCCAAGAGTGAAGGGTAGACCTTTTGTTGAGGACCATTTGTAGAGGCCTTTTGCTGACGACTATTTTGGATATACATAGAGATATTACTTGAGAGAGTTGATGCCCTTCTAATTAATACAAGGTTTGATTGTACATCTTCACTATTGGATTATTCAAATTTTTATGTTCTTGTGCCATGAGTATTTTATTCACTTGATGGAGCATATGTTCCTAAAAGCTATTTGATGTGCGGTCTCCTCACATGTTGTTTCATACTTGAAATCTAGTTTCGCTATGTATGAATGGTATTTGGTTTACTAACTCTATACTCGTGCCGTTGAACTATTTCCTTTAGTATTAGTATAATCTGTCTTGACTGCATAGTTATGTGCACTTATAAATGTTTGATTGTTGTGAACTGATTTGTAATCATTAAGCATTATTTATCTAGTATACATAAGTCTTATCAAAAGTCCTTCTAACAGTAACTTTATATAAGGTTGTGTTGTTTACATTTTGGTTATTCATGGTATATGTGGTACAAGATATTTGTCAATTATTCGTTTGTGTTTATTAAAGTTTATGCATTCGATTAAGTTCATATCCCACCTCTGTCTGAAACTATCTCTACAAAACTGAATGGCAGTCGGGCCTACATACTAGAAGGGATCCCCAGCATGCATGGTGTAGGCTCTAGTTGTGAACCTACACCAGGGAGATCCACTTGACTGTTGGTGTAAAATTCTAGCCCATCAACAGATTTGGCACTAGAAGGAGGGCCATGGCAAGCACTAAAATCCCTCCTCACACAAAGACTTCCCATCAAGGAAGTAACCAACCTCAGCCTCCCACACCCCCTGAGATACCATATAATCCCCCTTTTGGGCCACCCTTCACAAAACCACTCCAGGAAGAATCCCATATTCCCCTCCTTGAAGATGACCCCAAAGGAGAGGAACACCATATGTACGAAGTCACTAATGAACAACTCAGGGCTCTACGCCCTATCACCTGATAATTTGCCAGGGGTCTAAGATGCATTCCCGCCACTAACTCCCTAGCCAATTCTCACACCTCCAACCTTCAACATTGCATCAAGGTGTCCTGGTTAACTCTATATTGCAGTTAATCAACCTAGCACTGGATGACTATGTGGACACTGTTGAGAGACTATATATCAAAGGATTGAAAAGCTAGCATAAAGATGAAGAAGGTGAGCTTAAGAATACCTTTACTAGAGAAAATAACAGGATACGTTGAGAGGAAATACACGGGAACAACCAAAGAATCAGTGAGGAAGCCCCTGTTAACAATCAATCTCTCACTGGGGGCGGCACTCATGGGATCTTGGGACAAGGAGCCGGGGACTACCTTAGAGACCGTATAAAATTCTATAACAATTAGCATTTCCTGAGAAATATGAGAAACACCCAGAACGTGAGAAACACTAGAGGTATAGGACACCTCAGAGTGCCTCAAAGAGAAGGCAAGCACCCCCTCACACCAGTGGGGGGTCAAGCAAAAATAGTGAATCAGAAGGTAATGATTGCAGCCTCCTTTTTAACCCTAGAGCAAACCGTCATCCACTGCCGCTGGCCTGGATGGCTCAATCCCCTCTAAACCTTAGAGGCCTACTTCATGATATGCCTCACCATTCTAAGAAACACCTCTCGAAGTTCAACTCTGAGAAAGGGACCGCAACCGATGACCACATTATCAATTTCTACTTGGCTTTGCAAATGATGAAGGTATAGTTCGGCGACATAGCATGTTGCTTATTCCCACACACCCTTGAAAATAAAGCGGCCACTTGGCATCAGTCGTTTCCTATCACCTCCATCTGAACGTGGGACGAGTGTCAAAAATCCTTTCTGGACAAATTCTCAGAAGCTAAGACGCCTTCCATGCTCCTCACCAAGTTTAGAATGCTCAAATGCCATAAGAAGGAGAAGGTGAAATATTTCAATCAACGTGTCACAACCATTCTAAAAAAATTCCCCATGGATGTAGCCCTTGATGATTCCATCACGTTTTATTATTACACAAGGGCCCTGCCATAGGACATTGCCGTGTTCATTAAGCGCAAAGAAAAGGATATTCTTTCGATCGGCACCTTGGAACACAAGTCACGAGAAGATGCAAAGTCCTCTGGTAAGAAAAACCAAGCCTCCTAAAGTAAAATGATGGATAAGGATAAAGACTCCTTCGATTTCGAGGGACTGACCAAATCTCTAAAGAAACTAACTAATGAAGTATCTGAGCTAAAGTAAAGAACTAGTGATACTTAGGTAGGGGCCAAGCCCGTTAAGCCCTTTTTCCCGAAGGCCGATAATCTTCCCCCTAAAGTCTCACAAAATCCCAGCTCAACCTTCAACATGGAAGAGTTAGGCAAAGATAACTTCTGCACTTTCCATCAGGCCTCACACTCTAAAAAAACCTACCCACAATGGCTCCATAACATGACCACCATTGTCACCCAATTGTTAGAAGACTAGGCTGCCGGGGAAGCAAAAGGGGAAACTGATGATTCAGTAGAAGATTATTCTCCCCTTGGCAATGATTCACCATCTGTTGTGTTAAATTTTGAGGTCATCCATGGAGGAGACGTGTGCACCACACAAGAAGCCTTCGTCGGGGATGCTCTCCAAAAACCTCTCAAAAGTTACAAGCTTAGGAGTAAAGGTGTTGTAGTAGACCCTACCATGGGAGACAAGAAAAGGGATTTGTTGCATAGGATATTACCCCCGACTGATACCAACCAACCGTCCTCCTCATCACCTGGAGGAACAGATGATCTATGCCCAAACAAATCACCAACTAGCACGAAAAGAGACTCTTCCACACCTAGGAATGTGTCCAAAGGGGTTACTGTTAAAACCATTGTGGGAGAACCACGCATAATGCAAGAATCTTCATTGTGCAAATTGACCACTCAATGTGAGCTAATAGCCAAGGCCTTCACCTTTTCTCCTACCCCTGTTAATCCCTCCACGTCAAACAAGGGAAACTCTACAGGGCAATCCCCAGTTGTGGTTGACCTACAAGCTATAGTGAATGCCATAAACACCAACTCAAGAGTCTCAAATTCCCCATTTCTCTTACCCTTAGAGATGTTTAATTTCAATGTCCACAACTGCCTCGTCAATTTTGGTGCACCAACCAATGTTATGCCCTAGTCAGTATGCAAGAAGCTGAACATTCAACCAGAGAAAACCGACACCAAAATTATCCAACTCGACAGGTCTCAAGTCCCCGCCATAGGAGAATTAAATAATATCATTATTTGGTTATCTTCTAATTCTCGAGTTCGCTACTGTATCGACATAATCGTCATGGACATCCCAGAAGCCTATGGTCTTCTCCTTAGTAGGGATTGGTCTCCCAAGCTTTAGGGCTACCTCGCCACAGATTGGTCTCACTTATGGCTACCTTACAAAGGAAGGAATAACTAGATCAAGGTAAATAGTGAGCCTTGTATGAAACATACTGTAACCAACCTTGAAGGCTCTAATGAGCCAATCAGTTATGCTCAACAATATCTACGAGTATGCCTCCTTGAATATTTATTCAAGTGATATCAGCCTCAAACAACAACCGTTTCCCTGGTTACCTAAGCTGAAATTCCCATGAAAACCCCGAGCCTCGATAGCGAGGTTTTCCCCCTAAACTTACATACATCATGTTTACCTTCCCTCAGCACAAAGACATGGACATTGTATTATGACGGATCGAAAACCCATGATGGAGAAGGGGTGGGATGTGTCTTACTAAATCCCAAAGCAGATAGACTTTTGATCTCTTGTAGGTTAGAATTCCAATGTACCAACAATACTGCAGAATATGAGGCATTGGTTCTCGGCCTCAAAAAGGCCATTGACCTAAAGGTAGACTTCCTGAAAGTGATTGAGGATTCATAAATCATTACGAGACAAGTATGCAATAACATCCATTATTTGTCCCCACATCTAGATAATTACCAGCAAGAGGTGTGGCATCTCATAAATTATTTTAAAGCTTTCAATATCATTTTTGTTCCTAGATTTAACAATGCTGCAGCTAGATTCACACCCCTTAGAGATGGTTTTTCTATTAAAATTATGTATAATCCAGCGGTACTGGACAACATAACTAACTTGCATGTGTTCAATGATGACTGGAAGATTTTGTAGTTCATGGTAAATGTGGAAGTATTCAAATATGTATCTATCGACGAAGAGGAACATGAGAAATCGTTACAAGACGAAGCAGATTCGCAGAAGGGAAACCCCTTTCGTAAAGGGGTGGTGTCATTGGAGAAATTGTTTCACCTCCAGAATCATTTTAGAGGTCTTCTGAATACCAAGACGCATAGTTCCACTCTCTCACATGAGAAAATTAACCTCAGAACCGAGTTAGACCCCAAGTACATTAACTTGGGAATAGGGTGCACCCCAGAGGGAAGACAGGCATTCATCAGCTTATTTCAAAGGTATCACAATGTCTTGTCTTGGACTTTTGATGACTTGAAGACGTATGATACTTAGATTATTCAGCATGTTATCCCTACCAAAGAGGGGGTCAAATCATTTCAGTTGAAACTGAGGAAGGTGAATCCCTCATTGGAACCCCTCATACAAAAGGAATTAAAGAAATTATTGGATGCTCACATTATTTTTAAGGTTAGGCACTCGACATGGGTATCTAATTTGGTGCTAGTGAGGAAAAAATCTGGAGAGATACATCTATGCGTCAATTTTCAAAACCTTAATCATGCGTCAGATAAAGATAACTACCCAATCCCCTCCCTGGAGCAAATCCTCCAAACTATCTCATGAGACGAAGTCTTCTATCTACTCGATGGTTTCTTTTGTTAGAATCAGGTTCTGGTATTAGAACTAGACAGGATCAAGACAACATTATGGACAAAGTGGGGGAAATTTTCATTTCTTCGTATGCCATTCAAACTCATAAATGCAGAGGCAACATTCCAGAGCGCTATGGATATCACTTTCCGAGGGCTAAGGGGTCAGAGTGTGGTGGTCTTCCTAGACGACGTCACCATCTTTTTAAAAGAAAGGAGTGACCCTCTGGAGCACTTGAAATAGATTTTTGAAAGCTGCCAAAAATATGGGATCTCTCTCAACCCTCAAAAGATCATATTTGTGGTTTCAGAAGGAAAATGCTAGGCCACATCATCACCAAGAAAGGAATCACCGTAGGTCCTGATCACGTAAAAGCCATAGCATAGATCCCTCAACTGACCACGAAAAAAGGTATGCAATCTTTCCTTAGCAAAATTAGTTTCTTCGCAAGTTTATTTTAGATTTTACACAAATTGTCAAACCTTTACAGAACATGATAAAGAAGGATACATATTTCAAATGGGATCGAGAAGAAAAGGAATCTTTTGATCGGATTAAGGTAGCAATCACGGAGGCACCTTCCCTTTCTAGCCCCAATTTTAGCAAAGATTTTATCTTATACACTTTCACTTTAGATTCATCATTAGCTGTTGTCCTTACCCAAAAGGACTATGATCGCGATGAACATCCTATATCATTCATGAGTATAGGACTCCAAGGGGTAGAGCTAAATTACCTGGACATTGATAAGAAGGCTTATGCATTTTACAAAGCAATGAAACACTTCAAACCATACATCCTAAAGAACCACATCACAATGATGGTACCCCATCCATCCGTTAGATCCCTCTTTGTACAACATGAGCTGGGGGAGAGAAGAGTCAACTGGATGACATCCCTCCAAGAATATGATTTAGGATTTAATCCCTCCCACACTGTGAAAGGGCATGGTCTCTATAAACTAACCCCCGAGGCCATTGATCATCAGATCATGGAGTCTGATCGACTGACTCAGGAAACAGAAGGCTGGGAGCATGAGATCGAAATGTACCAGAATGAACTCCTCGGCTCACATGACTCCTCATCATGGTACGCTGATTTAAAGCAATACCTAGTGCGGGGCTCTTTTCTTGAAACCATTTCCCCTAAACAAAGGATAGTCGTTTAAAGCTGACTCACATCAAATGGTCCAAGGGAACCTTTTCAGAAAGCACCACCTCGGTATATTACTGAGATTTTTAGAATACGATGAGTCTCAACGAGTGCTGGAAGATCTACATGACGGACCAGCAGGAGGTCACTATGTAGGTGACACCATGGCCCACAAGGTTATGTGGGTAGTTTTCTACTGGTCCCCACCTTTCAAAGACACTCATGCCTATGTACGAAAGTGTCTAATTTTCCAGAAGCATGCAAGCAGATAGGTAAGGTCATCTGCTCCTTCGCAACCCATAGTAGTTGAGGAACCTTTTCAACAATGGGGTTTGGTAACCATAGGCGAGATCATTCCTAACTCGTCAAAGCCGCACAGGTATATACTCGTAGCCACTGACTATTTCACCCGATGGGTAGAGGCAATCCCATTGTGAAAGATTAAAAATGATGAGGTGATATCATTTATTAAGCAGTACATCATGGCTAGGTTCGGTGTTCCAACCTCCCTTGTTTTTGATAATGCTACTTGCCTTTCGTGTTTGAAATTGTATGATTTTTCTCTAGGAAATAGCATCGTTGTTACAAAAAAATATCGTCACCATGATTATTTGCAGTCAGTATGGGTTCATCATCACTTTTACTATCCTCCTAAGCAAGTCTCAGACCTCAGCTCTTCAAGTCAAGCTTTGAAAATGAGAGAAAGACATTGAAAATCAACAAAGCTCGGGTTGCAGACTTTCTCTCACTGTTACTTGCGGTCCCGCACCTCCTGTTTACAAAAACTGCGGACCTTCCCACTCTGTCCCTAAAGGAGTGGGTGCGGACCCTTGTGAAAGTCAAAAAGGCGCAAGTTTATTCTAATAAACTCACTTTGGGTAAATTCTAGATGATTCTAGAAGGAATTTTGACATGGATTGGTCACTCTTAAGTGGTTCATGCATCCCGAAAGAGAAGGAGCTAATCCCTTGATGAGAGGAGCTATCCCTTTGAAGGAGGGCTTTATCCCTTTGAAAGAGGACCTAGTAACTTCCCTCCATTGCACTATCAATTAAGGCATTGGGCTGGTTGCTAGGGGGGTTAGAAGTTGAACAATTTTTAGGGTAAATGCTGGTGGAATTGAGACTTCCTAGTTAAGCTTGAGAGGAGAGATCACATACCTTTCTGGCTTCATTGGCAAGAGAGTGAAACTTGTCAAAGTAGAGGAGACTTCTTGTTGGACCCTGGGAGGAGCTTGTACAGTGTCAAGGCACAGGTTGTAAAGTTCTTCTTTGATTTGAATTAATACAATCAGATTCATTTTTCTCAACAAATTGTCTTGTGTCATTTGTTTCATGAATTCCTTGATCTTCATGTTAAATATGTTTTATGATATTGGATTTTCAGGTGCTATTTAATTTGTTTGCTTGTTTGTGTTTACAGTTCGCAACAAGGGAGCTCAATTGGATCAAAGGAGCAAGGCTTCCACAAACTTGCATTGGACCCAAGGTAGGCCTAAAACACTTGTTTTCCTTTGTTTATAAATGCATATTTAGAGAAAGATAGTTTTTTATTGTCTTGCTTGTCACTAGGTCTCTTGAGATTCTAGGAAGGTCTATCTTGTTTGCAAGATCAACTCATTCCGTGTGACAAAATGGCGACCATACTGGGGACTTGATTTTTTCTTGTTTTTACTTTGAATTGAGAAACTGTGTTTTTGTTTCTGCTTTTGGCTTGTTGTGTGTGGAATTGGGTAGAATTAGTAGATCCAGGGTTATTTTTCCTTTTTCATAACTTTGGGAGAGGACCGCACCCTAGGCTTTTGACACAGTGCGTACTTATCCGCGCTTTTGCTTTTAGCACAGAGTGGTACCGCACCTGTGTTAACTGTGGGCCTGCGGACCCTGTCAAAATTTTGGAAAACCTAAGATTTTCTCTATTAGTCAGCTTAGTTTTTGTTTAGAAGTTATTATCCCCTGCCCATACCTACATATAACCTATCAGAAGCTTTCCTTAGGTTGATTTCATTGGTGTTAGGGTTTTAGGTGAAATTCCTAGAAGTTTTTCTTGTTGGGTTTGGTTTTTATTTTGGTCTTGTAGTAGCTCTGAGCTTAGAAGCTGTAGGAACCTCAGATCACCTTGGTTTTTACCAGCCTTCTTATGAGTCTAACCATTTGTGAAATATACCTTTGTTGAGGAATTCGCCTTGTGTTTTCTCTTTACAAAACTTTGAAAAGCTTGTGTTTAAAAGTTTGGATTTCATTTTTAAAAAAGAAAACAAAAATTGGTTGTTTTTTGACTGATTTGTGATTCTGCATAAATTGGTCCTTAGTTTACATCTAGCTAAGTAAAACATCCTTAAAAAAGACATCTTGTAAGTTTTGACTTCAAATAGGTTTTTATAATTTATAGATCTCAAAGTTAGTCGTTTCCATAGTTTTGAGTGTTTTATAAAAAATAAAAAATCTCTTTTGGAAAAAGTTTGTTTTTGTAGTGGTTGAGTGTTTTGAAAGAAAACGGAAATTTTTGTGAAAATAACTAGTTGCCTCGTTTTGAGTGCATTGGAAAGGACAAAAATCTCTTCTTTTAATTTGTTTGTTAAGAAAGATTTGTGTTTACAAGTATTTGCATTCTCAAACTCTTTCGTAGCTAGAAGTTCATTGAAGGGAAAAGATTGTTTAATCATCTTAAGTGCATTTTTAGTGATTCTGAGTCGAGTCTTCATACCACGAGTTTCATCTCCGCACCTCTTGACTTAAACAAAAACCAATAAAAATAACGCTTAAAGTAAAATTCATCTAGTAATATTTTTATTTCTAGGGCTCTGATACACCAACATAACTTAGGATAGTGTCTTGGAGTAGGAGAGTAATTAACTCTCCAAGATAGTAAAACAAACAAGTAGCTGTATTTTGTGGTAGGGAAGAAATCCAATTGTTGCATTTATGCTGTGGGAAAGCTCCTCTCAAAGGAGAAGCACGAGATCGTGTCCGAATGAGTGTGGGAATCAATCCTTCCTCATTGGGAATGATGCCAGATATTCATGTATTAAAAACGCCAAACCTCGGATTAACCGTTGTCGAGGAGCCTGGGGTCACTTGTTCGTAAACCTTGGATTATGTCAAGGAGCCTTCAAGGGGATTGAGCTTGCTACTCTGCCCTTGCGTGCATATTGGATCGTAAACTGTTCCCCCATGTATATTTGTTTCATTTGGTAACCTTAGTGACCATATTCTTTAGGATTCTTCCTAAGGTGACGGTGGTGGGAAGATCCCACTGTACCTGGAGCAGACATCGACTAGACTCACTTGGATTTTCTAGGGGGTTCTCTTCACTCGAGACGGTTAAGTGGAGGAACTTGTGCCAGTCTATTCATTAAGTAGGTTTCTGGGGTAACTGTTCCAACCTCCATTTCCGTATTGAACTCTGAGATGTTGGATTTCATCATCAACTAGTGTTTTCAGTACGGAAAGTTACTGTTTGTGTGTGTTTGATCTCCTAGATTCTTTAGGCGTGTGATTCAAATTTGTTTGGTTCTTTAGAGGCTTTAGGTGGTTTTCATTGAGATTTTACTTTGTTTGCGTGTGAAGTAGTTAAAATTTTTTAATCGTGGCTGAATTACCGAGGAAGTCCCGTAGACTTCGGGGCCAACCTCCTGAGTTTTCACCGAGCCAGCCTGAAGGGTTAAGAGCCCTCATAACTCCTAGAGACAATAGAGTTGGGTCACCTGAAGAAGGAGAGTCTTCTTTAGCGGTACATCCTGATTTTCAAGCTTTAGTAGCAGATTTATCCACAATCAGTGTCTGTTTCCGAAGTTACTGGTAGCTTTTCATCTACTAGTGATATAGGTGAGGAACCTGAAATATCAGAACCTGAAACTAAATTTGCTGCTACTCCAACATCGGGGTTTGCTTCTCCAGCTTCTAGTGGTCCTGGTTCACCTAGGGTAGAAAGAATAATTACCCAAAACCTTCCTTCTGGACTTATAGCTATGGAAGAACTTGCTACTCCGGAAGAAGAAGTAGGCATCCCTATCCCTGAAAATCAACCTGCTATTGAACTAAGGGAGTGTGAATCAATTTTTTACAGTCCACCTAGGAGCAGTGCTTGGTATCTTTCTTTGACTAATTTCTTAGAAAACCCAGGGTTAAGTTTTTCACCACCTCATGTTCCTTATCACCCAACACCTAGAGGTTACTATCCTCCGTTAAATATGTCAAGACAATCATCCATGTTTACTCAATCGCTAGAATCCTTTTTCTACGGCGGTCCTTCTGTTCCCTCTAGGTATTAGTCACTTTCTGGTACTTTTTTGGGAGCATCTCCTCAACCCATTGAACAAGGGTTATTAACTGGAAGCAATGGTACTAAGCCGTTGAGTGTAGAAGATATTCTCATGATGTCAGGTACTATTCCTAATCCTCAACCTCAAGGTGGCCAGTTACTGCCTGGGGGGCAGCCTCAAAATCCTCAATTATCGCCTGGGGGGCAGCCTCAAAATCCTCAATTATCGCCTGGGGGGCAACCTCAAGGTACCCAATTTGCGCCTGGGGGGCAACCTCAAGGACAGTACATACCCACGGGATAGTACGTTCCTCAAGGTCAACCCCAGACTCAATATGTACACCAAGGTAAACCCAAGTATCAATATGTACCTCAAGGTCAACCCCAGTATCAGTACGTGCCTCAAGGGTATCAACCCCAAGGTCAGTACTCGAACCAAGGTTTCCAACCACCCTTCGGTCAATCATATGCTCAAGGAATGGGAAATGTACCTTTGAATTATCAATCCTATCCTCAACCCGGTTATGGTCCTCAATATTCTCAACCTATTATGGGTCCGTACCCCGGAATGAATTTAGTGTGGGATCCATCACAAACTCAACAGGTCTTGCAAACGAATGTACAGTTGTCATCTCAAACTGGACAACCCTTAGTTTCTTGTACACCCTAGCAACCTGTCTAGTCTACTATTCAAACTTCTGTACCTTCGGTAGTTTCTCAGCCTAGGCTTACTATGCCTCGTACTCTGCCTCAAACGACTGCTACAACTGCCGCAACATCTGTTCAATCTACCCCACCTACTTCTGGAGTATCGACAGCTCCGGTTTCTACTGTTCCTGTATCTACTCCTCAGACATATTTACCTTCGTCTGGATCCACGATTCAAACTTCGGTTCAGATGCCTGCAGGACAACCTGGTTCAAGTACGATTGTCACAAGTCAACCACAATTTACTTATCAACCGTACCAGGGATAGTACCAATTCGATCCTACTGTGCAGCAGCCAGTCTATCAGTATCAACCGTACCCTGGGTACACATATCAACAACCTCAACAACCCCAGTACGGTCCGGTTAATCCTGGTTTTCTGAGAGGATACAATATCCCAAATGCAATTCCTATTCCTAGTTATCCTGGATATCCTACTCCTGGGGATGGTCTCATGACCCAGAGTTTTAGGGACCCTAATCGTCAATTACCATTTGTCGCAACTTTGTACTTGCCTGACTTGTTGCGCCTAATGAACGATCCCATTAATTATCTTCCGTTTTGGCCGCCAATGCCGAATAAGTTGCCTAGTGATATTCCTAAGTTTGAAGGCAAATCAGGAGAGGACCTGTCGAATCATGTGATGACTTATCACCTCTGGTGTGCGTCTAACTCCATTTTAGATGATTCAATCCGCCTAAGGCTTTTCCAATGCACTCTAATTGGTCTTGCGGCCAAGTGGTGCATTGAGTTACCACGAGGAACTTTTTATAATTTTAGTCACTCACTACCTCGTTTTTAACTCATTTTCAGCTGCTAGTCAGATATGACAATGGCACGGAATTACTAACTTCATTAAAGCAATTGATGTCCACTTACATTTTAGATCACATTCATGAATGGAGACGTCGACGACGTTTAGTGAAGGTTTTTATTCCAGATCAGATCTTGGCTGAATGGTTTGTAAAATCTTTGTTGCCAAAGATCATTGAAGATGTAGCTAAGGTTGGAGTCGTTACTGAGGAGCAAGTAATAGCTCAAGCACAGTATCTTGACTTGGTCTATGCTCAGTCAGGTACGTTACACGAGAAAATCCCTGATATTCCCAAGCAAAATCAAATCGCTGTAGCTCCTTCAGGGTCTCATGTCGCCGATGGTATGATTGATACGGTTAACACTATAAGTAATAAGAAGTATTCCAAGAATTCTTCTCCTATCATAACCTTGCCTGATTCCACGACAGGAGATTCTTCCGCGGATATTTGCACCGATATTCACGTTGTAGAGTCATCTACAGCCAAATCAAAATCCGGTGGCAAGAAGAAATGGAAGAAGAAGAATAAAATGGACAAAAATTCAAAAGAGAAACCTGAAAAATCGGAATCCAATGATGAAAAACGCAAACCTCGTTATCCTTGTCTCATTTGCGACGAAGAACGTTTTACAAGAGACTGCCCTCATCGTGCAGAGGTTGCGAAGATTGTCAAAGGTTCCCAAACACCTGTTGTTTTGAAGGATCCTTTTCCAAGTCAAGACAGTAAGATGATAGGTTCTTCCTCGAGTGCCAATGAAGAACCCATACTGATGATGTCCCATGTTAGGATTGCGACTCGGCCGCATGATTATGGTAGTAAAAGTCTTGTTGATGGTAAAGAAGCAGAATCTTCTCATTCTAACCCATCAACCTTAGCTCCTGGTTCTGATCCACTACAGATCGAGAAACCTAATCCAAACATGGTAATCAAACCGCCCGCCAAGGTGTTATAGGGAAATGTGTCTACACATAACTACTTATCCCACTAAGGTGTGATATCTACCTTAGAAACAAACAAAGTAAAGCTACTTTCATTTTTCCTTTATGAAGTATAGATGAGAGAAGAACAAAGAAGACCAACCTCTGTCTTGCGCTAATCTCCTAGTTCGATTCCTCTCTCTCTTGATAGTCTTTCGCTACTTGTTCCCTTGCACACCCAGCTTCATAGAGTACCTGTAAGATCACAGTAGCATAGCACTATACAAGAACATGGATCTATAATAATAAACAATCTAGGATCAGATGTAAATTGACCATACAAATGCATAAAACATAAATTACACAAGAGTATGGAGGAAAACTTGAATAACTTTTATTGATAAACAAGAAAGAGCCAAGGGAGTTACAACCAGTTGTTCTGACCCAGTATCATCCTCTCAGCAAAGAAGCCCCTCTTCACCTCATACAAATCTTAGATCACCCAACAATCTGATGTTGTCTCAAGAAACCAACAACAATTCCTTACAATATGCAAAATTCCAGCCTCATGATCTCTGGGATGAGGGATCCATATATAGATATCTGTAAGGGAGATGAGTCAGCTTGTGATTTGATTAGTGTCTTCCCTCTGATAGTTCTTGCTTCCACTTGGAGATTGATGATCTCTTACTCATCCTTGGTCGAATTCAGAGAGGAAAGTGTCACAGGAGAAGTTTTTGGAAGTTTCCATGCCTCTCCACCTCGCGGAATGACACCGCCATTTGTCACTTCTCGCTCATCGCACCCCATAGAAGGGCTTTCTGAAATGCAATGCACCCACTCAGTGTATTTAGGTGAGATGCAATGCACTTTGCCTATGGAGCAGCTGAAACGATCCTGTTTTGACCAGTTCTGAGCAGTTTTTCATGGAGAACTTCTGGGAGAAGCTGTAATCAGTTGACCTTGTTCCTTTAGGGGTTAGAACAACACTTTTAGGGACTTAGGAGCCCTTGGTTTATGGACATTTCATGCTTGCGGTTGTAGTGCCCAAAAATTTCTATAACAGTTGCCCCCTAAAGCATGAGGTCGTTAATCCTTTGATGTCGGGTGAAATGCTTTATTATGAGGATCCGAAGTTCTTTCAAGTGGGGAGGAGACCTGTAATAAGATACAATACAATACATTATCTTCATAATATTTTCATGATCTAGCTGAGGTGGGCATTCCCATTCTCAGCTTTATAAATTCATTTTCATGTACATAGGACAGACAATCGTCTGAGTGTAGACTGATGATTCTGGTAGAGTCATCATCCCTTTGATTGGATGATTATCTGTGCAGCAATGATTTACATTTGATGTCTTTATTTCCTTGAATATATATCGCAGCCCGGATGGATGAAACTAGATACGGGTTCTTCAATCTCGTTCGATCTTCACTTGAAGTACAAGTCTATCCATGTGAGAGATGTTCTGGAGTTGAACATGGAAAGACATCGCCTGATTACCAGCCAATGATGTAAGCCGTTAATAGGCGTGAGAGGAATCACTGATAATGATAATTACCCTCAAGGTACTGCAGTAAAATTCACGTGGTGTGAATAAAGGACATGGCATCGAACACCACGCAAAATCCTTCGGTCAAAGGCCATTGATGTAAACCTATCGCCGGAAGTGAGAAACTTGCCATTGAGGCATGCAAGCTTCAAAGTACTGAACGAGGTGTTCCTAGATCAACTTCTTGGATAATGAGCTGATGTCGACAAGAAGCGATTCGTCACAGGAGGGCCTTAATGAATCCCACATCAATGACATGGAACGGAGCAAATGATTTTAATGAAGGTGAAAACGATCTGATGACATACGGTTCAGGGTGGCGGTCATGAAAGAATGGAGTGTAAATGTATTGTAGCGGGTGAGACACAGGTGAATTCTCTGAATGACTTCTCTTGAACATATCGGCGATACTGACATGATGGATTGGTAGCATTACCCCAAATGTGGATGGTGTGATGGGACCATGGTGATGTGACCGGTGAATGAAACAACCCAACCCGACTTGGACGCGGAGTGAAAGTGTCATGTTCAAGAGCGACTTGCTACCAACAAAGTTTCTTCAAGTTTTCTTCCCAATTTTCCCCAGCCATTGCTGACCAGTACCTCTTTATTTTTGTCAAGCTTGAGGAGGATAACATATGCTTGTTCTATAATTTTCCCTTCGGGAAAAGCCACCGCTATGTTTTAATGAGCCTAGCGATAGTGAAACTCATTCTTGTCTGCTATGGACAAGTTTGTCGCTATTAAGTTTTAACGAGTTTAACGACAAAGATAACTCGGTTCTTTTCAAATTTAGAGAGTCTGAAAAGGAACGTAAAGGAAACTCCAAAATTCCTTTTTTGTCATATAATCCCTTAAGTCCAAAAAAGTATAAAACAATACAGAAGGGATGATTTTTCGATACGTTTAATGAGCCGAACAAAACAAGCACTCGATCTTTTAGTGTAATAATCCCTCAGGTCCAAAAAGATTATAATTTAGAGGAGGGATAGCACTTCCAGTCCCTTTAATGAGCTGGAGAGGCCAATGGCTCGGAAATCTTTTCATATTTTACGAGTCAGCTGAAAAGAGCTTAAAGGAGACTCGTCTTTTGAGGAACGAGTGATAAAATTTGGTAGCAGCTGATTCCAAGTAAGGTTTGGAATGTTCCAATCACGACAGCATTACAAGGATGGCTAGTGAGATCACTCTTCGCAGCTGTTCCTCAAAAGGAGTAAACAATCAAATGGAGGTGATTGATCGGCCAATACAGAGTGGAGGTGATGATGAGAACACGACCAAGGCTTTTAAAGGCTGAAGTACTACATTCACGATGGTTATTTACCGGCAAATAGTTCATTTTTTAATGAGCTTAAACGCGGGGAGAAACGTTTGCTCATGGCTTATGTTTATTTTTAACGAGCTTGAACTATGTGCTAAAATTGCTCGATGCGGGTTTATTTTTTAATGAGCTTGAACCTGCGGTAACACTGCTCGATTAATCCAATCGTATAATAAGAATGTCGCATTTAAAACGGAAATTTTTAGAGTTTTTCCCCACATCCTTTCTTTATGAAAGTTAGGAAACGACCAATCCAAAAAACAGATAAATGATTGCTCTTTGATTGCACGCCAAAAGGTTTGCATGCCCCCAGGTATAAAGTGAAGCTTCAAGGTCACCTTTTATTCAAACCTACAAAACATTTGTTTTATCAGGAATGGTATACCTCTTTGAGGTTACCAAAGACTGTTTTGTTCATAGAGAAAACAAAACATTTCCTCAACGATGTCTACCGAAATAGACAAAGGCGAGTGGAGGAGGCTACTCCACTCACATAACTTTGACAAGAGAATCTTGTTCCAGAATAACTCCCTCTTCCAATCACGGAAGGGAGTACAGGCCAGTCATATATCTCTTGCGGAAACCTACCCTATACCCGAAGTTTTCCTGTCGAAGCAAACCAGGGTGCATGCCCCCTGGGTTTCAGTCATGTCCCCCGAATCACTCGCGCTCATCAGGTGGACGGACTGGGGATTGATGAGACATTCCTTGTGGGAAAAGACCATTTAGGGATGGTATATGACTATTTGCTATGCGTGATCCGGGAAATGAAAGTTGGTCTACGAGCTTGACCACTCTTCCTTCGTGCGGAAAACACATTACTCTAAAGAGTGATGAGACAATGGCTCCCATGCAATAAATATAGTCTCATCCAAGGAGTAGATTATAATCCAGGGGTCCTTGGACTACCATTACGTTCATGTGAATAGTTTTCCCTCTCAATGTTATGGGCACATTGGGAAGGATCCCTAACAGTCGACTGGTTCCTTTGCCAAAGCCTGTTAGATTTCTCATCTCAGGCGAAAGCGATGGGGAACCAAGCGCTTTCCAAGCAGTCGAGGAAGGGATACTCACAGATGCCCCTTCATCTATGATGGTACCAGCCATAACCATTCTATATACTTGAGCAATAATTCGGAATAGTACACTAGCTGGTAAACAGAGTCTGCCTAGTTGATTCCAGTCGAAGGAGACAACTAGGTTGCTTGGAGGTAGGACCGAATAGACGGCCGGGTAAAAATCTGATGAACTTCCTTCCTGCGGTAAAGGAATGGGTAAATTTCCCCCATGTTCATCGGAGTCTGTGCTTACGAAAAGAATTTGGACGGTGTCATCCTTATTCTCTTCTGTGACTGTATCATCTAAAGATGGAACCTCTGAAGGCAAGACCAGGTCAACTGCAGCCTCGACCTTTTGACTTTCGTTTGGTATGGGTTCAGATGGTTTGTCTTCAATGATAGATGCTTCAGCCGACCATTTGGGCGGGTCAGCCGGTTTTTCAACTAGTGACAGACTCGGCAAGAGTTTTTTATATCCAGGAGGAAGTCGTAACGGTGAAACCAGACGATCATCCAAAACTCTTTTAGCCTCGTCTAAGAAGGGACAATGGTGGACGATATGATCGCCTTCGCTGAGTTTACAAGGAAATCTGTATTTTCCTTTTTGTCCTAGGGCTTCACTTTCACTAGTCGACGGTGCGTTTACAACATGATCATCAGAGGTTGACGACACCGGGTTGTGCAAACGAGGAGACCAGTCCCTTAAGATTCGAGGGATGCAAGGAAAATCTCTGTGATAGTGGTCTCCTTTGCAAATTACACATGGCGATTTAGGCCTGGTCGGTGCAGTGTGTGGATTTTCATTAGATGATGCTTGGTTGCCCCTTTCGCTTTTGGCTCCTTCTTCTTCTTCTCTTTCCTCTTCTTTTCCTTCTTCTTCTCAGGTACTTTATTTTTGGCTTTACCAACCCCATCAAGCAAAGAAGAAGGAGGAGAGGAAGAATTGGAGGAAGTATAAGGTTGGTGGGTAACTCTAGATTCGTCTAGTTGTTGACTCGATTGTTCAGGAATTGCGGTGTTCTGAACGACAAAGGTTGAGAAGAGCCATACGGGCAAGCCGACTGTCAATCCTGGAAGCTACAATGTGGCCACATGGGGTGCACCAACATCTCCCCAAGAGGAGAAGGGACTAGGATTTCCTCCAAGGGGAATTCCTTGGTTGGTGGGTTCCATTTTCTCAACCTAAGATCAATGTAGGAAAGGGTGATGATTATTCCATTTAAAATAAATTTTAGACGCTTTGACACAACTTATTTTTTCAATTTTTAAGAGTCGAGAAAAAACAAAAGATGACTCTAGTTGCCTTCGATTTTTAATGAGCCTGAAGTGACAAGTGCTCATATGGACCTTTTCCGTTAAGGAGTCTGAAAAGGAATGAAAGGGACTACTCTGGAAATCTGGGCAGAGGGATTACCAAACCGATCGCAAAACTGCAGAATAATTTTTACGGTATGGCAGTCAATCTTCCCGAATGTTGTGTTCAGTGCATTGCGATCGATAGGGCAGTAGACACGGCTTCCTATGGATAAAGGATTAAGCCTATTGTGGTCTCCCAAAATATACTCGATTGTATGTGGGAGCACAAGTCTGTACTCACACTTATCGTCTCAAAGTGGAGGAATCACCCAACCATCAGTGAGAACAACAGTTACCAGGATTTACGACGCCGGAATACGTCTCTAGCCTAGACTTCTAAATGTTGTGCATTAGGTTCCAAAGCGTTGTTAAATTCATTGAATTTATTTTATAGTTGATCTTGTTTATGAAGTTTGCCTTTCAGGTTCACCGTGAGATGTATATGTATAATTCCTAAAATGCAATCTAAGATGATAAACAGTCTTTTATCTTCTTTGTGCAATGAAAATCCTAGCTACTAAGGGAAGAGAGACAGTATTCTTTCACAAAGAGCAAAGAGCACACTCTAAATGAACTGTCCTAAATCAAACCAATCAAACAGTCTAAATACAAATGCACATGCATGCATTTTTTTTCGGCTTTCCTAGTATGTGAATGGAAAAAGAAAGCTAATGCACAAATCTGAATTACTTTTCAAGCGAAAATTATCAACAAGTTTCTTTTCGAAATCAAAAATGAAGACAATCACAACACTTTACGATTTGGAAATGAATACTTGCTTTCGACACTAGAAAAATTACAAATTCAGACCAAATACAATAGTAACAGGATAATCGACTATCTACAGCAACCAAACTCTTTCCTATGACTAAAAATGACACTTGTGATGCTTTCAAATCAAAGGATGACAGTACGATTACGTTACTTTTGCAAAGGAGAACTGAAAATGACTCAACAAACACACAAAAACATTTACAGTTCTTTTGTACAAAGGAGGCGGAAGAACATCAAGTAAAAGGGGTTTCAAACAGAGATATATTGATCATAGGCAGCAAAATTCATGGATAGAACTGAAAAGAATAAATCACAGGAACCAAAACTGGACAATGCCTAGTCTGATCAGCGCACCTGTAACATAGGGAATTTGAAATGCAGCGCACCTACTACACTCGGGAAGTGCGCTGCATTTCAGATTCACAAAATAGTACCTGCGCTGGGCCAGAGAGGAGACTTTGCTTGGGTTCCGGGTCATAGTTTGCAGTTCAGTTCATGGGTTTTGGCCGAGCAAATTCTGATCAGTAATGCAACAATCAGGGGTAGATATAGGGAGGATCTAAGAGCTATCACAAGGGGAAATTAGAGAGTTTGTAAATCAGTTGTTTAATTTATAAACAAATCCTAGAGATTGACTGAAGCGACATTTATCTACTTTGCATTTGCATAGCAAATGTTGTTCGAAAGCTACGTGGCTCGACTTTAGGCTCCGTCTGTAAGTTTATAAAATAATCAACAAGGAAGATAAACAAACAAACTAATTCGTCCCCAGCGGAGTCGCCATTTTGTTATAGGGAAAAGTGTCTACACAGAACTGCTTATCCCACTAACGTGTCATAGCTACCTTAGAAACAAATAAAGTAAAGCTACTTTCATTTTTCCTTTATGAAGTATAGATGAGAGAAGAACAAAGAAGACCAACCTCTGTCTTGCGCTAATCTCCTAGTTCGATTCCTCTCTCTCTTGATAGTCTTTCGCTACTTGTTCCCTTGCACGCCCAGCTTCACAGAGTACCTGTAAGATCACAATAGCATAGCACTATACAAGAACATGGATCTATAATCATCAACAATCTAGGATCATATGTAAATTGACCATACAAATGCATAAAACATAAATTACACAAGAGTATGGAGGAAAACTTGAATAGCTTTTATTGATAAACAAGAAAGAGCCAAGGGAGTTACAACCAGTTGTTCTGACCCAGCATCATCCTCTCAGCAAAGAAGCCCCTCTTCACCTCATACAAAGCTTAGATCACCCAACAATCTGATGTTGTCTCAAGAAACCAACAACAATTCCTTACAATATGCAAAATTCCAGCCTCAGGATCTCTGGGATGAGGGATCCATATGTAGATATCTGTAAGGGAGATGAGTCATCTTGTGATTTGATTAGTGTCTTCCCTCTGATAGTTCTTGCTTCCACTTGGATATTGATGATCTCTTACTCATCCTTGGTCGAATTCAGAGAGGCAAGTGTCACAGGAGAAGTTTCTGGAAGTTTCCATGCCTCTCCACCTCGCGGAATGACACTGCCATTTGTCACTTCTCGCTCATCGCACCCCATAGAAGGGCTTTCTAAAATGCAATGCACCCACTCAGTGTATTTAGGTGAGATGCAACGCACTTTGCCTATGGAGCAGCTGAAATGATCATGTTTTGACCAGTTCTGAGCAGTTTTTCATGGAGAACTTCTGGGAGAAGCTGTAACCAGTTGACCTTGTTCCTTTAGGGGTTAGAACAACACTTTTAGGGACTTAGGAGCCCTTGGTTTATGGACATTTCATGCTTGGGGTTGTAGTGCCCAAAAATGTCTATAACACAAGGGTATACTTTGAAAGTCAGCTTTCAATCCACATGCGAGAGCGGCTCAGAACTATAACATTGTTGAGGATTTAGCTGTTTCACCCTCAACAATGTCGGCTTTGGAAGTGCTGCAATCATGTCCAACACAACATAAAATACTTTTTTCGGCTATAGGAGATGTTGACATTCAGGACTCGAACCTAATAATTTTCGATCTAGAAAATAGTACACTGCGCTTACCTCATCAAATGGCTTTCCAGATTCCAGTGATAGTAAAAAACAGGCCTATTCATAGGACTGTGATTGACGAGGGAGCCTCAACGTGTATTATGTCGATACAGTGTTGGAGATCGCTTGGTTCTCCTTGACTAAATCAATCCTCGACGATTCTAAAGGCCTTTGATGGCCGTGGGTTTTATCCTTTTGGCATTCTACAGGATTTACCTATTGGGGTTGAAGGAAAAAGCGTTAGTCTAGATGTGGAGGTGGTTGATGCCCCTCTAGATTACAACCTTCTCTTGGGTCGTAGTTGGTCTTACGCTATGACAGCTGTCGTTTCATCTGTCTTTCGGGTTATAAAGTTTTCTCATAATGGAAAGATCGTAACAATAGACCAGCTGGCTTACTTTTCATCTGACCCAGCCTCTTCTGAAAGTATTCAGCATGTCAGTAAAACGACTATCCCGTATAAGGATGTTGGAGTAGGACTAGTTAAAGATGTCGGTTTACTGGGAACTTTTCCTTTTCCTCCGATCAACGCATCGTCTTCATTTGCAACCATTCATATGATTTTGTCAGACACCATTGTTTATGATGATCCTTGGATCATTCCTTCTGAATCTGAGATAGACTCATTTGGTGATGTTATGCCTTTGAGTCCATATGAAATTGCGTATGAGGTCGTGCAATCGTTTACCAACCCATCGTCAACCAAAATTGACTTAACGAATGTGGTCCGTGAGGAATCACTTTTCACATCAAGCTCGGATTCAATCACGTTTTCTGAACTTGTTCACTCTGATGAGAAAATTCGTGAAATCCTATGTGTAGATGATTTACCATGGGAAGATCTCCATCACAGATCTTCGTTCTTACCCGAGAATGATCGTTTTGAAAATGATTTTTCATCAATTTTTACGACTGAATATGTCAAGGAACCTAAGAATCCAATGAAAAATCCTGATTCAGAGTTAAATTTGGGAAACATCTCTCAAACTATTCCTATTGACATTTCGGTTAAGCCTGGAATTGTTGAGAACATTGATATAGGTGCCTCATATACAGAAGACGAAATTCAAATATATAAGGCCCTATTTCAAGAATTCCGCGACGTGTTTGCCTGGTCCTATGAGGAAATGCCAGGAATTGATCCCGCAATTGTTGTTCATGAAATCAATACTTACCCGGATGCTAAACCCGTCCGACAACATTTGCGTCAGATTCACCCAAGAAAAGCTGTTGCAATTAAAGCAGAAGTTGAAAAATTACTCAAAGCAGGTTTTATTTATCCGATCCCGTTAACGGATTGGGTATCGAATATTTTTCCAGTTAACAAAAAGCAAGGGACAATAAGAATATGTATCGATTATAGGGACATTAATCGAGCTTGTCCAAAGGACAATTACCCAACTCCCTATATCGATCAAATCATTGATGATTGTGTTGGCAGCGAAATATTCTCCTTCATGGATGGTTTTTCCGGATACAATCAAATCAATATTCTACCTGCCTTTCAACCAAAAACGGCTTTCATTTGTCCATGGGGGACATTTGATTATTGCAAATTACCTTTTGGACTCAAGAATGCCGGAGCAACTATTCAAAGGGCCATGTATTATGCGTTTCATGACATCAAGCACATTGTGCAACCCTATCTCGATGATTTTCCTGCTCATTCATTACATCGAGCTGATCATCTCATCCATTTATGAGCAATCTTTATGAGGTGTAGGCATTATCAGATTCGGTTGAATCCACACAATTGTGTTTTCTGTATAGAAACGGGTCAATTGCTGGGGTTTTTTGTTTCGAAAGCCGACATTCGCGTCGATCCCTCGAAGGTCAAAGCTATTTTCAAATTTCCTCCTCCTTCGAGTCTTCGCCAACTCTAAAGATTGCAAGGGATAGAAAACTTTTTACGATGATTCATTGCTAACTACGCCGAGGTTACCAAGGGTTTTACCCGGTTGTTGAAACAGAATACTCCATTCTATTGGGATGAGATAGCTCAGAAATCTTTTGATGCACTAAAACATGTGTTGACCCATGCATCGTTATTGCATCCTCCCAACTACAACCAGGACTGCTTCTTGTATCTCGCCGCCTCTCATTCCACCATTGGAATGGTCTTAGTTCAGGAAGATGAATTCAGCACTGAACATGTGATATATTACCTTAGTCGAACTTTAAATCCAACTGAGCTAAAATACTCACATGTGGCGAAATTGGCATTGGCAGCTATTCAAGCTGTCCAACGTTTTCGTCACTACATTTCACTACGTAAAACTACAGTAATTTCTTATTGCAACCCTATGATCTACATTTTGACCAAGTAATTGCTAGGGGGCAAGTACTCTAAATGGATTGTTATCCTACAGGAGTTCGACTTGGAATTTGAAAAATCTAAGTCTAAGAAATCTTTAGTTTTTGCGAAGTTAATGTGTGACTTCCCGCATGCTGACACGGAAACTGTGGCGGAAGAGCCCATTGTGGACGAATCCTTGTTTCTAATCAGCACTTTAGATCCATGGTATGGAGATATCATCATTTATCTCCAGACCCAATCCTTTCGGCCGGAAATTTCAAGGTCAGAATGTCGGAAAATACGATTCCAGTCCCAACAATTCAGGATTATTGGAGATACTCTTTATCACCGTGGGGCGGACTCTGTTTTTCGACATTGTTTAACTCACGAGGAAGATGAAAGGGTTCTAAATGACTGTCACTCTGGAGCGTGTGGCAGTCATATGTCTGAGTATGCCACAGCCCAAAATATATTGTGCGCTGGCTACTTCTGGTCGTCTTTCTTTAAAGATTGTATTAACGCGGTCCGAAAATGCCACAACTACCAAATTTTTGATCGAAAGATGCACGCTCCACCTGCTCCTCTCCACCATATAATTGTCATTGGTCCTTTTGCCAAATGGGGTATCAATTTTATTACATATAACCCTCACTCGGCCGGGGGGCATGCGTATATCATCCTTGCGATAGATTATTTTACCAAGTGGGCCGAGGCGATGCCTACATTTGAGGCAGACAGCAAGACAACTGCAATTTTCATGTTCAGTCATATAATTGCTAGGTTTGGTGTCCCACAAGCGATTATCACTAATCATGGGCGTCATTTTCGAAACGTTATGATGACCGAACTTACAGGCCAGCTTGGTTTGCGTCATGATAGTTCAACTCCTTATTATCCACAAGCTAATGGTCTGGTTGAATCCATCAACAAAGTTTTAGTCATCATGATCCGAAAAATCATTGGGATTCATCGGTCGAGTTGGCATAACAAGCTATTTTCAGCGCTTTGGGCGTATCAAACCTCAGTAAAAACATCAACAGGGTTCACTCCTTTCCAACTAGTTTATGGTCTGGAATCTGTGTTACCCATTGAATGTGAAATCCCATCATTGCAAATGGCCATCGAGTTACTTCCAGCCACTTTCAAAGAGGAAAAACGTTTGTTATACTTGGCTCAATTAGATGAGAATCGACGTGATGCTGCATTGGCGATCGAAACTCACGCAAAACGTATGAAAGCTGAGTATGATCGAAATGTGACCCCTCGAAATTTTTCGAAAGGAGATCTAGTCTTAGTTTACGATCAAGCTAATGATAAATTAGGCGCTGGAAAATTCGTTCCTATGTGGCATGGTCCCTATGTTGTCAAGCGAAAGCTAGCAAAAGGGGCCTATGAATTGGTAGACTTTGACGGGGACTCTTTAGGTAAACCCAGAAATGGTCTTTATCTGAAGAGGTATTATGCTTAAAGAATGGGTATGGAGATTTTTTAGGATAGTTTTTCTTTCTAGCTCGTGTGTTTTAGTTTAAAAAGTGTGCTTAGCTTAGAGAGTGTTTTTCGTCATCATTCCTGCTTATCTTGGTTTTACTCTTGGTATTGCAGATCTCGATGCCTCTCCAAACATACATTGGTTTTGCTGATGTTGCTTGTCGTAATACACGGAACATTTCTTCCACAGCTTGGGTTATCTATTCGCCCTTTGACGAGTTGGTATCTATGCATGGGGTAAGCCTCGGTCAAACAACGAACAACATTGCCGAGTATAGTGCAGTGATTGAGTTATTATCTGAATCTATTTCATTTGGGATTCGGAGTTTGATAGTGAGGTTAGATTATGAACTCATTGTATTACAGCTTAATAGAGTGTATGCCATTAGAAATCCAGTGTTATTGAGATTATTTTTGAGAGTGCGTCTCATGGAATGTGAATTTGATTATATTGAATATCAGCATATTCCAAGATCTTTAAATACATTAGCAGATGCAATTGCTTCTCGAATGTTAAGTAGACATTTGCAATAATTATACATGTAAATTTAAAACCATTCCATAACATGATTTACAAGATAAGCCAGTAATAGTGATATATATATAGGAGTGTGTCAAAAAATACATTGTCCTCGATCATAGGTTGAAAAACACCTTATGATCGGCAAAAATGATAAGTACAAAAAGAAAAAATTTCATATGTGCCTACAATAGGTGATCTTCCTATCACTGGTGATGATCTCGATAAGAAACCACTACACGGGCCACCTTGCAAAGCAACCTCCTAAAAGGTCCTAGGATAGCGCTGAAGTCGACGAGGAATGTCATCTATGCTGGTCTCCGGAATATCTCCTGTCAGGTGCTCTAGATGACTCTCCAACTCGGCCAAAGTCTCTACTGATTCGTCCTGTGGCACTGGCATGGATGCAACTGGTTGTTTCCTCTTGTAAGGACGAAGAGCGGCTGGTCACTGTGGACCCACATCTGCATTTGAAACTTTTACTATCACTTTTGCGACGATAAAAAAAAAAAAAAAAAAATTAAAAATTAAATAGGAAAATGTTGAAAATAATTTTACCTGAGTCATCCCATTGCTCTCCTGGTGGAAGAGCCATGTCTGGGTCACCACGAAAATCTACCCTAGCATAAGGGAAGTCCTGAATAGAAAAAACCTGGTTTTCCAACCATTGGAAATACTCAGGTTTGAATCGAACAACCTCTGTCCCCTTGTCCGGATGACGGGCCATGACTGCAACCCATCGCATCAGTTTGGGCTCTCGAGGAAGACCAGCTCCAACAGTAAGGTGATGTGGGATCAACATTGGAACCCTCTCCAGACCAAATATCACAACCAAAGCCCCATAACCAAAGGTCTTTAGTTGTTTGTTCTTGGCTCTGGTCAGTTGGCCTTTTACATTGGCCAACACAGAATCGCACCAGTTGAAGATGGTGCCTCAAAAGCAGTCAACTGCCATCCACATCTGGGATCCGGTGGTAATATGTAATGCATCACACCCGCAAAGTTTGGTGATAGTAAACGTGATCGCCATGAGCTCAGGATGGGATATGGTTTTAATGTCTATCCCTTTGTCTCTAGCCTGGCTGTTGCAGAACTCTAGTCGGAGGCTATTGACAGACTGGCCACCTGGCCTAGTCCCGAATAGAGTCAAGTCTTCACCTATCTTAGGAAAACCGGTCAATAAGTATATGTCTGCCGGCTCTATTTCGAGCTGGTGACCACCAATGAAGAAGCACTGGTCCTGTATGCTCCATCTGTCAACCAGCTACTGTAAGAAATCCACTTGGGCCCTCAAGCCAGGTATGGCCCAGAATTTGTACAAGCCGCATGCCTTCAATGCATCAATCGAAGGTTGGTGATTCAAAACGGCAAGATCCACATCCTCATGCTCTCATTCATGCCAATCTAGCATGATGTACCCTCTACATCCAATAAAAAGACAAATTAGAATGCTAGAAATTAAATTGTTTGGGTCAAATTTGAGAATTTTTGGGTTAAAAACCCTTGCTGCGGGGACCGCACCCTCTGTGTTAGAGACAGTGTGTGAGTCTGCACCTTACCTACATGGAAGGTGTGGACCCCTGACTTTTTCCCCATTGAGAAAAAGTCGGGGTCCGCGGGCTGCCAGTGTTACGCTTGCGGGCCCCCGCACGCGGGTTTTTAGCCTAAAAACCCTCCAAAAAATGAAATAAAAGCCTAAAACAAAAAATGAAACGGTTAAAAATGAAGAGTAGGATGATGTGGATTACCTGGAGAAGACGGCGTTCGATTCTGACGATTGGATTTTCTGCAATCTTCACGGGAAGTTTCTGAACAAAAGCACTATTTTCTCACCCAAATCTCAAACGGTAAAAATGAATTGACGAAAGCCTTTTTTATAAGTTTTTGAGTAAATAAATTGAAAATTTCTTTATGTTTCACTTTGGAAAGGTAATTTTTGTAGCATTTTTATCCATTTCAAATAGGTATGAGTAATGTTTCCATTTTTGTTCAGGATAACGGATTATTAAGGCAAAATCTATCATTTTCGACGAAAAAACATTTAGAGTCACTTTTAAGCTCTTTTCTGACTCCTAAAACATGAAAAGATCGCCGATTTTTTCTTTTTAAACTCCTTAAAATGGAATTAAAAAGACGGTCCATTTACAGCTCTTTTCTGACCGTAAAAACATGAAAAGATTGCCGGATTTTTGTCGTTTCAAATTCGATATTGGTTATAAAACGACGTGTCGTTGATCACCTTTTTACTTTTTCGGATCAGGGGCACTAATTACGAAAAGTACTACTTGGTAGTAAAGATCAAGCGGTTCTCTCTAGTATTATTTTATACTTTTTCGAGCTTGGGAGACGCAAATTTATGAAAAAGGTCAACCCTGGAGTCTTCTTAAGTTTTTTTAGACTCCTAAAATTGAAAAACGCCGAGTTTCTCCTATACTGGACTCGTTAAAATTTTACAGTAAAGGACCTGTTCAATTAAAAATAGGAACGAACCACTCCTTCTTAGGGTTCGAATTTAAACTACATTGGACTCATCCAAAGGATGAGTTTATAATCAAGCAAATGTTATCCTCCTCAAGCTTGTCAAAAATAAAGAGGTACTTGCCAGAAATGGTGGGTGAAAAGAGAGAAAAATGAGCCTGTTTGTCATACTTTGTAACCACTCTTGAACATGACACTTTTATTCACCTGGGTTGGGAAATCCGTTGCCTAACAGTTGATCAAACCACATTGAAAGTCTTCAGCCGGTTTCTGGGTATTAACTTTGGGTCATTTGTCACCAAACCATCTGTTGTGTCGTTATGTGTTCAAGAGGTCACTGCCAATAAGCCATTCATCCGCAAAATATCTGTCATCCATCTTGACCATCCCTAAGTCAGTCCTGGCAACTAAATTTCTTCAACTTGATCTATGATTTCGTGTTATGGGCTTGCCTACGACGGGTCGCTTTCTATCGACTTCAGCTCATTATCTAGAAAGATGATCTAGAAATCATCATTACCTTGGGATTTGCATGCCTCAATGGTAGGTTTCTCGCCTTTGGTGACAGGTTGCATGACCTTCGATCAAAGGATTCCGTGATATGTTCGACATCAACACATCTATTCACATCTCATGGATTGTACTCGGTACTTTCAGAGCCATTGACATCACTGATGGTTTCTCTCACACTTGTTAACAGTTTACATCATTGACTGGTAATCAAGTCGTTTCTACCATGTTCGACATCAACACATTCATTCGCATGGCTAGAATCGTACTGTTTCGAGAAGTAGAAATGAAGACCCTGAATCTAGTTTCTACAATCCAAGCTGCGAGGAATTTTGTATTCATTATATGATGGACTATTCATAAACAGATGGCTGCATCCATACTGTGTCCACATGAGTCTATACTTGTGATGTATTACAAGATCATTCCTATATCAGAGCAGTAGTTAGTTTTCTAAGTCAGGTTTGATCTGAGTATGGGAATGCCTACCTCAACGATGATATTGTTGTGGGGAAAAGTATCCGACTCGGAATGACCCTATCCCTACTCTAAGGGTGATAGTTCCTTAGCAACAACTGAAAGTAAAGCTTTGATATTTTTCCTTTATGAAAGTACAGAGAAGGAAGAAAAGATTGACCAACCGATGTCTTTCGCTTTTGTCGATCCTGTCTTCTCTCTTTGCCTCTTGTTCCCAGCTCCTTGCTCCCTTTGCCGGCCCAGCTACACAAAGATCCTGCAAAAACAAGAGAGGGAAACTACAAGAAACATGTACTCATAACTGATGCATGGATTAGAATGAATCAAATATACAGATAAAAACAATACATCATTGCAATACAAGTATATAGGAGAACATCAAAAGCTTTATTGATAGAAGAAAAAGGTTCTGAGAAGGTTACAACCATAAATGGCTCCAATCCAGCAGCACCTCCCCAGCAGCAAGAAATCTCCTCTTCTCCTCTATAAAAGCAATCACCCAATAGCTCTAACTGTAAACCAACAGCACTTCCTTGCTTTGCACAAAATTCCAGCCTCCCTAAGACCTCATGAGAGAGCTCTATATATAGGGTAGAAGGAGAAAGGATGAGTCAGCTTGAGACTGACATAAAGCTGCCTTGTGTCCTCTCCCTCTTCAGTTAAACTTCAGTTCTTGAGTCCACTTGGAGATCCTTGCTTCCACATGGAGATCAAGTACCTCTTACTCATCATAGGGCGAATTCCTTGAACCAAGTGTCAGTTTGGAAGCTTCCTGGGCAGTTGACATCTTGCAAAATGACTGTGCCACTTGGCCAATCTCGCCCAGCGCAGGTACAAGGAGGAGCAGTTGACATTCAGCGCAGATGCTCAGTGGAGCAGCTGACATGATCCAAAAATAGCCTTTTTTTGAGTGTTTTCAGGTGGAGAACTGATAGGAAGTGCTGTGGTTTGCTGACCTTGTTCCTCTAGGGGTAAGAACAACATGTTTAGGGACTTTGGATCCCTGTAATTATCGACATTTCATGCTCCATGCTGCGAGGCACAAAAATGTCTATAACAGTTGCCCCCTAAAGTATGAGGCCGTTTATCGGGTGAAATGCTTTATCCAGAGGGTCCGAAGTTCATTCAAGTGCTGAGAGGTGCCCTGTAATACAATACAATACAATACATTATTTTTCATTCTGTTTTCATGATCTAGCTGAGGCAGGCATTCCCATGCTCAGCTTTATAAATACATTTTGGTACATAGAACAGGCGATCGTCTGGTGGTAGACTGATAATTCTCTGCTGAAATTATCATCCTTTGAGTAGGATGATCATCTGCTGCAATGATGTACATGACAAATGCTTTTATATTTCCTGAATATGTATCGCAGCCCGGATGGATGAAACTAGATCTGGGGTCTTCAAACTCGTTCGATCTTCACTCTAAGTACAAGTCGATCCATGTGAGAATTTCGCTGAAGTCGAACATGGAAAGACATCGCTTGATTACCGGTCAATGATGAAAACCGTTAACAAGCGCGAGAGGAATCACCGATAATGATAATGACCCTCAAGGTACTGCAGTACAATTCACGTGGCGTGAATAAAGGACTTGGCGTCGAACGCCACGCAAAATCTTCTGGTCGAAGGTCATTGATGTATACCTGTCGCCGGAAGTGAGAAACTTGCCATTGGGGCATGCAAGCTTCAAAGTACTGAAGGGGTTGTTCCTAGATCAACTTCTTGGATAATGAGCTGAAGTCGACAAGAAGCGATCCATCAAAGGAGGGCCTTAATGAATCCCACATCAATGACACGGAACGGAGCTAATGATTTTAGTGGAGGTGAAAACAAACTGTGACATATGATTCAGGGTGGCGATCATGAATGGGTGAAGGATAATGTATGGCAGTGGATGGGACACGGTTGACACTTTCAGAATGACTTCTCTTGAACATATAACGACACTGATGCGATGGATCGATAGCATTACCCCAAAATGTGGATGGTTTGGCGAAGACCATGGTGATGAGACCGGTGAATGAAACAACCCAACCCGATGTGGTACAGAGAAAAAGTGTCATGTTCAAGAGCGACTTGCTACCATTAAGCTTTGATGTTCTCCCAATTTTTCCCTGGTCATTTCTGACCAGTACCTCTTTATTTTTGTCAAGCTTGAGGAGGATAACATATGCTTGTTCTATAACCTGCCCTTCGGGCAAGCCCATCGCTATGATTTAACGAGCTTAGCGATAGGGAAACTCGTTCTCGTCTAAAGACAAGTTTGTCGCTATTTAATCATTTTAACGAGTCTAACGACAAGGAAAACTCGGTCCTTTTCATTTTTAGAGAGTCTGAAAAGGTACAGAAAGTTAACTCCATAATTCCTTTTTCGTCATCTAATCCCTTAAGTCCGAAAAAGTATAAAACAATACAGAAGGGATGGGTGTTCGGTACTTTTAACAAGCCGAACAAGACAAGCGCTCGATCTTTTTGTGTAATAATCCCTCAGGTCCAAAAAGATTAAAGTCTAAATGAGGGATAGCTCTTCCGGTCCTTTTAACGAGCTGGAAGGCCAAAACTCGGCAAACTTTTCATATTTTACGAGTCTGAAAAGAGCTCAAAGAGGACTCGTCTTTTGAGGAACGAGTGATAAACAGGGATAGCAACTGATTCCAGGTACAAGTTGGAATTTTCCAATCACGGCAGTGTCACAAGGATGGCTAGGTGAAATCACTCTTCGCAGACGTTCCTCAAAATGGGTAAACACACAAATGGAAGTGAATGATCGGCCAAATGACGGTGGAGGTGACGGTGCACAAACACGACCAAGGCTTTTATGGCTGATGAATTTACGATCTCAGAAGGTTATTTACCGGGATAGGTTCTTTTTTTAGATAAAAATGAGCTTAAACTCTGGAGGGAACATTGCTCACTGCTTTTATTTATTTTTTAACGAGCATGAAGACCGCATTAAAACTGCTCGGATCTTGTGTTTATTTTTTAACGAGCATGAACCATGTGCTAAAACTGCTCGATATACCAGTCGTAAGATAAGAATGCCTCCTCTAAGGATCCATTTTTTATAGAGCTTGCGCCTTACCACAGCTATGCTCCAACTCATCCTTCCTTTATGTAAGTTCCGAAAACGGTTAATCTTAAAACCAGATAAATAACCGCCCCTAGCTTGCACTCCAAAAGGTTTGCATGCCCCCAGGTATAGGGTAGGATTTCGAGGCTGCCCCTCCTCTCCCCCACCTCTGCTTTTCTTTGGGTGTTCACAGCTACTTGTCATTTTGCCAATCTAATGTTAACGATACTAGTCTTCTCGTTATTTTAAGGGGTCTTACGCGGTACTTGTCTTCCCGTCGGCCCAACTTTTAACGAACAGCTATTCGTGACAAGAGAAGAACACTACTCAAAGACAAAACATTGGTATTATTGAGGGAGGCTTGCCTCTTTCTTATTATCCGAAGAGGGTTCTATTTGCTGCCGCAAATCAATCTCTTTCTTCGGCGATGTCTATCATTGGGTTACTCAAAGATGGTTACCCTATGTCACAACAATAGAATCTCTTTCTTTGGAGGCTGCCCCTACTTATCCTTCAAAACATTTGTTTTAATGGGTGAGGCTTGCTTTTCCCCAAAGATGGTTACTGCTTGTTGCAATAAGGGAATTCCTACTTGGGCATTGCCCACTTCTTTAGACAAAGGTGAATGACTCTTTTGCCAAACACATAACTTTAACAAAAGAATATTATTCCAGAACAACCCCTCTTCCATCCACGGACGGGGTACGGACTAGTCATATTCTTCTGCGGAAATTCTACCTTATACCCAGGGTTTCTTCTGCCCGAAGCAGACCAGGGTGCATGCCCCCTGGGTTCCAGTCTTTCTTTCCGAATCACTCGCACTCATCGGGAAGGAGGACTGGGGGTGGAGGCATATCTTGAGTGAACAGACCATTTAGGATTGGTATTTGACTATTTGCGATGCGAGATCCCGGAAATGAAAGTTGGTCTACGAGCTTGACCATCCTTCCTTCGTGTGGAAAACACATTACTCTAAAGAGTGAGGAGACTATCGCTCCCATGCAATAAATATAGTCACGTCCAAGGAGTAGGTTATAATCCAAGGGTCCTTGGACGACCATCACGTTCATATTAACGGTCTTCCCTTTCAATGTAACAGGCACATTGGGGAGGATCCCTAATGGTCGACTGGTTCCTTTATCAAAACCTGAGAGATTTCTTAACTCAGGTAAAAGCGCCGGGGAACCCAGTGCTTTCCAAGCAACAGAGGAAAGGATACTCACAGACGCCCCTTCATCAATGATAGTACCAGCCATAATCATTCTATAGATCTGGACAATGATTCTGAACGGTATACTGGCTGGTAACCGGGGTCTGCCTAGTTGATTCCAATCAAAGGATACAACCAGGTTGCTTGGTGGTGGGACCGAATATACGGCCGGATATGACCCTGATGATGTTCCTTCCTGCGATAAAGGAATGGGCGCATTGCCCTGACGCTCATCAGAGTCGGTGCTGATGAAAAGAACTTGGATGGTGTCATCCTTATTCTCTTCAGTGAGGGTGTCGCATGAAGATGACTCTTCGGCGACGGCGTCATTTGAAGATGAAACTTCTGAAGGTAGAACCGGGTCAACTGCCGTATCGACCTTTGGACTTTCGTCCGGTCTGGATTCAGTAGGTTCATTTTCAGTGACTGACGCTTCAGCCGACCACTTGAGCGGGCCAGCTGTATTTTCAACCAACGAAGGACTTGGCACGAGTTTTTTGTATCCAGGAGGAAGTTTTACCGGTGAAACCGGACGATCTTCCAAAACTCTCTTCGCTTCGTCTAAGAAGGGACAACGGTGGATGGCATGACTGCCTTCACACAACTTACAGGGGAATCTTACTTCCCCTTTTTGTCTTGATCCTTCACTTTCGCTGGTTGACGGAAAACAATCAACCTGATTGTCAGAGGTTGATGCCCCCGAATTGTGCAGACGAGGGGACCAGTCCCTTAGTATCCGGGGAATACAGGGACAATCTCTGTGGAAATGGTCTCCTCTACATATGACACATGGCGATTTAGGCCCGGTCTGTGCAGTGGGTGGGTTTTTGTCAGATGTCTTTTGCTTGCCCCCAGTCGCCTTAGGCTCCTTCTTCTTCTTCTCTTTCTTCTTCTTCTCCTTCTTCTCCTTGGGAGGCTGACTTTTGCCGGCTCTACCTTGCGAAGACGAAGGATTGGAGGAAGAGTTATCAGAAGTAGAAGGCTGGTGGGCAGCTCTAGACTGATCTAACAGTTGACTCGATTGATCAGGAACCATGGTGGCCTGAACTACATTGGTCGAGAACAGCCAAACTGGCAGGCCTATTGTCAGTCCTGGAAGCGACAATGTGGCCATATGGGGCGCACCAACCTCTCCCCAAGAGGAGAAAGGACTAGGACTTCCATCTTGTGGACTTCCTTGGTTGGGGCGTTCCATGTTCTCAACTCACAGATCAACGTGGGAATAAGAGGTGATTATGTTCCGTTTAAAATGAATTTTATAACGACGCTTTATTAGACACAACTTTGCTTTTTCATGTTTTAAGAGTCGAGAAAAAGCTAAAGATGACTCTAGTCGCCTTCGATGTATTAACGAGCCCGAAGTGACAAATGCTCGGTTGGACTTTTTCAGTTATAGAGTTTGAAAAAGGCCAAAAGAAACTGCTCTGGAGATCTAGGCAGAGGGTGTGCCAAACCTTTCGCGAAACCACAGAATACGTTTTACGGTACGGGTGGTCGATCTTCGTGAATGCTGTGTTCACTGCATCGCGATCAGTAGGGCGGCCGACACGGCTTCCTAAGGATAAAGGCTTTATTCCTATAGGGGTCTCCCAATATACTCGACGGTACGCGGGAGCACAAGTCCGTATTGATACTTATCGCTTCACCGTGGAGGAATCACCCAACCACTCAACGCTAAGATATCACGTTTAACGACGTCGGAACACGTCTCTAGCTTAGACCTCTATGTGTTTGCGTTATGTTTCAATGCGTTGTTATGTAAATTCAATTCATTTTAATGTTGATCTTGCTTAGCAGTTTGCCTTTAAGGATCACCACGAGATGTATATATACAACTTCCTAAATGCAATCTAAGATGAGAAGCAAAACTTTTCAATCTTTCAACTTTGAAAACCTTAATCTACTGAGGGAAAAGAAAGACATCAACTTTTCACACAGATCATAGAACACACACTAAATGCACTTTTTCCTAAATCAACATGCAAACTGTCAATAATGCACATGCACAATGCAGATATTTCTTTTCTTTATCCTTAATGTTGATGTAAGACAAAAAGGAAACTGTTGTATAACTTTGAATCTAATTTCAAGCGAAAGTAAACAAGCTTGTCCAAAATCAAAAGACACCTTAAGATCGACTTGTTTAGACACTGGAAATGTTTAGATTCAAACCACAAAATGAAAAACAAACAAACTCAAACAGCCATGAATAGTAATAAAACTAGCTCTTAAGATCACAAAGACACTTTTACAGTTCAGGATCTAAGAGGCCACAGCTATACTGGTTTGCTTTTCACAATGGGAAACTGTAACTGAAACAAGAAATACTGAAAGAACAATCACAGTTTCATCACACAACTGAGGCGGAATAATGTCAAGGAAAGTTGGTTTACAGCAAGTACAAATGACAAGCAATCAGCAGCAAAATAACAGTGAAAACAGGGCCAAGACTCAGTGGGAAACCTCAGGAAGACATAGCCTAACTGGTTCAGCGCAGGCTCTGGTCTGTCAAACTGACTCTCAGCGCAGTTCCCGAAGGGAGTACCTGCGCTGAAATGCAGACTGCCTTTGGGCAGCCTGCACTGAGACACGAGAGTTGCGTTTACAAGGATTTCCGGGTCATAAAAAAGCTCAAAAATTCACTGTTTTTGCTGAAATAAAAAGCTATAGGTCAAGTACAAGCTAAAGGATGATCAAGAGGATGAAAAGCTATCACAAAGAGCACAAGAGTCCTTGTGGATCAGCTCTTTAAATCATAAACTTGCTCAGAAACTGAGCCAGAGCAGCTGCCCTCTACTTTGCAATTGAAGGACTCAATTGCAGTTCGATTTGGTGCTCTCCTTGTTTATGAGATGAATAGCAAGAAACACAATAAACCAACAAGATACTAGGTCCCCCAGTGGAGTCGCCAGTTTGTTGTGGGGAAAAGTATCCGACTCGGAATGACCCTATCCCTACTCTAAGGGTGATAGTTCCTTAGCAACAACTGAAAGTAAAGCTTTGATATTTTTCCTTTATGAAAGTACAGAGAAGGAAGAAAAGATTGACCAACCGATGTCTTTCGCTTTTGTCGATCCTGTCTTCTCTCTTTGCCTCTTGTTCCCAGCTCCTTGCTCCCTTTGCCGGCCCAGCTACACAAAGATCCTGCAAAAACAAGAGAGGGAAACTACAAGAAACATGTACTCATAACTGATGCATGGATTAGAATGAATCAAATATACAGATAAAAACAATACATCATTGCAATACAAGTATATAGGAGAACATCAAAAGCTTTATTGATAGAAGAAAAAGGTTCTGAGAAGGTTACAACCATAAATGGCTCCAATCCAGCAGCACCTCCCCAGCAGCAAGAAATCTCCTCTTCTCCTCTATAAAAGCAATCACCCAATAGCTCTAACTGTAAACCAACAGCACTTCCTTGCTTTGCACAAAATTCCAGCCTCCCTAAGACCTCATGAGAGAGCTCTATATATAGGGTAGAAGGAGAAAGGATGAGTCAGCTTGAGACTGACATAAAGCTGCCTTGTGTCCTCTCCCTCTTCAGTTAAACTTCAGTTCTTGAGTCCACTTGGAGATCCTTGCTTCCACATGGAGATCAAGTACCTCTTACTCATCATAGGGCGAATTCCTTGAACCAAGTGTCAGTTTGGAAGCTTCCTGGGCAGTTGACACCTTGCAGAATGACTGTGCCACTTGGCCAATCTCGCCCAGCGCAGGTAGCCTTCATTGGTTTTGACTTTCAGCGCAGGTACAAGGAGGAGCAGTTGACATTCAGCGCAGATGCTCAGTGGAGCAGCTGACATGATCCAAAAATAGCCTGTTTTTGAGTGTTTTCAGGTGGAGAACTGATAGGAAGTGCTGTGGTTTGCTGACCTTGTTCCTCTAGGGGTAAGAACAACATGTTTAGGGACTTTGGATCCCTGTAATTATCGACATTTCATGCTCCATGCTGCGAGGCACAAAAATGTCTATAACAGATATGATCTCATATATATATCTTGCATTGAATGTTTTTACAGGTTCCGACAGGGCTCTCCACAAGATGATCCTCGAAATGATAAAGTACTTCACTCTTCCTAAATGATGAATGAAATCCTCATCTACTACAGACTTCACACTTTAGGGGGCAATCTGTTACACAAAAATATCGTTACCATGATTATTTGCAATCAGTATGGGTCTAATATCACTTACACTGTCCTCCTAAGCAAGTCTTAGACCTCAGCTCTTCAAGTCAAGCTTTGAAAATGAGAGAAAGACATTGAAAATCAACAAAGCTCTGGTTCTGCACTTTCTCTCACTGTTACTTGCGGTCCCGCACCTCCTGTTTACAAAAACTGCAGACCTGCCCGCTCTGTCCCTAAAGGAGTGGGTGCGGACACTTGTGAAAGTCAAAAAGGCGCAAGTTTATTCTAAAAAACTCACTTTGGTTTAATTATAGATGATTCTAGAAGGAATTTTGACGTGGATTGGTCGCTCTTAGGTGTTTCATGCATCCAAAAAGAGAAGGAGCTAATCCCTTGATGAGAGGAGCTATCCCTTTGAAAGAGGGCTTTATCCCTTTGAAGGAGGACCTAGTAACTTCCCTCCATTGCACTATAAATTAAGGCATTGGGCTGGTTGCTAGGGGGGTTAGAAGCTGAACATTTTTGAGCGTAAATGCTGGTGGAATTGAGACTTCCTAGTTAAGCTTGAGAGGAGAGATCACATACCTTTTTGGCTTCATTGGGAAGAGAGTGAAACTTGTCAAAGTAGAGGGGACTTCTTGTTGGACCCTGGGAGGAGCTTGTACAACGTCAAGGCACAGGTTGTAAATTTCTTCTTTGATTTGAATTAATACAATCAGATTCATTTTTCTCAACAAATTGTCTTATGTCATTTGTTTCATGAATTCCTTGATCTTCATGTTAAATATGTTTTATGATATTGGCTTTTCAGGTGCTATTTAATTTGTTTGCTTGTTTGTGTTTGCAGATTCGCAACAAGGGAGCTCACTTGGATCAAAGGAGCGAGGCTTCCACAAACTTGAATTGGACCCAAGGTAGGCCTAAAACACTTGTTTTCCTTTGTTTATAAATGCATATTTAGAGAAAGATAGTTTTTTATTGGCTTGCTTGTCACTTGGTCTCTTTAGATTCTAGGAAGGTCTATCCTGTCTGCAAGATTGACTCATTCCGTGTGACAATCATGTTAAAACATTCAGCCAACTACTATCCCTAAGGAAATGACCTTGAAGAATAAACCAACAAAAACCTCATTCGTATCATCAAGAAAACCATACTCTTGTGGTAGAAGAATTGGCACAGTGCCCTCAGTAATGATCTGTGGGCTGACCGGGTCACTCCCAAAACATCAATCAGAACATCTTCGTATTTTCTAGTCTACAAGAAAGAAGCCATCCTACCACCCAATCTGTATCTCGCCGCCCTTAGGTTCGCTCAAGAGTCGCAAGGCACCCCATGCCCGTCCATTTAAAGCCGAATCGATACCTTGGTAAAAATGGAAGAAGAAAGGTCCAAAGCTAAGGAAAAGTTTTCCATCCACCAAGCCCAGATCAAGAGATGGTTTGATAGGAAATCCGTAGGGTCCCACAAGTTTGAGGTAGGGGACCTCATGCTCAAGTGCGATTGGGCCCACAAGGACAAAGGCAAACACACAAAGTTTCAAGCTTTTTGGGTACACCCATTCTAGATCATAGAAAAAATTGGTCACTACACCTTCAATTGCAAACCTTGGGAGGGTGAGTGGAACCCCTCCCAATGAATAGTCATGACCTCAAACATTACTTCACCTAACAACCCCAGAGTTGTTGGCTCAACCTTGTACTATAGTTTACCATTGCTTTCGTAGATAGTCATAGTTTGTTGTCTGTTAGTTTCGGTTTGCTATTTTAGTTGTTGCCTTTCGGAATAAAGTTGAGATAGCAGGTTAAGGTTAAAGCAGCCCTACACTTTGGGTCCCACGGATGCTTTCCAGAACTATTGATGGGCCAAAGCTTAAGTCGCGACAAGAGTATTGTGGGAAAGATTGGTGCCAATGGGGAACTCGATGGCATGCATAGGTCCTCATTCACGCTCATGTCAGTCTGTCCCAACTGCTTACATGGTCAAAAATCTTGAAGTTGTTCTAGCTCACCTACAGTTATGGGAACAAAAGAGAAACTGAAGAAACCAGTAATGAGAATACATATATCTCGGAAAAAACAATAAGGTCTCTGAAAAACCAGAAACAACCTCTTTGCAAGTCAAATAAGTCGAGATCCCTCATCCGCCCAGGCTTCAAGCCTTCATCAAATAAGTACATAGATGCATAGGTAAATAAGTGCTAATGAGCACCTCCAGCTTTTCATAATAAGGGCTAAAGGACTGAGAAAGGCTTCCTACATAAAGAGGTGAGGCAATGACTCTACCAAGTTACTGACCAAGCTTGCTGGCAGTGGAGTAACATTCATGATTTCTAGGTAGTGACTCGATCGGGGTACTATTTAGGCTCGCTGGTATGGATCAACACAATAGTACCATGATCACTATACCGAGAAAACTTCAAAGCTCATAGTGTAACATTAGTTTCCCTTTTGGTTCCAAGACAGTGGTAGGTAGCACCCTATTGAAAGTGCAAAGATCATGTGAGGCCAGTTGGGACAGCCAACCAAGTTCAAAAGGGAGGCTCGGAATACCATTAGTGGGACCCACAACTCCATGAAGTGATATTTACTGAAGTCCCTTAAGCGAGGCCCATAAATGTGAGAGATCCTGGATTCTCCAAGGGAATCGCCAATTGTTGTAGATCTTGGATTCTCCAAGGGAAACGCGACTATGGCTAATAATTGTGACCATGGAAACTATTGTGACCATGATGACTCGCAGTTCGCAAGGTCACTTAGCCATGCCTCCATCCTCATAAAGTTCTTGTTACTTCACGATCTTCCGAGTCACATAAGTCGCATAGTCATAATACACCTCACTTCCCCATTAGTCATATGTGCGACATTCTGACTATGTGACTCTATGAATTGTAAGGTCGCAAGGTTGCTCCACATCCTTCCATCCTCCTACGCGACCACATGACCCATGCGACTATGAGACCTCCTAGGTTGCATGGTCGCGTTAGTCGCAATAGATGCACTACCGACCCCCGCGACCGCAACCGTGCAACTATCTTATAAATAGTAAGTCACCTAGTCACGTTTGTCGAGGCTCTACTGGTCGCATGCGAAGCTAGAAGTCCCTCCAATTTGAGTTTGCGTGCACATCCAGCTCTGGTAAGTAATGGTCCTCCCTCCTGCAATCATTGTTTCCTTCCAAGTGTCACTGTCTGCCCCTCCTGACCTCTGGCTTACCCTCATACTAGGGTTTATCCTTTTTTACTTAGTGTTTCTCTCATTTCGTTCTTGACAGTTTGTGCTAGCCTCTTCACCCTATTCCTGCACCCAGAAAGTGTGTTTTGTCTTAACCCTGATCCCCTCACTTTTATCAGTAAGCCTAAAATCCACTCCTCTGAGGGTGTCCCTCGCCTCCCAAGGCCATTTAGTGCCTTCTATGAGCCTTAGTCACGCGTCTCGTGGTCATGATACCATTCCCCACGCGACTTCGTAACTTCGTGACCTCCATCTGGTTGTGACTTGTGACCACCATCATGTTGTGTGACTTGTGACCAAATTTCATAAACCACAACCTTATTACCTCATTGGCACTGTGACCTATGATCTCAATCACTGAGTCGCATTCTTGAAATCTACCACCGTGCGGCTTGCCTTCCCTGCAACCTTCTTGTCACCCGCTAAGACTCCTCTCTGTTTTGTGGTCTCAATTTATTTTCATGCCATCTCTCTCAATGTGGGATTGTGTTTTTGACATGCCAGGTGATGTTGATCTTGAGTGCATATCCATTTCTTATTTCAAAGACAAAATGGGTCACCTGACAACTAAAGCTGCTCAAGCCACCTCAGGAAGTGGGGCATGGGAGGCCGAGCTAGAATAAGAGCCACCTATATTTGGAGACACTACTTGCAACATAAGTAAAACCACTAAGTTGTCCTATTATACTGTCTACAAGGAATTTTCTAAAAAAGATATTCCAGAAATGCAGGAATACTTCTAGGTATATATCAATGTCAAGAAGTCAAAGTTACATAAAGTAGTGACACATCCCCTAGTGTTCTCGTGCACAGAAACCATAGAATGGATCTTGCAGTGTACAAATACAAATTCCTGGATGATCAGGGGCCATGACGGGGCACCCATAGCCACCATCTCTGCAAGAGATAGTTGTTCAGTAGCTTGGAATAAATCATCCAACTACATGGGGTCCCCTCTCTAGGGGAGGTAGGACAGGTAAAAAATAAGAAGGAGATCAACAATGAAGTACAAGAATTTGTAGAGACATATAGGAAAGTAGCCCATACGGGAGATATGTTAATCACTAGAGAAAATATCAAGCATTATGTAGTTTAACTAGTGAGGCTCTACACTAAGTTGGGGACCTTGAATAATCATATGTGGTGAGCTCCAGTATTGCAACGATAATGCTGCAACTCCAGAGACTCCCTTATTTAATTTTATCAACCCAGTAGTTCGTAACAAACTTGGAAGCGACGATGCTATATGCACAAGTACTAGCTCTTGTCGAAGTTGTCACTTGGTCAGCTGGCACAAGTCCGCTAGGAGCTTAAGCCAACTTCTATGAGCTCTGAGAAGAAGCTTTTGAACTGATGGATGAAATCTAACTCAAAGAAGGCTAATCTACTTTCATAAACAAACTGGAAAGCTGAAAGGAAATGCAAACCCTAGCAAACCCTAATTTTACCAGCTAGCCCTACTGATGCAAGAAAGAGGATGCAAGCTATTGAAAGAGATGTCATTCACTAAAAGGAAGGTAAAATTCATGTGTCTAAGCTACTTCTACAGTAACATCTAAGAAAACATCTTTTTATATTTTTGAATAAGTTGTCAGAATTATCATGCATGTGCTTTTAACTGGTTTTTTACTATGCAGAGGTGGATTGGTGAAAGGAAATGCTTGCAAGAGGTTGGGAAGGTTAGAAGAGGGCCTAAGGGGTCCCTAGCACCATTCTGAAGAGTTTCAAAAAGTTTGGCTATCAGGAAACCGTGTTCATGAGCTTCTACAGGAAGTCTGCAGGGGTTCTATAGCATGTTCTTGAATTTCTACAGGATGTTCTGTAATTTTCTACAGGATGTTCAGAAATGGGATTTTGGAGGATGGATGGAGAAGGAAAGATGAAGGAGTGGGTATGGGGGTGAGATAAGGGTGTGAGGAGGTCCAGGACTTGGGGAATGGGGCTGAGGAGTGGCGAGGATGGTTGGATTTGTTCAAGGAGAGGTAGAGCAATGCTGCACAACAATATGGGAATTTAGGGCAGAGTGAGCAAATGGAAAATGTAAGGCAAGGATTCTAAGTAGAGGATGAAGCAGGTGGGATTGATGGAGAATGGGCATATAAAGAAGGATAACATTTGCTCTGCAAGTTGTTTTTCAAATGAAACAAACAAGGATTTGGAAAATTAAAGACCTAGTTACGTTAGTCTATTCTGACCTAGATAATAGCAAAGAAATGGAACATAAGTTTATTTTTACTGAAATCAAATGAAATAACTATGCAACGAAGCAATAAAGAATCTGAACATGTAACCAACTTCTGCAAATAACAATCGAACACTAATGATTGCATGGCGAAGCAAAGAAAGTGTTTTTGTTGGTAGCAAGGTCACCTTGATCCCAACTCCTGATCCCACTGAGGGAGAGGTGAAATCAGAGGTGCTTGATGGCCTATTTTTGAAGATATTCCCTGTTATTAACCTATCAAATCAATCTAAACATGAAAAGCTATTTTAATCATAAAAAAAAACCTAAATAACAAAAACGCATAAGAGTAAACAAAAGAGGTATTGAGCACTTGAGATGGGCCAAACCCCAAGAGCCATAGCCTCCTAAGAGAGATTTAGAGCTAGTGCAAAGCTGGATTCATCTTTATTGAGCAAGAAAAGAAGAGTTACATCAAAACTGTCCACAAGGAAATGCTTGAAAATGTGCTGAAATGCAAAGCTAATCTACTAACTAAAATCGAACTACAAGCTAGCTAACTTCTGCCTAAAAAGTGACTAACTAAAATGAGGCCCTAAGCCCTCTTATTTATACAAATTGAGAACCCCAACAGCCCTCCTAAACTTTAGGAACTCGGCTACCAAAACTTGTAGTTAATAACACTTTTACTAGCACTTGCTCGGCTGCCCTTGTGATAATTGATTTGGTGGCCCTTGAACTCCGAGCTGATGGTGGATAATTCAAGGTAAGGGCCCATAAATGAAGGGGACACCTTCCTACAAATCCTCTCCCTTGTTCTCCCACGAATTTTGCTGCCAAGTGCTCATTAAAACCTTTCATTTTGTCTCAAAATTGACTAAAAAACTGCACAAAGCACCCATTAGACTTGTTGGCATAATAACTAACCCAATTCAATCTATTAGCATAAATGTAATCAAAAACATGTAATAAACTAATGAGAATGGTGGATTAAGTCGAATTAGGAGGTTGAATGAGCCCATATAATTATCCATTTTTGGGGCTCATCATCACCCCCCTACTGAAAGTGTTGCTCATCCTTTGAGAAACTAATATATCTCCTCATCATTGATGGCCTTGGTGGCCTCCCTGTCATGCCAAGATTTTGAAGATGTCCTCTTCTCACTCATGAAACCATGCTTTTCGCTCTGCTTCTTCCCACTACCTGTGCTCCTTTTCCTAGAGAATTCTCAGCTTCCTGTAGAATTGTCTCAGCATCCTGTAGAGAGGTCTTTGTGTCCAACATTTTCATTCTTTCTCTCTAGGTGGATGTCTTCGGGCTTCCTCGTTCATAGCTGATGGATATCCTTGAAGGAGGCTCCTCCTTTTGTTTAGATTTTGGGTCCTTAATGAAAATTTTCTCCTTTGACTGTGGTTTGGGTCTGCCTACTTTTATCCATGTGCTCCCTTTTCACTTTAAAGTACATGGAGGTTTGCCTCTTTCTCTTCCTTTTTGGTCTTGGAGGTGTGCTAATGGTGGCAAGCATGGATGTTGCCTCCCTAGCCAAAATCTTAGGCGATTTTCCCTTTTTGTTCCTCTATTTCTAGACTTCCTATAGAAAGTCCTGTGCTGACTGTTTTCTGGCTTCCTGTAGAAACAGTTTTCATGCTTCCTGTAGAAACTATTTTAATTGTTTTGGTTTGCTTGTCTAGATGTGGCTCTTCCTCCTTTTTTCCCTCTTCTTTTGTCTTCTCTGCCTATGTTAGCTTGCTTCCTCACGCTCTGTTTTGGCTTTCTTCTCTTCTTGTTTAGCTTCTACCTTCTCTACTGTAGTCTTTTTCTTTTCTATTCTTCCTTTGTTTTTCCCTCTTCTTGAATGATTGTGCTCCCTCATCATTGGTTTTTTCACATACTTCAGGCCTGATTCTTCCCTAGAATTTCATCGCTTCTTTTGCATAAACATGCAACAAATAAAACTGTTTGTTTTCTTCTTCTCTTGAAGCCAGAAATTTTGCAAAAACTCGTGTTTTCTTCTAAAAAGATAGCTCATTTCCCCTCTTGTAAACTTGTTATTGCTCTTGGAATTTTCGTGTTTTTCACAACAACAAATTCCAATTTTTCCTCTCTTCAAACTTTTCCAACCTGAATTTGCTTCTTAGTTTTTGAAAAAAAATCAATTTTTTTGACAGATCAGAGAACAAATAACATTTTTTTTTTCTTCTAGAAAGTGGACAGTCTTGCAAATTCATTCTTTTACACAGGTTTAGTTCCTATGGTTGCATCTTTCTTTTCAGAAGAAGGTGAGAAAGAAGAAGTCAGACTGCAAATGCAGAGAGAAAAAAGAACTGTGTAGAACTCAAAAAATATGCAAGCGGACTTTTCGCCTTTTTTCAATGTGCAGGAAGACTTTTCGTCTCATTTTTTTAATTTAATTCCATGTTCAATTCACCATTTTGCACCAAAAAATCATGCACAATGAAGTTTCCCCAATCCTACCTCGTTTGGAGCTTGAAATTCACCGAAAATCCCAGGTTTTCTTTTTGTATGGTTGTTTTCTGCGTTTCCTGTAGAAGACTTCCTGTAGAACGAAACTGCGCTTCCTGTAGAGCCCGATAGGCAGGAATTAAAAAAAAATGGTAGAAATCTCGAGAAATCAGGCAGGAATCTTGCAGAGGACCATTGGTTAACTGATATGGACGTGGTGGACGCGTGCTCCAGTTGTGACCGCAGTTGAACAGAGGGTGGTGAGAGTCAACCGAGCATTTTTGTAATTGTTGCGTGATTTGTGGTGAGGGAGTGAAGTGGCCAGGTGTACGTGGCCACATGCAGATGGTAGTGTTGTTCATGAACTGTATGTTTTCCCCCTGTAATCACTGCCATCAATTGCACTAAGGTTTAAACGGCCAACACTCCCGGTTGTTTTAATTTTCACGTGAGTCGATTCTCCACGTGTACTGCATGACTTCCAGTTGAGTGCTAGAGAAGGAAATTTTGGGTTAACCTTGCCAGATTCGAGGCTTAATCCCACCATTCCATTCGTTCATGTAGTTCTTCAATTAGATTCACGCAATAGAGGAACAAGTTTTAGTCACATACCTAGAAGTCGAATGGTTGCTGTGAGGTGCTTTTTGATGCTCCATGCATTTGTTTTGGTGGTTGCATGATGGCTTGGCTACTGAGTCATGGCTGTTTTCTTGTGCAGGTATCCTCTAGACAGATCCACACTGTAAGAGCTGGCCTCCACGTTCAGATCTGTACCCTCAAGCTGCTGATGTTGAATTTTCACAGGTAGAAACTTGTTTTCACCATTGTGCCCGAAAGATAGATCGAATCGATCTGAAACTTGTTGAGCATGTTCCTATCATCATTATGCACCTCCCATAGCAAAATTGTGATCAATGGATGCACAGATTTTGAGAAAATTGAAAAATGGCTGAATATTACAGAGATCAATTTCTCGGAAACCATGCATCAAAATCAGTTGAAATTGCTTGGGTAGGCTACTATCACCCATGTGCATCTCCCCATGAAACATGTTTTCAAACGGATGCACGGATATGGAGAAAATGCAAAAATGGCTGAAGGTGATGGAGGCTGATTTCTTGGAAACCATCCACCGAAATTGGCTGAAATTGGTCGAGCATGTTGCCATCATCCCTATACAACTCCCCTTGTAACAGTTTTGCAAATGGATGCATGGTTTTCAAGCTAGGGAAAAAATAAATTCTTTTCTATGTATTTTTTCTTCAAAGCATTCTGCAAGTTTTTTGCATGGTAAAAAAATGAGCTTAGGCTGTGATGCAGGCATGAAGATGATGGAGGAGGAGTTTGAAGATTGCAGGAGGACTTCTGAACCCTTGAGGAAGATAGCATGTTCACCAAACTACCTTTTTGAAATCCATTTTTATCTTCTTTTAATTTCTACAGGAATTTCCTGTAGAAGCACAATGAGGTGGAAAAAATGATGGATAAATGTGAGGGATGGAAACAGGGGTGCTTGCAGGCCTAACCAACAGATTCTAACCATTAGATTCCCTTTTAAAATTATATTTGGTTTGTCCGAAGGTTCTACAGGATGTTTCAGAACTTCCTGTAGAAACACCTGGAACTTCCTATAGAAAAGCCTAGAACTTCTTGTAGAAACACCTGGAACTTCCTATAGAAAAGCCTAGAACTTCCTGTAGAAACACCTGGAACTTCCTGTAGAAAAGCCTAGAACTTCCTGTAGAAAGCCAAATCCTGACCTGAATGTGACCAAATCCTAGGAGATGTGAGTGGCCATGGAGGGAGTGTCTGAAGGGATGTCCTGGAGCCTGGCACGAACTCTTTTCCTCGTTTTTCGTGCCCCTCTTTTCCTGCAAAGTATTCACTGCAACCTGCAATTTTTCACAGAGGTTAGTCCTGCTTTTTTTTCTTTTTTTCTTTTTTTTTCGTTTTCTTTTTTTTGAAAACAACTAGGGTGCCTCATGGAGGTTTTCACCCTAATTTCCTGCCTTGGGCACCTCCAAGGGAGGTTTTCATCCAGGCATCTTATTCTCTTTTTCTTTTCTCTTTTTTCTTCTTTTTTTTTCAACCCATTGACCGCCTCGTGGAGGTTTTCAATCAATGAGCCAATCTAAGGCGCCTCCGAGGAAGTTTTCACCTTAGATTTTTCCTCTTATTTCCATTTTTTCATTTTTTTTTCTCTTTTCTTTTTTCTCTTTTTTTTCTACCCTACCCTACTTGAAAAAAAAATTATTTTCAAGTATAAGAATACTTCCAATGGAGCCATGTGCACATTGAGATTAGAGACAAGATGATGTGGAGGCTTGAAATGCATGCTTTGACAGCTATCCGGATTTCAGAGACCAAATGATTTGACTTTGAAGGGATCAAACATAGCTGAAGAAGAGAGTACTGCTGCAACTTAGTGACTGTCTGGAACCATGTCTCAATATATCTTTGATATCCTTGGTCCTCTTGCTGATCTAGATCATGTTTCATGTCACCTTCTACCATGACTTTCTCATCTTCCTCTTTTTGCTGATCTTTCTCTTGAATACATGGAAGATTTGATGGTAACCATGAGGGAGCTTTCTCGATCTCTGATTCTGATCTCTTCTCTTCATCAAGTGCATCCCATGGTTCTTTGATCTTTTCTTTTGAATCTTCTTTTTCTTTTGGTCCTTCAATGTTGTCAATATAATCTCTTTTCTCCAATACTCTTCCTGAGCTATGGTGAATATCTTGGAGCTCAAGAGGAGTTGTTTGGTCATGTTGTGCCTCAGCATTGTAATGGAGTTGAGCTACTCCAATGTGTGGGCTTGGAAATGGTGGTACGGGTAGTTTAGTGGGGGTGTATATTTGAGATGGATGTGGATGGGGTTGTGGTTGGGCAGGCATTTGGGGCTGCCATGGTGGAGGAGGAGGTGATGGTTGCGGTTGAGCAGGTGGTGGAGGCAAAGGAGTGGGAGGAGAGTTGTATTGGGGCCTCCACCCTTGATGAGGTGCATTCCACTGAGGTTGTGGCTGAGCATAAGAGTAAAATGAATGAGAAGCCGGTTGGGCATAACATGGAGATGGATCCGACCAAGGAGGGGGTGTAGACCAAGAAGGATGAGCAGGGGGACCCCAAGAAGGCATGGAAGTGGCGGGATAGGGGTTGTAATAGGTCTGGGATGTCCCTTGCATTCCCTGCTAGTAAGGTATGGGTCCATGTGGCCGTTCAGATAATAGAGTGGTTCAGTGGCTCCTTTTGCCCTCTGATATGCAGCTTTGATTCTGGGTAAGGAAGGGCACTGATCTGTAGGATGGTCTTCTTCACAGACAAAACACACTTCTATGGAGTGCAATGGACATTCATTCATAGAATACTTTCTAGTGCACCTAGGACAAAAGATGGCCAAAGCCCTCTTGGCTTCCTCTTGCTTCCTTTGGATCCGCAAGGTATCCAGTTGCATGGCAAGAAACTACCTCATATCACTCTTGAAATCTTCCATCTGATTTGCAAATTTGTTTTTGGACAAGGTACTGCTCCCAGCATTTCTATTTGTAGCCATTTTCTCTAGAGGAATGTTTTCTTCTTCTTCTTCCCTTGAGGTTCTTCAATTATGTCTTGCAGTCCACCTAAGGGTTCTTTAATCACAGCCATCGAAGAAGGGAGAAGGTTGGTTGTGTGAAGCAGTGGGGGTTTTGTGCAATCATTTTTCTAAATTATCTCTACTCCTACAAGGCATGAAAGGAAATATTTTTAGTTGATTTTTGTTTCTTTTTTTTGCTTGTACCTGCAAAAAATAAAATAGATTGAACTGCAACTAACTATCTGGCTGAAATGAAAATGCGGAATGGAAATGAAAGGAGGAAAGGACTAATCTATTTTGCTCAAATGAAATTGTAGGAATGAAATGCTAGTCTACGCTTGCAGAATTGAAATTGTGGAATTGAAATGCTAATCTATGAAAGCAGGAAATATCTACTCTACTTTTGCGGAAATGAAATGAAATAAACTACTTAGCAGAAGGCTGTGGTAGAAAATAGAGGAAAAAGTAGCAATCACCAATACTCTGACGCTTCCTCGGCAACGGCGCCAAAAAGAGTGGTGGGCTCCAATATTGTAGCAATAATACTGCAACTCCTGAGACTCCCTTCTTTAATTTTATCAACCCGGTAGTTTGTAACAAACTTGGAAGCGACATTGCTGTATGCACAAGTACTAGCTCTTGCCGCAGCTGTCACTTGGTCAGCTGGCACAAGTCTGCTAGGAGCTTAAGCCAACTTCTATGAGCTCTGAGAAGAAGCTTTTTAATTGATGGATGAAAGCTAACTCAAAGAAGGCTAATCTACTTTCATAAACAAACTGGAAAGCTGAAAGGAAACGCAAACCCTAGCAAACCCTAATTTTACCAGCTAGCCCTGCTGATGCAAGAAAGACGATGCAAGCTACTGAAAGAGATGCCATTGACTTCTAGGAAGGTAAAATGCATGTGTCTAAGCTACTTCTACAGTAACATCTAAAAAAACATCTTTTTGTATTTTTGAATAAGTTGTCAGAATTATCATGCATGTGCTTTTAACTGGTTTTTGATTATGCAGAGGTGGATTGGTGAAAGGAAATGCTTGCAAGAAGTTGGGAAGGTTAGAAGAGGGCCTAAGGGGTCCCTAGCACCCTTCCGAAGAGTTTCACAAAGTTTGGCTATCAAGAAACCACGTTCGTGAGTTTCTACATGAAGTCTGGAGGGGTTCTACAGGATGTTCTAGAATTTCTACAGGATGTTCTGTGATTTCTACAGGATGTTCTGTAATTTTCTACAAGATGTTCAGAAATGGGATTTTGGAGGATGGATGGAGGAAGAAAGATGAAGGAGTGGGTATGGAGGTGAGATAAGGGTGTGAGAAGGTCCAGGACTTGGGGAATGGAGCTAAGGAGTGGCGAGCATGGTTGGATTTGTTCAAGGAGAGGTAGAGCAATGATGCACAACAATATGGGAATTTAGGGCAGAGTGAGAAAATGGAAAATGTAAGGCAAGGATTATAAGTAGAGGATGAAGCAGGTGGGATTGATGGAGATGGGTAGATAAAGAAGGATAACAGCTGCTCTGCAAGTTGTTTTTCAAACGAAACAAACAAGGATTTGGAAAATCAAAGACCTAGTTACGTTAGTCTATTCTGACCTAGATAAGAGCAAAGAAATGGAACAAAATTTTATTTGTACTAAAATAAGATGAAATAACTATGCAATGAAGCAATCAAGAATCTGAACATGTAACCAACTTCTGCAAATAAGAATCGAACACTAATGATTGCATGGAGAAGCAAAGAAAGTGTTTTTGTTGGCAGCAAGGTCACCTTGATCCCAGCTCCTGATCCCCGTGAGGGAGAGGTGAAATCAGAGGTGCTTGATGTCCTTTTTCTGAACATCTTCCCTGTTATTAACCTATCAAATCAATCTAAACATGAAAAGCTATTTTAATCATCAAAAACAACCTAAATAACAAAACAAGATTTAAATCTAAATAGCAGATTTTATTCTAAGAATGCAGCAAAAACACATAAGAGTAAACAAAGGAGGTACCGGGCACTTGAGATGGGCCCAACCCCAAGAGCTACAGCCTCCTAAGAGATATTTAGAGCTGGTGCAAAGCTGGATTCATCTATATTGAGCAAGAAAAGAAGAGTTACATCAAAACTGTCCACAAGGGAAAGCTTTAAAATGTGCTGAAATGCAAAGCTAATCTATGACTAAAATCGAACTACAAACTAGCTAACTTCTGCCTACAAAGTGACTAACTGAAATGAGTCCCTAAGCCCTCTTATTTATACAAATTGAGGACCCCAATAGCCCTCCTAAACTTTAGGAACTCGAATGCCAAAACTTGTAGTTAACAACACTTTTACTAGCACTTGCTTGACTTCCCTTGTGATAATTGATTTGGTGGCCCTTGAACTCCGAGCTGATGGTGGAGAATTCGAGGTAAGGGCCCATAAATGAAGGGGACACCTTCCTACAGATCCTCTCCCTTGTTCTCCCACGAATTTGGCTTCCAAGTGCTCATTAAAACCTTTGATTTTGTCTCAAAATTGACTAAAAATCTGCACAAAGCACCCATTAGACTTGTTGGCATAATGACTAACCCAATTCACTCTATTAGAATAAATATAATCAAAAACATGCAATAAAGTAATGAGAATGGTGGATTAAGTCGAATTAGGAGGTTGAATGAGCCCATATAATTATCCATTTTTGGGGCTCATCAATATGCATGCCAAACAAAACATCCTCATCCCCGATGCACGTAAGTGCTTACACCGACATGATGAAGACCAGCCATAGATCTCTCTTATTGCACACAGAATAGAGTTTATGGCACACTTATCTGATAGAATAGATCGGGCTCAACATTCCAAAACTTTCCATCAGTAGATTAGTCAATTAGATTGATAGCCATTTTTGGGACATTGTGTACTACAGTGGCACAAAATTCCCTGTGAATGTGAAAGGTCATGTAGAATTCCAAGAGTCATTGAAAGGTCATGAGGTAGTCCAAGAGTCAAGGGTAGACCAAGGGTCACGTTTATCCTATAAATATAACCTCATGCTTCATTTGTAGAGGCTTTCTGCCGAGGACTATTTTGGAGATACATAGATATATTACTTGAGAGAATTGATGTCCTTCTAATTAATATAGGGTTTCATTGTACGTCTTCACTATTGGATTCTTCAAATTTTTATGTGCTTGTGTGATGAGCATTTTCTTCACTTGATGGATCGTATGTTCCTGAAAGATATTTGATGTGCGGTCTCCTCACATGTTGTTTCATACCTCAAATTTGGTTTTGCTACGTATGAATGGTATTTGGTTTACTAACTCTATACTCGTGCCAACGAACTATTTATTTTTGTATTAGTATAATTTATCTTGATTGTACAGTTATGCACGCTTATAAATGGTTGATTGTTGTGAATTTTTTTGCAATCGTTAAGCATTATTTATCTAGTATACATAAGTCTTATCTAAAGTCTTGTTAACAGTAACTTTATATAAGGTTGTGTTGTTTACATTTTGGCTATTCATGGTATATGTGGTACAAGATATTTTTCAATTATTCTCTTGTGTTTATTAAATTTCATGCATTCGATTAAGTTCATATCCCACCTCCATCTGAAGCTAGCTCTACAAAATTGAATGGTGGCTGGGCCTACATACTGGAAAGGATCCCCAGCACACACGGTGCAGGCTCTAGTTGGGAACCTACACCGGGGAGATCCCCTTGACTATTGGTGTAAAATTCCAGCCCATCAACACACCCCATGGGACATTTTTTATCTCCACAGGTGCCTGTCACCCTCAACTCCTCCCGTGAGGTTTGAACCAATAACCTAATGGAGATAAAATACATAGAAACCAACTAATATTTACTTCATGGATCTTAGGAATGTCCCTATGTGCTAAACATTTTGGACATGATTTTTTTAATTTTTAAAGATAAAGTACACTTTGATCTAAGCTTGACAATCATGCTTTGCACTAAATAACTGAAAAATAATCACCGAACACTACTCACAAAGAAACACACATTTCCATGAACCAAAATGTGAATCCTTTGATTAAATCTCAAAATTGAGGCATACAAAAAATATATGCAAAAATATTTTCTGATTACAAAATCCAACCGCTCTCTCGAGTTATTTCTTACAATTTATAAAAAAAGTTGCCATAACAACAATTTTTATGAAAATTTACAAAATTATAATTGACCTATAGAAAATAAATAGTTTTTTACTTTACTTAAATAAAAGGCTCCAATTGTGTTACTTTATTTGGAATTTTTTTCTATAGTTAACATGTTCGTGGAAGGATTGCAACTACTATATCCCAATTTTCAGAAACATGGTAACTGAAAGTTGTCATCTTCATATAGGCTACATCCAAATATCAGAATATCAGAGAAGTATTAGAAACTAGAAACAAGTGTCAAATCTAGAAGTGGATGTAGAAATCACTCATTAATTTATTGATGTACTTTACTATCTAGTGCCCCTTTTCAATTTGCAAATTTATTTTCATCCCCATTCCATTAAATTAATATTTTCCTGTAGGCCTCTCAGGACATCAGTTTATTTGGTGTTTCCCAACATGTAGGTTCTCCTAATTCTCTCAAGATGTTAAATTTGGTGTGAAAATGATCCAAATCACTTTGACCTTCTATTCATTTTTCTCTTACATGCTAAATATTTTTTTTTTGTTTGGGCTTTCTCATTCTCAATAATCAAACTCATTCCATCACTGGTACCTATGTGCCTTAACTTCTCCTTCCCTCCTGAATTTAAACATTTTACAATTCTTGTGCCTAAGGTTAACTTGTGTCCTAATTTGTCCTCCATTTGTTGTGCAAATTTTCTAGCTAAGTGAAACATTTCTACCTCTTGACCAATTACCTTAAAAAATTCCCACATTTCAGGGAAATAAGAAGTAATGTCATCCCATAAATTTTTCTTGCTTCAACTAGATATTGAGTACCCACTAATTTTCTTTTAAACCATTTAAAAAGGTGTCCTTCTCTTTAGCTGCAATGTTAAGAGATCTTTCTTTATCTTTTAATTCTTTCTCCAAACTCTCAATTTCTTGATCCTTTTAGCCGAGTGAAGACCTTACCTCAATAAAATTTATTTTTATGATTTTTATGTTTCAATAGGAGTATCAGAGAGAGTTTAACTAACTCTTTCTTTCAAAAATTGTTCTACTTGTTTCTCTAGCTAATCCAATAATTTATGTTTCTTAATCATCAATGATTATAGTATCTCTTTTTCCTTAGTGACTGCATCAAACTCCTGTGTTTGATCATGTTCAATAGGAGGCATGTTCAAATTTCTCTTAATGACTTGTATATCAATATCCCTTATTTTCATGAGGGCTTGGATGGCATTGATATCATTTGGGTTAGGTCCCAATTTAATAATCATGTTTTCTAGAAACTTTATTCTATTTTCCTTAGAATTATTGGATGTATTTTCATGTCTCAATTGATTAGTGATTTTATTTAAATGTTTCTTCATTTTTTCCATATTAGCAACTAAATTGGTATAAGAATGACACAACATTTCACGTATTTGCCTATGAACATCCATCTGGTCAATTGGATGTATTTGCTCCAAGTTGACAGTGAACCTAGTTTCTTTGCAGTCATTAGGAGTTTTAGCATTTTGTGCCTCTGGCTCTAAAACTGCTAGTTGTAGCTACTTCTTACCATAATCCATTGTTGTCAATAATCTAGTGCTCTATGAAGTACCATGTCTCCATAACTCATTGAGAGAAATCCTTTTAATCTCTGCATTCCTACTTTTGATTTGCATGAATTTGGAAAATAAATCATTTTCTGGATATAGAGTCACAAAATATGAAGGGAGCTAATTGACAATTGAGGGAAAAATTCCATTTTGAAACTAGGCTAGCTTGTTGTAACTCTTTCACTGAGTGTTGCAATTTCACTAGAAGTTGCTTCAATAGTTGATGATTCTTGTACATGTTCTTGTTCTTTCACCCTAGTCCTTTTCAATATTCTAAACTATATTTCCTTGGATTTTGAAGCTAGTTGTTGACTATATTGGATATTCCTTTTCAAATTATTCTCTTTAGGTAGTAGAGTATCCAATATTTTAGGTCCAACTGATTTAAAATCCCTTGCTTCACCTATAGTATACATTGATGTTTTATCTTCCCAAATCTTTATGTTAGCATACATTTCAATTAATGGTTTTGCTACACATTGATATGTATATGAATCTTTTTCAATCCTTAGAATGCAAATGTTTCCCTAAGGGTCATATTTCCAAACTTCTCATAAAGACAAGTTCATTTCCTATAACAATTTGTCAAGTTCATGTTTTATTGCTCTATTGGTTATCTAAAAAGGGCCCACTTCAACTTTCAATTTGAATTAAACTAGACATTTTCTACATAGAAAGTGAATCTGATCAATGTTCAACATTTGTTTGATATACTACAACACAAAGATCCTAAGGGGAACTAAAGTTGGGACCCTACAAGGAGTCAATTCACACCCATATATTCTACTTTCAGTGAAATCCGTGTACAAATATCAGTCACCCATATTTACATTTTCATTCAATTGTATCCATCTTCTAACATCTAGAAGCATTCTATGAGGTGGATTGAGGCCATGAAATAGTCCATATGAAACATACAAGAATTGGTTAACATAATAAAAAATGTAAATTGTCTAGAATACGTTTTGGGAAGAGAGGTTCAAAAAATCACTGAAAATGTTACTCCATTTGAATCTTTCTTTTTGAGATGAATATTTTGAAATATTTACTCTTGAAAGTATAGGAATAAGTGAACCAACATTGATTGATATGTGAAATATCTAGAGATATTGAAATCTACAAATTGGTCATATATAGCATCTGAAAGATACTCGTTATATTGGAATCTAGAAGAAGATCTTTTGATGGGAGAAATATAAGATAGGAACCCTAGAATAAATTCATCAAGTCTTGGTCATGGTCGTAAACTAATAGTGAGTATATCATAGAAATAATCTTTCTGGATAACTCTGGAAAAATACTTGATGAATATGGGGGGCTGCTATCAAGGATTTCACATGGGGGCTTCATTGGAGAGCAATACCATACCACATGAATTCATATTAGGGGATATATATTGAGGAAAAATTGACATAATATATTGAGCATATAAATTGGGGTAAAGGGTTTTTATATTGGAAAGTATAACAAATGGGGCTCAAAGGTAATGAAAAAATATAAAGGGGTATAAATAAATGGTAATGAAAAAATAGATACCTATAATATCTAGTGAAAGTAGGAGTTTTTTAAATTTGGAAGGTACATTGGGTTCATATTGGTAGGGGGTTAGATAATGTGGTTTCTAGAGGTATTTTCTAATATGTATTCAAATTAAGGGTATTATTTAGTATGCCACGAATGCAAGTGATATGTCACAGATTGATTGAATGAATCGCCAAGGGATTTCAGCTCTAGGGGGTAAAAATAATTCTAAAATTGAATTTCTTTCATTACTAGAGATATTGTGATATGTGGAATTTAGGATTTCATCAGTAAGAAGTTTAAATTGTATAGGGATCACTAGGCCTAGTATTTATAATATAGATTAGAGGGTAATTCAGAACAATAAGTTTCCATATTTAAAAATGATAGAATTTCTTCTTGGTAGATAATTATCAAAGCACAAAGTAATTAATTTTGGAAAATGATAGGTTTGAGGGGAAAATTTTGAGAAAGATACGATTCCCAAGTTTGAGGGAAAAAAATTGAGAAAGATACAATTCCCAGACCAAGAATTAATCTTGTTGGCCTTGGAAACATTAGAACGACTCATTTTAGAGTTCATAAAGTTCGAACTCACATTTGGTGTTGAAGATGTCAGTATCGCAATCAAACAATGGAGATTCATTAGGATTTACTGGTGCTTGGGGGGTTTGAGATTGGCTAGGGTTCATGGTTTGTAGCAAAAGAGTTTTACCCTTTTAGTGTTTTCATTTTAAAATTAATAAACAAGAACTGGAAACCAGAAAGGACGAAATGAGAATACCATTTGGATCACTGTTTACCATTTACTAATGGTCATTGATGAAGAACAAGTTGGAGATATTTTCTATGAACACAAATTGAAAAAATGAATTTGATGATCCAGAGGTTGAATTTTATACCTTTGCGTGAAAACAGGTGTCACTTCACAATTGACCAGGGATAATATGCTTTGGCATGGCGGGCCCTTCGTTGATGACAAACGTTGATGTGACTTGAAACCACTGATGGTATAGCATGTGCAAATAGGTTGTATTAAAAACGATATCTTTGGTCATCCACTATTAATATTAGCATTTCATGTATATAAAATGGTTTTTCACTATGAGACAAATAGCAGACGTGAGAATTGAATTATGGTTCAAGCATGTGAGGCATGCACTTTTAAATTTTGGCCATTTGATGGATATCTCGGAAATCTCCACCATCTAATTTGTGTACTTTTTAAATAGTGTTTGTATCGTTAAATTGTGGCCATTTGATCTATATCTCGACAATCTCTGCCATCCAAGTTGCGCACCTTTTATTGTTCATATTTAGTTTTCTAAGGTGTAGACTTGGTGTAATAATAAATTATGTAAAAGTAAATGTTGCTAACATGAATTATATATTTTTTAAATGGTGAAAAAAATAATTCACCTATACTTTTCACATAGTTCGAGATAATTTAAAAAATAAAATACTAAATTTTTAATATTAGACAATAAAACCTTTTGAATATAAAACTTTCTCGATTACCTAATGCACATTTCATGTGGATTGGGTTTCACTTCTTTCTTTCAAAAAGTATTAGGAGCCATTCTTACTTAAGTGAAACTTTGCAAGAAAAGATAAGCTATTGCAACACTTCTCAATGACAAGGACTTGTTTCTCTGCACATCGCCATTTTCTTAAATTGAAACTTTATTATTGAACTTAGAATAAAGCATCTCATAATGTTATTGATATCTTAGTAAAAAGTTACTTTGTGTAACTCTAATGTTGTGTTGGCATCAAGTTAAGAGCTTGAAAAATGTTTTACTATAATGATTTTGGAAACATGGATTGAATTAACATTGTACTTAAATGAAATCCACATGATCATATTGTATTGAATTCTAGCTATGAAAGTGTGTCTGAGTTGATGTTGCTTAAATTCATTAATTGTTGAGGCATTATATTAATTTTTCTTTCATGATCAAGAGACAACGTTTATAATGTAGCTTCTAATTCAACCTTCCATGCCTTCTAAACACATCTCTATAATATTTAGAACTTGTTATCAATGTGTGCATCGATGTATGGTTTCTTTAAAAGAAATACAATTTTTCTAAGTTTGATGTTGGAGTAGTGAGGATACTACACTCCATGGAAGTTTTACCTATGGTTTTTGTGGGCATGGGGAGATGGATATGCCATAGGAAATTATATGGCAATGGTTATGAAATCATGTCACTTAAATTTATGGTTAACCCTAAAATAATTTTGATGTACATATTTGATTTAGTGAATTCATCTTATACACATGTGGTATACTTAACTTCGGATTAATCCTAATAAATCATATTTTCTTTAGAAATAAAGAAAATTATATGGCTGTATATAGATACCTATTAATCAAGGCCTTTGTTTCCTTTCTAAAATGTCTATTGGCATTATTTATATGGGAATAATGGAGAGATGAAGGGCCCACTAGGGTAATAGTATAATTAGATTGACCATTCAATGTAAAGTAGACTAAGCCCACTATGTTTATTATTATTATTAACTAAGGACCACTAGTTAGTTAGGATTAGAGAAATATATTATGGCCTCATTATGGAGGATCCACTGGATAGTTAGGTGACTAGATATATAAGTCTCCTAGTGCATTATGGAGTAGAGAAGATTATTTGTGTTCATTGTATTGCAATATTAAAAAAAAAAAATCTATTATCAATGATACAATGGTTACTAACTGCTACTTGTCACTTTTCACGTCAAAATGTATGAATGGTGTTAATGTCATTCATATAGAACACTTGTCACAAAATTAACATCTATCTTTTGTCTTATGTTGATATTTTCTTGTCATTGTTATCACGACCTCTAGCATCATAAAATAGCTCTCCTTTTCAGTCTTACAATGGTTACAACTCACCTCTGTTATGACAACTTCTAACATCAACAATACAATGCATTCTTCGCAAAAGAAATGGCATGTTTTTGGTCTACTGATGCACAATTTTCCATCGCTATTGTGACACCTATGATAGAGAGTGTCCCTAAAGTGACACTGTTGGATTAGTGGGGCCTAACCATGGTTCAGAGTTAATTTAGCCAAACAAATCTTGGTACTACTAGCCCTTTCTGCAACCGGTAGTGGAGCGCAAACTGATGTCTCACCTGAAGTAGTATGGGGTGCTAGAACCAGGTTTACACACCCTAGAGATGTCTAATGAGTTCAAGTGGTTCATGGTTTGACCTTGCACGCAGGTTTCTTTGTACACTTTCTCATACCTCGCAGCCTGATATACCGCCTTCGTGTAACCCTACATAGGGGTTAAATTCCACGCTCTACGTTATTACCCAAGACCTTATTGGTATTTCAATGTTAGTTGATTATCTTAGCCTACTTGCATGCATAAAGTTATACTTAACAACATAAGCCATTCATACTCTTGCGCGCAGTAAATAAACAGTACATTTGCAAATTATATCAAACATGCATTAACCTAAGAACAGATACATAGAATTATGAGACAACTTCTCTTTATTAATTCCTTCCTTGGTTACAGACTCAACTCGCCCTATGCACTCAACTGCAGGGGTCCGCGCACTCATCTAGAGACTACTAGGCTTCTGCGCACTCAGCTGCAGAGCCTTCTCCTACTGTACGACCCAAAGACACACTTCAACTTGTGACTTAGTCACTTAGACTTTTCTTCCTTGTCTACTATCTTCTATCTCCTTTTGCACTTAGAGCCTCACTCTATTTTTACAATCCCATGGTCTACGGACCATGGGTAGGTCTATCCAGCTGACATTACATTACAAAACTAGGGCAAAAAACCCTGTGACTCTATTATAATTTCACACCCCACACCCGTAATTTGTGGAGCTTTACAACAAGATTCGGTAAAAACTTGGTCTTGAGCCCCAAAACATGACTTGGGGGGGTTCCATGCTCAACAGGCGCCCAACACAAACATAGTGACTCGCCCTCGAGTCACTCTTTCAGTGCGGCGATATTTGTGTGGAGTCCCTCCAACTGTTCTTGAACTACATAGAGGTCAGTAGTGCACTGAGCTGCTGCTTGCTGGATCTGCTGCATACGTTGTTTCGAGACCTCTGTGTTGGTAGTGCTTCTCTACATCAATGTGTGAATCCCCTCTATGTGTTGGAGCTTGCCTTCGATGTTTGCTGTGATGGTGAAGGCCTCGTCTATCCAAGGCTGGACACATGATTTTAGGACTGCTTCCTTATCTCATGTCGCGTCCACCTGCTCCTTCAGTGCTTTAGCCTGATGCATCTGCGCAAGCCTCTGGGTGATGACCACTATTTGCGCAGTTCCTCGGACACTGTCATAATGTTGTTGGAGTTCTCGCACCTCTGTTTCTAAGCGTTGGATGTTGGGGTCCTCCTGGAGAGTTGTGAGGACCTTAAGTGATTCTTCCGACATGATGTTGTAGTCTCACGTTGTACCTCCGATTCCCTCCAATCCCACTATGATAGAACTAGCGCACTATTCTCTGACTTTTGAGGGAGTGGATGTTTGTGCCCTTGACCGCAGCTCGACGATTTGATGATTCAGCTCTAGCTGAACCTTTGTCATTTCCTCCGTGGGCTCACGGACCTGTACTGCTAACCTATGGATCCGCGCCTCTGCTGGTATATCTGCTCGGATGGCCAGCTCTGGGATGCTTTGGCAAGTTTCGTCTATTACCTACACTAGTTGTTGATTTTGTGACACCAATTAATCGTGATGCAATCTTAGTTGTTCCATATTTATCTTCTGCTCACTAAGGATTAGGAGTGCACGACTCTTCCTAGCTTGTAGCTCTATAGTTATCCCATTCTGCAACACATATAATGTATCACATGGAAGGGTAGCTAGATTAACACCAAGACCTTTCAGCGTGCTAACCAAAGGCCTGTCGGCCTCATTTGATGTCACTAGTGCCCCTTCCGACAACAATATTGTGTTCGTCATCCACGTGCACAACATCTGCTCTGTTGCCGTCGATCCGACTGTGAGGTTGGTCGAAAGGGTACCAACCTAAGGGGGGTGCACTTGTAATTCCTGCAACTGTGATTCGAGGGCCCCCAATACAATCTAGTTCTCCTACATGAAATCTTGGAGAGCCTCATTAGTGACATCACACACCGTCTCAGCGATGTCATGCAGATCACCCTCGGCTAAGCTGATCAGGTCAATGGACAATTTTGAGGCCTTGACCTTCTTGCGCAACCCTGCCCACTCTGCTGAGCGTTGATTCTTAAGCTGTGTTGACACTTCAGCTCCGTTGACGCGGTTTGTGGTTCTGTGCCTCCTTCTTCAATTTCTGATTCCTCTGCATCCTGCCCCTATGAAGGAGTTGTTTGGCCCTCGCCCGCATTCGCGGCTGCTTCCTGTGCTGCTGCTGCGGCTACGGCCTTTTCTTGCTCAATTGTTTTCTTTGTCGCATCCCACGCTTCCTGCACTTCTGTTGCTATTGTTTCCTTCCTTTTTTTTTTGGCCAATTGTGTGATGCGCAGCTTGGACTCGTCTTTCTTCTTTTGTGCTGCCGAATTCTCAATTTCTGCAATGTCTAGGGCAGGCAATTCCAGTGGCCATGCCTCCAATACATTGAAAATGGCATCATCAGTGGCTACAAAGGGTAGCTTTATCCACTACTTTGTCGGATCCTTGCACGCCATGATATATATGTTATGCATGTCTGCCTTAAATTCTGCAAAAGTCTATAGAGTGTTGTAAACCGTGGGTGACAGCCACAGCTTATGGTTGATCCACATTCTGAGTTTCATCTCCATGAGCACCCAGAAGATCTTTCTATTGTGTATCCTTTTAGCATCCTTCATGGCCCAGAGCGAAGCATACTTTGCAGCCTCTAGTAAATCTCTATCAACTATGCGAAATTGACTATCCTCCGACAATTCGCCAGCTACGAGCACAATGGACAACAACAACCGTGCATAGTGGAATTTTTTTCCCTGTTCTTGGGCTTCACAGAAATTCTCTAAAAAATTTTAGCAGAGGAATTCAGACCAGTTAAACTAGACCCCTTCCATGCACTGCTCTGCTAGTGCGACCACCGACTCAGGTACCCCGTCTGTGCGGCACTTGTGCATAAATTTTCCTACAAGGATTTGGGTTTCCATGCATACTACTTTTTCCTTGATGCTGGAGATGGCATAGCCCCTCTTCTTCTTTTCCAGCTTGTACTTCTTCTTCATGGCCTCCGCAATGGCCAAATCACTACCCTTTCCTTCCAATATGGCCGCAGGGTCCTCTCCTTTGTATGTGTTAACACCCAGGTTGTTCCCTTTGACTCCTGAGGGAATACGGCCGGGGTAACCACTAACCAAGCTTTGGATTACAGGTTCTAGTCTACCTGTAATCAGAGAGGGCTATCTCTTTTAGTTTTAACTTTGTTTTTTGAAGATTTTAGGCTAGTTGTGAGGTGAGAGTTTTGTTTGAATTTTGGTTGTCGGCTATTGTTCAAAGAAGGGCATGCAAGAATCAAAGAGAGTTCAGTCCATTGGGCATGTGGACTCCAGAAATGAATAGGATTTGATATCTGTGATAAAGAGAGGTTCACTGTAAGGCTAGATGGGTATTCATGATACAAACTATGATTTTTAGAAAAGAAACAGTATAAATTACACCAGGAAAGGCAATCAAGAGTTCTTTCACAGTGCAACACGAAATGGAGAACAAATCCTACTCAGCAGCAAAAAAGAATTACTGAATAAAGACTTATCATGTGATTAGAGCAAATAGGAGCATTTAAGAATTCCATAGTTGCATCTAACCCTGAGGAAAACATATTTAGTAGTAAGGATTGAGTTTAGGGTGTCTTTAATGGAAAAATCCTGAACTAGTCTTTTACCTTTCTACCAAGATTAATCACCATACATCATAGACAGATTAAGTAAGAAATGAAATACAAATACGGTTAGAAAACACTTATTGTATCACGTCATAACACGAGAATCCTACAGCAGTCAATAGTTTTATCACAGCGCGTCCAAGCCAAGCCAGTTTTTGGAAACCAAAAGATCCTTTGTATTATATTTCTCAGAGGATATACAGCCGAGTTCTCTTGAACAACTAAAACAACAACAACCCCCAATAAGCTATGCGGGGGTGCATATATACAAAATATCACAAAAATATCTCAGCAATGAGTTATTGCATAATAACTGCTCTTACCAACTTTCTAAGATATTTCTTACAAAATTAAAAGCTACTTAAATGAATATACAACAGCTGCTTGTTGTTTGTCAAAAATTCTTGACTTTTGGGGGCAACTGGGTCTGCCGGGTGCTTCGTATTTATTCTGAGTAATACGCCCTTTATTGCTTTGTCGTGCTGCAGCCATCTCAGCCCCGTCATCTGCATCTGTCGGTCTTTCTTTAGTGGCCAAATTTGTTTGCTGAGTTGGCTCTGTCCACTCCTTTCCAGTCATAGTGAATATATCAATTTTCTGAACATGATGACTTATAATTGATGTACAAAAATTTGGTGAAAAATCTGTTTCCTCACAGCAATGTCTGTATCATGCTCGTCCACCATTCCTGAGTAGGCAACTGGTGTCTCAAAATTATGCCTAAGGTTTCATCTGCCTCAATATATTTGTAGTAATTTGGAGGCACTTCAAACAGATGTCTAATTTCGTTCATGATAAAAAACAAATTCTCCATTTTGTCATAGAGAGTCTGCCCAGATGGAGGCCCTGTTTCCTCTGGGGCACTTGATGCTTCAGTGATCTGATTTGTGGCATATGTATTTACCCTCTTGGCATAGCTCTCATGAGACAGTAACCTTCCTGCACTGGTTACTAAGCTGGGAAGGCCTCTGTTATGTAATGCTGTAAATTTCTCCATGAATTTGTTCACCTCTGTCTGCATTTCCTGGCACCTTCTATCCAATGTTTGTACATGATTTCTCAAAGTGAGCACCCTTTTTACTAGTAAGATGGTATCAGTTCTGTTAGAGATACCCATTGCTGCCAGCTGGGGGCCTGTGCGATTGTTAAGGACATTGATCATCCTATTGGCTATCTCAGGCATATTGCCTAGAGATTCCCTTGCTCTTTGACTTTCTTTTTGGGCCCTACCTATGAGATCTATATGCTCATGGATGGTTTCAATATATTGCCATTGATCTGTTATAGACTGACCAATATTGGCCCACAGGACTTTCTTGATTTCAGCTACAACTTTATCAAGAGAGAGCTCTTTCTCCAGTTCTTTTATTTTCTTCTCAAGAGCCCTTACCTCTCTTGTTTTTTCAGCTACACTTTGCTTTGATTTATCATATTTTTCATTAAGTGTAGCCAATTTTTCCTTGGATTCATTTAGTTCTGCCATCTGGGCCTCCAAAGCTTGAATTTCTTTCATCATATTTTGCATATCAAGGCTGGGTGTTTGTCCTGAGGTTTTCGCTGGTGCTGTTGCTGCTGTATTTGGTGCTGATGTTGAAGGGTCTGCCTCTGGTGTTTGTCCTGTGGGAGGACTTATAATTTGAGGAGGCTCCTCAAGGTTAATTACTGGCTGAGAGGGCTGAGGTATCTGCTCTCCTCCTTTTTGTTTCAGGGCTGCCTGTAATGCACCTTCTGTTGCTACCAATCGTCCCTCTGTTTCTACCAATTGTTTGTGTAGAGTCAACAGCATGGCCACTACATCTTGATCCTTTCTCTGCTGAGCAACATCTTTCGTTTGGGGGTGAAGGGTTGCTGGAAGTTTGACCATCTTCCTCAAAGCTGATATATCTTCATCTTTTTTCTTCATGAGAGCCTGCACAGCTTTAGGATCACTTGGGTCATGCCCAAGCTCTATGATGATATCTTCCAAAGACCTAATCCTGTTGTCTTTGGCTTGAGAAGAAGCTTTCTCCAATTCTAGTTGGGCAGTAGTATTATGGAGAGAATTTTGCAGTTTGTGTGCTAGAAATGTTTTATCTGCAAGAGTAGAGTAGACCATCTCACCCGTTTGCTTATGTAGCTCTATTTGGTCCATTGGGTGGATGTCTTTTGCAAATACTTCTAGGTTGGTTCTGATGTAATCTGCAGCTGACTGTGGCTGCAGCATGGTAGGCATGAAATGGCTCATAGTCATCTTCCCCTCTGCAATGTCATATGCGGACATGAGCCTCTGTTGATTGGTGGGAGCCATTTTGAGCAAATGATTGTAAAGTTGGATTCTGACTGGCTCATTCCTAGCTTTTATATCCATAAATTGCTTTTTGATTCCAGACTCTGCCCTTCTTTGCTGGCTTGAGGAGCTGACCTCTCCTCCAAGTGGTCTCTCTTGTTCCTGTTGGAAGGAACTGGCTGATGCTTCCATACTAGGGGGGCCCATACCCATGGATGGTCCAATAGGCATCTCTTCTTCAGAAAAAGGGTTTAGCCTTTGCCTTTTCTCCCCTTGTTGACTTGCTGATGTAGTAGGGGGAGTTTCTTGCTGTCTGTCCCTCTTCCTGGTTCTTTCTTCATTCATTGGGGTTTGGAGCACTGAGGTCTCCACTGCTATTTCCTGCCTTGGAGGCACACTTTCTTGAACTTGTTGCTCTGTGGATACAGGGGCCTCAGCCATTTCTTCTTGCTGTTTTGTCTGTTCCTTCTGCTGTTTTGCTGTTGGGAGTGTCTGCTCCTACTCTATTTCTTTCCCCTTATCTGTGCTAGCTGCTAGAGAAGTGGTTTGAGCTGCTTGCTGGGGAGCTGTAGAAGATGAGGCAGCTGCTCCAAGTTGAGTATGAGGAAGAGAAAAAACCTGCCCACAATATTCCAAGTCAGCTTCCTTCTCAAGTGTCTTTGCTGCTTTTTGTGTTATTTCCTCTTTAGAACTTGCTTCTTCTAGGGTGCCCTCTTTCCATTCTAATTGATTTTCATATTTTTCAATATGTGGTAACCTGATATGATCATAGCTAGCCAATTTATATTTGACCCTTCTAAGACTAATGAAGTGATTGGGGTCATAGGGTGACCAGAGGAAACTGGTTTGCAACTTGAGGCGTTGCAGGATCTTATCTGATTCTTTCCATGCCTCTTCCCTTTTATTGTAAATAAATGGGCCTAGCTGGTTTTTGACTTTGAGATGTGCCTTTTTATTTTTGTTGTGGAAATGGGTCATGTCTGCATTTCCAAACTATCTGAAATACTCTAAGGCAAAGAGTCTCATAGGGACATATCTTGGTAGCATGTATGGGGCTAACTCACAACCATATATCCTGATCACTGTATGGTGTTGGTAGAAGTACCAATCCCCAATGCTGTAGGCCTTTGAGAGCTGGAGGATTCTTTGCATGTCATTTGTCAATCTTGGAGGAGGAGAACTCAACAACAAGGACATGGCTGGATGGATGAAAAGGTCTATGAATTCACAGTAGCTATATGGTGAAAAAGAGGTGTGATGAAAGATTGAAGACCAAAATACCACAGACCTTTGGTTCCCCTGGGCATCAAACTTCTTGAGAGTAATAGGGAAGCTGTCAGGCTGATTAAATAGGAACAAGTGATAGATGTAAGAAGTGTATCTAAACACCCTTTCCCTCTCTAAATTCATCAACTGTTCGTGAATTTTGTTAGCAATGAATGCAGCATAATCATAGTGAACCGAAGGAGGCTTTCCAGGGGAGAAGACAGACATCATAGCCAGAATGGTTTCATCAACATCCTCAGTTGACCTGTAACCCAGGACATAACTGATCATATCCACAAGAATCTTGCCCAACTCATTGAGATATGCATTTCCAATAGGAGGAGACCTCACAGTTTGAGAGCCTAATTGAATGAATAGTTGATTAATCTTTACAATTTGGGCACTGGACAGCTTGCCTCCTTGGTCTATCAAGTGCATCATGGACAGAGGAGTCAATGGCTTTGTAGTGTGAAAGTGCAGCATTTGATTTATAGCCTCAGGGGTGACATAGAACAAGACTGAGCCTGAGGGACTAAGGACAACTCTCTGACATGGATCATAATTGGCACTGCATCGATGGATTAAATCCGGGAGGACATTGACTTGAGGAAGATTGAAAATGGGCAAATTGGAGTCCCAAATCCCCAGAATATCAGTTCCATTGAGATGCTTGGCTTTTAGCTCATTGATTAAATGAATATGATACTTGCTGTAATTTGGGATTACTTCTGCCATCTGGTAGTCTCTATCAGCCAGGGGCTGCCATTCTAGCTCTCTGTGTGGGGCATTTAAAGGTGGAATGTTTAGAGCTACAGGGGCCTCCATGGTCCACTGATATTTAAAATTGGATTTGAGTTTGATTTTCTGGGCACAGCGATACAGAGCAATGAATTTCCAATGAGGGGGGCAATTTTCATAGAGGACTAGGTAGGCAGGGGAGAAACTGAGTTGAAATGCTCCAGGGAGAGATTCAATGAGCAAATGCTGGGTTTTGAGAGTGGCCTTCCTGGTGGATTTGTCTAGCAGAGGTTTAGATTTGCGAATGCGCAAACAAACAGTGAATTTGTGGTAATTTGGCACAATGTGGAAACTCTGTAGGTGAATTCGGCCTTACAGTGGGAAATGAAACGCTGGTCACCGAGGATTTCTGGTAATTACTGTGTTTTCTCTCGTTTCTTGCTTATTTTGGTGAATTATGCAAAAACCACGGTACACAGAGGGATACCGATAAATACCTGGGTTTACTATGACAATGGCGTTGACATGCAGGTGAATCCACGGCGCCACCAGCAAGGAAATAGTCTTGAAGGTTGGCGAGCAAGCGACGTACTCGCTTATGCAGGAGCACAATAGCTTTTTTGGAAAAAATGTGAAAAAACGCGATTTCGGGCAAAAATATGGAAAATTTGGCCTTTGGTGCCTTTTGTCGGATGACGTCATCATGACATCATAAGTGGGGTCAGGTACGGAGTGGTGACGTGGCGGCTTGTAAGTGGTCCATGTGGATGGGTGACGTGGCAGACAGTTGGAGCAGTGGCGGGTCAGGCGCTGACATGGTGCTGATTCGGCAATGACTTGGAGCTGACGTAGGGGCGACGTAGCGGGTGGTAAACGGAAGGTGGTAAGCGGTAATATCGGACCGCTTAAGGTACGGGCGCGGTTTTGGCAGGAGGCCGCCCGATACAACCCAGGAGTGACGCGTGTCCGAGCCCTGACGTCACCCTCTGACAGATTTCGGGCGCTAACGTACAGGCATCGGGGGTGGTCCGATATTGCTGTGGGTCGTCGGATGGGAGGGCCCTGATCCGACGGTCGACGGGGAGCGGAGGTGATCGGACAATACGGCGGGGAGCGGACAATAAACAAATGATATTTCTGGAAAGGTGTGCCAGGTAAAAAACTTAGGACAATGGCGGATTTTGGGTTTTGTAATGTTTTTTAGAACAAATGGGTTTTCATGTATTTGTTGGTGAAATGCGCTTGGGCTGTTAAATCAACCAGATGTTGATTTAATCCCGAAATAGACCATTTAGCACACTTTTGCCTTAGCGCTAAACTCCTTTGTGCTCCGACCCTTTGGGACTTAAGGCTATATTGCCTAGGGGAAGGGGGAATACATATTTTTGGGGTTTTTTATATACAATAGTGATATAGTAATAGGGAAAAGGGGAAGATAGGGAGTTAAGTAATAATAGAGTTAGTAGTTAGTATTGGATGGGAGATATGGAAGGGAGGAGGCAAACACTAAGTTTTTAGGGAACAAACTTAGTTAGGAGAGTAGATCAAAATGAAAAGATTTTTACACAAGAAATGTGGCTCTTCTATACAACAAGGATCAACAAATGAGTTTGATTTCTCTCATGAACCAAGGTGATAGTGGGATGTTAGCAAGGAGTTTGATAGGGAATGATTGGGAGGTTAGACATGCTTCACTTTGCTGCCACAAAAATGCTGAATAGGAAGATCTGCACTGGCCACCATGTGTTTCCTTTGCTTAGGCCAGTGATATGAAAGAAATCATGCTTCTGCAACCCCATCTACCTACCCATTCTATTGCCTAGCATTTTTTATTACTTCAGGGAGGGTGCACTTAGACTTGCAAACCCTCATGTGCTCTTTTCTTTTCTTTTTGCATTTCCTTTTGATTTTCTATCTAAGGCTAGCCTTATTACTTCCAAGGCCCCAGATTAAGCAGTTGGGAACCTTCATTCTCTACCTAACTACTAATCTGCCAAGATTAAATAGTTTGGACATATTTCTTTCTCTAATCTACAACAAAAATTGAAACATGGCATGACCCAGCTTAGACTGTTGGATCACCCATTCAGAAGTAGGACAGTATCAAACAACTGTAGGTAAGTGTTTCCCACAAAATATGAGATCTTTGCATCACCAAAGTAGAGCATATTTGGAACTTCCCCTGCCAATCATGAAAAATGAAACCTATTGGTATAGGTAGCTAACTGTATGGAAGCCGGGAGACGCGATGAATCAAGTCTATCGTGATGGGGATGGGATCCTCCAACGATAAAAAAACCATCATGAACCAGGTAGAGAAGCTACCTAATGATGAAAATGGTTATTGGGGCGTGGTGGAAATGCAACACCTAGAGTAGGTTTAGCAGTCCGACCTTTTCCACTCCATGTAACCACTTCTACATCTCTAATGTTGTAACCACCCCCACGGTGTATTGATTTATGAGGTTTCTAGTCTCAAGGTGATGGAACTTCTCATGGTCAATGAGGTCCCAATATTTGAATTTCAAACTCAGCACACGGCCCACATTTTTGCCTTCAAACATAATGCCATCTGGGAGGAGTGGGGTTTGGAGTGAGCTGTTGGTCTCATCCAGGCCCTTGGGCACTATGGCCTTCCCTTTTCGCTGGGGGACATAGGTAGGTAGTTTTGTCACAGAATGCGTAGGCTGAGTATCCACCTCCATGCCTTCATCCTCTTCTTCTGCGATGCTAAGATCCTAGAGATCTTCTTCTTCTTCGTCTGTTTCTATAGTGGTGGCTTTGCCCTTATCCTCCATTGATATTTTGCTGTCCAGCGGGTTCTGCGGGGATACGCATACAGGCGCCATTGCTTGTATGTCCTTCTTGGGTCTTAGCGTGCATGGTGATTTCAGGTTTTTGCCACAATCCCAACACCTTTTGGAACATTCCCCATAGTTAGGGTCTGTGCGACCTCCTCGATAGTCACTTATGTTATGTTCATAACATCCTGAGTAGTTGCCATCATACTCATCCATAAATATAGCACTCGCGAACTCAAGGGCTCAATCAACGCTGGGCTCACAACACTCAGGACTCTTCCTTTCAACTGCTTGGAGTGATAAGACTGTATTTCCTTCGGCTAGTCAGGTGGTCGTACCACCCGTGTAGAGGTCCATCTTGTCCTCCGTCATGGTTGCTGGAGAATCCCCACCTTTTATTGTTATAGTCAGCATTGTGCACTTCACCATTTGCAACGTGCTACCCTGGTCACTATGCTTAGCAATATGCGGTCCAAGCCAAGGCATCAGACTAATCAATTCACAATGATAGTTATCAAACTTGTCAGCATGATTGTACGCACCTTGCCTTACCATCCTAGTTTTTTCAGTGAAAAAATCTTCCTTTATCTCTTCCTCTAGCTCCTTGACTTCTGCATCCACCAGAGAGCTTTTCTTTCTTAATCGTACCCTTTCTTATTGAAGTTCTTGGAGTCTAAGGTTTCCCTGTTGGATTTTAGCTTCCAAGGTTCTGCAAACCATCATCCCTACTAGTGTTGGATTAGGCTTTTCAAGTACTAGAGGGATTACAACGTTCGTCTCATATTCCATCTTTGGTGGTACCTGCATGGTCAGGGTCTTGCACGTGGTCCTAGACACCCATAGAACCACTGGTATGCATAGGTTCCAGTCAGTCCTTTTCGCATTGTGGACCTTGTTCAGTACTTTGTACACTTTGTCAAAGGCTTCCACATAGATAATATTCTACGTGATTGGTCTTATCATACCTCCTAGTCCCAAATCGAGGGGTCATTTGTGCCATTATCTTGCCCGCTCTTGCTTGTCGGTCATGTTTCCTATCATGAGGACGATGTGCATTCGTGCAAGTTGCGCACCATATGCATGTACCCATCTAGAAAGGTGGGTGCTTGGGTTGTTTCGTCCATCATAATCGGCTTTCATCCACATCTGAGGCTTTCCAAACTACATGCACATCATTCTTCTACATTCATGCTTGTCCTCAAAGCTTCTTTGATGCATACCCCACCATCTTGGGGGCGTAGCATACAGTGCCCATTTCAGACTGTTGAAACACTACTGTTTCGATATTTCTCTTTCAAATTTGTTCAAGAAATCATCCACCTCGCTCAACCCATCATACATAGGCAGATCTCTTACCTCTGTTGCCACACAGTGCAGTGACCTTGTCATAGTGTTACAGTTCAGCGTGGTTACCTCGTGTAACTGGTTCTTCCATCTTTCTATTTCCTCATCCAAATTTGAGGTGCAGGATATTTTGCACTCCCACGAGAGTTCCATCCGTTGTTGGACTCGCCCAGTCCTTCTCCCACACGGTTATCTTGTAGATACAGTCTAGATCGTTGTCACTATCATAGTCATGCACTGGTTGTGTGTAGCGCAATCCTTCTACAGGGTCTAAAGGTACCACTACGCACAATGGCTTTTTCTCAAATATCATCTTGTGCTTCTTTAGATTTATCACTCCATTCATGTCAGTGACCCAATCTATTCCCAGTAGCATGAGATAGGGATTGTTGTCATCAAAATTAAATATCACTTCGAAATTTTCAAGCACGCTTGCACCTTCGATATCTACTGGTATTCCCTGTAATCTTCCCATAGGTAAGATCTTTTGCTGGTTTTCCATTCGCAATTGAATAGGAGACCATTATAGCATAGGCCTGCCCATGCACTCCCATGTCTTCTTTGGCAGGATGTTCGTGTTTGATCCTAGATCCAAAATTACTTGATCCATTTCATATTCCCCAAATTGCGCGGTCAATCTCATCTCTCTTCATGTTCATGTTATGTGCTTCCTGAGCTTCCGGACTATAATCGGTTCTCCTACCGTGGTTCCAAACACATCTAGTGATGATTTCTTGCAGTCCCTTCACAACTTTGTTGTCTTGCAACAGCTTCACGCATGTCTCCAAAAATGTAGTGAGCATTGATGGGTCCATTTTTGTTTCCAGTTTGTCCTTACTTCCTGAAGTGGAGGCCTCCGCAAAGCTCTTCTTAGCTTCCATGAATGTCTCCTTAGCATGCTGTAAATCAAATTCTGGTTCCTTTGTTGGAGCCTTGTGAACCCAGGCACTCTCTTCGTGCTGCTTGCCTTTGTCATCTCCTGTCGTGATACCACTTTGGAGCACTGGTCTTCCACGCGGCTCAGACCTCATCATTTGCAGGTTCTATGTAGGGGGAGGTTGGAGTGCTCCTTTACCGCAAAACCTCGCTATCAATGTGGGATATTCCTCTGTTTCATGATCAAATTGGGTACAATATAAGGATGATGGCTCATCGGATTTGTACAATCACGGGAATAATGCCCCAGTCCTTCGCAATTATAACATATCAGTTGTCTGTGACCCTTTTGTGGTCCCATTCCACCTTGACCTCATCTGCGCCCCTGAAATCCAGTGCACGCCATCCCTGCATTTTGATCGAGGGCTTGTGTTTTGGTTTGAAAACTGTAGGTAGTGGTATGATCCATCATTAGTTCATAACTTCTATAGGTACACTCATCGTGGCCTACTGACCTGCATAAATTACCGAGCAAGTGTTGGGAATTATGTGTATACTTTTGTAATAGATGGCAGTTATCTATAGCATGCTTCCATCCTATTTGACAAATCACGCACCATAATGCAGGTGCCACACTCAGTCTTGCTTGTGCCTTTGGTCTCAATGGCATTGGTCCTCCTCCCACCACCTAGTTCACGAATACTAGACAATGGTCCTTGTCATGTCCCTGGCCTTTTTACTTTACGCACTATACCTCCTCACGTGTTTCTGGTCGAACCGTCCTATCTTATTTCAAACTATGCCTTTTTTTCAACTGCTCGTGGATCTGCTAAACTCCTAGGTTAGGATATTGTATCAAGGTATCATACAGTCTCATTGCAATCTCCAAGGCCTCGGCCTGAGTGGTTACTTCTACTGTGACAATGCATTCCTTAGATGCGGTGTTAGCGATGCTATAAACCATGTGCGGTGTTGCCCATCTGTCAAGGTCATATTAGCTTCACGAATTGTACATTTCAGTATCTGATCCACCTCCCAAGGGGTCTCGCCTAGAAGAATCGTGATTTCCTTAAATCCAACGATCGACTGTGTCTTTGATTTTGGCCTGCTAAATTCCTTCTTTAGTGCATCTTGGATATCCGCAATCCCTATGTTCACATTGTCATTGGAATGCTTAATCCAAGTAAGTGCACGATCCTACAAAGTGCTGACCAGTGTTTCTTTCTTTATGTTGTCATGCATGACTCCCTGCACTTCCCATACAGCTCTTACCACGAACCAAAACTGGTCCGGATCTTCATTCCCTACTCCTTTAAACACCAACAACTTTATCGCGCTTGCCATATTGAACTGTGGTGGTGGCAGAGGTGGTGTGGGTGAGGACAGGGGTGAAGATGGTGAAACTAGTGGTGGTGTAGGTGGGGGTGGTATGTGCAGAATTCGTTGCTTTATCAAATTGATCACACTTTCTGGTGAAACCTTCGCAAGCTCTTCCTCGCTTTCTTGTGGAGGTGAAATCAAGGGGCTAGTTTCTAGTTCTACGCTACCTTCGTTTCTTTAGATCCTCCCACATCACATAGCCCCAAACATCAATTTATTCGCATAACCTGCTTTTCACACAATAGCATTTTAATCCAAGTGTTCAAAGATTTAACGTACTTACCTCACAGAGAACTGAGAGCGATGGCTAGGGTTTCAGAAGGAACAAATTGCGCCGCTGCCACACAACAACCCAAAGATCAGAGATTTAATGGAACAACAAGGAGTTCGGTAGCTGGGATCACCGAAAATGTTTATTTGTCAATGATTTGGCCTGGATCTAAATCAGGAAATGATATCCATGGGACGGATGACTCATACATCAGCTAGGGGAGGGTTCTCTCTTCCTGACTCAGGGCGGTTTACATTGGGCAGAGTAGGGAACCACACCACCAGGACAAGGAATGATAGATTTACCTTAGCACTGACCATACCCTATCATCGTTCAAGCCTCTATTCAAACCGATGAAGAAGAAACAGTCAGGCAAGGTAGGGCTACATGCGATGGGTTGAAGACTTTGCAGCTGATTAAACCCCCATCCTCCTTTGGACTGTACCGTGTCAACCGTTATGCCATTCTCCGGAAAAACAACAAGGGATAGGCTGACAATAAAGAAAGGGGTGCGAGTAAAGGGTCAAGGGTTTGTTCTCAACCGAACAGACGTGGGCTGATGACATCAAGGGGAAGAAGAAATTCATGATCGGGATTCTCCTTATCAAAATTGCCATACCACGGGAGGTCAAGGCTTCCTTAATACAAATAGAAACTCTAGGCATCATGAATGGGCATTTGAAAAATGACCCTGGAGAGCCTCAACATCTCACTTTTTCAATGGCCCAAATAACAGAAGGATGTTGGTCAACCAAGGACTCTGGATAGGAACTAATACAGATTTTTATCAGAACCCTGTCAGGGAGAATGATATACAAGAAAACCTAGAAGGGGAAGCTGATAGAAGATATAAAGTATGAAATACAAGCATAGACAGGCATATCAACAAACATGCAAATCTTGATATATGCAGGACAAATTTTACAGGACCAATACACAGTGCAGGACTATGGAATTGTGCGAGATTCAACCATCATACTAAGCACGAGATTGAGAGGTGGAAGCTCTGGATCTAGCTCAAAGGGTACAACTTCATTCAAGGATGCCGTCAAAGGGAAGGGGGAAGCCAGCACCACCATAAGATCTACCGGGACCCTATATTGTGGAGCAAAAAATGTAGAATCTAGTACTGACGATTCCTCTGCCTGAGTTAAAGAAATTTTATATTGATTTTTCTACAAAGGCTGTCATATGCAGATTCAATCACTTTTGGCCCAAAACAGGTGCATTACAACAATGGATCTACTCCACATGGACAAAAAACTGTGATATCCATTTATGCTCCAAAGGTTTTTTTATTGTCAGATTTGACACGGTCAAGGAAAGGTAATATTCCCTCCATGAGGGTCCATGGTTCTGGGGCAATGCAAGACTCTTCATGACCCCCTAGTTCCTAGGTTTTGACATAAATACTATGGTGGTTTCCAAAATGCTGGTATGGGTCAGGTTACACAACTTCCCGCTACACTTCTCACTTCCCAAAGTCTTTGAAGCAATGTGGAATGCGATAGGAAAATACCTCAAGAAAGACATGGAAAGAATTACAATAGGTATACATACTTTTTCCAGAATTTGTGTAGAAGTGGATCTTAGCCAAGGCTTACCTGACAGCATAATTCTGATCCATAACAACACATAGTGGAATCAACCACTAGATTATGAGAGCACGACCTTCAGGTGCTGTGGCTATCAAAAAACAAGTCAGCTTCTTAGTAACTGCCCACAAGCCAGAAAAGAAACCAGAAGAAACAAGAAACAAACACAAAAACAAAGAGGCTGGAAATGCACAATGAACCCATATGAAGTAGTAGAGGATGAGGAGGCAAGTATCCCTCCACCAAATCTTGATGATGTCCCTACCATCCCCAAAGTGAACAATCAGACACACAAGTTGCTCGAAAGAGAGGAATTTGTAACACAGGAATTGATGGACTCTTTGCTGGAGAAGATACCAAATACAATAGACACTAGTGGAGCCAAAAGACAACATTATCCAGAACACTCCAATTTTGACAAGGAAAATCCACGCCCTATGGAGGGCACTTATCTCATACTTTATTCATCCTCACCGACTCGAGGGGAATGGAGAATGGTTGAGAAGAAAAAAAGGAGAAAAGCATGATTTCCTCCCCACTTGTACATTATATTATTTTTGGTTTCTCTTTTGACAGTAGTCTTTTGATTTGCTTTATGCATATGCACCTCAGCATCTACAAAATGTATTTTTGTTATCATTAATAAAATTATAATTTTTCCTTATGGGAAAAAAATGTACCTACCTCACAGTCCTTTGAGCAATCATCATTCCACCTCGCTATAGCTGACTAAATTATCTACCGCAAACTTGATGATAAATCCTCCCATAATTCGATCGAGCCAGTGATCCACAACGTGTGAGATCTTGTCTTCTGATGCTTCCAGTCTGCACACCAACTCTGGAGTCCACACAATATGTTTTTCCAACCTACACCTTCCCTGATTTTCTGCTAGCTTCATGGTCCACTCGAACAACTCAGAGGGGAAGGATGCAAAGAAAATTTCTTGGTTTTCCGTATATAAGTAGCAATATAATCACTCTTCCTTTGATAATCGTGGATTCTTGCTTCCCTTTGCTGCGAACTGATGAATATTTCTGTCCAACCACTCTGCAATTCCTTTCTTTGTCGGATTCCAATGATACGACTTCAAACATCGCTATGTAGATCCTAGTCCCGGCAACGTCACCATTTGTTGGCTTAGTGGGGCCTGACCTAGGTTTAGAGTTATTTTAGCCAAAGAAATCCTGGTACTACTGGCCCTTTCGGCAACGGTCCACGGGACGTGGACTAAGGTCCCACCCGAAGTAGTATGGGAGGGTTCTAGAACCAGGTTTCCACACCCTGGAGATGTTTGATGAGTTCAAGTGGTCTCTTGTTTGACCCTGCATGCAGGTTGCTTCACGCACTTTCCCGTACCTCGCAGCCTAATATATTGCCTTTGCGCAGCCCTACCCAGGGGCTGAATACCGCGCTCTACATTATTACCCAAGACCTTATTGGTATTTCACTATTAGTTGATTGTCTTAACCTACTTGCGTGCTTAAAGTTATACTTAACAACATAAACCATTCATACAGGTGCACGCAGTAAATAAACAGTACATTTGCAAATTATATCAAACATGCATTAACCTAAGAACATATACACATAATTATGATACAACTTATCTTTATTAATTCCTTTCTTGGTTACAGACTCAACTTGCCCTGCGCAATCAACTGTAAGGGTCTGCACACTCAGCTGCGAACTACTATGCCTCTGTGCACTTAGTTGCAGAGCCTTCTCCTACTCTATGACCCAAAGACACACTTCAACTTGTGACTCAGTCACTTAGACTTATCTTCCTTCTCTACTATCTTCTATCTCCTTTTACACTTAGAGCTTCACTCTATTTATACAATCCCATGGTCCGTGGACCATGGCTAGGTCTATCTAGCCGACATTACATTGCAAAACTAGGGTGGAAAACATTGTGAATATATTATAATTTGGTGCCCCGCACCCGCAATTCGCGAAGCTTTACAAAAATATTTAGTCAAAACTTGGGCTTTGAGCCCCAAAAAATGCCTTGGGGTAATTCCATGACCAATAGACACATAGTGTCATCAACCATTCAACGAACAATTTCATTGAAGGAAGTAGTATTTCATCCGTAGACCGACTACATTGTCTATCGATCATATGACACCATAAGGGTCCTCCTTCCATCAATATTCTGGTGTATTTTTAGGACTAGAAAAACCTACTCATTTTATCGTTTTGTTTGTTTAAAATAAAATGATGACTCTATCTAAATTTTGTATCATTGTCGTTTATTAAAATAAATTTCTCTAGAAATAATAAAAAAACAAGGAAAATTTAGTTTAAAAAAGTAATAAATTTTTTCTTAAATAAGTAGGAAGTCGGAGGTTGGGCCTCTTTATTTTTCTAAAATAAAAATATTTCTCGACAGCCTAACTTCCATGTTGGTTAAGTGTCCCAACCTATCCTAGGTCGGAGATTGAAACTTCTCATATTTTCATTTTATATTTTTCCTCCCAACTGCTCGACCTCCTAACTTCGTCAAAGTCTCAACCTTAGTCTAATTTGGGGTCAGAACAAATAGTGTTAAAATAAATTGTAATATAACTATCGACGACCCGTCCTCTAAATGTATCGACTATTAATAATATTTTTATTATTTTATATTATCTCTCGATTTAAGTGTGTTTTTATTTTTATTTATTTTTGGTATATTTTTACAAATAAAACTATAAAGTCATGCACTGTGATTTCCTTGCAAATTTCAGTTTTGAATGAATTTCCATCCTTGATTCCCGCCTCCCCAACCTTGCCTCATATTTTGAGCAATGGTTATTGGTCATATCTCATTTATGTGAAAATTTATTCACCTATCATAAAATTTAAGTCATGCATAATATGAAGATTTACCCCAGATTTACCCTTCTCTTCCTTCAAAATTTTACAAGATTCATTTGACCGTGTGCCTTAATCTTTCACTCAAGCTACAATCTAAAATTGTAAAATTCAACTTGGAACAGTGAAAATGTGACTCATAACATCTTGGTCCAGTTAGTGTTTATGGTTTGAAATTTTATAATCATTAAATTAATTATCTTTATGGTAAAAATATGAGTTATTCTTATAAATTCCACTTCTAGGTTGCAGAATGGGTAAAAATAGCAAATCTAGCATAGATAAACAACATGTTCAAGAAATTAAGGAGAAGTTGAAAGGAGTAGATGTTTTGGGACCTGAAGACTATAATGTGGACATGAAACTAATATCTGATACAAATTTCCAAAAGCATGATGCAGGTAAGGCTAAATGGGAGGAAATTTTCAATTTCCTTGAAGAAAACAAATGCTTGCAATTAGATAGTTCAAATGGAGAAAACAAAGATCAATTTGAAAATATCAGAAGAACATAATTGCATAAAGTGGTTTCTAGGGACAATATTTTCCCATATTATGGTATGATTAGATGGATTCTATCTCACGTACATATTCCCACTTGTTCTATTATAGATTACAATCATAATGTAATATCTTCCTGAAACCTTAGGTCCTCATTACAATTCATAAACTAAGTCCCCCGAAAACCTTCCTTACTACTGAATGTTGGATAATTTCAATCATATTGTTCTTAAGGAGAAAAATAGAGATTATAACAAAGTTATTAAGAATTGGTTGAGCGATTTAGACGTGAAAAAACTGAAAACAACTAATGATTATGTTATTTCCATCTTCAAGAGACCATTTAAGTTTATTATCAAGATGTTATCTAGATTATATGGGGAGAAAAACCCTTAGCAATGCAAAATTCAGTGGATTCCTCTAATTCATAATATTTATCATGAATCAAAATGATTTAACTGATATTCTATCTAATAATTTGTTAGATTCCCTCATATTGTTGCTTGCATTCCCTCCAAGATATGAAAAAATATTTTTCATGCCGGCTTGTTGGCTTAGGGGGTCTTGACCTAGGTTCAGAGTTAGTTGCGCCAACCAACAAATCCCTACACTACTATCCCTTTCAGCAACAACCGGCGTGGTGCAGGCTGTAGTCTCATCTGAAGCATTATGAGGGGATGCAAGAACCAATTTTCTTCATCTATAGACTAGTATGATGTATTTTAGTGCCTCAGATCTACCTTTGCGTAGATCGATACACTTCTAGGGCTCACTACTGCAAGTTTCTCAAAATGGTATTTAGACATCCGCGAAGGTCTACGATTGGTCTTTGTAGACCTTTAACAGTCAATCTATCTACTTATGCGCATCAGAAAGCAGTCCTAAATTAGGGTTCGTGCAAATTTATTTAAGTTATTCATAACCATCAGAGAATGCATTAGAGTCTTTGTGAAAACACATAAACATGCATTGCACACATCATTAACACTTATTTAGTAGAATCACACAACATTTAACCAATATTTCATAAATCACCTCATTCATTGACAACATATAATATTAAAAACAATAAACATAAGTAAACAATAATTCTTTGGAAACTATCTTTATTGATTTTCAATTGAGCATTACAGACTCAAAACTAACCTGTGTATTGAACTACAGGGGTCTGTGCACTCAGTTGCAGACTCTACGTAGGCCTTTTCACATTCAGTTGCATAGCCTTTCTTCTCCTATCTAACCACTTCTCTTCGATATCACTTCACTTCTATTTTTCCATTACATCCCCTTAGACTCTCTAAGAAACCTATTTATAACATTTTTGATACAATCCCATGGTCTGCGGACCATGGGTGGATCTCAAAACTAACTCAAACTTTACATAAACAAGGAGCTAAAACCCCTTTGAATCCTAATCATCTGCACTCTCCGCATCCAAAAATTGCGGAGACTTTACATTAATTACAAAAATGTATCAAAACTTGGGTTATTTAAACCCCATATTTGACTGACGGGACCCCATCCCAATAGGCCCCCAACAAAAAGATCATGAATCACCCTCGAATCACTCAACTGACACCACGATATTACTACAAATATCCCCCAGCTCCACCTGGATCACTGTGACTTTGGCAGTGCTTTGAGTGGCTGCCTTCTTGACTTCCTCAATATGTTTTTTTGTAGCCAGTCCTTCAACTGCCAGCCTCAGCGTCTGTTGTGTCTACTACAACCCTTTTAGCTTATCCCAAATAGTGGTCATGACTTGATAATATTCCTCCAGCCATGGCTGCAACGTGGCCTTTAGAAAGGCCTCCTTCTTCTGTGCTTCTTCCACCTATGCTAAGAGCTGCTTTCCCTCCTGCAATTTGGCAAGGTGTTGCGCTGGCACTATGGAGGAAGCAGTCGCTCAGACTTCATCATACTATCGTTGCAGCTCCCTTACCTCTGTATTCAGTGTCTATAGGTTTCAATCCTCCTACAGATTGATTACTAACCCCTTTTCCTTCCTAAAAAATGTTGTACAGTCACTAAATGTGGCATCCAAGGTAGCCATTCCTTCCTTTATCACAGCTCCGCACTGCTCCTAGACCTTAGGCGGAGTCGTGGGCTACAAATTTAACTATAGCTTTATGATCTTCATGTTGACCTCAAACTAAACTTGACCAACCTCTACTTTAGCTTTGTGCACACTAGCAGCGATTTTTCTGATCTTTTCTTATGGTTATGTATCATATAGAATGTGAAGCTCAGGCACTGTCCTATATGCCTCTGCGACTGCTGACTCTAGTCGTGAAATCTGCACCTGCAATGTCTCCTTTTCCTTCAGAGCCTCTATCTTTTTAGTGAAAATATGCTCATTGTTCACTCTATACTCATTGATGAGGTTGAGGGTGCATTGCTCCCGGGCTCTTAGCTCATCTACCACCCTTGCATGCAGTGCATGGAGGGTCTCATTGGAGAGCACCACTGTATTCAGCCTGATGTTCTTGATTGTTCTCAGGATAATGTGATCATTGGCTGACTCCACATGAAGGGACCCATCTAGAAATGCAATAGTCCTAAGGTCTAGTGTCCTTACCAACTCGGCTGCCTGGCTTGTCCCAAGTGCCAGGCTCACTTGTCCAGTGCCCACCTGTATCTTGCTTGCTTGGATCTGCAGCTCACGTAGATCCCTTTGTATGCTCCCCAGCATCTACACATATTGTTGCTTGAACTGTTGCAACACTTAGGTGGTGGTATCCATGATTTTATCCTTGATATCATAGAGATCGCCCTTCGTCAAGACCATGGGATCACCCTACAACTTGTCTGATTTCTGCTTCTTCCTTGTACCTCCCTACTGATCCTTGCTATGTCTCTTCAGAATAAATGGGGTGCTCTCCCCCTCATCTCCTCAACCATTTTTCCTTAAAATTTATTCCTCCTCTGTCTTCAGCGAAGGTGACTTGTCAATTTTTTGTGATTCGCGCTGCTCCTGTTCTGCATGCTCCTTGGCAGCATGTTCTTGTTCTACCAGAGCCTTTTCTTCAACTTCCTTCTTTTTCTATTCGACGACTGTATACGTAGATTTCTTAGCTTCTTCCTTTCTCTTCTACGCATTAGAACTTCTTGCGTCGTTGCTTGTTCCCACATCTAAGTCTGACGGGGCGTGCCACTCCGCAAGCCATCTTGCTACCACCTCTTGCACATCTATTTCTGTCACCAAATATGGAAAGTCATGCCATTTCCGCTGTGGATCCTTCCGCGCTTAAATGTACACTCTATGGAAGTTAGCCTTTAATTCCACATAGGTTGACAGCTGCATGTAAAAGGTTGGGGACAACCTCAGCTGTTGGTTAATGGCCATGTGGAGACTCGATTCCATAAGGACCCAAAATATATTTGTTTGTGTAACCCACGCAGGGTCCTTCATATCCCATAAGAATGCGAATTGCGCTGCCTCCAATAATCTTTCCTCAAGTGGAGTAAATTGGCTATCCTCTAGTAATTTCTAGGTAATAAGCACAATCGACAACAATAACCAAGCGTAGTGAAATGGCTTGGTTTCATCCTAGGCATCGTGGCAATTCATGACGAATTCTTGGTACAGGTATTTGCACCAATTGAATTGTATGCCCTTCATGCATTGGGCCGCCAGGGAAACTACAGGCACCAGAACTTCATCTGAATGAAATTTCCTCATCACCTTCCCTGCTAATATCTAGGTGGCCAATTGAACTGCCGAATCTGTGATAGAGAGGATTTAATACCATCGCGACTTCTTCATGATGCCATAATATCTCTTCATTCTTTCTATGAGGACCTTTTCCCCCATCTTGCCACGAAACTTCTTTGTTGAGTTCAAGATTTTGTACGGTAGGTGCACAATTCTGTGGATAATCATGTTTTTAATGGGTATAGGCCTTCCTAGCCATAGATATCGATCATGCAACAATGTGAGTAGTTAGCGCACATAGATTGTGTTGATGGGGGTGCAGTGATAATGGGGCACCCACAACAAATTGAGTAACCCCAATTTCTCGAAACCACAGACCCATTCCTCTATTTCCAATGCGGTAACACCTAACTTCACGTAGTAGACTCGCCTCATGTACTTATCTATCGCTAAGTGTGGAAACCTAGCAGGGCTCCACACTTAATCTATGAGGGCCTAATCCTCCATTTTCAACAGTGGGATCCACGCGAGCTGTGAACCTTCAAAAGGGAGCTGCTCTGGTAGCAGTGGCATGGAAATGGTGAACTTCTCAAATTCTAAGTCCTTTGGGACTGTTAGATTTGTCGGTGTTTGGCCCAAGAATGGATCCAAAACACTCCCAAAGTCTTTAAAGTGTGCTTAAAATCATGCAATGGATCAAAAATTTCTCTTAAAATATTCAAAATATTCACTAAGATCATCTAAGGAGCAAAACCATCACATGCTGAGAGCCCTTAGAAGGGAAAAAATGCACTATCGGGAGGCTAAAACACTTCAAAAACCATGAAAATCCATTATCGCAGGCATAAAACTCAAGAATGTATAACAACCGTTAGATTTGGCCGATCAATGGCCCAGATCTAAGTGGCAAATTGAAAATCAGTAAGCAGAAAGGACTTTGAGTAGTGGAAATCAACACTGGACACCATCGATCAGCCATCACCGATGACCAGATCATGGGTCACAATCGGTGGAGGAAAATCAGTGATATCATCATAGGTTGTGTGGAAGGAGTGATCACAATCGACGATTCAACGTGGACCATCGATCACGCGCGCAGATTGACAACCACATCGTATCGACGGATCGCTATCGGCGGAAACCAACAAATGGGGCCTTGACACAGGCGTGTGTGCGACTTGATGGGCCGGACACGACGAAATTATATACTATATTTGATAAATTTGCAGGTCCGCGGGAAGTCCTGTTCTCAACTTTTTTTGTGTATTTTCATTGTTTCAATGAAATATAAAGGAGCCTTGGCCAACACCAATAGCGATGAATACTGGACCCGAAAGGGTCCAGGAAGTGAAATATATATATTTTGAAGTCTGCAAATGAAAATTTTCATGTTTTCCAGTGTTTTTCACGAATTTCCAAATACAAATGGAAGCGAGGGAACCGACCGGCTGCGATATGTGACAACGACCCAAAGGACAGACCCAATAAAGGAATTAATCATGTTTATGGACTTTTTGAAGTCCGAAAAGGACAGAGAGGGACGAGAATTCTCAAAATTGTTGTGTTTTTTCTTCATAATAGAAAGCAGTAACTATCCGTGTTTTAAAGGGATTTCATAGGCCCGAAGAGCCATTCCACCATAGAGCAGAGGCTGAATCAACGACAAATCAGTCATGGAGCCACAACACTTGCAGCTATCCCTCAACAGAAGTGATTAAGAATCATGGACAATGCAACACTGCCAAATCAATCCAAGGAAATCATGAAGCCCCAACACGACACAACTAGAACAAACAGAATGATCGTGGAGCATCTTTAACCTCAAACTAAACTTGACCAACCTCTACTTTAGCTTTGTGCACACTAGCAGCGATTTTTCTGATCTTTTCTTATGGTTATGTATCATATAGAATGTGAAGCTCAGGCACTGTCCTATATGCCTCTGCGACTGCTGACTCTAGTCGTGAAATCTGCACCTGCAATGTCTCCTTTTCCTTCAGAGCCTCTATCTTTTTAGTGAAAATATGCTCATTGTTCACTCTATACTCATTGATGAGGTTGAGGGTGCATTGCTCCCGGGCTCTTATCTCATCTACCACCCTTGCATGCAGTGCATGGAGGGTCTCATTGGAGAGCGCCACTGTATTCAACCTGATGTTCTTGATTGTTCTCAGGATAATGTGATCATTGGCTGACTCCACATGAAGGGACCCATCTGGAAATGCAATAGTCCTAAGGTCTAGTGTCCTTACCAACTCGGCTGCCTGGCTTGTCCCAAGTGCCAGGCTCACTTGTCCAGTGCCCACTTGTATCTTGCTTGCTTGGATCTGCAGCTCACGTAGATCCCTTTGTATGCTCCCCAGCATCTACACATATTGTTGCTTGAACTGTTGCAACACTTAGGTGGTGGTATCCATGATTTTATCCTTGATATCATAGAGATCGCCCTTCGTCAAGACCATGGGATCACCCTACAACTTGTCTGATTTCTGCTTCTTCCTTGTACCTCCCTACTGATCCTTGCTATGTCTCTTCAGAATAAATGGGGTGCTCTCCCCCTCATCTCCTCAACCATTTTTCCTTAAAATTTATTCCTCCTCTGTCTTCAGCGAAGGTGACTTGTCACTTTTTTGTGATTCGCGCTGCTCCTGTTCTGCATGCTTCTTGGCAGCATGTTCTTGTTCTACCAGAGCCTTTTCTTCAACTTCCTTCTTTTTCTATTCTACGACTGTATACGTAGATTTCTTAGCTTCTTCCTTTCTCTTCTACGCATTAGAACTTCTTGCGTCGTTGCTTGTTCCCACATCTAAGTCTGACGGGGCATGCCACTCTGCAAGCCATCTTGCTACCACCTCTTGCACATCTATTTATGTCACCAAATATGGAAAGTCATGCCATTTCCGCTGTGGATCCTTTCGCGCTTAAATGTACACTCTATGGAAGTTAGCCTTTAATTCCACATAGGTTGACAGCTGCATGTAAAAGGTTGGGCACAACCTCAGATGTTGGTTAATGGCCATGTGGAGACTCGATTCCATAAGGACCCAAAATATATTTGTTTGTGTAACCCACGCAGGGTCCTTCATATCCCATAAGAATGCGAATTGCGCTGCCTCCAATAATCTTTCCTCAAGTGGAGTAAATTGGCTATCCTCTAGTAATTTCTAGGTAATAAGCACAATCGACAACAATAACCAAGCGTAGTGAAATGGCTTGGTTTCATCCTAGGCATCGTGGCAATTCATGAGGAATTCTTGGTACAGGTATTTGCACCAATTGAATTGTATGCCCTCCATGCATTGGGCCACCAGGGAAACTACAGGCACCAGAACTTCATCTGAATGAAATTTCCTCATCACCTTCCCTGCTAATATCTAGGTGGCCAATTGAACTGCCGAATCTGTGATAGAGAGGATTTAATACCATCGCGACTTCTTCATGATGCCATAATATCTCTTCATTCTTTCTATGAGGACCTTTTCCCCCATCTTGCCACGAAACGTCTTTGTCGAGTTCAGGATTTTGTACAGTAGGTGCACAATTCTGTGGATAATCATGTTTTTAATGGGTATAGGCCTTCCTAGCCATAGATATCCATCATGCAACAATGTGAGTAGTTAGCGCACATAGATTGTGTTGATGGGGGTGCAGTGATAATGGGGCACCCAAAACAAATTGAGTAACCCAAAGTTCTCGAAACCACAGACCCATTCCTCTATTTCCAATGCGGTAACACCTAACTTCACGTAGTAGACTCGCCTCATGTACTTATCTGTCGCTAAGTGTGGAAACCTAGCAGGGCTCCACACTTAATCTATGAGGGCCTAATCCTCCATTTTCAACAGTGGGATCCACGCGAGCTGTGGACCTTCAAAAGGGAGCTGCTCTGGTAGCAATGGCATGGAAATGGTGAACTTCTCAAAATCTAAGTCCTTTGGGACTATTAGATTTGTCGGTGTTTGGCCCAAGAATGGATCCAAAACACTCCCAAAGTCTCTAAAGTGTGCTTAAAATCATGCAATGGATCAAAATTTTCTCTTAAAATATTCAAAATTATCACTAAGATCATCTAAGGAGCAAAACCATCACATGCTGAGAGCCCTTAGAAGGGAAAAAATGCACTATCGGGAGGCTAAAACACTTCAAAAACCATGGAAATCCATTATCGCAGGCATAAAACTCAAGAATGTATAACAACCGTTAGATTTGGCCGATCAATGGCCCAGATCTAAGTGGCAAATTGCAAATCAGTAAGCAGAAAGGACTTTGAGTAGTGGAAATCAACACTGGACACCATCGATCAGCCATCACCGATGATCAGATCATGGGTCACAATCGGTGGAGGAAAATCAGTGATATCATCATAGGTTGTGTGGAAGGAGTGATCACAATCGATGATTCAACGTGGACCATCGATCACGCACGCAGATTGACAACCACATCGTATCGAAGGATCGCTATTGGCGGAAACCAACAAATGGGGCCTTGACACAGGCGTGTGTGCGACTTGATGGGCCGGACACGACGAAATTATATACTATATTTGATAAATTTTCAGGTCCGCGGGAAGTCCTGTTCTCAAAATTTTTTGTGTATTTTCATTGTTTCAATGAAATATAAAGGAGCCTTGGCCAACACCAATAGTGATGAATACTAGACCCGAAAGGGTCCAGGAAGTGAAATATATATATTTTGAAGTCTGCAAATGAAAATTTTCATGTTTTCCAGTGTTTTTCACGAATTTCCAAATACAAATGGAAGTGAGGGAACCGACCGGCTGCGATATGTGACAACGACCCAAAGGACAGACCCAATAAAGGAATTAATCATGTTTATGGACTTTTTGAAGTCTGGAAAGGACAGAGAGGGGCGGGAATTCTCAAAATTGTTGTGTTTTTTCTTCATAATAGAAAGCAGTAACTATCCGTGTTTTAAAGGGATTTCATAGGCCCGAAGAGCCATTCCACCATAGAGTAGAGGCTGAATCAACGACAAATCAGTCATGGAGCCACAACACTTGCAGCTATCCCGCAACAGAAGTGATTAAGAATCATGGACAATGCAACACTGCCAAATCAATCCAAGGAAATCGTGAAGCCCCAACACGACACAACTAGAACAAACAGAATGATCGTGGAGCATCTTTAACCTCAAACTAAACTTGACCAACCCCTACTTTAGCTTTGTGCACACTAGCAGCGATTTTTCTGATCTTTTCTTATGGTTATGTATCATATAGAATGTGAAGCTCAGGCACTGTCCTATATGCCTCTGCGACTGCTGACTCTAGTCGTGAAATCTGCACCTGCAATGTCTCCTTTTCCTTCAGAGCCTCTATCTTTTTAGTGAAAATATGCTCATTGTTCACTCTATACTCATTGATGAGGTTGAGGGTGCATTGCTCCCGGGCTCTTATCTCATCTACCACCCTTGCATGCAGTGCATGGAGAGTCTCATTGGAGAGCGCCACTGTATTCAGCCTGATGTTCTTGATTGTTCTCAGGATAATGTGATCATTGGCTGACTCCACATGAAGGGACCCATCTGGAAATGCAATAGTCCTAAGGTCTAGTGTCCTTACCAACTCGGCTGCCTGGCTTGTCCCAAGTGCTAGGCTCACTTGTCCAGTGCCCACCTGTATCTTGCTTGCTTGGATCTGCAGCTCACGTAGATCCCTTTGTATGCTCCCCAGCATCTACACATATTGTTGCTTGAACTGTTGCAACACTTAGGTGGTGGTATCCATGATTTTATCCTTGATATCATAGAGATCGCCCTTCGTCAAGACCATGGGATCACCCTACAACTTGTATGATTTCTGCTTCTTCCTTGTACCTCCCTACTGATCCTTGCTATGTCTCTTCAGAATAAATGGGGTGCTCTCCCCCTCATCTCCTCAACCATTTTTCCTTAAAATTTATTCCTCCTCTGTCTTTAGCGAAGGTGACTTGTCACTTTTTTGTGCTTCGCGCTGCTCTTGTTTTGCATGCTCCTTGGCAGCATGTTCTTGTTCTACCAGAGCCTTTTCTTCAACTTCCTTCTTTTTCTATTCTACGACTGTATACGTAGATTTCTTAGCTTCTTCCTTTCTCTTCTACGCATTAGAACTTCTTGCGTCGTTGCTTGTTCCCACATCTAAGTCTGACGGGGCGTGCCACTCTGCAAGCCATCTTGCTACCACCTCTTGCAAATCTATTTTTGTCACCAAATATGGAACGTCATGCCATTTCCGATGTGGATCCTTTCGCGCTTAAATGTACACTCTATGGAAGTTAGCCTTTAATTCCACATAGGTTGACATCTGCATGTAAAAGGTTGGGGACAACCTCAGATGTTGGTTAATGGCCATGTGGAGACTCGATTCCATAAGGACCCAAAATATATTTGTTTGTGTAACCCACGCAGGGTCCTTCATATCCCATAAGAATGCGAATTGCACTGCCTCCAATAATCTTTCCTCAAGTGGAGTAAATTGGCTATCCTCTAGTAATTTCTAGGTAATAAGCACAATCGACAACCATAACCAAGCATAGTGAAATGGCTTGGTTTCATCCTAGGCATCGTGGCAATTCATGAGGAATTCTTGGTACAAGTATTTGCACCAATTGAATTGTATGCCCTTCATGCATTGGTCCGCCAAGGAAGCTACAGGCACCAGAACTTCATCTGAATGAAATTTCCTCATCACCTTCCCTGCTAATATCTAGGTGGCCAATTGAACTGCCGAATCTGTGATAGAGAGGATTTAATACCATCGCGACTTCTTCATGATGCCATAATATCTCTTCATTCTTTCTATGAGGACCTTTTCCCCCATCTTGCCACGAAACTTCTTTGTCGAGTTCAGGATTTTGTACGGTAGGTGCACAATTCTATGGATAATCATGTTTTTAATGGGTATAGGCCTTCCTAGCCATAGATATCCATCATGCAACATTGTGAGTAGTTAGCGCACATAGATTGTGTTGATGGGGGTGCAGTGATAATGGGGCACCCACAACAAATTGAGTAACCCCAAGTTCTCGAAACCACAGACCCATTCCTCTATTTCCAATGCGGTAACACCTAACTTCACGTAGTAGACTCGCCTCATGTACTTATCTGTCGCTAAGTGTGGAAACCTAGCAGGGCTCCACACTTAATCTATGAGGGCCTAATCCTCCATTTTCAACAGTGGGATCCACGCGAGATGTGAACCTTCAAAAGGGAGCTGCTCTGGTAGCAGTGGCATGGAAATGGTGAACTTCTCAAATTCTAAGTCCTTTGGGACTGTTAGATTTGTCGGTGTTTGGCCCAAGAATGGATCCAAAACACTCCCAAAGTCTCTAAAGTGTGCTTAAAATCATGCAATGGATCAAAATTTTCTCTTAAAATATTCAAAATCTTCACTAAGATCATCTAAGGAGCAAAACCATCACATGCTGAGAGCCCTTAGAAGGGAAAAATTGCACTATTGGGAGGCTAAAACACTTCAAAAACCATGAAAATCCATTATCGCAGGCATAAAACTCAAGAATGTATAACAACCGTTAGATTTGGCCGATCAATGGCCCAGATCTAAGTGGCAAATTGCAAATCAGTAAGTAGAAAGGACTTTGAGTAGTGGAAATCAACACTGGACACCATCGATCAGCCATCACCGATGATCAGATCAGGGGTCACAATCGATGGAGGAAAATCAGTGATATCATCATAGATTGTGTGGAAGGAGTGATCACAATCGAAGATTCAACGTGGACCATCGATCACGCGCACAAATTTACAACCACATCGTATCGACGGATCGCTATCGGTGGAAACCAACAAATGGGGCCTTGACACAGGCGTGTGTGCGACTTGATGGGCTGGACACGACGAAATTATATACTATATTTGATAAATTTTCAGGTCCGCGGGAAGTCCTGTTCTCAACTTTTTTTGTGTATTTTCATTGTTTCAATGAAATATAAAGGAGCCTTGGCCAACACCAATAGCGATGAATACTGGACCCGAAAGGGTCCAGGAAGTGAAATATATATATTTTGAAGTCTGCAAATGAAAATTTTCATGTTTTCCAGCGTTTTTCACGAATTTCCAAATACAAATGGAAGCGAGGGAACCGACCGGCTGCGATATGTGACAAAGACCCAAAGGACAGACCCAATAAAGGAATTAATCATGTTTATGGACTTTTTGAAGTCCGAAAAGGACAGAGAGGGGCGGGAATTCTCAAAATTGTTGTGTTTTTTGTTCATAATAGAAAGCAGTAACTATCCATGCTTTAAAGGGATTTCATAGGCCCGAAGAGCCATTCCACCATAGAGCAGAGGCTGAATCAACGACAAATCAGTCATGGAGCCACAACACTTGCAGCTATCCCGCAATAGAAGTGATTAAGAATCATGGACAATGCAACACTGCCAAATCAATCCAAGGAAATCATGAAGCCCCAACACGACACAACTAGAACAAACAGAATGATCGTGGAGCATCTTTAGCATGAGAGAGCTCCCAGATAGCACAAAAACTACCCAAAATATTTGAATGCGGTTGTTCCTCTATCAGCAGAGGAAAACCTCTGAGCCATGCTTGCCGATTGAGGGAATCAAACAGTTAACAAGATAAAGGGATAGATCGAGACCTATGAAGCCTCAAAAGGCTCAACATCATTGTAATGAGCTATAAATAGCTAAAAACTAAATGTAACAAGGGTTCAAACTTCTAGACACTGTAGATACTTTGCTACTCAAGCGTCTCATCTTCATTCATTAGTAATACAAGCTTCTTTTGCTGTTATATGTTCAATATTCCATTTTATATTTTGTTCTAAGGTTGCACTTGAACAATTTGTTCATGTTTCCTTTTGTGTCTAAGGCTAGATAACTATCATCATACCTCTTCTTTGATAAATCAAATTTGCAAGCTTCTTTGCTGCCTATAGCTAACCATTCATATGTGGTCATATATGCATCTTCTGGTACAATCAGTATTTTCTTTTGTTGCATGTAGCTAGCCATTCATTTATGTTTATGTATGCATCTACTGGTATGGTCATTATTCTCCATCCATTCATTGAAACTACAAACTGTTGAGCATTAGTGGTCTAAACCCTTGTAAGCTAAGGGTGTTCATGCATGTCTTAAGTAAAAACATAGCTAAAATGGTTATCTGGCTTGATCCAAACCATCATTTATTCCAATAGTTCAGAGAAAAATATTGAAGATTATACGTTACAAGGCATCTCGATCTACAACCTAGGCGAGTTTGCTAGAGTGATAACATAATTGGTGCTATTGCCGGGGAGAGGACACTGAAGCTCAACTTCCCTGGGAAATGACATATATCCAGCTTTGATGATAGACAAAGTCTGGGTACATTTTTGGTTGTAATCATCTATTTGGCGACTCTTCTAGAGTCCGAACCTCTTGGCAACTCCACTTCATAGTTTTGGCTCAGTTTGTGAGGCATACTCAAAGAAATCCTCAAAAGCTACAAGCTGATCCAGTACCTGACCCTGAAAAGATCATCAAAGAAAGAAAGGTATTGCAAAAAGGAGCAAAACCATCACATGCCGAGACCCCTTGGAAGGGCAAAAATGCACTATCGGGAGACTAAAACACTTCAAAAACCATGTAAATCCATTATCACAGGCTTAAAGCTCAAGAATGTATAACAGTCGTTAGATTTGGCCAATCAATAGCCCAAATCTAAGAGGAAAATCACAAATTGGCAAGCAGAAAGGACTTCGGGCAGTGGAAATCGACATTGGACACTATAGATCAGCGATCGCTGATGATCAGATAAGCAGGTCACCATTGGCGGAGGCAAATCAGTATTATCAGTTCAGGTTGTGTGGAAGGAGTGATTACGATCGACAATTCAATGTGGATTGTCAATCGTGCGTAGATCGATGGCCACATCGCATCATCAGATCACCATTGGTAGAAACCAAGAGACGGGGCCTTGACAAAGCCATATGCGCGACCTGATGGGCTGGACCTGACGGAATTATATACTATATTTGATAAATTTTCAGGTCCACAGGAAGGCCTGTTTTCAATGTTTTTTGTGTATTTTCATTATTTCAACGAAATAAAAAGGAGCCTTGGCCAACGCCGATAGCGATGAAGCCCGGACCCAAAAGGGTGCAGGAAGTGAAATATATATATTTTGAAGTCTGCCAAAGGTAATTTTTCATGTTTTCCAATGTTTTTCATGAATTTCTAATTACAAAGGGAAGCAAGGGAACCAGCCAGCTGTGATATGTGACAACGACCTGAAGGGCAGACCTGATAAAGGAATTAACCATGTTTATGGACTTTTTGAAGTCCGAAAAGGACAAAGAGGGGCAAGAATTCTCAGAATTGTTGTGGTTTCTGTTCATAATCTAAAGCAATCACTATCCACGTTTTAAATGGATTGCATAGGCTTGAAGAGCCATTCCACCACAAAGCAAAGGCCGAATCAATGAAAAAGCATTCATGGAGCCACAACATGCATAGCTAGCCCACAACAGAAGTGATCAAGAATCATAGACAACGCAACATTACTAAATCAACCCAAAGAAATCGTGAAGTCCCAACATGACACAACCAGGACAAATAGAATGATCGTAGAGCATCTCTAGCATGAGAGAGCTACCAGATAGTGTAGCAACAACCAAAAATATCTAAATGTGGTTATTCCTCTGTCAGAAGAGGGAAACCTCCAAGCCATGCTTACAGATTGAGGGAATCAAAAAGTTAACAAGACAGAGGGATAGATCAAGACCTATGAAACCTTAAAAGGCTCAGCATCATTGTAAAGAGCTATAAATAGTTGAAAACTAAATGTAACAAGGGTTCAAAGTTCTGGAGACTATAGAGACTTTGCTACTCAAGTGTCTCATATTCATTCATTAGTAATACAAGCTTCTTTTGTTGTTATATGTTCAATATTCCATTTTCTCTTCTGTTCTAAGCTTGCACTTGAAGAGTTAGTTCATGTTTTCTTTTATGTATAAGGCCAGATAACTATCATGTTACCTCTGCTTTGATAAATCAGATTTGCAAGATTCTTTGCTACCTGTAGCTAGCCATTCATATGTGGTCATATATGCATTTGCTAGTATAGTCAGTATTTTCTTTTGTTTCTTGTAGCTAGCCATTCATTTATGTTTATGTATGCATCTGTCAGTATGGTCAGTATTCTCCATCCATTCACTGAAACTACAAATTGTTGAGCATTAGTGGTTAAATATTGTAAGCTGAGGATCTTCATGCATGTCTTGAGTAAAAACATAGTTGAAATGGTTATCTGCCTTGATCCAAACCATCATTTATTCCAATAGTTCAGAGAACAATATTGAAGATTATATGTTACCATGCATCTTCGATTTACAACCTAGGAGAGTTTCCTGGAGTGATAATAGGGACCTTCACCTTTCCCTTCCGCGGAGAGATATAATTGGGTAGCTTCGTTATAGGTTCTTCTCCTTCAACGCCAATATCTTTTGTTCCCTGGCCTTCTTCTGCCTACAAGTCCACGACTTTCTCCAGCTTCCTGTCTTTAGTTTGTTTTTCTTGTGCTGTGGAATGCTTTCTTGGTGACTTGCACACCGATACTAGATTTTTCTGCTTGTCCTTCTTCGATTTGGATATTTGGGTTTCTCTAGTAGGCGTAGGCTTCAGCCTAGGTGACCACAGAGACATAGGTATAGGAGCCAGAAATTCCATACTTACCACTTCTAAGGCAGCTCACTGAGAGGAAACACTGGTACTCATAGTTTAAGCGGGACTTGGGCTAAGCATTTTCTCCATGATAAATTTCTAGTTCAGTTCAGACAACTTAGTAAACACAGGGCTCATGACTAAATCTTCCCAATATGATTGGTTCATAGGTGTTGAGTGATAAAAAGGTGTCTTTTAACCCCTATCTATCCTACATTAATTATCAATCCAGGCATGATTTTTTTATCTCAAGAGTGTACTCAGTCTGAGGCGGTCACTTGTTCAAGAGTAATGTTTGCAGTATAGTGCTTAGAAAATTAAATGATTTCTGGAAACAAAATCTAATTGCAATGGCAAGAAACTTAAATGCTATGTAACTAAATCATTCACTCAAGAAACTACATCAATTATTAGGCGAGGATGCAGTAATGATAACTCTTTCCTTTGTAAACTGATGTAAATGAAAATCAATCATAGACAAGATCTCCAATCTGAGAACTTAGACAGTAGTAGTCAATGTTTGTTACAGTTGTACAACTTTCTATCCACACCAAAGAATTTACTAGAAATAACAATTCGATTAACAGAAAAGCAACATCAAATGAATCTATTGAAAAAGTTGAACAACAAAGCTTAATCTAAATAACTGAATTGAGCAACAATCCTAATCGAAATGAATTGAATAGCAATCTTAACTAACAAAGGAATTGAACAACAATCTAAGAAAGGAACAGAAAACTGAATTAAGTATAACCACACAGTGAATATAGAGTAATTGAGTTAGTAATCTTATTCTATCATAATGGACATTAACCGCATGTATAAAGGAACGACAATTGCAGTTATAATGGAGCAGTAGTCAAATGAACAACACTCACGACTATAAGTGAACCATAGTTAAATGAACAACAATCACAACTATAAATGAATAGCAATCAAAATTGTAAATGAACAGCAGAATCTGAATTAGACAATTCAATATTGCTTCAGAAAGAACAGCATGACATTTTAAGTCGTGAATAATAATCTCTCTATCCAATTATGATTCCAATACAACAGAGCAATTCAGGGAAACATTCAAAAATAGAAGATTACTGAATAAAGTGAATTAAGGAAATACAAAGGAAATAAAACCACACCACGACTGTAATTGTAAAATAGTGATACAAGAAGCAAGTGGATCCACTAGGTCCAGGCCCTTAGCCACCAGGGAAGCACTGCTGCGTTTATTCCAGGATCAGATAATGGAACAAAAACTGAGTTATATATTAATCATAAATGGCAGAGTTACATCTATCACTCTTCAAAGATAGCCGATGATCAAAGTTAAGATTACAACAGTAAGTTCTACAAATTGACAATAATATCGCCCCCGGGCTACTAGCACTGTCCCCTTTTATAATGGCTAGGTGGAAGTATCAAGAGTATCGATAAGTCTTGAAGCAAGCGATCCCTCAGGATCAAAGAATCCTGAGGGATTCGCTATACCTTTGATCTCCAGTTATCATTTTGTCTTGTTGCGCTGATGCTATGCTTTCTCTTCCTTTTCCTAGACCATGCGCTTCGTTCTTGATCTCCTCATCTGGATACGGCTTCCTTTCAAAGGGGAAAAAGTTGCTTCTGCTTTATCTTTTCCTCCCGAATAGTGATTTTCTATTTCCTTCGCTTTCTATATAGAAAAATACAATAATTCATTATTTTGTATTGTCGGCCGGATAAATCGTTCTTGTGGACAAGACCGATCTCCCTAGTATCTATAGATATCCAGCGACAAGCAAAACAAGCAAATTATATCTTTCTCTAAATATTGTGATTTATAAATAAAAGCTAAGAGATGTTTTAGACCCTACCTCAAGTCCAACGCTAGTTTGTGGCAGCCATGCTTCGACCGTCCAAATGAGTTTCCTTTAAAAAACCTGCAAACACAAACAAGCACGCATCAAATAACACCTGCATAGCCAATATAATAAATCATATTCATCATGGTGATTAAGGAATCCTTGAAATAAACCATAAGAGATAGCTTAATGAGAAAAATAAACTTGATTGTATTAAATATAAACAAAGAAGAAATTTACAACCTTGGTGCCTTGATGTTGTACAAGCTCCTCCCAGGGTCCAAGCAAGAATCTCCTATACTTTGACAAGCTTCACACTCTTCCCAATGAGATCAAAAGGTATGTAATCTCTCCTCTCAAGCTCAATTAGGAAGTCTAAATTCCAACATCATTTACCCTCAAAAATATTCAGCTTTCAACCTCCCTAGTAACTAGCCCAATGCCTCATTTTATAGTGCAGAGGAAGGAAGTTACCAAGTCCACCTTCAAAGCGATAAGCTCCCCACATTAAGGTGTTAGCTCCTTTAGTTATGGGGTACATGAACATCAAAGGAGTGAACTTGCCACCTCAAGATTCCCTCTAGAAGCTTCCATAAATAACCCAAAGTGAGTTTTTAAAAATATACTTGTGCCATTTTGACTTTTATAGGGGTCCACACCCTTTACACAGAAACAGAGCGGGCAGATCCACAGGAGACATGACCAGGGGGTGCGGGACTGCAGGTAATTCTAAGAGAAAGTGCAGAACCAAAGTTTTAGAGATTTTCAAGGACTTTCTCTCATTTTTCAAGGCTTGACATGAAGAGCTAAGGTTTAAGACTTGCATAGGAGGAAAGTATGAGTGGTGATAGACTCACACTCACTACAGAATGTCATGGTGACAATATTTTGTGTAACAGATTGCCCCATAAAGTGCGAAGTCTGTAATATATGAGGATAGTATTTATCATTTAAGAAGAGTGAATTACTTTATCATTTCGAGGATCATCTTGTGGAGATCCCGGTTGGAACCTGTAAAAACATTCAATACAAAATATATATATGCGATCATATCATCGCTGAGGTAGACATTCCCATACTCAGATCAAAACTAACTACAAAACTAACTAAACTGCTCTGATATAGGAATGATCTTGTAATACATCACAAGTATAGACATATGTAGACATAGTATGGGTGCAGCCATCTGTTTATGAATAGTCCACTATATAATGAATAACAAAATTCCTCACAGCCTGGATGGTGGAAACTAGATCCAGGGTCTTGATTTCTACTTCCTGAAATAGTATAATTCTATCCATGTGAATGAATGTGTCGAAGTAGAACATGGTAGAAACCACTTGATTACCAGTCAATGATGTAAACTGTTAACAAGTGTGCAAGAAACCACCAGTAATGTCAATGGCTCTCAAAGTACTCAGTACAATCCATGAAATGTGAATAGATGAGTTGATGTCGAACATGTCACAGAATCCTTTGATCGAAGGTCAATGATGCAACTTTTCATCGAAGGTGAGAAACCCGCCATTGAGGCATGCAGATTCCAAGGTATTGATGATTTCTAGATCATCTTTCTAGATAATGAGCTGAAGTCGATAGAAAGCAATCCGTCGTAGGAAAGCCCACAACACAAAATCATAGATCAAATTTGAAGAAATATGTTTGCAAGGACTAACTCAGGGATGGTCAAGATGGATGACATATATTTTGCAGATGAATGGTTTATTTGCACTGACTTCTTGAACACATAATGACACTGCAGATAGTTTGGTGACAATTGACCCAAAGCTAAGACCCAGAAACCGGCTGAAGACTTTCAATATGGTTTGATTAACTGTTAGGCAAAGGATTTCCCAACCTAGGTGAACAAAAAGTGTCGTGTTCAAGAGTGGTTGAATGCTTTTCTAGGACACAAAGTATAACAAACAGGTTCATTTTTCTCTCTTTTCCCCCACCATTTCTGGCAAGTACCTTTTTATTTTTGACAAGCTTGAGGAGGATAACATTTGCTTGACTATAAGCTCATCCTTTTGATGAGTCCATCTTAGTTTAAAATTCGAACCCTAAGAAGGAGTGGTTTGTTCCTGCTTGTAATTGAACAGGGCCTTTACTGTTAAATTTTAACGAGTCCAGTATAGGAGAAACTTGGTGTTTTTCAATTTTAGGGAGTTAGAAGAAAAACTTAAGAAAACTCCATGGTTGTCCTTTTTCATAAATTTGTGTCTCCCAAGCCCGAAAAAGTATAAAATAATACTTGAGAGAACCGCTTGACCATTAAGATCAAGGAATACTTTTCATAATTAGTGTCCCTAATCTGAAAAAGTAAAAAATCGATCAAAGACACATCGTTTTATAACCAATATCGAACATGAAACGACAAAAGTCTGGCAATCTTTTCATATTTATGTAGTCAGAAAAGAGCTATAAGTGGACCTTCCTTTTAATTCCATTTTAACGAGCTTAAAAAGAAAAACTCGAAAATCTTTTCATATTTTACGAGTCAGAAAAGAGCGTAAAGAGGACTCGTCCTAGAGGAATGAGTGGTATAAAGGGTAGCAACTGGTTCCGACAATGGAGGAACTGCTCAAAACATGTAATGGTTAAGAGGCTAGCTAACGAAACCACTCATAGATTCAGTCCCTCAGGAAGGGTAGACAACCAAGTAAAAGGATATGATCAACCAAAGAGATGGGGGCAATGGAATGAAAACAACCAACGCTCATCTAACAGAATTTAGCGGATAAAGATGACAATCACGAAATGTAAACTGGGTATGGGTTCATTTTTACAGAAGCTTGAACCATAGAGAACTCTGCTTGGATTCGGTTTCATGTTTTAACAAGCTTGAAATGAAAAAATATGCTTGTTATATGTTCGCATGCCCCCAGCATAACGACGCAAAATGAGGTACATGCCCCCCAAGCTTCATTGCATTCAACCAGGTGGATGAAATGAAGGTTTACTTTCAAGATATTGGAAAGACTTGAGGGAGTTGTTTCTTTTTTTAGTGAGGTTGACACAGGAAAGGAAGTATCCTCAAAACCCTTGTTTCATTTTTTAAACGAGCTTGACACAAGATTAGGAACTATGCTCATGACTCCTTGTTTCATTTTTTAATGAGCTTGACACAAGGCAAAGAACTATGCTCATAAAATCCTTGATTCATTTTTTTAATGAGCTTGACACAAGACAAGGAACTATGCTCAAGTCTACTCTCTACAATCTACCTTTATAATCTACTGATTCATTTTTTTTAATGAGGTTGACGCAGGAAAAGAACTATCCTCATACTTGATTCATTTTTTAACGAGGCTGACTCAGTAACATGAACTATCCTTTGACCAACTAATTCATTTTTTAATGAGGTTGACACAGGAAAAGAACTGTCCTCATACCTGATTCATTTTTTAACGAGGTGGACTCAGTAACAGGAACTTTCCTCGGCCAACTGATTCATTTTTTAACGAGGTTGACACAGGAAAAGAACTGTCCTCATACTCACTGATTCATTTTTTAACGAGGTCGACACAGTAAAAGGAACTTTCCTCGAACCCACTGATTATGACTTCCAACTGGTATGGTCGCCATTTTGTCGGCCATATAAATCGTTCTTGCAAACAAGGCTGATCTCCCTAGTATCTACGGATATCTAGCGACAAGCAAAAACAAGCAAATTCTATCTTTCTCTAAATATTGTGATTTATAAATAAAAGCCAAGAGATGTTTTAGACCAAGTCCAACGCTAGTTTGTGGCAGCCACGCTTCGACCGTCCTAATAAGTTTCCTTTAAAGTACCTGCAAACACAAACAATCACACATCAAATAACACATGCATAGCAAATATAATAAATCATATTCATCATGGTGATCAAGGAATCCATGAAATAAACCATAAGAGACATCTTATTAAGAAAAATAAACATGATTGTATTAACTTTAAACAAAGAAGAACTTTACAACCTTGGTGCCTTGATGTTGTACAAGCCCTTCCCAGGGTCCAAGCAAGAATCTCCTCTACTTTGACAAGCTTCACACTCTTCCCAATGAGATCAAAAGGTATGTAATCTCACCTCTCAAGCTCAATTAGGAAGTCTAAATTCTAGCAACATTTACCCTCAAAAATATTCAGCTTTCAACCTCCCTATCAACTAGCCCAATGCCTCATTTTATAGTGCAGAGGAAGGAAGTTACCAGGTCCACCTTCAAAGGGATAAGCTCCTCACATCAAGGGTTTAGCTCCTTTAGTTATGGGGTGCATGAACATCAAAGGAGATGGCATAATGAGATGAGCCGGGGGTCAGCAAGCACTTAGACTATTAGTATTACCTCTGCCTACTTGCATTACTTTATTTGCGACAGCGACCAACTAACAACCCGTCGTCTTCACCAACCTTACTATCTCTCACTTACCCAACTTAGGAATGCCCCAACCTCTTGCTGAATGAATGCTTTGTAGGTGCGGCACAAATAAAGCTACTATAAATAAAAATCTATTTAGGGATCCATATGCTCCGATTGGAACTGGAAGTTTCGAAACAGGCGGCTGGTATACCACCATGATGAAACCGCCTCTTGTTTTTCGCATTCGGATAGGATTTCTGTTGGCTCCGCCAGGAGGCTTGCGTAGTTTGTTACGTCAGCTCCAGAAGGATAAGTCGCATCGGAATCAAAAAAGTCAAGTGAGATTCATAATCGCATAAATCAAGAGTCGAAGGAGGGGCCCCACCAGATAAGTTCTTTCCCCACAGCCAGCCCCACCCGCAAAATGGAGGGTGGGATACCACCTCAAGATTCCCTATAGAATCTTCCAGAAATAACCCAAAGTGAGTTTTTAAAAATATACTTGTGCCTTTTTTACTTTTACAGGGGTCTGCACCCTTTACACAGAAACAGAGCAGGCAAGTCCGCAGGAGACATGACCAAGGGGTGCGGGACTACAGGTAATTCTAAGAGAAAGTGTGGAACCAGAGTTTTAGAGATTTTCAAGGACTTTCTCTCATTTTTCAAGGCTTGACATGAAGATTTAAGGTTTAAGACTTGCATAGGAAGAAAGTATGAGTGGTGATAGACTCACACTGACTGCAGAATGTCATGATAACAATATTTTGTGTAACATGTATCAATAAAAAATCTCCATAATTCTATCATAATTCTTTAATAGATTACCATCTTGGAATGTAAAGGAGTTATGATTCAAAGGAAAAAAATAAAGAAATAAATGGTAAATACATACCTTTCCAAATGCTCAACACACCCCCCTACTTACCCTTTTCCATGCCCTCATGAAAACATTGTAATTTACATGCAACGTAGTTAGGGAACAGGCTGGAGAAGGATTTTCATGTAGTGGTCTAAAACCATGATGTGTAGCTAAAACATCAAGAATATTCTTGGTTTTGCCTTCAGGCAATTCATATAGGGCCTTATACCCTGCTGCAGGATACCAAATGTTATGAAACCAGCTCACAAAAAGATAGAAAAGATAGATCAATGCCTTAGAATCTAGACTCTTTGAGGGGGCAACCTCCTTTACATTACACAAATGAATGATTCTTTGATGATTCAAATGACAAATCCTTCTTTCTATATATAGGAGTCTAAGGAGTCACAATATAACCCAGCCAACCTAACAATAATAATATAAAGGCACAAAAATATATACAAGAAACTACAGTCTATCATATTTCTGTAACTTCCTACGAAATTTCAATCCGGTGCTCAGAGAGAAAGTTAAGATGATTTTCCCTAGGTCATTTGTTTGGAATCTAATTCATGAGTCTCCAAAAATACCAACTTCCTTAGATCATATCTCCACAAATATAGCGCAAAAAGCTCTGAAATTTGGACCCAGGGTTCAGTGCGATTTCGTCTCAAATGGGTTCACTCTAAAAGGAATTTTTCTGGCAAAAGAATCATCCATCAGAAAAAACCAAAGGATTACAAAAAGACACAACTATACTCCAGACAGAAGGAAGTCAAGTGTTACCATTGTAACAGAAAGGACATATTTCCCCAAATTGTCCAGACTTACAAAAAGACAAAAAAAGATAAATCAGAGAAAGGTAAAAAGAAAATCTTTTACAGAAATAAATCTGGAAAGGTAAATTATTTGAATTTGCTTGAAAGTTGTGAAGAAATCACTAGTGAAGAAGAATCAAATTATGTAAATAGATTTAATTCTAACTCTAACACTTCTGATTTTGAGGATGAATATTGTAATGATCCCCACTATGTAGAATGTTTTAAAGATAATTGTGATTGTAGTGATCCAAATGTCTGCCAGTGTCATTCTCTAAATATGATGAAACAACCTGAGACAGAAGAACAAACAAGAAATTTTTTCACACAAATGATGGCAGCCACAGATCCCCAGTTGAAAGAAATGTATAAAGAATTGCTGGTAAATCAGTTAAGTTCAAAACTAGCAAAGCAGAATAATCCTAACAGAGGATATGTGCCACCAACATCTCTTTTCTCAGTAGAAGCTTTGACAAGACAATTCAGGCAAGAAGATTTTGGTGAAGATCTACCACAAACCTTGCCTAGCATCCATAGAGCAATAAAGGAATTGAGAAAGACAGTAAAGGAGAACCGAAGGCTTTGTATTGAAAGTCATCAGGACTGTCAACTCAGAAGAATGAAAGCCAAAAATGAACAAGGATCCAGTTCAAAACAACCTGTTTCTCAGCCCAAACACAGAATTATACTTATCATCAGAAACCGTTTAAAGGAGTAGAAATTCATGAGCATGATTCTGATGAAGAAACAGATCGGACTGGTCTAGGATGCAATCAAATTACTGGAGATGTGATGTATTGCATTAAGCTCAAAGTCAGAATTGGTACCAGATTTGAATACTGGAAAGTCCTCATGGATACTGGTTCCAGGCTTAATATTGTAAATAATTCAGTTGTAGAATCTCATCTCTTAAGACCTACAAGTTGTCCAAAAGTCACAATGGCCAGCGGAGATATCAAGACCACTTCAGAAGTTTCAGTGGATATCTTTCTTACAGAATCCATTGGAATCAAAGTTGTTTGTCCAATTGTCATAGGTATGGATTGTGCAATGTATTTGGGAACACCTTTCTTTCAAAATTTCCAGAAACATGGAGCAAAGTTTGACCAACAAACAAAGAGATTCGGCTATTTTCTGGAACTAGAAGGTAAAGAATTGTTTTTTCCTTTCATAAATTCAAGTTCACCCAATAGAATAAAATGGATTGAAAGGTTAGAGAATTTGTTGGCAAAGATGGAAAAGAAGAAAGAAATCCTCAGGATAGATGAAAACATTGAACAAGGAAAATTTGACAGAGAAATAATAGATCTAAGGAGTAAGTTTTTGGAATGTTGCTCGGAAGATCCAAATGCCTTTTGGCATGTACATAAGCATGAAGTCGAGCTACCTTTGAAAAAGGATTTTAATGGAAAATTTATAAGATCAAAGGCCATTCCAATGAATCAGGAGTAGTTAAGCCTCTACAAGAAAGAGATCAGAGAACTCTTACAAAAAGGTCTGATCAGGAAAAGTAAGAGTCCAATAGCTTGCTTTGCATTTTATGTTAATGAGCATGCTAAAGTAGCCAAAGGAAAACCAAGGCTAGTAGTAATTTATAAGCCTCTGAATAATTTTCTTAACTATGATGCCTATCCTCTTCCAAAACCAGCCACCATCTTGGCACAAATCTCTAAGTCAAAGATATTTTCTAAATTTTACTTAAATTCAGGATTTTGGCAAGTAGGGATCAAAGAATCATACAAATGGAAGACTACCTTTTCAGTACCAGAAGGCCATTTCGAATGGAACATAATGCCTTTTGGTTTGATAAATGCCCCTTCTTCCTTTCAGCGCATCATGGATGAAACCTTTGAAGGTATGGAAGATTTTCTTAAAAAGTATATTGATGATATTTTAATTCATTCAGAAGATATTCCTGCTCATATCAAGCATTTGAAGATGTTCCTCTAGAGAATAAAAGAAAAAGGAATAGTTCTTTCTGAATCAAAGATGAAATTATTTAAGACAATGATAGACTTTCTAGGATACAATATAGAGTTTGGCTCCTACCAAGTAATCCAGAGGAGTCTAGCTTTTATTGTTAATTTTCCTGATGAAATTTTAGATAAACATCGTTGCAGAGGTTTCTAGGAAGCCTAAATTATGTATCTAAATTTCTTCAGCATTGTGCCCAAGAAAGAAAACTTTTGAACCAGAGGTTGCAAAAAGAACCAATCCCATGGAATGAAGAATGCACTAAAGCTGTCCGGAGAATCAAAGAAAGGATCCGCAGAATCCAACCTTTAAGTCCAATACAAGAAAACTAGAAAAAGGTAATCATGACAGATGCTAGTAATATTGGATGGGGAGCTGTTCTTTGCCAAGAAAATCCAGAGAAAAAGAAAGAACCTCTAGAAATCTGCCAGTATGCCTCTGGATTATGGTCTACAACTCAGACAAACTAGGCAAGCCTCAAGAAAGAACTCAGAGCAGTCTGTCTGGGAATTGAAAAATTCAAAGATTTTGTTATCTATACAAGATTTTTAGTAAAAACTGATTGTCAGGCATTAAAATTCGCCATCCAAAAATGTGATTTTGAAGATGCTGCAATGGTAAGATGGATGATGACACTCAGTCAATATAATTTTGAAATTGAATTCATTCCTGGTCACAAGAATGAATTCAATTTCAAAATTATATTGACTGAGTGTCAACATCCATCTTACCATTACAACATCTTCAAAATCACAGTTTTGGAGACAATTAACTTAAGAAACTTCAAAGCAATGGATATAAATATTTAGAATGTTGTATACCAAATTTATCAGTATTGTGATCGTAAGTAGAGCAGGTTTCGCAACTCCTCCTGGAAAGAATTTCTAATCTCCTAGTCTTAAAACGCCATAGACACCATCTTCGGCTTTAACAGGCAACAGACATTATCGAGACTCAAGCAAACTCAGATGTTCCCAACAGTATGCTCAAATGAAAAGCAACTTGGATCTGATACCATTTTATTACTGATAGAAATTACAAGGTTTAGAATGACAACACGATCCTTCCTGAGATTGACTATTGTGGCATTTAATAGATAAATATCCTTGCATAGCAAGAGAAAACTGTAGGCTCCCTGGCACAAAAAGCAGACTCAGTCTAAAGATCGACACAGACACAAACACTCATCCTAAAATATTCGGCCACTTTATGTTCTTCCCTATGCTCGCACATAGAGACGCAGGCTTCTTAGATCCTTACTCTAGACTTGACCCAAATTCCTTCATCTTGACATTCCTCCTAATTATATAGCCCATTCCTTGAGAAAAATCCTCCCCCATGAAATCTATGACTTCAAAAGTAAGATTATCTGTGCAAGGAAATCGTCCGAAAAAGAAGGATTTGATAGTCCCGTGCAAGGGTATCAGAATCCTTACAATTATTATGTGACATAAAGAAAGTAAAATGTCAGGAATCATTGCTTTCGGGTAACCTTGGAAGGACATCCGCGCAGAGATTCTCAGACATAACTAGTATTATGTGCTGGTGTGTACAAAATGGAGATTCTTTTACGAAGAACCCATGAAAGAAACGTCTAACACCATTGTCGGTTAGAAAGACTTTACAGTACAAAAAATGACACTTGTGGGTGGGTATAGTAACTATGTCGGAAATGATCTATGAGACTTGTGGAAAAGAATTGGACCATAACTTCTTTTTTAGATTCCCAAATCTGATCTTCATGATTTTCTAGCAGTTGAAGGAAATTAATTTCTTCAAAATGATTATATTCTGGATCTGATTGATGATGAAAGTCATTGTATTCCATTCTAGTCCCATTAGTACTTGAGGCAAGCTATCTTGCACAAAATATTTGGCTTACGAACCAATGAGTATGACCACATCTCCTTATTGAATTTAGGAAAGTTATATCTTCTATTTCCATGACATCGTTAAGCCTTTTATACAAGACTCGAGTATGGAGTGATCTGGGTACAGAAAAACCATCAATCTTCAACCGTGTGAACTTATAGGGCATGGTAAGGATAGCACTGAGACCATAGATTTTCCACCAATCTATAAACCAATCTGGGAGAGGATTTTCTTGATTTATTCTTTCTGTTGGCTGGTCGTCATGGCTAAAATAAAATTGGAGATGATAGAAAAAATTGGATGAGATATTTTCTAAATTCATCATTTGGAAGAAAGCATACATTTTCCTTTCCGAATCAAAATCAATCCTTCTAAGAGGATTGTTAAATTTATTAATTATGAGTCTGCAATTTCCAATTCTGTTATCATCTTCATAGTAGATTTCATAAGCGATATTCCCAATATGAGCCAAATAATCAAGTTCTTGAATGGCCAGATCATTTTCAACTTCTTGATCATCCCAAGTCCAGAGATTGCGAATACCTTCTCTCCACCTTATCTCTTTCACTGGGTACCATTCACATAGAAAATTTTAGGGGCGAATGTTCGCCCTTTGGCAAAATTAAGGGGTTTTAAATTTTTAGTGGGCCAATATTTTGTATCATAGTTCATTTTTACAAATCATCTCAACTAGCCCACCTTATTTTAAGGGAGAGGCTAAAAAAGGTAAATTTAGCCCTTGAAATTAGGAGTTACAACCTTCCATTCGCCCATTTTTAAGAATAGATTTTATTTAAGTGAATCCATTCGCCCATTTTCAAGAATAGGTTTTATTTAAGTGAATCCTATGGGTCAAATACCATATTTATAAAAGAGGTATGGTAAATTAATAAAAATATAAATAAATGAGAGGTATGGTAAATAAATAAAACATTTTTTATATTTACTCCATAAGTCACCTTATATACATGCAAGGGTGTAAACAAATAAAAATATAAGTAAAGTGGAGGTATGGTAAATAAATAAAACGTCTTTTTATATTTACTCAAAAGGTATGGTAAATAAATAAAAATATAAATAAACTAGACGTATGGTAAATAAATAAAACCTCTTTTTATATTTAGTCCATAACCCTCATTCTATTTATGAAGGCTCAAGAAAGAGGTTTTATTTAAGTGAATCCTATGGGCCAAATACCATATTTATAAAAGAGGTATGGTAAATTAATAAAAATATAAATAAACGAGCGGTATGGTAAAAAAATAAAACATTTTTTTATATTTACTCGATAAGTCACGTTATATTTACGAACACTAAAAAATGCGTTATATTTAGGTGAAACCTATGGGCAAAATACTATGGGACAAATACCATGGACTAGATTGTTATTAATACCATGCAAAAAAAACATTATTAACCCTAATATTAGTATTAATAAAAATAAAAATGGCACATGGTATTGACCCATGGTATTCACCAAAATGGCACCTGGTATTGAACCATGGTATTCACCAAAATGGCACATGGTATTGACCCATGGTATTCACCTGGAATGTAGCCTATTTAAATGGGGGAATTAAACCAGCATAGATCCATCTTTACTCTGGATCTACTAACCCCCGAGAGGTATCAAATATCGTGATATGCAAACCCATGGTATTCACCAAAATGGCACCTGGTATTGAACCATGGTATTCACCAAAATGGCACATGGTATTGACCCATGGTATTCACCTGGAATGTAGCCTATTTAAATGGGGAATTAAACCAGCATAGATCCATCTTTACTCTGGATCTACTAACCCCCGAGAGGTATCAAATATCGTGATATGCAAACTAGCATAGAGTGAAAAAATATTTGATCCCTCTCGGGGGTGGATCAAGAGTAAAAATGGATGTTGTAATTTAATGTATGTTAAACATTTTAGCTTGGTTAAAATAAAAAATAAAATAAAAATCAACTATTGATTTTATTAATTTTTATAAATTACTAATAGTAACTTTTAAGCTCCAGGTTTATAATAACCCATGGTATTGACCCATGGTAATACCAAGATCTTACAAGATTTTATAATTGAGTAAAATATTCGCCATGCTTGGTGAGAGATTCGCCAAAAAATTATATATACATATTATATTATTGATAAAATCGCCTTCCATTTTTCCTATATACCATGGAGATTCGCCCATTTATTATATATATAAATTTAGGGGGGGTTCTTAAAATTTTCCCTAACCATTCATCATCGTGATCAAATAGTAGGCTACGACTGATATTGGAATACATGACCCATCCATAAGGGTTTTCTATTTCAACACAATCTTCAACTCTTCTTATGAAATTGCAGGCTAGAGAATGAATAGAATTCTTTTCTAAGAATTCCTTGGATAGCATATCAGCAAAAGATTTTTTTTCACTTCTGAAACATCGCAGAAAAAAGTTATAGCGAAAATACCACGATGACCTTTTTGGAGCAGTGAAACCCTAGAATCCAAAGCTCTGATACCAAATGTTATGAAACTAGCTCACAAAAATATAGAAAATATAGATCAGCACCTTAGAATTCAACCTCTTTGAGGGGGCAACCTCCTTTACATTACACAAATGAATGATTCTTTGATGATTCAAATGACAAAACCTCCTTTCTATATGTAGGAGTCTAAGGAGTCACAATATAACCCAACCGACCTAACAATAATAATATAAAGGCACAAAAATAACAATAGAGGGATTCTATGGTGCACAAATAACAATATGGGGACAATAGGGGCACAACAATATTAATAAGGGATATAACTACAATAGTAATGGGGTAATCACTAGTATTATAGGGACATAACACCAGATAATTGGACTTTGAAACCTACAACCTAGCCAATACGAGCCTTCTCTCATGATGAGGTTACTATAGGTAACGAGGCATCAATAGCTAACTTAAAATTTAGTAATCGAATGGCTATCTATCTTGAAAATTCTGATTGGAAGTCTTCCATCGGAGTTTAGCTACTATAATGGAAAGCTCCTTGATGGATAGGAAGTATTCTTCCCCTTGCTGGACAACTGCAGTGTGAATGGGTCCCAATGTCTGGATCACACCCTTCTTTCTCATTAAGCTTCTATGCTTATCCCACAGTTGTAATGGGTTTCTTGGTTCATCCCCTACCCACAGATCTAGCCCATTCTTCTGTCTCTGAAAGGTATTATGGGCTTTAAGCCACTTTATCTGGTTAACAACAAAAGAGATGAATGCCTGCAACTAGATATCACCCACAAAAGGAATAGGGTTCTCCTCTGTTTCACTGTCCAACACAAAATTATGCAAATAAAACTCACATAGCAATCGCTCGACTTTCACCCCATAATGTTTACAGTATTTTATAAAATCATCAATAGTTTTTAACTCTATTTGTACCCCTGCATTGACAGCCTTAATTTTTAACTGTAAGTACCTATCCATAAAAAACAAAGCATAATTTTTGGCAGGTGCCCTACATGCTAGAACATCAGTATATAGAGAACAGAGAGTATCCATTTGACTCATAACTATGTCTAGTCTAATGGTTACCTTTTTAACATTCTCCTTTGCCTTCCGACATCTATCGAAGGCCTCGTTCTTCGATGCATTGATGTTCTTTACTTGCTGCTGTAACTTCTGATATTTCACCTAAGGAACAGTTTCCTCTGTGAGCTTTTCTATCGTCTGCCAGGCATGTGCCAGATCCTTTTGAAGTCTCACTATCCTAGGATAATTGTCCATTAAAACATTTTTGGGCTAGATATCTACCTGGATCTCCTTATTGTGACATTTTGTTCCTATAGTTTTCATTTCCTTCTCATGAACTATCCGGTTGGTCGTGATGCTAGAGGACAATGCTTCTATTTGGACATCCTTATTACAGACTGGTGTGTCTTTTGTTTGGGCCTCTGCGTTTGTAATAGCTGCATGTTGTTCCTTGTGGTCCTGAATGATAATGGTTTTAGTTTGAGTTCTTTTGGTCTTCATTTTATGGGGTTTCGTCTGGGTGGCTGCATCCCTTGTTCCAAGGGTTCTTTTTGAGATTCTCCCCATTTTTATGACCCTTATTTGTTGTCTGAGCTGTTTTACTACATTTAGTAGCCTTTTATGTTCCTTTCGCAACCTTTTGTTTTCATTCGTTTTCTTCGAATGAACAACTGTTTCTTTTCTTGGGCCTGGGCTTTGTTCTTTAGGGATTGTGCCCTCGCCCTAGCTTATTTCCATATTTTTTGTTTGGAACACTCCTTTAGTGTTCTCGTCCTCCTGATTAGGTTTCTCAGGGGAGGAAACCCTAGTTTGATCTGCTATTTCCTGGGTGATTTCTGCTTCTACTTCTTCTTCATCATTCATCTCCTCAGATGCACTCTTGCTGTGAGCAGAGTGTTCCTGTGATTGCCTTTCTCCTTCTTCCTCATCATCCATCTCCTTGGATGCACTCTTACTATGAGCAGAGTGTTCCCGTGATTGTCCTGCCTCAATATCGAGGTTGAGTGGGCTGTGAGGCTGGATGTACTCACCCATATTGGCCAAAATTTGGGCCAATTCGTCTTCTTGTAGAGGGTTTTGTAATGGGCTTCCGCTGGGTGACTCTACTTCCTCCCCTTCTTCCTCACTGGAGTGCTCAGTTTCCTCTTCCGGTTCCTCTTCTACATTTTCTTCTAATTCTTCTTCTTCATTTTCCCCTCCTTCAAGTTGTGGGGGTTGCTCATCCTCTGATTCATATATCTCTAGGGGTTGGCTACTATTATCTTGGGGACTTCCCAACATTCCCTTGCTTCTCCCCAATCTGGCAAACTGTCTGCGTTTCTGTGGTCTGATTGATGTGCTAGTAGTTCTTTTTCATTTTTGGGCTGGTAAGGCCAATCCCCCATCTATTGAGAATACCAATTCTTCCCAACTAATCTGCTGTTGAGCGAGACTATAATTGACTATTAGCCAAATTAAGCCATGATGACTTACTGTCGTTTCTACATGACAATATTTTCTTATGATTCGAGCAACATCATGGAATAAAAATTTAAATATGAGGGAAAATTTACAACACATTTTTTTTAATACTGCTAACAGTTTGAGATGGCATGATCTTACCACGTCTTTTCTCCCATCGCATGTGATGTAACTTTGCACAATTCTGGCTAATTCTGCCCAAGGTTCTCCCAGGGATGTAGGCAGGACTCATTTTCCTTTGACAGTAAGGCTCTGTTCTTCGTCCTAGAAGATGGTTATGGCGTCTTGAAGTCTCACTTTTTTCTAGGTCCATACTGGTCCAACAGCTGGCAGTCCCAATACTTCAGCAATTATCGCATCTCTTACTGTTATTTGCCTCCCCCTCACCATGGAACGATCTTCCTGCAAATTCTACAGAAATTCAATGGCCACTGTTTCATGAGACTGTTGTAGTCATTTAAGGTAGCCAATCCATCCTGCTCTCACTAAAATTTTGCATGCAGCGTCGAAGATTATTAACAACTGTGGTTCACTGCGTATTGATCTGCCTCCCATTTTTTTCAAGCTTAGCACACTATTAATTTTTACAGAGCAAAAACACAAAAATGACAATGGAATAGCAAGTTGTGCATATTGGGAAAGATCAATACCATTAAACTTGCTATTCCTGAGTTCTGATGGAGTCATAGTATCTAAAAATGAGGTGTTGACATGTATGCCAGTGTATTATGGAGGTCAACCTCGCCCCCCTGAAATGTGATAGGTCGTCCTCGGCCGGAAAATAAAGGAGCAGTGTGTTGTATTGCAGTCGTACAGTAAAATAAAGGAACGACATATATATCCATGACATTATTACAAAAAGCAACAGATTACTGAAATCGAGGCTTATGATGGAAATCGTGAATAGATATGGAAATGTTATGAAATTATGTGAAAAATAGAGGAGAGGACAGCTGACATAAGTAAAAAATTTTATGCTGTCACTATCCACTTTAACCATTATGATTGATTTATAAATGATTTTTCATGTGTAAGAGGTTCAAAAAGGTTATATAACATAATATCATTCGAAATCAAGATAGAGATATAAGAAAAGGGTTTATAATTACTATTGGTGTATGAAAGTATGACTTCAATACCACTAGCATAGCTCTATTGCCCACAGGTGTCCATAACCTTGATAGAGTTTCTTGTTTCACCCTTGGAACCATAATCCTTCATGTATGCCTAGGAAAGTGTTGTGTGATGTCAGAGTGGAGACCATTGTGCTGCCTTGATAACCGGATGAATCACAATGCCATTCACTAGGAAGGAGTGAAAGGTGGGCAGGCCGGCTCATGATGAGACCTCCTTTTCCAAGGACGTTTTTATTTTTCTGATATGCCTCTTGTTATAGACATTTTTGTGCCCTGCAACCACAAGCATGAAATATCCATAAACCAAGGGCTCCTAAGTCTCTAAAAGTGTTGTTCTAACCCCTAAAGGAACAAGGTCAACAGATTACAGCTTCTCCTAGAAGTTCTCCATGAGAAACTGCTCAGAATTGGTCAAAACAGGATCATTGCTGATGCTCCACTGGCTAAGTGCGTTGCATCTCACCTAAATACACTGTGAGGGTGCGTTTCATTTCAAAAGTCCCTTCTGTGGGGTGCGATGGGTGAGAAATGACAAATGGTAGTGTCATTCTGCAAGGTGGAGAGACAATGGAAGCTTCCAGAATCTTCTCCTGTGACACTTGCCTCACTAAATTTGACCAAGGATGAGTAAGAGGCCTTCAGTCTCCAAGTGGAAGCAAGAACTATCAGAGAGAAGACACTAATCAAATCACAAGCTGACTCATCCCACTTACAGATATCTATATATGGATCCCTCATCCCAGAGATCCAGAGGCTGGAATTTTGCATATTGTAGGTAATTTCTGTTGGTTTCTAGAGACAAACATCAGATTGTTGGGTGATCTAAGCTTTGTTTGAGGTGAAGAGGGGCTTCTTTGCTGGGAGGTTGATACTGGTTCGGAACAACTGGTTGTAAATCCTCCTAGATCTTTTCTTGTTTATCAATAAAAACTATTTGAGTTTTCCTCCATGCTTTTGTATTATTGATGCTTGTTACATTTGTATGGTCAATTTACATCTGATCCTAGATTGTTTATGAATATAGATCCATGTCTTTGTATAGTTCTATGCTTCTGTGATCCTACAGGTACTTTGTGAAGCTGGGCGTGCAAGGGAGCAGGTAGCTGAGGACTATCAAAGAAGAGAGGCATCAAATCGAAGAATTAGCGCAAGACAGAGGTTGGTCTTTCTGTTCCTCTCTATCTATAATTCATAAAGGAAAAACAAAAGTAGTTTTTCTCTGTTTGTTTCTAAGGTAGCTGTCACACCTTAGTGGGATAGAGCAGTTCTATATAGACACTTTTCCCTGTAACAAAATGGCGACTCCGCTGGGGAGCTAATTAGTTTGTTTGTTTATCATTCTTTGTTGTTTGTTTCATAAACTTACAAGTAGCATTCGAACTGCATTTGCCATCACAATTGCAAAGTAGATAACTGCTGCTTCAATCCATCTACTGGATCTGTTTATGATTTAAACAACTGATTCACAAACTATCTGATTGCCCTTGTGATAGCTCTTAGATCCTCCTTAGATTTACTCCTGATTGTTGCATTACTGATTGATTTTTACTCGGCCAAAAACCAAGAACTGAACTGCAAACTGTAACCCGAAACCCGAACAGAGTCTCGTTTTTGGCCCAGCGCAGGTACTTTTCAGAGATTCTGAATGTTAGCGCACTTCCCGAGTGGAGAACCTGCGATGCATTTCAGATTCTCTGTGTTACAAGTGCGCTGATCAGACTAGCTCTGTGCAGCTGTGGCTTCTGTGCTTCATTCTTTCCAGTTCTATTCCTGTATTTTGCTGCCTGTGATCAGTGTATGTCTTTTTGAAACTCCTTTTCCTTACTGTTATTCCGCCTCCTTTGTACAAAAGAACTGTATATGCTTTTGTGTGTTTGTTGAGTCATTTACAGTTCTCCTTTGCAAAAGTAACATAATCGTATTGTCGTCCTTTGATTTGAATCTGTCGCAAGTGTCGATTTCGATCGTAGGAGAAAGTTTGATTGTTGTTGATGGTCGATTATCCTGTTACTATTGCTTTTGGTTTGAATTTGTAATTTTCTAGTGTCAAAAACAAGTATTCATTTCAAAATTGTAAGGTGTCGTAATCATCTCTATTTTTGATTTCGAAAAGAAGCTTGTTTATATTTGTCGCTTGAAAAGAAATTCAAATTTGTGCATCAACTTTCTTTTTAGCATCCATATACTAAGAAAGTCGAAAACAAATACATGCATGTGCATTTGCATATAGACAGTCTGTTTGGCTTGATTTAGGAAAGTGCATTTACAGTGTGCTCTTTGCTCTTTGTGGAAAGGTTCTGTCTTTCTTTTCCCTAGTAGCTAGGATTTTCATTGCATAAAAGAGATAAAGGTTTGTTTATCATCTTTAGATTGTATTTTAGGAATTACATCTACATCTCGTGGTGAACCCGAAAGGAAAACTTCATAAGCAAGATCAACTTAAAATAAATTCAATGAATCTAACAACGCTTTGGAACTTAACGCACAACATTTAGAGGTCTAGGCTAGAGACGTATTCCGGCGTCGTAAAGACTGGTAACTGTTGTTCTCACTGATGGTTGGGTGATTCCTCCACTTTGAGACGATAAGTGCCAGTACGGACTTGTGCTCCCACGTACCGTCGAGTATATTTTGGGAGACCCCTATAGGCTTAAATCCTTTATCCATAGGAAGCCTTGTCTGCCACCCTATCGATCGCAATGCACTAAACACAGCATTTGGGAAGATTGATTGTCGTACCGTAAAAAGTATTTTGCAGTTTTGCGATTGGTTTGGTACTTGTTATAGACATTTTTGTGCTTACAGCATGAAGCATGAAATGTCAATAATCTAAGGGATCCAAAGTCCCTAAACATGTTGTTCCTACCCCTAGAGGAACAAGGTCAGCAAACCACAACACTAAATATCAGTTCTCCACCTGAAAACACTCAAAAACAAGCTAATTCTGGATCATGTCAACTGCTCCACTGAGCATCTGCGCTGAATGTCAACTGCTCCACTCTGTACCTACGCTGAATGTCAACTGTAATGAAGGCTACCTGCGCTGGGCGAGTTTGGCCAAGTGGCACAGTCATTCCTCAAGGTGTCAATGCCCAGGAAGCTTCCAAAATGACACTTGGATCAGGGAATTCGCCTAGTGATGAGTAAGAGGGTCTAGATCTCCAAGTGGAAGCAAGAACCTCCAAGTGGATTCAAGAACTGAAGAATAACTGAAGTGGGAAAGGACACTAGTCAGCTCCATGCCAAGCTCAAGCTGACTCATCCTTTCTCCAAAAATCCTATATATAGAGCTCTCTCATGAGGTCTAGGGAGGCTGGAATCTGGTGAATGTAAGGAAGTGCTGTTGGTTTGAGTATAGAACTATTGGGTGATTTGCTTGAAGGAGGTGAAGAGGAGATTTCTTTCTGCTGGGAGGTGATGCTGGATTGGGCCTTTTATGGTTGTATCACTTCCTGAACTTTACTTCTTCCATTAATAAAGCATTTTAAGTTCTTCTATATGCATGTGTCTCAATGGCGTATTGATACTTGTATATTTGATTTATTCTAATCCTTGAATCAATTATGAATGTATGCTTCTTGTAGTTTCCCTCTCTTGTTATTTTGCAGGATCTTGGTGTAGCTGGGCCAGTGAAAGAGCAAGGAGCTGGGAGCAAGCAGCAAAGAGAGAAGATTGGATCAATCATTAGCGGAAGACAACGGTTAGTGGATCTCTTTCTCCCCTCTCTTACATCTCATAAAGAAGTAATCTCGAATAGGTTTGCTTTGATTGTTGCTAAGGTACTATCACCCTTAGAGTGGGATAGGGTCATTCCGTATTGGATACTTTTCCCAACAACAAATTGGCGACTCCACTGGGGATCGTATCTTGTTGTTTGTTTGTGTTTTTCTATTCATTTCATAAACACAGGGAGTACCGAATCGAACTGCATTTGGATCTTTCAAATGCAAAGTAGAGGGCAGCTACTCTAGCTCAGTTTCTGGGCAAGTTTATGATTTGAAGAGCTGATCCACAAGGACTCTAAATAGCTCTTAGTGATAGCTTTTCATCCTCCTTTTCATCCCTTAGTGTGTACTTGACTGATAGCTTCTGATTTGGCCAAAAACTGTGAATTTTTTAGCAATCTGTGACCCGGAAACTGAGAAAAACGAAAGTTTGCCTCTTCAGTACAGGTGCTGTGAAGGCAGTCTGCATTTCAGCGCAGTTCCCGAAGGGGCTACCTGTGCTGAAGGTCAAACTGCCAGTGTACTACCTGCGCTGAACCAGTTTTGCCTAGTGCTACTGGGGTTCCCTCCTGTTTATTTCCCTGTTTTCACCCTTGTTTTTGCAGTCTGTTACCAGTCAATGTACCTATCTGAAACCAACTTTCCTTGCCACTATTCCGCCTCGGTTGTATAAAGAAACTGTGCTTGTTCTTTTTGTATTTCTTGTATCGTTTGCAGTTTCCCATAACGAAAGTGAACTAGTCTTGCTGTGGCCTCTTAGATCTAGACCTATGATTAAGTGTGGTTTTGATCTTAAGAGTTAGTTTATTTGATGTTCATAGCTGATTGAGCTTTTGCTTTCGTCATATGGTTTGAATTTATGTATTTATAGTGTCGAAACAAGTAAATCTTAAGGTGTCTTTTGATTTTGGACAAGCTTGTTTGCTTTCACTTGAAATTGAATTCGAAGTTATACAACAGCTTTCTTTTTGTATTACATCAACATTAAGAAAGAGAAAAGAAATACCTGCATTTTGCATTTTGCATATAAGTTTGTATGTTGATTTAGGGAAAAAGTGCATTAGTGTATGCCTTTGATCTGTGTGAAAAGATGTTGTCTTTCTTTTCCCTCAGTAGTTAAGATTTTCATAAGTCGAAAAGATTGAAAAAGCTTGCTTCTCATCTTAGACTGCATTTAGGAATTTGTATCAAAACATCTCGTGGTGAACCTTGAAAGGCAAACTTTAAAAAGATCAACTTAAAATATATTGAATGAACCTAACAACGCTTTGAAACATAACGCAAACACATAGAGGTCTAAGCTAGAGACGTGTTCCGGCGTCGTTAAACGTAGTGACTGTCGATCTCGACGAAGGTGGGTGATTCCTCCTGAGAGTCGGTGGCACTAATACGGACTTGTGCTCCCACGTAACCTCGCGTATATATTGGGAGACCCCTATAGGCATATATCTTTTATCCATAGGAAGCCGTGTCGGCCGCCCTACTGATCGCAATGCAGTGAACACAGCATTCACGAAGATCGACCACCCGTACCGTAAAACGTATTCTGTGGTTTTGCGAAAGGTTTGGCACACCCTCTGCCTAGATCTCCAGAGCAGTTTCTTTTGGCCTTTTTCAAACTCTATAACAGAAAAAGTCCAACCGAGCATTTGTCACTTCGGGCTCGTTAATACATCGAAGGAGACTAGAGTCATCTTTAGCTTTTTCTCGACTCTTAAAAAGTGAAAAAGCAAGTTGTGTCTAAAAGCGTCTAATAAAATTCATTCAATTCGGAAACACAAATTTCCCCTTTTAATATTTTGGTTGATCGAGTAATCCGCAATCGTGGAAGAAAGTCAATTAAAACCCCGTCGTTCGTGGAGGCTTACGAGTCAACCATCTTTGTCTCCAGAATCGAAAACAGTACGGACAAAGCGAACTCGTTTAACCGATTCAAAATCTCCTATAAAAGTTAGAACAAGTGTTCCAACTGCATCTGAGGTTCCGGTTACTCCTAACATTTCTGGAAACCCTGCCTCTATAGAAGAAGTTCAACAGCCACAGAAGGACAGTAATACTGATCCTAGTCTGGGGGCAAATACTTGTATAACTGAACCAGTTCCATCTGTAACCGGTCCAGAGAGTTTTGTTCCTCAAACAACTGTCGCTGTCGAAACAACCACTTCTTCGGCACGAGAAATATTTTACGGACCTGACGATCTTCCTCTTCCACCGAGTTTGGTTGCGATAGAGGAAATTGCAGAGGATCCGCAAGCAAGTACTCCAACTCATTTTGGAGTCGGGGTCACTCTATTTCCTTCATCAGAAGTTAATCCACCACAAGTGGAAGTCCCTGTAGAATCACTAGGCAATCTATTGGATAGACTTAAGATGTCTGAACAATCGTCATCATCTAGGACTGTGTCAAATGACACAGCGACAGCAGAAGTCCCTACCATCACTCCGACGATGTTTGCCAGCATACCAGCTGTCCCAACTAGCTCACAACAGCTAGAAGGAGTCCACCAAGGGACTATTTCGACAGTATGGTCTGCTCCAGTTTGTTCATCCGGAGTAATACCCGGCAACTCTTATGTTGAAACTCGCCAAATTGATCCATTTGGAGGTCAATCTGGGAAATCAATCCCCTTGAGTTCTGGATTGATACCGTATGGGGGGCAGTATGCCCTTTCATTACCCCCTCCGGGAGGGTACCCATACATGAGTTCACAACAATGTTCAGGTTATACTGGAATTGCACCAAGTAGTTGGGTACCTATGCTACCACAACAACCAAGGGTTGTATATTCTATGCAACAGTGTGTACCTGTGACGAACATCCCAACCACGCCAGCTATTGTAACAGTGTCACAAGTTCAAGCGATACCTGTTGCGTGTCAACCTCAGATTTCTCAGGTTGTAATGCAACAGCCACTTGACCATGGGTCACAACCACAATCACCAACTGGTGGGGCGACACAAGTACAAACGGGTACAATTACCCCACACCTCGGTCCAACGGTTAGCATAGCACAACAGAACATGGCTTCACAACCATGGCTTGTGCAATACCAACAACCGCAATTCCAGCAAGTGTACCAAGGTTTTGAGCAGCAGATCTTTGCGAACAGTGGACAACCGTATATCCAAAACGGTCAAAACCAACCACTTTATAGTGGTCAAGTCCACCAACCGTATCAGTCATACCAACATCAATTACATTATGCTGGTATGCAAAGACCCACTGCTCAAGCGATTCCATCGTACCCTGGTTACGCTTCGCCTAACCTGAATCAACAGTTACCATTCGTGGCAACTTTAGAGTTACCCGATTTACACCGGTTAACCAACGATCCGATTGCTTATGCCCCTTGGTGGCCAGCGATTCCTCACAAACTTCCGTCTGACATTCCTAAATTCAATGGAAATCCAGGTGAAGACCCATCGAATCACGTGATGACTTTTCATCTGTGGTGTTCATCGAACACCCTAAACGACGATTCGATAAGGCTTCGCCTTTTTCAGAGGACATTGATAGGTCCAGCGGCTAAATGGTATATTGAATTGCCAAGAGCCTTTTTCGACAATTTTAGTTCCCTAGCCACGACTTTCTTAACCCATTTTCAATTACCGATAAGGTATGAAACGGGAACAGAAATATTAACCAACTTCAAGCAGACAACTGCCACCCATATATCTGATCATATACATGAGTGGCGTCGTCGTCGTAGGATGGTGAAAACATACGTTCCCGATCAGCTGTTAGCTGAATGGTTTATAAAGTCGTTACTTCCTGCTATTACGGAAGATGTGGCCAAGGGGGGAGTCGTAACAGAGGAGCATGTAATTGCTCGTGCACAGTATTTGGACTTAGTTTATACTCAGTTCGGCACGCTCTACGACAAAATACCTGACGCCCCTAGACCAAAATTTTCAATTCCTCCTCCTCCTAAATCAAACAGTGACTCTCATGCCGGTGACGGTGTGATTGGCACGACAAACGCGAAATCGATAAAGGCTTCGTCGAAGAAAGCCCGTAAGAATTCGGATCAAAGTGCAAAAGAAGAAATTCTTGCTTCAGAAGTAAATTCCGTATCAGAAGATAAAGGTAAAGAAACCAATCAACCAGGAAGCAAGAAAAAGCAAAACAAAGGGAAGAAGAAAAAACAAGGTGAATCATCTCCTCGAAAAAATTCTTCAAACCCTCCTGGGAAAGGGAAACAAAATTATCCATGTCAAATATGTGATGATGAGGATCATTACACAAAGAATTACCCATTCAAAGCTGAGTTAAAGAGGTTCTTTAAAAGTTCACAAACCTCAACTGTGTTAACTGATCCATTTCCCAACCCAGGTCAAAATCTGGTTGATAGTGGAAATGCTTCCCCATCACAAGTACTTATGTTGTCGGTTTCGAAACAGCAGAGTGATGCTTTGATTTCGACAAGGAACAAAGATTATGGGAATCCTCAGTTGTCGAGCGAAAAAGGTAAAGATCAACCAAGTAGTTCGACAACAACTTCGACAGAAGTTGTACCACCCATCATCCCTGAATTAACAATAAAACCGCCAAAGGGTGTAGTACACAAGTCGACATTTAATCCTCGCGCCAGAGCGGCGCAGCATTATAACATAGTGGAAGATTTCGCCCAATCGCCATCCGCTATGTCGACTCTTGAGGTGCTACAAAATTTTCCAACCCGAAGGCAGGCGTTTTTATCAGCAATTGGTGGGGTTGATCCTAAGGATTCCAATCTTGTATCCTTTGATCACAAAGGATACGATCCTCAGTTACCAACTCAATTAGCTTTCCTTATTCAAGTGAAAGCCCTCAACAAAACTGTTCACAGAACAATTATTGATGAGGGGGCATCAACATGTATTATGTCGATGAGTTGCTGGAAAACTTTAGGATCCCCAACCTTGTCGCGATCATCGACGACATTAAAAGCTTTCGACGAAAGGACTTATACCCCATATGGTATCCTTAATAACTTGAAAGTTGAACTAGGAGGAAAGACAATAGAAATTGATGTTGAGGTCAGTGATGGAAATCTTGACTATAACATCTTACTGGGTAGACCATGGATTTATGCCATGGCAGCTGTTGTTTCGACTTATTTTAGGAAGATCGCATTCCCGTTTGAAGGAGGGATTACGGTCGTCGACCAACAGAACTTCCTCCCTAATGGTTCACAAGTTACAGGAAGCATTCCCATGATCCATGAGAGCAACCATTCAATTCAAGATATCAGAGTAGGATTATTGAAAGATCCCACATTGATGGGAACTTTCGTGCTACCACCTCCCTTTTATACGGGAAATATACCGTTTGTAGCGACCTGCAACATGATATCTTCCACGAAGGTTGACATGGATCGTTCAATGGTTTTGCCCCCAAGCCCTTTAGAAATATTGTAGCAATCAATGTTTCAAGCATGGGAGGCGAACCCAAATCAACGCTCGTCAAGCGTTTGGGTAGATAGGTCTAGAGAATATGGAACCCCATTAGATCCTTGGTCGAAAATACATGGGACTGACGAAGGAATCTTACAATCAATGATGATTGAGGGGGCACCATGGAATGATCACCACCATCGTTCCCTTCTTCCGGAATATGAAGAAGATACTCAAAGCGACCTTTATCACCCTTCAGTTTTTGAATTCCTAACAAATACTGTAAACATGGTGGATTCCGAGCGAAACCTATCCAATATTGAAGAGACTATAGCCATAAATATCTCGACTAAAACAGATGTTGTAGAGAATATTTATGTCGACAAAGGTTGTTCCCCTTCAGAACCGAAAATATATAACGCTCTTTTTCGCGAATTTAGAGATGTCTTTGCTTGGTCCTATGATGAAATGCCAGGCATTGACTCGAGTATCGTTGAACATGAAATTAAAATGTATCCTGATGTCAAACCAGTAAGACAACGACTTCGACAGGTACACCCCAAGAAAGCCACTGCCATTAAGGCGGAAGTTGAAAAACTCCTCCATGTTGGATTCATCTACCCGGTTCCTCTAACCAATTGGGTATCGAATATTGTCCCTGTTATGAAGAAACAAGGGACGATTAGAGTGTGTGTCGATTATAGGGATGTAAACCAAGCTTGTCCGAAGGACAACTACCCTACACCCTTCATCGACCAAATAATTGATGAATGCGCCGGATGTGAAATCTTTTCATTTATGGATGGATTTTCCAGGTATAATCAAATAAATATCCGCCCACAGGACCAGTCAAAGACTACATTTATTTGTCCGTGGGGCACATTCGCTTATCGAAAATTACCCTTTGGTTTTAAGAACGCAGGGGCGACGTTTCAGAGGGCGATGAATTATGCCTTCCATGACATCAAGAATATTGTTCAACCTTATCTCGACGATCTTCCGGCTCATTTGCGAAAGCGGACTGATCATCCGCAGCATTTAAGAGCGATATTTCTACGTTGCCGACACTACAAGATAAGACTCAATCCGCACAAATGTGTGTTTTGCGTCGGTTCTGGTCGCTTACTTGGCTTTGTAGTCTCTAAGAATGGGATTCGTCTCGACCCCTGCAAGGTTCAGGCAATCATTAATTTGCCTCCACCTTCAAATTTGCTTCAGATTCGGAAACTCCAAGGGAAAGCAAACTTTCTGAGGAGGTTCATTCCAAATTACGCAGAACTTGCTAAGGGTTATACTCGTCTTTTGAAAAAGGATGTACCTTTTGTCTGGGACCAGGTGGCGCAAGCTTCCTTTGATGCTCTGAAAGATTGTCTAGTAAAAGCATCATTAATGTACGCCCCGGACTATCAAAAAGATTTTAACCTGTATCTGCCTGCAGCGGATACGACCATTGCAATGGTTTTAGTTCAAGAAGTCGATGGAATTGAACATCCTATCTATTATTTAAGTAAAAACTTAAACGATACAGAAAGTAAATATTCTTATGTTGAAAAACTAGCGCTTGCAGCTGTTCAAGCGATTCAAAGGTTTTGACATTATGTCCTCTTTCGGAAAACTACCATCTTGTCAGATTGCAACCCCATGACTTATATACTGTCGCGACAGTTGCTGGGGGGAAAATATTCAAAATGGATAGCGATCCTTCAAGAGTTTCATCTGGAATTTGTGAAATCCAAATCAAAGAAAGCTCTAGTTTTCGCAGAATTATTGTGTGATCTCCCATCGTCGTCCAACGATGAAACATCGGAAGAGTCAATCGTGGACGAAATTTTTTTTCTGATATCTGTAAGCGATGAGTGGTATGGAGATATCATAGTTTATCTCCAAACCCAAAAGTTCAGGCCTAACACCTCTCGCTCCGAACAAAAACGTATACGATACCAATCAAAAGACTACATGATCGTCGGTGATACACTTTACCGTCGTGGTGTCGATACAGTTCTGAGGAGATACCTTACCCATGAGGAGGCCGAAAAAGCCCTGAATGAATGTCATTCAGGCGCATGTGGGGGGCATCAGTCTAGATATGAAACAACACAAAAAATCTTACGAGCAGGATACTTCTGGCCAACCATGTTCAAAGATTGCATAACAGCAGTCAGAAGTTGCCATGCTTGTCAAATTTTTGATAGCAAAACCAGATGACCACCCGCACCTTTACAGCTGATAGTTGCTGTTGGGCCCTTCGCCAAGTGGGGCATCGATTTCATGCAATGTAACCCCACCTCGACCGGGGGGCATGGGTATATTATAGTCGTTGTTGACTATTTTACCAAATGGGCCGAGGCGATGCCTACATTGGATAACACTGGTGAAACAGCTGCCCTTTTCTTTTTCAATCATGTAGTCGCCAGGTTCGGCGTACCACAGGCTATAGTTACAGATCATGGGTCGCATTTTCGCAATCACATGATGGTCGAATTAGCTGCCAAGCTAGGGCTATCTCACGACAGCTCTACCCCATATTATCCGCAAGCCAACGGACAAGTTGAGGCAATCAACAAAGTCCTGAAGCGTATGTTGCAAAGGATGATTGGGGTTCATAAAAGAAGGTGGCACCTAATCCTGTACTCAGCATTGTGGGCTTACCGAACGTCGGTAAAGAATGCAACCGGGTTCACACCTTTTCAACTGGTGTATGGCCTGGAAGCAGTCTTGCCAATCCAGTGTGAAATTTCATCGCTTAAACTCGCAATCGATCTTCTCCCCAGAACTTCAGAAGAAGAGGCTCGTTTCTTGGAATTAATCCAATTGGATGAAACCCGTCGTGACGCCGCTCTGGCTAACGAAGCCCATAAGAAACAAGTCAAGGCTCAGTTCGACAAAAATGTCAAACCCCGTGTCTTTTCAGAAGGTGACTTGGTCTTACTTTATGACCAAGAATCCGATAAATTGGGAGCAGGTAAATTCAAGTCCTTATGGATGGGCCCCTATATTGTTAAAAGGGTGTTAGCAAAAGGAGCCTACGAGTTAATGGATTACGATGGAATTCCACTAGCGCAGCCCCGCAACGGGTTGTACCTCAAGCGTTACTATGCTTAAATAGTAACCTGCATGCTTTTGTTGTATTTTGTTTTCGCTAAAGTGTTTGTTCTGGTCGAGTGATCCACCTTTTCCATCTGTTGCAGATGTCGAACCTCCTGGAGACATGTGTTGGATATGCCGACGAAGCGAGTCGTAGTTCGCGGAACCTATCCTCCGCAGCCTGGGCCATTTTTGATCCAAGCGGCGAGTTAGTAAGTTTTAGAGGTGTATGTATTGGGCAATCAACGAATAACATCGCTGAGTATAGCGCGTTGATAGAACTACTCTCTGATGCCATCACACGTGGCATACGCCGACTAATTGTCAGGCTAGACTCACAACTCGTAATACTACAACTCAATGGTATATATTCTGTTCTCAATCCAGCTATTTATCGCATGTTCCTAAGGGTTAAGATCTTGGAAAGACGATTTGATTCAATTCAATATCAACATATTTCGAGAAACTTAAACACATTAACTGACTCATTAGCAAACTATGTGTTAGATAGACATTTGCAACATTTATAAAAAGGACACATCATCAAAGATTGTACATATGGATCATATAACTCAAACAGGATAAAACTCGAAAATCAAAATATATAAGTTGTTTATATAGTTCATACATAATGTTCTGTAACCAAGACAAAATTGGTCATATGACCTAAAACTCAAAAAGATGCTACGGGGCACCCTAGCCTAGTGGTGCTCATGATAGCACGTCACGGCCTGTGCAATCATGCGCAAGAGACGAGTCCATCGTCTAGGTACACCAGTAGTGTGTCGCTGCAGCTGTAAAGGTAACTCATCAATCCTCACATCGGGAATGCCGAGAGTAAGGCTCTCAACCTACTCCTGCATAGCTGTAAGGGTCTCAGTATCGTTAAGATCGCGAATAACAGCTCTCCTAGCAGGCTCCACTGCCGGAGCAGCAACTGGCGGTCTCGGACGAACTGCTGGACGAACAGGACCAATATCTGCATGCACCCAAGAGTACAATTAAAAGTCTTGATAGAATAAAGCACAGAAACATTATAAATAAGAACAGTAAACAATAATATGGTCAAGGAGTTTACCAATGGCGCCCCACTGTTCTCCATCCGGTAGCACCAAATCCGGATCACCTCGGAAATCCATACCCACATATGGATACTCAGAAAACGCCATCTCCTGGCACTCGAACCACCTGAAGAAGGCCTCAGTAAAAGTAATCTGAGGTTGACCAGCATTCCTCGACATGTGATCAACCCACCTCTGCATGCGTGGCTCGGTCGGAGGAGGCAAGTCGAGTATGATGTACTGAGGCTGCATCAGTGGGATTTTCTCCAAGGCAAAGGCAGTCAAAATAGAACCAAATCCAAAGTTCTTCAGCTTCCCGTCCTTTACCTTGGTCAATTGACTTTTCATCTGAACAAGTACTGCATCACACCAGTTGAATACTTTCGGTTGGAGACACTCCAAGCCGTGCTGCATATAAGATCTGTTGGCAACATGTAGAGCTGCGCTGCCGGCCATCCTACCAATAGTGTACAGAATGGACCTGAGAGCCCGATCAATAATCTCATGGATAACAATCTTGCCGTCTCTTCTCGGCTGAGAACCTTCCCTGCAATACTGGCAGACATAATCTCTGGTGGAATCGGTCCCCTGGGCCGTACCTGACAAGGAAATGGGGGCACCTCGTCTTGACAATCCAGTCAAGAAGTACATGTCCTCTATGGTCAAGGGGATGGACTTTCCCCTAATCTGGAATACTTGGTTAACAGGATCCCAAGCATCAAGCATATACTGCAGCAAAGAAATCTGTGCTCTCATGCTAGAGATATGGAAAAATTTCAGCAGGCCACAGTTCCGCAGCGCGTTCACCGTGACCGGGTCATGGAGGGCAATCATGTCCTCCTCTTCATGTTCTCGTTCTCGCCATGTAAGGGACATTTTGTTCAAGGTTCCCTGCAAAGCAAACAAGAGAAGGAGTAAGTTCCTGATTTTGATAAAAAACTGGCGAAAATTCATCAAAAAATGACCTGAAAACCCATTTTCTGAGCCCAACGCAGGTAGAGAATCTCCCACCTGCGCTGAGGGTCAGGCTGCCTTAAGGCAGCTTGAAATTCAACGCGGGTTTCGAAAGGGGAACCTGCGCTGAAACTAGGGCGCCCTGGCGAAAACCCAGGGGCTCTGAAAGACTGGAAAACGGGCATGAAACTGGAAAAGAAAACCATGAAAAGAAAGAGCTAGGGTTTAGCTCCTACCTGGTCCAGACGGCACCGAAAATCGTCCGCAGAATCTCCCGGAATCAGCTGGTGAAAATCAAGGAAGAAGAAGCACCTCCAGAGCTCCAACAAACCAAATGCAAGTGAAATGGTAAATGAGAGGTAAAAACACCTTTTAATGGCTTTTTACGTAGTTCAAAGTGAAATATTAGGGTTATAATCTCATTTTCATGCAAATATTATTCATTTCTAACAAAGTTTGTTGCAGCAATTGAAAATGCAGTACTATACTTGAAAAGAGAAAAGCTAGTAATGGTAAAAAATCAAAATTTGACCATATAATCGAGCAGTTTTACCGCGGAATTTATGCTCGTTAAAAAATAGAAAAGCGAGATCCGAGCAGTTTTAGCACATAGTTCATGCTCGTTAAAAAATAAACATAAGATTGAGCAAGAGTTTCCTCCAGAGTTTAAGCTCATTAAAAAATGAACCTATTCCGGTAAATAACCATTGTGATCGTAAATTTATTAGCCATAAAAAGCCTTGGTCGTGTTTGCACCTGCCACCTCCATTCCATTTGGCTGATCGTTCACCCCCATATGATTGTTTACCTATTTTGAGGAACAGCTGCGAAGAGTGATTTCACTTAGCCATCCTTGTGACACTGCCGTGATTGGGAAATTCCAACCTGTACCTGGAATCTGCTGCTATCCCTGTTTATCACTCGTTCCTCAAAAGACGAGTCTTCTTTGAGCTCTTTTCATCTGACTCGTAAAATATGAAAAGTTTGCCGAGTTTTGGCCTTCCAGCTCGTTAAAGTGACCGGAAGAGCTATCCCTCCTCTAGATTTTAATCTTTTTGGACCTGAGGGATTATTACACAAAAAGGTCGAGTGCTTGTTTTATTCGGCTCGTTAAAGTTATCGAAAACTCATCCCTTCTGTATTGTTTTATACTTTTTCGGACTTAAGGGATTAGATGACGAAAAAGGAATTTTGGAGTTAACTTTCTGTACCTTTTCAGACTCTCTAAAAATGAAAAGGACCGAGTTTTCCTTGTCATTAGACTCGTTAAAATGATTAAATAGCGACAAACTTGTCTTTAGACGAGAACGAGTTTCCCTATCGCTAGGCTCGTTAAAACATAACGATGGGCTTGCCCGAAGGGCAGGTTATAGAACAAGCATATGTTATCCTCCTCAAGCTTGACAAAAATAAAGAGGTACTGGTCAGAAATGACTGGGGAAAAATTGGGAGAACCTCAAAGCTTTAACGGTAGCAAGTCGCTCTTGAACATGACACTTTTCCTCCGTATCACATCGGGTTGGGTTGTTTCATTCACCGGTCTCATCACCATGGTCTTCGCCAAGCCATCCACATTTGGGGTAATGCTACCGATCCATCGCATCAGTGTCATTATATGTTCAAGAGAAGTTGTTCAGAAAGAGTCAACCGTGTCCCGTCCACTGCCATACATTATCCTTCATCCACCCATGATCGCCACCCTGAATCATATTTCACAGATTGTTTTCACCTCCACTAAAATCATTAGCTCCGTTCCATGTCACTGATGTGGGATTCATTAAGGCCCTCCTTTGACGGATCGCTTCTTGTCGACTTCAGCTCATTATCCAAGAAGTTGATCTAGGAACACCCCCCTCAGTACTTTGAAGCTTGCATGCCTCAATGGCAAGTTTCTCACTTCCAGCGACAGGTATACATCAATGACCTTCGACCAGAAGATTTTGCGTGGTGTTCGATGCCAAGTCGTTTATTCACACCACGTGAATTGTACTGCAGTACCTTGAGGGTCATTATCATTATCGGTGATTCCTCTCACGCTTGTTAACGGATTACATCATTGACCGGTAATCAAGCGATGCCTTTCCATGTTCGACTTCAGCGCAATTCTCACATGGATCGACTTGTACTTAGAGTGAAGATCGAACGAGTTTGAAGACCCCGGATCTAGTTTCATCCATCCGGGCTGCGATATATATTCAGGAAACATAAAGACATTTGACATGTACATCATTGCAGCAGATGATCATCCTACTCAAAGGATGATAATTTCAGCAGAGAATTATCAGTCTACCATCAGACGATCGTCTGTTCTATGTACTAAAATGAATTTATAAAGCTGAGCATGGGAATGCCTGCCTCAGCTAGATCATGAAAGCAGAATGAAAAATAATGTATTGTATTGTATTTTATTACAGGTCACCTCTCAGCGATTGAATGAACTTCGGATCCTCCTGATAAAGCATTTCACCCGATAAACGACCTCATACTTTAGGGGGCAACTGTTATAGACATTTTTGTGCCTTACAGCATGAAGCATGAAATGTCAATAATCTAAGGGATCCAAAGTCCCTAAACATGTTGTTCCTACCCCTAGAGGAACAAGGTTAGCAAACCACAACACTAAATATCAGTTCTCCACCTGAAAACACTCAAAAACAAGCTAATTCTGGATCATGTCAACTGCTCCACTGAGCATCTGCGCTGAATGTCAACTACTCCACTCTGTACCTGCGCTGAATGTCAACTATAATGAAGGCTACCTGCGCTGGGCGAGTTTGGCCAAGTGGCACAGTCATTCCTCAAGGTGTCAATGCCCAGGAAGCTTCCAAAATGACACTTGGATCAGGGAATTCGCCTAGTGATGAGTAAGAGGGTCTAGATCTCCAAGTGGAAGCAAGAACCTCCAAGTGGACTCAAGAACTGAAGAATAACTGAAGTGGGAAAGGACACTAGTCAGCTCCATGCCAAGCTCAAGCTGACTCATCCTTTCTCCAAAACTCCTATATATAGAGCTCTCTCATGAGGTCTAGGGAGGCTGGAATCTGGTGAATGTAAGGAAGTGCTGTTGGTTTGAGTATAGAACTATTGGGTGATTTGCTTGAAGGAGGTGAAGAGGAGATTTCTTTCTGCTGGGAGGTGATGCTAGATTGGGCCTTTTATGGTTGTATCACTTCCTGAACTTTACTTCTTCCATTAATAAAGCATTTGAAGTTCTTCTATATGCATGTGTCTCAATGGCGTATTGATACTTGTATATTTGATTTATTCTAATCCTTGAATCAATTATGAATGTATGCTTCTTGTAGTTTCCCTCTCTTGTTATTTTGCAGGATCTTGGTGTAGCTGGGCCAGTGAAAGAGCAAGGAGCTGGGAGCAAGCAGCAAAGAGAGAAGATTGGATCAATCATTAGCGGAAGACAACGGTTAGTGGATCTCTTTCTCCCCTCTCTTACATCTCATAAAGAAGTAATCTCGAATAGCTTTGCTTTGATTGTTGCTGAGGTACTATCACCCTTAGAGTGGGATAGGGTCATTCCGTATTGGATACTTTTCCAAACAACAGTACTCCCTCTACCTAGACTTCCAGAGTAGTCACTTTCGTTCCTTTTCAGACTCCTTAATGGAAAAGGTCCATCTGAGCACTTGTCACTTCAGGCTCATTAAAAATCGAAGGAGACTAGAGTCATCTTTTGTTTTTTCTCGACTCTTAAAAACTGAAAAAACAAGTTGTGTCAAAGCGTCTAAAATTCATTTAATTCAGAAACATACTTCCCCTTTATTTTAGTTGATCGAGTAATCCGCAATCATGGAAGAAAGTCAATTGAAACCCCGTCGTTCACGGAGGCTTACGAGCCAACCGTCTTTGTCTTCGAAATCGAAGCCAGTACGGACAAAGCGAACTCGTTTAATCGGTTCCAAATCTCCTATTAAAGTTAGAACAAGTGTTCCAACGACATCAGAGACTCCGGTTACTCAAAACATTTCTGGAATCCCTGCCTCGAAAGAAGAAGTTCAGCAGCCACAGAAGGACAGTGATACTGATCCTAGTCTGAGAGTAAACACTTGTGTTACCGAACCAGTTCCATCTACAACCGGTTCAGATGGTCTTGCTCTTCAAACATCTGTCGCTACCGATTTCACACCTTCTTCGGCACCATAAATATTCTACGGACCTGACGGTCTTCCCCTTCCACCTGCTTTGATTGCCATAGAAGAAATTGTAGAAGATCCTCCAACAAGTACTCCAACGCAATTTGGAGTCGGGGTCACTCTATATCCTTCTTCATCAGAAGTTAGTCTACCACCAGCGGAAGCTCCTATGGAATCGCTAGGTAATATTTTGGATAGACTACAAATGTCTGAACAACCATCAACATCTAGGACTTTGTCGTCTGACACAGCAATGACAGAACTCCTTACTATCACTCTGACGATGTTCTCCGGTATACCATCTGTCCCAACTAGCCCTCAACCGCTAGAAGGAGTCCACTGAGGGGCTATTTCGACAGTATGGTCTGTTCCTGTTTGTTCATCTGGAATAATATCCGGAAACTCTTATGTTGAGTCTCAACAAGTTGATCCATTTGGAGGTCAATTTGGGCAGTCCGGCCCCCAAGGGCAAACAATTCCCTTGAGCTCTGGATTACCACCGTATGGGGGGCAGTATACCCTTTCATTATCCCCTCCGGGAGGATATCCATACGGGATGTTGGCATTATGATTCAAGTGTTGTCCTTGATGGCAACTCACTCAGAGGTTGGTACAGATACTCAGAAGTTGGTTCAGGTGATGGCAACTTACTCAGAAGACAGATCCTAGTACAGCTTGCCAAGGAAGTTCATACACGCAGGTTTGTTAAGCCCAAGTCACGTGTACACGCAGGTTGGCTTCAGAAAAAGCGCGTGTATGTGGAAAAGCACCTTTGGTCCATGGCGGTTAGTCCTTGGAAGTTGTGCCTATGGTTTCGGACCATTGTATCTCGACGGGCGTGTCGATCCCTAGTTTTGAAGTTGATGGTATTGTGTTTCTATGGTTTTGGCTCTTGGTATTGAACAAGGCCTAAGGCTATATAAGGAGAAGATCACTAGGCAAAGAGTAAGTGTGTGTGGGTGTCTGACGCAGTGAGAGGATCTGGTATTGCTGGTTATCTGTTCGGGACGCTTGGCAAGGGTCGGATCTGACAGCAAAGGCAGAAGTAATCATTTCTAGATCTGCACGCGGGTTGCCTTTGGAGAAAGCGCGTATACACGCGGTTTTGGTACAGTGAAGTAGCGTATGCATGATAAGGGTTGATATTTCAGGTTGTTGCTGATTCTGGTGGTTGTTGCAGAGTTCTAGATTCTGGTTTGGGTTCTGTGTTCTTGATGACAGGGTTTCAGTGATTCGGTATTGGGTTGTTTAATGAATTATGATGCAAGTATAAGTTGATGATTGTATTGCGGTAATGTTTGCTTTGTACTCTTGGATCCAGTCTGAAAATTGATGAAACGTGGTCCCTGAAGGTTGTAGGGTCAGCACCTACGTACTAGTAAATGGATCAGCTAGTACAAGAGCTGAGGGGGTTGTAGCTCCCTTCCAAAAGTAGTTGGAAAACGAGAGAGAGGGTTGTAGCCCTCTGCAGGTTGTAGCCTGCATACTGGTAAAGGACTGCACCAGTATATTGTAAAAGAAGTTTCTCATTAAAGAAGAAAGAGACGAATTGCAGCAGGTGGTTTTCACCCACATTGGGTTTCCACCTTATATCATGGTGTTCATGTGTGTGGCTCTTGTGTGATGTTCTGTTCTGTTATACTGCACCTGTTTACTGCTAAATTGCTTAATAATGTTCTGATGCATTTACTGAAGATAAGATTAACTGAATCATAAGATATCTGCATATACGCTAGTTGCTTTAGACACAGTCGCGTGTACACGCGGGTTCACTTAACTGAAGTCGCGTATATGTTTCTGAGTATGAAATTGAAAAGGTTTTATTGATCTGATAATACTGATTCACCCCCCCTCTCAGTATTATTTCCAACAATTGTTATCGGAGCAGGTCCTTCAGAGGAAGCTTGATCGCTTGAAGGAAAAGATCCATCAAAATGGCTAATCCAGAAAGAGAGGCACACATCAGGCCACCAGTCTTTGACGGGAACAATTTTACTCACTGGAAGATAAGAACCACTGCATATCTACAGTCTCTTGGAGCAGAAGTTTGGGGACTCATAGAAGGAGGATACAAATTCCCATCAGCAACTCCTACAGATCCAGCAGAGAAAAAGCAATATGAGCTCAATGCCAAAGTAGTTAATGTCCTATTGAGTACTTTGACTCAATCAGAATTTATGAAGATCATGCATCTCAAATCAGCTAAGGAAATATGGGACAAAATCGTTACAAGCTACGAAGGAGATGATCAGGTAAAAATAGCGAAGCTTCAAACTCTCAGAATCCGGTATGAAACTCTTAAGATGCGAAGTAATGAAAGTGTAGCTAATTATTTCCTGCGTATGGATGAGATTGTGAATTGTATGAGGGATCTGGGTGAAGAATTTGAGGAAGTTGTCTTAGTTCAAAAGGTTTTGAGATCTCTGTCTACTAAATTTGATTCTAAAGTATCTCCCATAGAAGAAAAGGAGAATGTGCGAAAAATTACCATGTCACAGCTTCACGGGATCTTAACTGCTTTTGAAATGCGACTAGAGGTACCACCAGAGGCCGCATTCGAAGTGTCAGAGGAAGAAGATGAGGTAAATTTTGTCAAGAATCTTGAACGGGGAACTGGACGGTTCAAAGATAAGCTGCCTTTCAAATGTTTTCTATGTGGTAGAGTTGGTCACTATGCTGCTAGATGTCCTCATAACAAAGAAAGGATATATGAAGAAGATGGTAGAAGCTATTATTCCCATATTAAAAGTTCATTTAATGATAGTGAAGATATTAGAAGTCTCATGGCGCACAAGAAGAAGAATGCTTCATCCAATAATAGCGAGGATATTAAAAGTCTCATGGCACATGAAGAGAAGAATGCAGAAACTGAAGAAGCTGCCAAATTAAAAGAACTATTGGAAACAGAAACCAGGGTAAGGGAGAAATTGCAGGATATAGCAAAAGATCAGAGCACAACTATTCAGAGACTTGAATCAAAGATCCTCTCTCTAAAAGAAGATCTTGAAGATCAAGAACATGAAGTGATCAAACTAAAGCGACAAGTAGAAGAAGGGAGAAAAGTTGAAGAAGACCTAAGGAAGCAGTATCTGAAAAAGGAAGAACAACATCAAGTTGAGGTAAATATCTTGAAAGGTAAACTAGAAGAAAAGGATAAGCTTTTACGATTTCAAGATAGTTCTAAAGTCTTGGATGATATTCTTAATAGTCAAAGATCTCCTGCTATCAAGACTGGTCTTGGTTTTCATGAATATGTTGAAGGTGAATCTAGTTCACAAGGTGAGACAAGAAACTCTAATGAGAAATCTGAAATGCTCAAGGAACAACCAAGAAAAGAAATTCCTCAAGGAAGATCCTTTACTCCTAACTATGGACGTGATAGACGATTATTTCCTCCGCTGAATAAAGTTGAATGTTATGTATGTCATAATCTTGGACATGTTGCAGCCAGATGCAGAAGTAGAATGGTTCAAGAAAGATCATCTCATCCCAGGTATTTCAGAGGGTATTGCTTTGCCTGTAATGCATATGGACACAAAGCAATTGATTGTGATAGAAGGAACATGAAAAATATAAGGTGTTATACATGCAACAACTATGGGCATAAAGCAAGGGAATGCAGAAGCAGATTTCAAAATTCAAGACAAGGGGACCATACATCATCACAGTTGCAGGAATTGAAGAAAACAGAGACAGAAAGGTGTGGGACAACTCAGTCAGCTGACATAACAGACACAGGGGAATCTGAAAGTGATGAGATTCAGTATTCCATCCTGCATACGCTGAGATAATGAAGACAAGTCGCGTATATACGCGAGTTACATGCTGCAAAGTCACGTATATGGAGAAAGGGCAGCAGAACAGATGGTTATATGGAGAAAGGGCAGCAGAACAGACCCAGGTTTAGTCATGGTTGGCTCAGGCTCAGGGGGAGCAGAACAGACTCAGGAAATGGTTCAGACATGGTTGGCTCACACTCAGGGGGAGAATATTCTTCAAATAATGCATTGTTGGCATTATGGTTAGAAGTTGTTGATAAAGTCTATGAAGATAAATGATACATCTTACTGTTTAGGAATGGTATTGCAGGCTGATGCTTATATCATGATGCTTTTGGTGGCTTTCATAAGTCTTGGTCTAGATATTTCGTCTCTATGTCATGTATCTCTTGTGATATCTCTTTTATGGTGTCAAGGTCATGTAACGGCCTATGTTGGTTTCCCCACTATGCCTGGGATGAATGATGAATGTATGTTGAGTCTTTTGGTGATAGGAAGGTCTTCTATAATGTATAAGTCCTTGTTCTTCTTGAAGAACATCTTTTGCAGATCTTGCCTACAGTCAAGGGGAGCATGAACAGCACAATTCAGCAAGAGCAGGATGGATAGATTGGTACACTTTGGCATACACAAAGGGGGAGCATAGTTGGAGATTTCAGCAAGTACTCAGGGGGAGTATGGACAGCAGAAGGTATACCAAAGAAGAGAATATCTTGGTCCGCCCTTTGCCCTTGATGTCAAAGGGGGAGAGTGACTTGGTGTAGTGGTTGCCATCAAGTCCAAAGGGGGAGATTGTTGGCATTATGATTCAAGTGTTGTCCTTGATGGCAACTCACTCAGAGGTTGGTACAGATACTCAGAAGTTGGTTCAGGTGATGGCAACTTACTCAGAAGACAGATCCTAGTACAGCTTGCCAAGGAAGTTCATACACGCAGGTTTGTTAAGCCCAAGTCGCGTGTACACGCAGGTTGGCTTCAGAAAAAGCGCGTGTATGTGGAAAAGCACCTTTGGTCCATGGCGGTTAGTCCTTGGAAGTTGTGCCTATGGTTTCGGACCATTGTATCTCGACGGGCGTGTCGATCCCTAGTTTTGAAGTTGATGGTATTGTGTTTCTATGGTTTTGGCTCTTGGTATTGAACAAGGCCTAAGGCTATATAAGGAGAAGATCACTAGGCAAAGAGTAAGTGTGTGTGGGTGTCTGACGCAGTGAGAGGATCTGGTATTGCTGGTTATCTGTTCGGGACACTTGGCAAGGGTCGGATCTGACAGCAAAGGCAGAAGTAATCATTTCTAGATCTGCACGCGGGTTGCCTTTGGAGAAAGCGCGTATACACGCGGTTTTGGTACAGTGAAGTAGCGTATGCATGATAAGGGTTGATATTTCAGGTTGTTGCTGATTCTGGTGGTTGTTGCAGAGTTCTAGATTCTGGTTTGGGTTCTGTGTTCTTGATGACAGGGTTTCAGTGATTCGGTATTGGGTTGTTTAATGAATTATGATGCAAGTATAAGTTGATGATTGTATTGCGGTAATGTTTGCTTTGTACTCTTGGATCCAGTCTGAAAATTGATGAAACGTGGTCCCTGAAGGTTGTAGGGTCAGCACCTACGTACTAGTAAATGGATCAGCTAGTACAAGAGCTGAGGGGGTTGTAGCTCCCTTCCAAAAGTAGTTGGAAAACGAGAGAGAGGGTTGTAGCCCTCTGCAGGTTGTAGCCTGCATACTGGTAAAGGACTGCACCAGTATATTGTAAAAGAAGTTTCTCATTAAAGAAGAAAGAGACGAATTGCAGCAGGTGGTTTTCACCCACATTGGGTTTCCACCTTATATCATGGTGTTCATGTGTGTGGCTCTTGTGTGATGTTCTGTTCTGTTATACTGCACCTGTTTACTGCTAAATTGCTTAATAATGTTCTGATGCATTTACTGAAGATAAGATTAACTGAATCATAAGATATCTGCATATACGCTAGTTGCTTTAGACACAGTCGCGTGTACACGCGGGTTCACTTAACTGAAGTCGCGTATATGTTTCTGAGTATGAAATTGAAAAGGTTTTATTGATCTGATAATACTGATTCACCCCCCCTCTCAGTATTATTTCCAACACGGGAGTTCACAACCACATTCAGGTTATACTGGAATTACGTCAAGCGGTTGGGTACCTATACTACCTCAACAACCAAGAGTTGTATACTCGATGCAACAATGCTTACCTATGTCAAATATCCCAACTACGCCAACTATTGTGACGGTGTCACAAGTCCAAGCGATGCCTGTTGTATGCCAACCTCAGGTTTCTCAGGTTGTAATGCAACAGCCCCTTGACCCTGCGACTCAACCACAATCGCCGACTGGTGGAATGACACAGGTTTAGACGGGTACAATTACCCCTCATCTTGGTCAAACTGTTAGTATTGGTCAACAACACATGGCTTCACAACCATGGTTAGTACAATACCAACAACCGCAATTCCAGCAAGTATACCAAGGTTCTGAGCAACAAATCTTTGCTAATAGTGGACAGCTGTACATTCAAAACGGTCAAAATCAACCATTTTACAATGGTCATGCCCACCAACCTTACCAAACATACCAGCATCAATGCATTATGCCGGTATGCAAAGACCAACTGCTCAGGCAATCCCATCTTATCCTGGGTATGCTTCACCTAACCTGAATCAGCAGTTACCCTTTGTGGCAACTTTAGAGTTACCTGATTTAAATCGGTTAACAAACGATCCAATCGCTTACGCCCCTTGGTGGCCAGCGATTCCACATAAACTTCCATCAGATATTCCTAAATTTAATGGAAATCCGAGTGAAGATCCATCGAATCACATGATGACCTTTCATCTATGGTGTTCATTGAACACCCTAAATGATGATTCGATAAGAATTCGCCTCTTTCAGAGGACGTTAACCGGTCCGGCAGCAAAATGGTACATCGAATTGCCTAGAGCTTCGTTCGACAACTTCAGTACCTTAGCCACAACCTTTTTAACCCATTTTCAGTTACCAATAAGGTACGAAACGGGAACAGAACTCCTTACCAACTTCAAGCAGACAATGGCCACTCACATATCTGATCAGATACATGAATGGCGACGTCGTCGTAGAATGGTAAAAACGTATGTCCTCGATCAGCTCTTAGCTGAATGTTTTATCAAGTCATTACTACCTTCCATCATGGAAGATGTGGCAAAGGGGGGAGTCATAACGGAAGAGCAAGTTATCGCTCGTGCACAATATCTGGACTTGATTTACACTCAGTCTGTCACGCTCTACAATAAAATACCTATCGCCCCTAGACCGGAATTCTCAATTCCTCCTCCTCCTAAATCGAACAATGACTCTCATGCCAGCGATGGCGTGATTGGCACAATAGACACGAAATCGACAAAGGCTACATCCAAAAAGGCTCGTAAGATTTCAAGTCAAAATGCAAAAGATGAACTTCTTTCTTCGGAAGTAAATGTCATATCGACAGATAAAGGCAAAGAAACCAAACAACCAGGGAGCAAGAAGAAAGGAAAAGGGAAGAAGAAGAAACAGGAGGAGTCATCACCTGAAAAATATTCTTCAAACCCTCCTGGAGATAGGAAACCAAAAAATTCATGCTTCATATGCGATGAGGATCATTGGACCGCAAATTGTCCACACAGAGCTGAGCTTAAGAAATTCTTAAAGAATTCGAAAACCTTCGCAGTGTTAACTGATCCGTTTCCAAATCCAGGAGAAAATCTGGTTGAAAGTGGAAATTCTTCCCCGTCTCAAGTGCTAATGTTGTCAGTTTCAAAACAGCAAAATGATGCTTTGATATCGACAAGGAACAAAGATTATGGGAATCCACAGCTGTCGAACAACAAGGATAAAGATCAACCTAGTAGTTCGACAACAGCTTCGACAGAAGTTGCGCCACCCATAATTCCTGAATTGATGATAAAACCGCCAAAGGGAGTATTACACAAGTCGACGTTTAATCCCCGCGCTAGAGCGGCACAACATTATAATATAGTGGAAGACTTGGCACAATCGCCATCCACTATCTCGACTCTTGAAGTACTACAGAATTGCCCATCCCAAAGGCAGGCTTTATTATCAGCCATTGGTGGGATAGACCCAAAGGATTCCAATCTTATATCCTTCAATCATAAAGGATACAATCCTCAATTACCGGCTCAACTAGCTTTCCTTGTTCAAGTGAAAGCCCTCAACAAAACTGTTCATCGAACAATTATTGATGAGGGGGCATCTACATGTATTATGTCGATGAGTTGCTGGAAAACTTTAGGATCTCCAACCTTGTCGTGATCTTCGACGACGTTAAAAGCATTCGACGGAAGAACATATACCCCATATGGTATTCTGAATAACTTGAAAGTTGAACTAGGATGGAAAACGGTAGAAATAGATGTTGAAGTAATCGATGGAAATCTTGATTACAACATCCTACTAGGAAGGCCATGGATATATGCTATGGCGGCTATTGTGTCGACCTATTTTAGGAAGATTGCATTTCCCTTTCAAGGAGGGATTACAATCATCGATCAACAAAACTTCCTCCCCAATGGTTCTCAAGTTACAGGAAGCATTCTCATGATCCATGGAAGCCCCCATTCGCTTCAAAATATCGGAGTAGGCCTATTAAAAGATCCCATACTAATGGGAACTTTTGCCCTTCCACCTCCAATCAACCTGGCGGAAGTAGCGTCGATAGGAACATGCAACATGATATCTTCTAAAAATATCTTAGAAAACGATATCGACATGGATCATGCAATGGTTTTGCCCCCAAGCCCAACGGAAATATTGTAGCAATCAATGTTCCTAGCATGGGAAGCAGACCCAAATCAACGCTCATCAAGCATTTGGATAGATAGGTCTAAAGAATATGGTACCCCTTCAGATCCTTGGTCGCGAGTGCATGTCACCGACGAAGAAATTGTCCAATCAATGTTAATTGAAGGGGCGCCATGAAATGATTCCCACGATCGTTCCCTTCTCCCGGATTGTGGAGAAGATACTCAAGATGACCTTTATCATCCTTCAGTCTTTGATTTCATATCAAATACTGTAAACACGGTGGATTCCAAACGAAACTTGTCCAACATTGAAGAGACTATAGCCATAAATATCTCAACCAAAAGAGATGTTGTAGAGAATATTTATGTTGGCAAATGTTGTTCTCCTACAGAACTGGAAATATATAACGCTCTTTTTCGCGAATTCAGAGATGTCTTTGCCTGGTCATACAGCGAAATGTCAGGCATTGACCCGAGTATCGTTGAACATGAAATTAAGATGTATCCAGATGTCAAACCAGTACGACAATGGCTAAGGCAGGTGCACCCCAAGAAAGCCGCTGCCATTAAGGCAGAAGTTGAAAAACTTCTCCATGCTAGTTTCATCTACTCGGTTCCTCTAACCGATTGGGTATCGAATATTGTCCCTGTTATGAAAAACCAAGGAACAATTAGAGTGTGCGTCAATTATAGGGATGTAAATCAAGCTTGTCCAAAAGACAACTACCCTACACCCTTCATCGACCAGATAATTCATGAATGCGCCAGATGCGAAATATTTTCATTCATGGATGGATTCTCCGGGTATAATCAAATAAATATCCGCCCACAGGACCAGTCAAAGACTGCATTTATTTGTCCGTGGGGCACATTCGCATATCGAAAATTACCCTTTGGTTTAAAGAACGCAGGGGCGACGTTTCAAAGGGCAATGAATTATGCCTTCCATGACCTCAAAAACATTGTTCAACCATACCTCGATGACCTTCCGGCTCATTCGCGAAAGCGGACTGATCACCCACAACATTTAAGAGCGATATTTCTACGTTGCCGACACTACAAGGTATGACTCGATCCACACAAACATCTATTTTGCGTCAGTTCTGGTCGTTTGCTTGGCTTTGTAGTCTCAAAGGACGGGATTTGTCTCGACCCATGTATGGTCTAGGCAATCATAAATTTGCCTCCACCTTCGAATTTGCTTCAGATTCAGAAACTCCAAGGGAAAGCAAACTTTCTGAGGAGGTTCATTCCAAATTACACCGAACTTGCTAAAGGTTATACACGTATTTTGAAAAAGGAAGTACCCTTTGTCTGGGATCAGGTTGCGAAAGCTTCCTTTGATGCTTTAAAAGAATCCCTAATGAAAGCATCATTAATGTACGCTCCTGATTATCAAAAAGATTTTAACCTATATCTGGCTGCAGCAGATACAACCATCGCAATGGTTTTAGTTCAAGAAGTCGATGGAATTGAACATCCTATATATTATTTAAGTAAAAACTTAAGTGATATAGAAAGAAAATATTCTTACATTGAAAAGATAGCACTCGCAGCTGTTCAAGCGATACAGAGATTTCGACACTATGTCCTCCTTCGGAAAACTACCATTCTGTCAGATTGTAACCCCATGACTTATATATTGTCGCAACAGTTTCTGGGGGGCAAGTATTCAAAATGGATAGCAATCCTACAAGAGTTTGATATGGAATTTGTAAAATCCAAGTAGAAGAAAGCTCTAGTTTTTGCAGAATTATTGTGCGATCTCCCATCGTCGTCCAACGATGAAACATCCGAAGAAACAATCGTGGACGAAAATTTGTTTCTGATATCGACAAGCAATGAGTGGTATGGGGATATAATCATTTATCTCCAAACCCAAAAATATAGGCCAAACACCTCCCACTCCGAAAAAAAACATATTCGATACCAAGAAAAAGACTACATGATCGTCGGTGATACACTTTACCGTCGTGGTATCGATACAGTTCTGAGAAGGTGCCTCACCCACGAGGAGGCCGAAAAAGTCCTGAATGATTGTCATTCAGGCGCGTGTGGGGGGCATCAATCTAGATATGCTACAGCGCAAAAAATCTTACGAGCAGGATACTTCTGGCCAACAATGTTCAAAGATTGCATAACCGCAGTCAGAAGTTGCCATGCTTGTCAAATTTTTGATAGCAAAACTAGAAGACCACCCACACCTCTGCAGCCAATAGTTGCTGTTGGGCCATTCGCCAAATGGGGCATCGATTTCATGACATGTAACTCCACCTCGACCGGGGGGCATGGGTATATCATAGTCGCAGTTGACTATTTTACCAAATGGGCCAAGCAGATGCCTACAATAGATAATACTGGTGAAACTGTTGCCCTCTTCTTTTTCAATAATGTAGTCACCAGATTCGGCGTGCCGCAGGCTATAGTCACAGATCATGGATCGCATTTTCGCAATCACATGATGGTCGAATTAGCTGCCAAACTATGGTTGTCTCACGACAGCTCTACTCCATATTATCCGCAAGCCAATGGGCAAGTTGAAGCAATCAACAAGGTCCTGAAACACATGCTGCAAAGGATGATTGGAGTTCACAAAAGAAGATGGCACCTAATCCTGTACTCAGCTTTGTGGGCTTACCGAGCATTGGTAAGGAATGCAACTGGGTTCACACCTTTCCAACTGGTATATGGTCTGGAAGCGGTCTTACCAATCCAGTGTGAAATCTCGTCTCTCAAACTCGCAATTGATCTCCTCCCCAGAACTTCAGAAGAAGAGGCTCGTTTCTTAGAATTAATCCAATTGGATGAAACCCATCGTGATGTCGCTTTAGCTAATGAAGCCCATAAGAAACGAGTCAAGGTGCAGTTCGACAAAAATGTCAAACCCCATGTCTTCTCAGAAGGTGACTTGGTCTTACTTTACGACCAAGAATCCGATAAATTGGGAGCAGGTAAATTTAAGTCTTTATGGATGGGCCCCTATATTGTTAAATGAGTGTTAGCAAAAGGAGCCTACGAGTTAATGGATTATGACGGAATTCCACTGGCGCAACCTCGTAATGGGTTGTACCTCAAGCGTTACTATGCGTAATGGTAACCTGTATGCTTTTGTTATGTTTTTATTTTCACTAAAGTGTTTATTTTGGTCAATTAATCCACTTTTTACATTTGTTGCAGATGTCAAACCTATTGGAGTCATGTGTTGGATATGCCGATGGAGCGAGTCGTAGTTCGCGGAACTTATCCTCCGCAGCCTGGGCTATTTTTGATCCAAGCAGCGAGTTAGTAAGTTTCAGAGGCGTATGTATTGGTTGATCAACAAATAACATCGCTGAATATAGCACGTTGATAGAACTTCTCTCTGATGCCATCACACATGGTATACACCGACTAATTGTCAGGCTAGACTCACAACTTGTAATACTACAAATCACTGGTATCTATTCTGTCTTAAATCTAGCTATTTATCGCATGTTCCTAAGGGTTAAGATTTTCGAAAGACAATTTGATTTTATTCAATATCAGCACATTTCCAGAAACTTAAACACATTAACGGACTCATTAGCAAATTATGTGTTAGATAGACATTTACAACATTTATAAAAAGAAACATACCATCAATGTTTACATTTGGATCATGTAACTTAACCAAAATAAAACTCCGAAAATCAAAAATATATATAACTGTTTATGGTTTACACATAATGTTCTGTAACCAATACAAAATCGGTCAAATGACCAAAAAACTCAAAATGCTAGGGGGCACCCTAGTCTAATGATGCTCGTGATAGCAAGTCACAGCCTATGTGATCATGCGTAAGAGACGAGTCCATCGCCTGGGCACACCAGTAGTATGTCGTTGTAACCTCAAAGGTAGCTCGTCAGTCCTCACATCTGGAATACCAAGAGTGAGGCCCTCAACCTGCTCCTGTAATGCTATGAGAGTCTCGGCCACGTTGAGGTCACGAAGGATAGCCCTTCCGACAGCCTCTCCTGCTGGGGCAGCAACTGGTACTCTTAGGCGAACTGCTGGACGAACAGGACCAACATCTGCATGTACACATGAGTTTGATTAAAGTATTCATAGAATAAAGCACAAGGACATTATAAACAAAAAATGATAAACAGGAATATGGTCAAAAATTTTACCAATGGCGCCCCACTGTTCGCCATCCAGCAATACCAAATCTGGATCACCCCGGAAGTCCATGCCAGCGTATGGATACTCGGAATAAACCATCTCCTGACGATCAAACCACCTAAAGAAGGTATCAGAAAATGAAATCTGAGACTGGCCAGCATGCCTAGACATATGGTCAACCCATCTTTGCATACGTGGTTCAGTAGGAGAAGGTAAATCGAGTGCAATGTACTGCGGTTGCATCAATGATATCTTCTCCAAGGCAAAGGCAGTCAAAATAGAACCATACCCAAATTTCTTCAACCTCCCACTCTTTATCTTGGTTAACTATTCTTTCATCACAAGAAGTACCGCGTCGCACCAGTTGAACACCTTCGGTTGGAGGAATTCCAAGGCATACTGCATATAAGATCGGTTGGCTACATGAAGAGTCGCACCACCGGCCATCCTACCAAAAGTAAACAGAATAGTCCTAAGGGACCTGTCAGTGTTGGGTCCCTATAATACTAGTGATTACCCCATTACTATTGTAGTTATACCCCCTATTTATATTTTTGTGCCCCTATTACCCCCATATTGTTATTTATGTGCCCCATAGAATCCCTCTATTGTTATTTTTGTGGCTTTATATTATTATTGTTAGGTCGGCTGGATTATATTGTGACTCCTTAGACTCCTATATATAGAAAGGAGGTTTTGTCATTTGTATCATCCAAGAATTGTTCATTTATGTAATTTAAAGGAGGTTGCCCCCTCGAAGAGCCTGAATTCTAAGGCGTGGATCTCTCTTTTCTATTTTTTTGTGAGCTGGTTTCATAACATTTGGTATCAGAGCTTTGGATTCTAGGGTTTCGTTGCTCCAAACAGGTCATCGTGGCATTTTCGCTATAACGTTTTTTCTGTGATGTTTCAAAAGTCACAAAAAAAACCCATTTGAGAAGAAATCGCGCTGAACCTTGGGTCCAAATGTTAGAGCTTTTTACGTGATATTTGCGGAGATATGATCTGAGGAAGTAGGTCTTTTTGCAGACTCCTAAATTACATTCAAAACAGGTTACCTGGGGAAAATCGTCATAACTTTCTCTCTGGGGATCGGATTGAAATTTCGTAAGAAGGTGCAGAAAGAGGATGGAAATTAGTTTCTTGTATGTGTGTTTCAGATTCAAAGGTTGAAACAGGTACTCGTGGCACGTCGTACAAGTTCGCTCTACTGAACCAGTCTAAAAGGAAGTCACCGTGGGAGATTTCACATAACTCTTCCTTGGAGAATCCAATTTCACTCAGACTTGTGGCATTAGAAAGAGGACGTAGAAGGCTACTACAGGTAGCAATTTTAAAATTGGATGATTTGGAATTACAGAGATACATCAGATTCAATATCAGGCTTCTATAAAGTGAAAAAAGGTGTGTAGTTTTTTTTTTTTTTTTTTGTGTAAGCTTGGTTTAACGGAATTCAAAGGGCATAGTAAAGCATTATTATCGGTAACTGATGCCCTAAGGAAAGAAAATGCAAACACCCAGTAAGGAACCTGAAAGCTCTAGCATGACTCATGAAGAAGAGGAAGAAATGCTACATGATATATCAAAATTACAAGAACAAGTGCAACAAATGTCACGCTCACAAAAGCTAACATAAGCTAAGATAAATGGCGTGGAATCTAAGATAAAGGGCATGGAAGCTAAGATGGAGGATTCGATGGCAAATTTGAAGATAGATTTGAAGACAGACATGGAATAATTGAAGAAGTTGCTACAAGAAAGGGTCACTAATGGTGAAAAGGTAGTAAAGGAAACTCATGATGAGAACAAAAGAAATGTTAATCATGATTCCATAGACTCTAATGTTGGATCGAAGACTCACCATGTTCCAAAAATCAATATGAGGAAGTTTGATGGCAAGGATCCCGCCACATGGATATTACAGATGGAGCAATTCTTCGATCTCAATAATGTGCAAAACACACAAAAGGTACGTATGGCAACTTTATATTTGGAACCAAATCAGTTTGTATGGTATCAATGGCTTTGTTCTCGTAAACAATTTATCACTTGGGAAATTTTTATGGAAGAATTGATAGCACATTATGAGGATACAAAAAGCAACACTTTTTTTAGCCAATTGATAAGTCTCAAACAAAAGGGTTCAATAATGGAGCACATTGAGGAGTTCCAAAAATTGAACATTAGGGTAAAAGATATTCCAGAGGAGCATAGGATTGATGTGTTCATAGGGTCTTTAAAGGATAATATCCAACATGATGTGCGCCTTTGGGAACCTGATTCATTAGAGAAGGCATTCAGGTTAGCAAGAAAAATGGAAAGCAAAATTATGGCAACTAGGAAGCATACCATTCACAACTATAAAGACGGAAGTGTTATTGCCCATAGTCTTCCACAACCTACAAGGTTGACACCACAACAATTGGAAGAAAAAAGAGAAAAAGGGCTTTGTTACAATTGTGATAGCAAATACACAAAAGGTCATAAGTGTGCTGAGAAGAAATTATTCTACATAGATTGTGAAGAGGAAGAAGAAAAGGAGCAAGAAAGGTCAAAAGAAGAGGATATATTCCAGGAACAAAGCCTAGATGAAGAAAAAATAAATCCGACCATATCTTGTAATGCATTGGCGGGAATTACCACTCCTCAAACCATCAAGATAGAAGGACAAATCAAGAAGAAAAAGGTAATAGTGTTGATTGATTCAGGAAGCACCCACAATTTTATTCATTGTAGGGTAGCAAAAGAATTGAATTGCTTCCTATATCCAGCACCAGAGTGTCAAGTGATGATTGCAAATGGAGGAACAATAAATTGTTCTGGAAAGTGCCATAATATCAAGCTATCCATGGGAGAATATGTATTGACTAGCCCAATGCTTTCCATTCCAATGGGAGGTGCTGATGTTGTACTAGGAGTCCAATGGCTACAATCCTTGGGTACAATAGCTTTTAATTTTCAAGAACTTTTCATGAAATTTTCTGTGGAAGGAAAGGAAGTTGAATTAAGGGGTATTGCAGGGAAACCAGGAAAGATAATCAGCTCTAATGGCATGACAAAGCTTCTAAAAAAGGAGCAAAGAGGTGTAATTGCACAATTATGTTCGCTAGATGTTTCCACATTGGAATCATCTATTTCTCCAGATCTCCAAAAAGTCTTGGACAATCATTCCAAGGTATTTGAGACTCCCAAAGGTCTCCCACCTATGCGTGATCATGATCATGCTATTCATCTGATTCCAGGAAGTGTTCCTCCAAACATCAGGCCGTACAGATATCCATATGTCCAAAAAAGTGAAATTGAACGTATGGTTGCAGAAATGCTAGAGGCTGGTATAATTCAACCGAGTCAAAGTTCTTTCTCAACTCCAGTAGTATTGGTGCACAAGAAGGATGGATCATGGCGCATGTGTCCATATTATAGGGAGCTCAACAAGCTCACTATTAAAGATAAGTTCCCCATTCCTGTTATTGATGAATTACTGGATGAATTGCATGGATCAATTTACTTCACCAAGTTGGATCTTCGTTCGGGATATCATCAAATTAGAATGAAGATTGAAGACATTCCGAAAATGGCATTTAGAACTCATGAGGGTCATTATGAATTTTTGGTCATGCCTTTTGGCCTTACCAATGCACCTTCAACATTTCAAGGTTTGATGAATTCAATTTTCAAACCATTCCTTAGAAAATTTGTGTTAGTATTTTTTGATGATATACTAATCTACAGCAAGTCTTGGAAGGATCATGTTGAACATGTTGACAGGGTGTTACAACTATTGGAGGAGAAACAATTATATGCAAAAAGATCCAAATGTTTCTTTGGAGTCCAGGAGGTGGAATATTTGGGTCATATTGTATCTCATGAAGGAGTTAAGGTAGACCCTAGCAAAATTAAAGCCATTAAGGAATGGAAAATCCCCACATCCATAAAGCATCTGCGAGGATTTCTTGGGTTGACAGGGTATTATCGCAAGTTTGTTAAGAATTATGGGAGAATAGCAGCACCTCTAACAACATTATTGAAGAAAGATTCATTTTCATGGACTTCGGAAGCAACAAAGGCCTTTGAACATCTTAAAGAGGAAATGTGCCAAGCACCGGTCTTAGCTACGCCAGACTTCACAAAAACCTTTATTGTGGAATGTGATGCTTCAGGAAATGGAATTGGTGCTGTTCTAATGCAAGATGAAAGACCCATTGCTTTTGAAAGTCATCCAATCAAGGGAAAGTTTTTAAGCAAAGCTATTTATGAGAAGGAAATGTGGCAATACTCCATGCACTTAAGAAATGGCGACCCTACCTAATGGGAAGACACTTCAAGGTAAAAACGGATCATGATAGCCTTAAATACTTTTTAGAACAAAGATTATCCTCTGAAGAGCAACAAAAGTGGGTCACAAAGATGTTGGGTTATGACTTTGAAATCATCTACAAAAAAGGGAAGCAAAATGTGGTGGCAGATGCACTCTCAAGAAAGGATGAGGATGTGGAAGCATTGTTGTGTGCCATTTCTATTATCCAACCAGATTGGATAAACGAAGCAAGGGAGGAATGGAAGAACGACGAAGAAGTGTGGGCACTTATTTAAAAGCTACAACAAGATTCCAGTACTTCTGATACATTTAGTTGGCAAAATGATTCGTTATGGTACAAAGATCGCTTATACCTCTGTAAGAATTCCCAACTAAAACAAAAGATTCTTATGGAATTGCACACTTCTCCCTTAGGAGGGCACTCAGGATTTTTAAAAACTTACCACAGGGTTAAGAAGGAATTTTTTTGGGATGGCCTTAAATCAGATATTCAAAAGTTTGTGGCGGAATGTTTGGTTTGCCAGCAAAATAAAGTTGAAACAATTAAGACACCAGGTCTATTACAACCTTTATCCATTCCAAGCCAACGTTGGGAGGAGGTTTCAATGGATTTTTTCACAGGTTTACCCAAGTCTGAGGGAAAGAGTGTCATCATGGTGGTAGTTGATAGACTTACCAAGTATGCACACTTTTGTGCATTATCACATCCATTTAAAGCCAGTACAGTTTCTACTGCATTTATGGAAACAGTTCAAAAGCTACATGGAAACCCAAAGATTATTGTAAGTGACAGAGATCCCATTTTCACTGGAAATTTTTGGACAGAATTATTTTCTTGTCTTGGTACTCAGTTAGCTCATAGCTCATCTTATCATCCTCAATCTGATGGGCAAACTGAGATAGTAAACAAATGTTTGGAAGGATATCTTCGTTGCTTTGTATCTGATAAACAGACACAATGGGTCAAATGGTTGCCTCTGGCTGAATGGTGGTATAACACTTCCTTCCATAAAACAACAAAAATGACCCCATTTATGGCACTTTATGGGTATCAACCACCATCCATCACATCATATTTAAGAGAAAATTCTAAGGTTCAGGCAGTGGAACATCACATCGAACATCAACAACAAGTCCTCCAACTCTTAAATGATAACCTCGTGTTGGCACAAAATAGAATGAAACAACAGGCAGATCAACATCACAGTGAAAGAAGTTTTGATGTAGGTGATTGGGTATTCCTACGGCTACAACCATATAAGCAAATGTCCCTAAAGCAAGCTAAGAAGGATAATAAATTATCACCAAAGTATTATGGTCCGTACAAGGTGTTGGAAAAGATTGGTACTATGGCATACAAATTGGAGCTTCCTGCAGCTTCTCGATTGCACCCAGTTTTCCATGTTTCATGTTTAAAGAAGGTTATAGGTGATAAGCTCCCATTTCAAACAATATTGCCAGAACTTGACGAGGAAGGAAAAATTATATTGGAACCGGAAGCAATCACAGAAACAAGAACTCGACAGCTACGAAATCGATCAATTTCAGAGTACCTTATCAAGTGGAAGAACTTATCCGCTGAAGATTCCACGTGGGAGGATGAGAATTTTATGTAGAAGTATCCAGAACTGCTCAAGCGTTGAGGACAACACTTTTTTGAAGGAGAGGGGCATGTTGGGTCCCTATAATACTAGTGATTACCCCATTACTATTGTAGTTATACCCCCTATTTATATTGTTGTGCCCCTATTACCCCCATATTGTTATTTCTGTGCCCCATAGAATCCCTCTATTGTTATTTTTGTGGCTTTATATTATTATTGTTAGGTCGGCTGGATTATATTGTGACTCCTTAGACTCCTATATATAGAAAGGAGGTTTTGTCATTTGTATCATCCAAGAATTGTTCATTTATGTAATGTAAAGGAGGTTGCCCCCTCGAAGAGGCTGAATTCTAAGGCGTGGATCTCTCTTTTCTATCTTTTTATGAGCTGGTTTCATAACAGTCAGTGACATCACGGATGATGATCTTGTCGTCTTTACTCGGCTGAGATCCTTCTCTGCAGTATCGGCGAACATAATCTCTCACCGAGTCACCTCCTCGGGCCGAACCTGATAAAGAGATGGTGGCACCCTGCCTCGACAAGCCAGTCAAGAAATAGATGTCTACTATAGTCAAGGGGATAGATTTGCCCCTGATCTGGAAAACCTGGTTGGTAGGATCCCAAGCATCGAGCAAATACTGCAGTAAGTTGATCTCTTGTCTCATGCTAGAAATGCGGAAAAACTTCAGCAAGCCACAGTTCCGCAGTGCGTTTACTGTAACTGGATCATGTAGGGAAAGCATGTCCTCTTCTTCATGCTCACGTTCTCACCATGTAATGGTCATCTTGCTCCAAAGATCTCTGAAAAACAAACAAGAGAAGAGTTAGATCCTGATTTTGGCAAGAAACAGGGAAAATTTCCATCAAAATTGTGCACAGAATTCCTTCTCTGTGCCCATCGCACCTGTAGCAGTACTTTGGGTGCGTTGCATGTCAGATGGCCTTCACAATGGCCAACATTCAACGCACCTTTCGATACACAGAGGGTGCGCTGAAGGCAGAACGAGCTTTTCAAACTGCAGGGGCCCAGAAAAGCTAGGAATCAAGCTCAAAAGGCAAAATGGAAACCATGAAATGAAAGAGCTTAGGTTTAGCTCCTACCTGGTCCAGACGGCGCCGAGAATCGTCCACAGAATATCCTGAAATCAACTGATGAAAATCAAGGGGGGAAGCACCTCCAAAGCTCCAACAAACCAAAGTTCAAAAGAAATGGTAAAATGAGAGGTAAAAACACTTTTTCATTACTTTTTACGTAGTTCAAAGTAAAATATTGGTGTTCTAACTCGTTTTCAAGCATATATTGTTCATTTCTGACTAGTTTGATGAAGCAATTGAAAATACAGTACAATCTTTGAAAGGACAAAGCTATTTACGGTAAAATAAAAAAAAAGGGACCATTCAATCGAGCAGTTTTTAGCACATAGTTGAAGCTCGTTAAAAAATAAACATAAGACATGAGCAAATGTTTCCACCCACGTTTAAGCTCGTTAAAAAATGAACTATTCCCCGGTAAATAACCATCGTGAATGTAGTACTTCAGCCATTAAAGCCTTGGTCGTGTTTGCACTGTCACCTCCACTTTTCCATTGGCCGATCATTCACCTCCATTTGATTGTTTACCCATTTTGAGGAACAGATACGAAGAGTGATTTCACTAGCCATCCTTGTGACACTGCCATGATTGGAAAATTCCAAACCTTACCTGGAATCAGCTGCTACCCATTTTATCACTCGTTCCTCAAAAGACGAGTCTCCTTTAAGCTCTTTTCAACTGACTCGTAAAATACGAAAAGATTGTCGATCCATTGGCCTCTCCAACTCGTTAAAGGGACAGGAAGCGCTATCCCTCCTCTAAATTTTAATCTTTTTGGACTTGAGGGATTATTACACAAAAAGATCGAGCGCTTGTTTTGCTCGGCTCGTTAAAAGTATCGAAAATTCATCCCTTCTGTATTGTTTTATACTTTTTCGGACTTAAGGGATTAGATGAAGAAAAAGGAATTTTTGAGTTACCTTTACGTTCCTTTTCAGACTCTCTAAAATTGAAAAGGACCAATTTATCTTTGTCGTTAAAATCGTTAAAAAGATTAATAGCGACAAACTTGTCTAGAGACGAGAACGAGTTTCACTATCGCTAGGCTCGTTAAAACATAGCGATGGGTTTGCCCGAACGGAAAATTATAAAACAAGCATATGTTATCCTCCTCAAGCTTGACAAAAATAAAGAGGTACTGGTCAGCAATGACTGGGGAAAATTGGGAAGAAAACTCAAAGAAACTTTATTGGTAGCAAGTCGCTCTTGAACATGACACTTCCACTCCATGTCCGAGTCGGGTTGGGTTGTTTCATTCACCGGTCACATCACCATGGTCATGCCATACCATCCACATTTGGGGTTAATGCTACCAATCAATCACATCAGTGTCGTCGATATGTTCAAGAGAAGTCATTCAGAGAATTCACCTGTGTCTCACCCACTACCATACATTATACTCCTTTCCTTCATGACCGCCACCCTGAACCTTATATCACCAGATCGTTTTCACCTCCATTAAAATCATTTACTCTGTTCCGTGTCATTGATGTGGGATTCATTAAGGCCCTCCTGTGACAGATCACTTCTTGTCGACATTAGCTCATTATCCAAGAATTTGATCTAGGAACACCCCATTCAGTACTTTGAAACATGCATGCTTCAATGGCAAGTTTATCACTTCCAGCGAAAGGTTTACATCAATGACCTTCGACCGAACGATTTTGTGTGGTGTTCGACGCCAAGTCCTTTATTCACACCACGTGAATTGTACTGCAGTACCTTGAGGGTCATTATCATTATCGGTGATTCCTCTCGCGCTTGTTAACAGTTTACGTCATTGACTGGTAATCAAGCGATGTATTTCTGTGTTCGACTTCAGAACCTTTCTCACATGGATCGACTTGTACTTCGAGTGAAGATCGGACGAGATTGAAGACCCCGAATCTAGTTTCATCCATCCGGGCTGCGATATATATTCAAGGAAATAAAGACATTAAATGTACATCATTCCTACACATATAATCATCCACTCAAAAGGATGATGGCTCTATCAGAATCATCAGTCTACACTCAGATGATTGTCTGTCCTATGTACATGAAAATGAATTTATAAAGCTGAGCATGGGAATGCCCGCCTCAGCTAGATCATGAAAATAGTATGAAGATAATGTATTGTATTGTATCTTATTACAGGTCTCCTCCCAGCATTGAAAGAACTTCGGATCCTCATAATAAAGCATTTCACCCGACACCAAAAGGTTAATGGCCTCATACTTTAGGGGGCAAATGTTATAGACATTTTTGTGCCCTGTAACCACAAGCATGAAATCTCCATAAACCAAGGGCTCCTAAGTCCCTAAAAGTGTTGTTCTAACCCCTAAAGGAACAAGGTCAATAGATTACAACTTCTCCCAAAAGTTCTCCATGAGAAACTGCTCAGAATTGGTCAAAACAGGATCATTGCAGCTGCTCCACTGGCTAAGTGTGTTGCATCTCACCTAAATACATTGTGAGGGTGCGTTGCATTTCAAAAGTCCCTTCTGTGGGGTGCGATGGGCGAGAAATGACAAATGGCAGTGTCATTCCGCGAGGTGGAGAGACAATGGAAGCTTCCAGAATCTTCTCCTGTGACACTTGCCTCACTGAATTCGACCAAGGATGAGTAAGAGGCCTTCAGTCTCCAAGTGGAAGCAAGAACTATCAGAGAGAAGAAACTAATCAAATCACAAGCTGACTCATCCCCCTTACAGATATCTATATATGGATCCCTCATCCCAGAGATCCAGAGGCTGGAATTTTGCATATTGTAGGGAATTGTTGTTGGTTTCTAGAGACAAACATCAGATTGTTGGGTGATCTAAGCTTTGTTTGAGGTGAAGAGGGGCTTCTTTGCTGGGAGGTTGATGCTGGGTCGGAACAACTGGTTGTAACTCCTCCTGGATATTTTCTTGTTTATCAATAAAAACTGTTTGATTTTTCCTCCATGCTTTTGTATCATTGATGCTTGTTACATTTGTATGGTCAATTTACATCTGATCCTAGATTGTTTATGAATATAGATCCATGTCTTTGTATAGTGCTATGCTTCTGTGATCTTACAGGTACTTTGTGAAGCTGGGCGTGCAAGGGAGCAGGTAGCTAAGGACTATCAAAGAAGAGAGGGATCGAATCGAAGGATTAGCGCAAGACAGAGGTTGGTCTTTCTGTTCCTCTCTATCTATAATTCATAAAGGAAAAACAAAAGCAGTTTTTCTCTGTTTGTTTCTAAGGCAGCTGTCACACCTTAGTGGGATAGAGCAGTTCTATATAGACACTTTTCCCTGTAACACCTCTTGGATCATATCCTTGGTGTGATAGCCATAGTGGGAATGCCACTTCACCGCTTCCTTATGATCATGGTAGGCTGGCCCTTGATGAGACCCTCTATCCTTCATCTGACAAATCATGTTAGTAATCATATAGATATATATCTTTCTCTTTCTTTTTTCTTTTCTTTTATGTAGCACATTCCTATTTATATACAAAGGATGGCTCAACACTCCTTAAGAGTAGGGATGGTGGAAGAAGTTTGAACATCTAAATAGAGGAAAATATGCACTTATTCTTATGCAATAATAATGGTCAAAGAGAATTATGAAGTTTTTTTTTTTAAGAACCAATATGATAAAAATAATCAATAAAATTGGTTAAATTAGTGAAAATAAAGATAGCAAAGCGATATAAATAGTTGTGTCCTTTTCCTCTTTTCTCTTATCGATACAAAGAAATTTCTCTAAAGATAACAATTTTTCTTTGGTTTTCCGATTTCAGTATCCTCTAGTTTTTGTATTCTTGCATAAATGTATACCTGTGCCTTTAAAGGGATCATAAACAATGAACCATCATTCAAAAAAATCCTCCAAATGATTTTATTTAAGAAACACACATGCACACACAAAAAAAATGCACTCAAAACGTGTTGTTCCTTAGATGGAACAATTGTTGTTCCTTAAGAGGGACAACAAAAGAACATCTATACGCAAAACCATGATTCCTTTAAGAGGAAAAGCAAACAAAAGAAAAAATACACTTGACACTGTTGTTCCTTAAGAGGAACAGTAGCTGTTCCTTAAACAGAACAACAAATAAAGCAAGTGCAAAATAAAATATAGACTCTTTGGCAGAACAGCCTAAGATCATCTAAAATCAAAAGTACTGTTCCATCAGAAAGAACGACAAAAAGAAAAAAGATACGCAAGAGGGTTGTTCCTTTAAAAGGAATGGAAAAAAAATTTGGCGGAAGTGTTGTTCCTTCAGAAAGGAATGGCAAAAAAATCTGGAGGAAGTGTAGTTCCTTCAGAAAGGAATGACAAAAAATGCAAGAATGTTCTTCCTTTAGAAAGGAACAGCAAAAATGTAGAAATGTTGTTCCTTTGGAAAGGAACAGAAAAAATACAGAAATTTTGTTCCTTCGGAAAGGAACAACAAAAGAACGAAAGTGTTGTTCCTTTGGAAAGGAATAGCAAAAAGGCGAAAATGTTGTTCCTTTAGAAAGGAACAATAAAATGCAAAAGTGTTGTTCCTTCAGAACGAAACAACAAAAAAATGGAAATATTGCTCCTTCGAAAGGAACAGCAAAATGCAAAAGTGTTGTTCCTTCAGAAAGGAACAACAAAAAGGTGAAAATGTTGTTCCTTTCCGAAGGAACAACAAAATGCAAAAGTGTTGTTCGTTCAGAAAGGAATAGAGAAAGGCAAAAATGTTGTTCCTTCAGAAAGGAACAACAAAATGCAAAAGTGTTGTTCCTTCGAAAAGGAACAAAAAAGTGCAAAAGTGCTATTCCTTTGGAAAGGAACAACAAAAATGAGGAAATGTTTTCCCTTCAGAAAGGAACAAAAAAATGCAAAAGTGTTGTTCCTTCGGAAAGGAACAACAAAAAGGTGGAAATGTTGTTCCTTCGGAAAGGAAAAACAAAAAGGTGGAAATGTTGTTCCTTCGGAAAGCAATAGAAAAATGCAAAAGTGTTGTTCCTTCGGAAAGGAATAGCAAAATGCAAAAATCTGTATAGAAAGTAATTTATACAAGAAGAAAAGAAAAAATTATGTACAAAATTTAAGAACAATGGAATTATTTAGTGAGCCAATGCCGAGGAAGGATTATTTTCCTCAGCAAGAATCTACATATCAGAATCTTCACAGAGATGCTAGTAAAAGGATTCCTGAATAAGCAGTTTATGGTACAGTCGCACTGGTGGCCATTTGCTTTAAAGGTATGTCCAGATTCGTCAATAGTAGTCAAAATAATGGTGCCATTGTCATGTACTTTCTGTATTTCGTACGGTCCAAGCCATCGAGTCTAAAGTTTTCCTGGAAAATCCTGAAACCTAGAGTCATATAGGAGTGCCCAATCTCCTTCGTGGAATATTTTCTTTTTGATCAGGGCATTGTGCCATTTTTCTCTCTACTGTTGAATTAATGTAGTGTGTTGAAGAGCCGAGAGCCTAATTTCATCTAGCTTGTCAATTTGCTGTAATCTGTTAGTCTGGGCCTCATTTAAATTCAGACTGATCTCTTGTGTTGTTCTTAATGTTTGTATTTCGAACTCTATTGGAAAGACGGGTTCTTTTTCAAATACTAGCTGATATGGTGAATAACTAGTGGTGTTTCTCCACATTGTTTGGTATGCCCACAAGGCTTCGAGCAATATTGAAGCCCAATCACTTCTGTGTGATGCAATGGTTTTTGTCAATGTTTCCTCTATCACCTTATTCGTGCTCTCTACTTGGCCATTTTCCTGTTGGTGATACGGAGTGGTAATTGTATGCTAAATGTGATAATTTTTTAATGTTGCAGTGATTTTATTACCTACAAACTGCAGTCCTCCATCCCTGATTATGTCCCTCAGGAGGCCATGTCGCATAAATGTTTGGAATAGGAAATGAATCAAAGAGTCCTATGTAGCTCTTGGAAGTGCCTCTGCTTCAATCCATTTGGTAACATACTCTATTTCTACTATAATATATGTTTTTTGATTTGATGATGGGTTGATCAGACCAACAAAATCAAGCGCCCAACTCTTAAATGGTTCGATTACTAACTGTGGGTTTAAAGGCATTTCGTTTGACTGTTTAGGGCATCGTCCTCCTTGGTAACTGTCACAGGCTTGAACAAATTTCTTAGTGTCTTTAAAGATTGTGGGCCAGTAATCACCTGTTTGTAAAACCTTGTGACCAGTCTTGCGATCTGCGAAATGTCCACCACATGGTCCATCATGACAAGCTTTGAGAATGTCAAATATTTCATCTTCGTGGATGCATCTTTTGATGTGCATATCTACCCCTGTATGAAATAGGTAGCCCCCAATCCAAGAAAATCGGGTACTATGTTGCACAATATGTTTTTGTTCATTGGGGGTTAGATGCTTTTTTAATTTGCCTACTGCTAAATAATTTGCAACATCAGCATACCAGGGTGTCTTGACAGTAATAGCAAACAAATGTTGATCTGGGAATTGATCTTCGACTGCTGCTATGTCCGCTGGCTTCGTCACTCATGAGAGAAAATTACCTAGAGGATTCTCTTTCCCATGTCGATCTTTTATTGTGATGTCAAATTCCAGTAATAAAATCAACCATCTTGTTACTCTACCATTTGTAACAGGTTTATTTGCTAATTATTTTATGGCAAAGTGATCTGTATATAAAACAACAGGATATGCAGTTATATAATTCCTAAATTTATTTACAGCATGTATTACAACTAAAAACTCTTTTTCAATTACGGTATAGTTTAGCTCAGCAGGAGAAAAATTCTTGCTAATATAACAGATTTCATATGGTTTTTTGTCTTCTTCCTGCCCAAGGACTAGTCCAATAGTTGTGTTTGAAGCATCTAATAAAATTTGAAATGGCAAGTCCCAATTTGGGCCTCTGAGCATTGGGGTTGTTGACACAAGATTTTTCAAATCCTCAAAAGCACGGTCACATTTATCTTTCGAAACAAAATCAACATTCCATGTAAGTGCGTATAGAGGTGCAACTATTTGAGAAAAATGCTCTATGAATCTCCTATAATAGCCAGAAAATCCTAGAAAACTGCGTACCTCTATCTGTGTGGTAGGAGTAGGTATTAACAAAAATATTTGATTTTTGGCCAGATCTACCTGTATTCTAGTCGCTGAGATATAATGACCTAGGATGAGCCCTTCGGTCATCATCATATAGAACTTTTCATGGCTCAAGCAGAGCCTGGTGACAATACATCGTTGCAACAACTTTTCCAATACGTCTAGTGCTAGCTCAAAATCATCTCCATATGGTGTGAAATCATCCATATATACTTCGAGCCCTTCATTTATTAAATCTGAAAAGATGTTGAGGATGACCCTTTGAAATGTGGCAGGGGCATTGCATAGGCCAAAGGGTAGGACTCTGTAAGCGAATGTTCCCCAAGGATAGGTAAAAGTAGTTTTATCCTAGTCTTCAGGGGTAATCTGAATCTAATTGTATCCACTGAAGCCATCCAAGAAAGAAAATAATTTCTTTCCTACTAATGTGTCTAATACCTGATCAATGAATGGAAGGGGAAAGTGGTCTTTCTGGGTTGCTTTGTTTAATTCTCTGTAATCTAAGCAAATCCTCCACTTTCCATTCTTCCTTGGCACCACTACTAGTGGAGAGACCCATTTGCTATCAGAGATTGGATAAATAAAGTTTACGTCCAAAATTTTTTTTAATTCAGCTTTCACAATATCTTTCAGGTGAGGGTTGAGTCTCTGTTTGGGTTGGAAAATGGGTCTAACATCCTTTTCTATATAAATGTGGTGCATACACAGCTGGGGATCAAATCCCTCCATGTTCACATAATCCCATGCAAAATCTTCCTTATATTTTCTCAGTAATTGGACCAACTTTTCTTCTTGCTCAAGAGTCAGGTTTTTGTTGATGTTCAAGGTTTTTCCTAGCTTAATCTATATATTTTTTCTATTTGAAACAGAGGTAGTGGGTATTGATTGATCATGAGTGTCTTTGAGGGGATCTTCTTCTAGTTCATTGTACATGGGATATGGATTTGAATTGGTTAATGAAGTTGTTAATAACGTCATCCTCTGTTTTGTCTTTAAAATAGAGGGAATCTTCTATGGTTAATGGGGACCTAATGTTTTCTGCGAGGTATGAAACAGGTTGTTTGTTAGCTTTCATTATTGTTAAACTTGGCTGGGTTGGAGGGTATAGGGCTAGATTCTTGATATTACTCCCTCTAGTAGCTGGAGGGTATAAGGCTAGATTCTTGATATTAATCCCTCTAGTTATAGTCATACTGCCTTGTCGGCAGCCAATGTAAGCATCAACAGTCACAAACCAAGGTCTACCTAAGATTAAAGGGTGTCCATCGAGTCAGTTTTTGGGGTTGATTATCAAAAAGTTGGCAGTGTATTCCCAGGAATCTACGGATACCATCACGTCGTGTAGTGTACCTTCGAACCTAACTACTGATCAATTAGCCAGTTCCAATAAGGTGGTGGTTGGTTCCACTGATGTAATGCTAAGTTTTTGATAAGTGGTGGTTGTTAAAATATTAATTGCAGCCCCTAAATCAACTAGGGCATTTGAAAATGTTTGTCCATTAATTTTCACTATCACTATAGGATTCCCTGGGTGTTCATACTTAACAGGTGCTTCTCTTCTTGATAACAGATTAGATAGGGTGCCAACTACTTGGACTATTGGGTTAGTTGTTATTCTCCTCTTTGGCTTTCTTATACATAACTCTTTGATGGTTTTTCATATATTGGGATATCTTGGATAGCTTGGAGGAGTGCAATTTTTATACACAAATTTATTAGTTCTCCCAAAAGATCAAAGTCAGAATGTTCTATAGGGCATGGTATGATTAATCGTTTTGGGAATGGGGGAGAAGATGTGGTTGCTTGGTTGTGAGTTTGTTGTCTGACCACATCCTCTTCTTGTAGTGGTTGTTATACGGGTAACTGGTTTTAAACATGAGCATTTTTATCTCTCTCGGTTTATATTATGCGCCTAGACCTTAATTGAAGGTCGTTGCACTCCCTCACATCGGTTTCTAGTTCTGGTGTTTTGATTATTTGAATAGATTGAACCAGTCTATTATTAGGTTTTGGGTTGGGTTGGGCTAGGAGTTACGGTCTTAAGTTAGACTGGGGATTTTATTGTAGTGTATATGGCACTGGCAGTGTCGGTTTTGGGAGAGGAATGGTTCCACTAACTGATTCATTGGTCTTTTCCAATTTGACTGCCAGGCTTAACTCTGCAAAGTGGGAGGGGACCATTGTGTTGGATATGCATTGTTTTTCCAATATGGTGGAGAGTAGGGAAAATTTGGCCAATTAGTTTGGCTTGTTTGATTTGGCCATGGTGATGAAGGAAATGGTTGTTGTGACTAGTTTGAAAAGGGAGGTTGATTTTACCACATTGTGTTATATTGCTGAGCATTATTGCGGAGGTTGGAAAGAAGAAGATGGATCGGAGGGCATACTTGGTTGTTGTGGCTACCATTGACAATGCTGATTGAGTAGGTACACTGGTTTTGATTCTTCTTCTGCTTCTTTGTATACTGCTTTCAAACCTGGAAGTGAGGGGAAGTTCTCTATGGAGTGATCTTTTGTACAAATGGCACAGACTTGAACTGCATCTAGTGGGCACTATTTATGGTTGTGTTTCTTTCTACATCTAGGGTAGAATATTGCCAGGTTTTGCTCTGCTTTTTCTTGTTTCTGTTTAGCTTGCATAATATCGAGTTGCATTGTCAGAGTCCCCAATATATCAGTTTTGAAATTCTCCAGTAAATTCTCGATTTTTGTGCAGGTTACTCCTCCACTGTAGATCTTGTTATCCCTTGTGAGCATGTCACATTCCACTAGTTTTAGCCTTGTACTGCCTCTGGAACTCCTGATACACAAATCAATAATGTCAGCAAAATTTTCTTGATATATGTCACATTTTCCCATAATGTTTAGTGTTTCAACCCATTGTTCCTTCATCGCTTTAATTAATGTCGTTTTTAATACATTGTCAGGTAAGGGTAATGATGCATAAGAAGATCTTTGAAGATTATACTGAAAACGTTCAACAAACTCTTATAGTGTCTCGTTAGGTTTTGCTACCATCTAAAATATTTCATCCTTTAATTCTCTAGACCTACAATAATCCTGATATTTCTTTAGAAAAGCACCTTTCATCTGATCCCAATCGTTTATAACACCTTCACCTAACCCCATAAACCAGCGTAAAGCTACTCCTTTTAATGTGGAAGGAAATAATTTTAGCTTTTAGGGATCGGTGGTATAGTCATATCCCCAACATAGTACATCGAATTCAAAAAAGAATGCGTCTGGATCTTCCGATGTTAGGCCATGGAATGTAGGAATATGTTGGAGAGGAATGGCCTTCATAGGTGCATTAACTACAGTATCTACAATGGGATATTGTAATGTGGAGGTTTGAGGTGTTTTCTGGTCCTCGGCCATTTGGTTAAATATGTGCCAATATCCTTCTGGGATTTCTAGGGGGGTATTCCTAGGCTAGTTAGAAGGAGCACGAATGGCCTTAACAACACTTCCTTTTTCTGGGATGATGAGATTTCCTTGCTGAACTAATGTCTACGGGATCTTAGCTCTTCAGGTTCTTAAGCTTTATTCTGAATGATTTTGACAACACTTCCCTTATTTGGGTTGCTCAGTGGCTAAACTATTCCAAGAGGAGATCTTGGTTCTTCAGTTTCCCATGTTTCTCCTCCTCCTTCACAGAGATTACTAAGGTTCCCTTCTTGTAACGATTTTGGGCTAGAATTCTCAATTTCTTGAAAATATTGCTCCTCTATTTGGCTGTGCACCTCAGTAAAGGCTTCAGATGGTGATTTTGTGGCCTGAAGGGAACTAGTAGGTTGTCTAGAAGCATATTTTCTAGGGCCTACGAATGACTGATATTTTTATTTTTTAAGGATATCGTCTATAAAGGTTGATCAGCCAAGGGTCACCGGTCCCTTAGCTTTATTAGGCTTGGGTGTTGTTTTGGATTCTTTTCAGGTTTTTTCTACTTAGTCATGGACACAAATCAAATACTTATTTCTACCCAAAATAATCAACAAATCTGCAGGAAAGCGGTTGGGGAGTGGGGTTGTTACATGCTCCATATTTAGGTTCTTACCTTCTGTTTTTAAAACCCAACTCTCTCCTAGCAGGGACTTACACTACTCTCTTTTCAAAAGAAACAAATGGCTACACTCTCCCTGGAAATGATGCCAAAATGTTGAGTGATAAAAAGGTGTCTTTTAACCCCTATCTATCCTACATTAATTATCAATCTAGGCATGATTTCTTTATTTGAAGTGTGTACTCATTCTGAGGCAGTCAATTGTTCAAGAGTAATGTTTGCAGTATAGTTCTTGCAAAAGTAAATGAATGCTGGAAACAAAATCTAATTGCAATGGCAAGAAACTTAAATTCTATGTAACTAAATCATTCACTCAAGAAACTACAACAATTATTAGTTGAGGATGCAGTAATGATAACTCTTTCCTCTGTAAACTGATGTAAATGAAAATCAATCATAGACAGGATTTCCAATATGAGAACTTAGACAACAGTAGTCAATGTTCTTTACAGTTGTAGATCTTTCTATCCACACCAAAGAAAATACTGGAAATAACAATTCAATTAACAGAAAAGGTACAACAATTGAATCTATTGAAAAAGTCGAACAACAAAGCTTAATATACAGAACTGAATTGAGTAGAAATCCTAATCAAAATGAATTGAACAACAATCTTAACTAATAAAGGAATTGAACAACAATCTAAGAAAGGAACAACAAACCAAATTAAGTGTAACCACACAATGAATATAGAGTAATTGAATCAGTAATCTTATTCTAGCATAAAGGACATTAATGACAAGTATAAAGGAATGACAATTGCAGTTATAATGGAGTAGTAGTCAAATGAACAGCACTCACGACTGTAAGTGAATCGTAGTTAAGTGAACAGCAATCACAACTGTAAATGAACAAGAGAATTTGAATTAGACAATGCAATATTGTTTTAGAAAGAACAACGTGACATTTTAAGTTGTGAATAATAATCTCGCTATCCAATTATGATTCCAATACAATAGATAAATTCAAGGAAACGTATAGAAACAAAAGATTACTGAATAAAGAAAATTAAGGAAATACAAAGGAAATCAAACCACACACAACTGTAATTATAAAATAATGATACAAGAAGCAAGTGGATCCACTTGGGCCTGGTCCTTAGCCACCAAGGAAGCATTGTTGCGTTTACTCCAGGATCAGATAATGGAACAACAACTGAGTTATATATTAATCATAAATGGCAGAGTTACAACTATCACTCTTCAAAGAGAGTCGATGATCAAAGTTAATATTACAACAGTGAGTTCTACAAATTGACAATAATATCCCCCCTTGGGCTACCAGTGGTGTCCCTTTTTATAATGTCCAGGCAGAAGTATCAAGAGTATCGATAAGTCTTGAAGCAGCGATCCCTCAGGATCAAAGGATCCTGAGGGATTCGCTATACCTTTGATCTCTAGTTATCTTTTTGTCTTCTTGCGCTGATGCTGCATTTTCTCTTCCTTTTCTTGGACCATGCGCTCTATTCTTGATCTCCTCATCTATATACGGCTTCCTATAAAAGGGACAGTAGTTGCTTCTGCTTTGTCTTTTCCTCCCGAATAGTGATTTTCTATTTCCTTCACTTTCTGTATAGAAAAATAAAATAATTAGTTATTTTTTATCAATCACAAATCTCCTTAATTCTATCATAATTCTTTAACATATTACCATTTTAGAATGTAAAGAAGCTATGATTCAAAGGAAAAAAATAAAGAAATAAATGGTAAATACATACATTTCCCAATGCTCAACAATAGGCGACAGACAACAAATCTCACTAGCAATTTTGAGAGTGCAAAGTGTTCTCCTTAGGGGTTTTTGAATTCAAATCTGACTATTCCCCCTAGTTTCTAATAATAAATGATGTTTTGGTGGCATATCTGCAAATATTTTTTACTTAAATGCCACCAGCCCACTCCTCTTAATTGTCTTCTCACTATCAAGTCATGAATAGTGACTCCAACAATCACTTTTCTGTTGTGCTATGTGACACCTCACTCCATGGACCAACTTCTTGTATGCGATTTCCTAGGCCTCAACTTCATTATTTTCCATGCAGCCTGTTTGCTGTATAGTCTTTCAAACCTGGTAGTGTAGTTTATAGTCCCATGCTCCCTTGCAGCTGCTTAGAACACTAATACTATCCTGTCACCATATAGTCATTACATAGGATCCCCTGTATACAGCTTCAATCGGCTCCCATTAACTCTTCCCAGAAAAGGTTCCACATTCAGCTTCGCAAGATTAACCGTGCCTCCATTTGTAATTTCTTTGATAATGTATGGCCCTAGCCAATGCATTTGGAATTTACCTAGAAATTTGGTGAATTTATTATCATACAACAAGACAAGATTGTTTACCTTTAAAGTGCGAAGCTTGATGTGGTGATCATGCCACGCTTTTTCACATTCCTTCTATACTTGTTGATGAAATCTTGCCAAAAATCAATCCTCTTCAATCTCCATCGGTTGTGCGAGCCATTCTTTCAAGGCCTCACGATTTTCCATACATGTCAAAGCTGCGTTACGCAAATTAGGCACAATATACTCCATCGTCATTACAACTTCCCCATCATATACCAATCTGAACAATGTTTGCCCTGTCATCTTCTTACAAGTAATCCTATAGGCCCATAGCACTGCAGGCACATGCACATCCCAGTAATTTTGTTGTGCATTGCAAACATTTGTTAGGACATACTCCAAAATCCTATTAAAGTCTTCAATGGTTCCATTGGCCTGTGGGTGATACTGTGTACTCTTTTGACGGTAGACCTAGAATTCTTCAGTCAGTGTGCTGATTGTTTCGTTCAGAAAATGCATACCATTTGTTGTCTTAGGGGATCTTGACCCAGGTAGAGAGTTAGTTGCGACAACCAACAAATCCCTACACTACTGACACTTTCAGCAATAACATACATAGTGTAAGCTGCAGTCTCACCCAAAGAAGTATGGTGTGATGCAAGAAGCAATTTTCTGCATCCAAAGACTTGTATGATGTCTTTTAGCACCTCAAATTTTCCTTCACGCAAATCGATACACTTCTAGCGCTCACTATTTTAACTCATCCAAAATGGTCTTTAGATGTTCGCGAAGGTCTACAATTGGTCTTTACGGACATCTAACAATCAATATATCTACTTACATGCATCAAAAAGCAGTCCTAAATTAGGGTTCACACATATTTACTTAAGTTATTTGTAAACATCAGAGAATGCATCAAGATCTTCACGAAAACACATAAACATGCATTGCGTACATCATTAACACTTTTGGGAAGCCAAATCTATTTAAGCCATATTCAAACAAAAATTTTGCTGTCATAGCCCCTATACAGTCCTTAACTAGCTGTGATTTTTCCCATCTGGTGAGATGTTTTGTCATAGTGATGATGTAGTGTGCACTTGTTTTCTTTCCCGGGGGTTGAATTGGCTCAACGGAATCAATCACCCATTTCTCAAATGGCTACAAAGGTACTTGAATATGTATTGGAAACTCACCCCTTCGTGATGGTCTACCAGTTCTTTGACATGCATCAAATGCCTTATAATACACCTTGGAATCCTTGTGCAGTGTTGGCTACCATAGACCTACGTGCAAAATCTTCTGTGTAGTTCCCTTTCCTGCATAATGACCTCCCATAGCCCCTCCATGAGCTTCAGCGAGAATGTTATCCATCTCAAAATATGGCACACATCTTCAAAATATTTCATCTACAACCATCTTATGCAGATGCCCCACAATAACTGAAAAATCTTCCATGCACACTACTAATTCCTTCTTTTTCTAACTCATGTATCCTTCTAGTGCCATCCCCATAGTCAAGAAGAAAATAATATCTACAAAATGATTATTTGCTATGCACACAAAAAAGAGCCACACATCTGGAAACCCTTCCTCCAGCTTATTGGGATCCTCTCATGTTTTGATCCACGGTAGATGATTAGGTCCTGCATTTAACCTCCCTAGATTCACAATTACTTCAAATTTATACTCCTGAAATAGTAGCAACCATTTGCAGATCTTCCCCCCCAACACAGGATTATTGACCAACTATTTCAAGAAAGAATGATCTGTGTACATTTTGAAATTCCCTCCTAATAGATAATGCCTGAACTTCTGCAGTGCATACACCATGGCCAATCCTTCGTGCTCAATCATTGAGTAATTCTTCTCAACCTTTTACTAATTTCCTACTCGCGAAGGTTATAGGATGGTCCATTTATCCTTCATTGGCTTGTGTTCACACTACACCCAACGCATTGCAAGAGGCATCCACATGTACATGAAATTCCTTTTTCTAATCAGGGATACCAAGATCAGCGCAGTGACCATATTTTCTTTTAATACATCTAAGCTATGTTGAAATTCTTCATCCCAATAGAATGTTGTGTTCTTCTTCAACAACTTCTCCGTAGGAACGGTAATTTGAGCATATGCTTTGATAAGATTTATGTAATATCCCATATGTCCCAGCGTTGCACACAACTACTTAACATTCCTTGGAGACTCAAAATTTATAATTACTACAATCTGTGTAGGGTCCACCATCATCCCTTGCTTTCACACCACGTGACTCAGGAAGATTCCAATGGGAACACAAAAGATGCATTTCTTCAAATTTAGTGCGATCTAGTATCTACGACATGTATCCAACATCAGGTGCAAACTTGCTACATGGTGCTTTACTAATCCAGACATTTTCCAGTCATCAAAGTACAGTTCTAGGAACTTATGAATTAACTCCTTAAATGTTGCAATGACTATGCAAGAAAATATCTCAGATTCTTGAGTCCAAATGACATCAGAGTGTATTGAAAACAACCCCATTCCATCGCAAAGGTTGTTTTGCTTCTATCCTCTAGCCCAATATTTATATGATGATACCTAGAGAACCCGTCAGTGAAGGAATAGGCCTCCTTCCATCTGAAATTGTTTAATACCTGATCAGTAAATGGCATTGGGAATGGATCATGGACACATGCATCATTAAGCTTCCACAAATCTATGCAAATCCTTATTTCACCCTTCTAATTCTTCTCCTGAACTACCATTGGACTTACCGAATCAGATTCTTCAATTGGTTCTATAGTGCTTGCCTTCAACACCTTATCCAGCTCCTAGTGAACCTTTTCCTTATATTTAGTATTAAGACGATACAACCTCTACTTAATATGCTTTACATTTGGCTTCAGAGTGATGTTCATAACTCCCAAATCACCAATTATTCCCTTCAAATATGAAAACTTGGTAGGGAAGAGATCCTGATATTCACGGAGTAACTCAACAACTTTATCCACAGTGGCATTGTCCCAATAGTTTCCAATATTTGCAAAATTCGGTTATGCTTCTGTGCCAATATTTACTTTCTTTGTCTTCAACAGCGTGGTGATGTGTAGATCATTTATTTGTGGGCCCTCGACTTTGCAATGTCCTTATGCCTTTGGAATTTTAATGTTTCTTGGATCTTCATCTGCCTCTTTAGCAGTCACATTATAGCATTCCAGCGCATGACATAGCTGGGTGCTTATGAATTCATCTTCAAAATTAAAGGTCAATAAGAATACTTCCCGCAATATCTCCCACTCCATGGTGCCATGGCGGAGCTCCGTTTCCAGAGACTGGTTCATGGGAATTGTATCCAAAGTATTACAAAATATGTATACCCACTCTCGCTGCGGATCTGTTCCCCATGCTTTAGTCCATTTTGTTAAGTGGTCGTGTAGATCATCCTACCTATTATATTTTTTTAGTAAATCAAGTGTTAGGACATCCAAACCATAATCGAATCATTCTATAGTAATCTCTCCATCTAGGAAAACTATTTATGCGTACCCCACCATCATGTAGGCATAGCACACAGTGCCAAATCTAATGCTTCGAATTGGTGATCCTCAGGGAGTTCGAGCTCAAATACATCCAAAATCTTATCTACATCAATTAAACCATCATAGTAGGGTATTTTTCTTACTTTCAACGAGACACAGCGCAGCAAATTCGTCATCATAATGCACCGCAGTGTGGATACTTCACGCAAATAATTCTGCCAATGCTCCAACTCTTCATCTGAATCATAGGTGCAAGAACTCTCTTGATCCCATGCAATCCATCCATCTACCATTGGGTTGATCTAGTCTTGATCTCGTGTTGTTATTTTGTAGATTTGAAACCCAGTTCATCCTCACTTTCTTCATAATCATAGACTGGTTCATTATAGCATGCCCCTTCTATAGGGTCCAACAACACTACAACCCCAATCAATTTCCTTTCAAACAACATTGTACTCTTCTTCAGATTGACAACCCCATTCATATCAATCGCCTAGTTAATTCCCAGGAGAGTGGGGTATGGATTACTATCATAAATGATATCTATAACTTCAAAGTCGGTCATCGCGCTTTCACCCTCTATATCAGCTGTTACTCCATATAATCGTCCCATAGGGATGATCTTCTATTGGTTTGCCATTCTGAGTTGAATCAGAGGCCAATACAGCGCAGATCTTCCCATCCTTTCCCATGTTTTCTTCGGTAAAACATTCACATCAAATCCCAGATCCAAGATGACCTGATCCATCTCATAGTCACCTATCTACGTCGTGAGCCTCATCTTGCGCCCTGTTCATGCCTTATGTTTGCCAATTTTTCTGACTACGCGGTGCTCATCAAGGACCTTCTCTTTGCTGGTGCATTTGTTTATTAACTCTTGTAGGCCTTACACAACCTTTGTCTCATGCATCAGTTTTATGTAGTTCTTTAAAAATGTAGTAAGAAGAGAGGGATCAACCCTTGCAGGCGCACTGGTTTCTTGCACCTTGTTCTGGCTTCCTGAGGTAGAGGCCTCAATGAATATTTTATTGGCTTCCATAAAAGTTTCCTTAGCACACTCTAGATCAAAACCAACTTCCTTCTCTAGGGCCTTACAGACCCATCTGTCTTCTTCAACATGTTTACCATTATCATCACCAAATTTTATTCCACTCCTTAGCACTATATTCACACTTTGATCCTCCTTGCGGGGCTCATCTCTCATCATCTGTAAGTTCTGTGTAGGTTATTGAGGCTGCTTTTTCTTCTGTTGCATTTTAGCTATCAGCACCAAACACTCTTCTATAGTATGGTCAAATTGGCTGCAATATTGACATGGCAGATGTGTTTGATTTTGGTAATCTTGCACATAGTGTCCCGGCATTCCACAATTATAGAAGATGAGATGACCATGGCCTCTACCAGGTCCTCCTCCTCCTTAGCCTCATCCCCTTCCCTGATAACCTTCGCACACTCCTCTAGTGCCTTAATCTAGAGGTCAAGTTTCTACTTGCATCTGGTATGTAGTTGCTCTTTCCATCATCAGTTCATAGCTTCGAGAGTGGTGCTCATCGTGGACCACCAATTTGAAAAAATTAAAAAACAATTGTTGAGGTGTCTGGATGAATTTTAGAAGTAAATGAAAATTATCCATTGCATGTTGTCCGACAACCTGACAAATAGCACACCATAGCACAACCCCCATGCTTGGCCCTACTGGGGCTTTCGACCTTAGGGGAATTGGCCCCCCTCCTGTAATATAATTCATGACTACGTGACAATGGTCTTTATCGTGCCCATGGCTCTTGCACTTTAGACACTAGAATTCCTCAGGCACCTATGGTTTAGTCTCCTTGTCTTTCTTCAAGCATTGCAAATCTAAGTGGAGGCTCTAAAACTAAGAGTGGATCTATTGTACCCCAAGGTTGTGCCCTGAATAGGCATTGCATGCAACCTCATTGCAATCTCCAAGTCTTATGCATGTGTTCCTATCTTTTGTTGTGAAAAAGAAATTCTTAGGTGGGGCAAGAGCGAAGCTATAAACCATTCGCAATGCTGAGTATCTGAGAGCTACATGTTAGCTTCTCGAATATGATACTTCAATATTTGATCTAATTCCTAAGGTGTCTTGTCGACCCTCATCATGATCGCTTTAAATCCAACTACTGACTATGAGTCGGACTTAGCCTTACTAAACTCCTTATTTAAAGCCTCCTTAGTCTTTTCTACTGATGCAAGAGGATTATGTTGGCTTTTTGGGGCTTGACCCAGGTTCAAAGTTAATTAGCCAAACAAATCCCTGTACTACTGGCCCTTTGGCAACAATTCGCAGAGTGCGCACTGAGGTCTCACCCAAAGTAATATGGGAGGGTGCTAGAACCAAGTTTCCGCACCCTTGAGATATCTGACAGGTTTTCTAGTCTCACTGTTTGTCCCTGCACGCAGGTCACTTTGTGCACTTCCCTATTCCTCACGCCCTGATACACTTCCTTGACGCAGCTCTAACCAGGGATGGTGGAGCTTCTGCGCTGCTAGAGCCACACTCTACATTATTACTTGAGATCTTACTTATCTTCCTATAACAGTTAATTGCCTTCACGTACTTGGATTTCTTATATAATTAGTTATACAAAACATTCAAATAAGTTCGCGCAACATATAAACAATATACTTGCAAATTATACCTGATCATGTATCAAAACAGGAAAAGATGCACAGAAATATGGTAAAATTTCTCTTTATTGATTCTTTCAATAGTGACAAACTCGACCTACCCTACACACTAAGCTACAGGGGTTTGTGCACTCAGCTGCGGGCTTAGGCCTCTACGCACTTAGCTGCAGAGCTTTTCCCTACCCTACGACCCATAGACACACTTTACACTTAAGAGTAATCACTTAGACTTCTCTCTTACTCTCCTCTATTCCATCTTAACTATTTGTTATCTTATACACTTAGAGCCTCACTCTATTTATACAATGCCATGGTCTGTGGACCATGGGTAGGTCTATTCAGCCGATATTACATTACAAAAACTAGGGTGGACAACCCTATGACTCTATTATGATTTTGCACCTCGCGCCGACAATTCGAAGAGATTTTACAAAAAGATTTAGTCAAAACATGGGCTTTAAGCCCCAAAACCTACCTTGGGTGGAGTCCATGCCCAACAGGCCCCCAACACAAACATTGTGACTCACCCTCGAGTCACTCTGTCGGTACGGAGATCTTTGCACGGAGTCCTTCCAACTCTGCTCAAACCGCTGCAAGGTCGGTAGCACACTGAGATAATACCTGCTGGATCTTTTGCATGTGTTGTTCTAAGACCGTTATGTCAGAATTGCTTCTCTGCATCTGTGTGTGTATCCCCTACATGTGTGCGAGGTTTCCTTCAATTTATACTGTGATGGTAAAGGCCTCTTCAATCCAAGGCTGAACACATGCCTTTAGGACTACTTCCTTGTGTCGTGCTGCGTCCACCTATTTTTTCAACACTTTGTCTTATTGCATTCGTACGAGCCTCTAAGTGAGGGCCACCATCTACGAAGTTCCTTTGATGTTGTCATACTGCTGTTGGATTTCTTGCACCTCTGTCTCTAAGTGCTGGATGTTGCGGTCCTCTTGCAGATTTGTAAGGACCTCAAATGATTCTTCCAACATGCTAGTGCAGTCTTGTATTGCACTTCCAATCTTGTCTAGTCCCGCAGTAATATTGCTAGCGCATTGGTCTCTAACTTCTAGAGGGGTGGACGACTATGCATTTAACAGCAGCTCGACAATCTGAAGGTTTAGCTCCAACTGAACCTTTGCCATTTCCTCCCTCGCCTCACACACCCTTGCTACTAACCTGTGGATGTGTGCCTCTGCTGGTGTGTCTATTGGGATGGCCAGCTCCGGGGCACTTTGACAAGCTTCATCTACTACCTGTACCAGCTATCGATTTTGTGACACCACTTCATCGTGCTGCAAGCTCAGTTGTTCCATATTGATTTTCTGCTCGCTGAGGACTTGTAATGCGTGGCTCTCCCTAGCCCACAATTATGCATTTATCCCATACTGGAGAACGTATAAGGTATCCCGTGGGAGTGCAGCCATATTGATATTGAGACCCTTCAGTGTGCTAACCATAGGCCTATTTGTCTCATTTGTTGTCACTAGTGCCCCTTCTAGCAACACTATGGTATTCGTCACCAGAGCATGCAACATCTACTATGCTGCCATTGTTCCCACTACAAGGCTAGTTGAAAGGGTACCATTCTGAGGAGGGGGCACCTACAACTCCTACAGCTATGCTCTAAGGGCCCCCAGCACAATCTGGTTCTCCTTCATGAAATTTTTGAGGGCCTCGGAGGTGACATCGCACATTATCTCGCTGATGGCATGCAGATCACCCTTGGTTAGGGTGATTGGATCAATAGACAACTTCGATGCCTTGTCCTTCTTGCGCAACCCTATCCACTCAGTTGGGTGTTAGCGCTTTAATTGTGTTGATGTGGTTTCTGGGTATGCGGCTCCCTCTTCTTCCTCTGCTTCCTGCCCATGTGAAGGTGACGTTTGGCCCTCATGCACCTTTTTTGTTGCCTCCTGTGTTGCTACTGCTGTTGCGAACTTTTCCTATTCAGTTGTTGTTTGTGCAGCATCACGCGCCACCCGCACTTTTACTACCGCAGCCTCCTTCCTTCTATTTTTTTCCAACTATTTGATGTGCAATTTGGCCTCTTTTTCTTCCTCTATGCCACTGACTTCTCTATCTCCACGATGTTTGGAGCACACCACTTCGGTGGTGATGTCTCCAGTATGTTAAAGATAACATCGTCTATGACTACAAAGGGTAGCTTTCTCCATTGTTTGGCTGGGTCCTTGCACGCTCTGATGTATATGCTATGGATGTCGGCTTTAAATTCTGAAAAACTCTACAGGTTGTTGTAGACAGTGGGCAACAACCGTGGCTTTCGATTGATCCCCATTCTGAGGTTAATCTCCATGAACATCCAAAATATTTTACTGTCACAGATCCTATTGGCATCCTTTGTGGCCCAGAGTGAAGTATACTTCACGGCCTCCAGTAGATCCTTGCCAATTATGGGGAATTGACTATCCTCTTGTAGTTCCCTGGCCATGAGCTCTATGGAAAATAGAGGCCATGCATAATGGAATTTTTTGCCTCGTTCCTGTGCCTCGCGGTAATTTTCCAGGAACTCCTTGCAGAGGAACTCGGACCAGTTAAACTGGACCCACTCCGCACACTACTTAGCCAGTGCTACCACCGGTGCATAACCTTACCAGCCAGTATTTGGGTTGCCACTTTCACTACTTTGTCATTGATGCTGGATATGGCGTAGCCCCTTTTATTCTTTGCCATATTTTTTGAGGGTTGCGTAGTTTTAGTTTCCTCCTCCATGCCTTCGTCCCCGTCCTCTTCGATAATTAGGTCCTCCAGGTCTTCTTTGTCTTCATCGTTCTCTATGGTGATGGATTTCCCCTTGTCATCCATTGACAGCTTGCTGCAAAGTGGGTTCTGCGGGGACACACGTATGGGAACCATTGCTTGTTTGTCCTTCTTGGGTCTTGGCATGCGTGGTGATTTCAGTATTTCTGCCACAATCCTGGTGCCTTCCAGAGCATCCTCCATAGTTAGGGTCTACGCGGCTTCACTGGTGGTCAATTCGTTTATTTCCATAACTTCCTCAGCTGTTGTCATAGTGTCTATCCAGAAATCTATCACTCACGAACTCAGGGGCTCAATCAATGCTTGGCACAAGACAAACAAGGCTCTGCTCAATCGCTCAATTTTCAAATGACCAAGTGTTGTTTGCTGGGAAATCTCTTGTAATTTATAACACTTTTCGAATTTGAATTCAACCGTTCCCCCCACGCAGTTCATCAATGCTCCCTTGGTGACAAATTTTCCCAAATATTGCCAATAATTCGCGTCTTAAATGCCTGTCACCCACTCCATTTAATCTCAAGTCAAGAATTCCATCATGAATAGTGACTTCAACAGTCACTTTTTGGACAACCCGTGCAACAGCGCACCCCCCGTGCACATTTGCGACACTTTTGATTCTTTTTTTCTGTGCACACATCCAACATCGCGCAGCTCCCAAGAAGAATAGTTTATAGACCCGCTCTTCCATTCAACTGCCTGGAGCACTAAGACTATACTTCCCTCGGTTAGTCAGGTGGTCACACCACCTGTGTAAATTTTCATCCTGTCATCCATCACGTTTCTTGGAAAATAACCACCTTGTATTGTTACAGACGGCATCATGCACTTTATCACCAACAATGCGCTACCCTGGTTGACTCACTTAGTAATGTGCGCTCCAAGCCAGGGCATCAGATTGATCAATTCATAGCAATAGGCCTCAAATTTGTCCTTGTGATCATGTGCATGCTGCCTTATCACCCTGGTCATTTTACCGAGAAAATATTCCTTTATCTCATCCTCCGGCTTCTTGAATTCCGCATCTACCAGAACACTTTTCTTCCTTAATCATACCCTTTCTTCTTCAAGTTCTCGGAGCCTAGAGTTTCCTTGTTGTATTTCTTCTTCCAAGGTTTCGCGAACCGTCATATCTATCGGTGCTATCATGCACGCTCTAAGATTTTCATGTACTATACAGCTTACAACGTTTGTTTCATACTCTAGTCTTGGTGGTGCCTACGCAGTCAGGTTATTCCACATGGTCCTATAAGCCCATAGAACCGCTGGTACGTGCAGGTCCCAGTCAGTCCAGTTTTCATTGTGAACCTTGTTTAGTGCTTCGTGTTCTTTGTTAAAGGCTTCTGCGTGGATATCCTTCTGCGCACTTATTCATTCCATACTTCGTGGTCCCAACGGGAGGGGTCATTCGCACCATTGCCTTACCCACACCTGCTTATTGATCGTGTCTCCTACCACGGCGACAGTGTGCATTCATGTAGGTTTCACACCATATTCATGTATCCACCCAGATAGGCAGGTGTGCGGGCTGTTTCATCCGACCATCTTGTCTGTTAATCACATCAGAGGCTTCCCAGATCATGTGCGCATCATTCTTCTGTAGTTTCACCAACCCTCAAAACTTATTTGGTGCGTACCCCACCATCTTGTGGGTGTAGCTAGCAATACCGATTTTAGAGCGTCGGAACATTGTTGTTCCTACACTTCTCTTTCAAATTTGTTCAAGAAGTCATCCACCTCGGTTAACCCATCATACATAGGTAGATCTCTTACCTATGTTGCTACGTAGTGTAGTGACCTCATCATCATGTTACAGTTAAGCGTGGTTACCTTGTGTAATCGGTTTTTCCATCGTTCTATATCCTCATCATAATCTGATGTGTAGGAGTGTTGTGGGGAAAAATGCCTATGCAGGACGATCCTATCCACCTAAGGTGTGACAGTGCCTTAGCAACAAACAGAAACAGCTATTCTAGTATTCTTCCTTTATGAATTAATAATGAAGAGAGATGGATGGACTAACCGGTGTCTTCCGTTTGTCCCTCGATCCGGTTTCTCTTCTCTTTGAGAGTTCCCAGCTACTTGCCTTCTCGTTCGCCCAGCTTCAACAGGTTCCTACAAGATCACAAGAAGGGAACACTACACAAAGACATAGATTCATATTCATAACTAGTTCAGGATTAGAAATAAACTAAACATACTAATGCCATCATACATCAAAGATACATCAGTATATAGGAGAAACCAAGATAGCTTTATTGATGAATAACAAGGTTCAGGAGGAGATACAACCAAGAGAGTTCCAATCCAGCATCTACCTCCCAGCGAATAAAATCCTTTCTTCACCTCCCTTCAAAGCATTAAGCACCCAATGATTCCAAAATTCCAGCCTCCTGGATCTCATGGAGGAGAGATCCATATATAGATGTTTGGAGAGAGGATGAGTCAGCTTGAGATCTGACTAGTGTCCTATCCCTCTGTCAGTTCTTGCTTCCACTTGGAGACTAAGAGCCCTTTACTCATCATTTAGTCGAACTCATCAAGGCAAGTTTCATGGAGGAAGATTCTGGAAGCTTCCACAGTCTTTACACCTCGCACAAAGGACCCTGCCATTTGTCATTTCCCGCTCAGCGCACCCTGGTAGTGCTTCTACCTGCGTTGCAATGCAACTAGCTAGTGTAGCCTCTGCATTTCAACGCAGGCAGCTAGTGGAGCCTCTGAATTGATTCTGAATTGACTTGTTTTTGAGCAGTTTCTGGTGGAGAACTTCTGTGAATTGCTGTGGTTTGTTAGCCTTGTTCCTCTAGGGGTAGGAACAACATGTTTAGGGACTTTGGATCCCTTGGATTATGGACATTTCATGCTTATAGCTGTAAGGCACAAAAATGTCTATAACAGTTGCCCCCTAAAGTATGAGGCCGTTTATCGGGTGAAATTCTTTATTAGGAGGATCCGAAGTTCTTTCAATGCTGGGAGGAGACCTGTAATACAATACAATACAATACATTATTTTCATACTTTTTTCACGATCTAGTTGAGGCGGGCATTCCCATGCTCAGCTTTATAAATTCATTTTCATGTACATATAACAGACATTTGTCTGATGATAGACTGATGATTCTGATAGAGATTATCTGTGCTGTAAAGCTGTACATTTCTATGTCTTTATTTTCTGAATATATATCGCAGCCCGGATGGATGAAACTAGATCCAGGGTCTTCAATCTAGTCCGATCTTCACTCTAAGTACAAGTCGATCCATGTGAGAATTGCTCTGAAGTCGAACATGGAAAGACATCGCTTGATTACCAGTCAATGATGTAAACTATTAACAAGCGCGAGAGGAATCACCGATAATGAAGATGACCCTCAAGGTACTGCAGTACAATTCACGTGGTGTGAATAGAGGACTTGGCGTCAAACACCACACAAAATCTTTCGGTTGAAGGTCATTGATGTGTACCTGTCGCCGGAAGTGAGAAACTTGCCATTGAGGCATGCAAGCTTCAAAGTACTGAAGGGGGTGTTCCTAGATCAACTTCTTGGATAATGAGCTGATGTCGACAAGAAGTGATCTGTCAAAGGAGGGCCTTAATGAATCCCACATCAATGACACAGAACGAAGCTAATGATTTTGATGGAGGTGAAAACGATCTGATGACATATGATTCAGGGTGGCGGTCATGAAAGAGTATAATGTATGGTAGTGGATGGGACACAGGTGACTTCTCTGAACGACTTCTCTTGAACATATGGCGACACTTATGCAATGGATCGGTAGCATTACCCCAAATATGGATGGTATGGCGAGACCATGGTGATGTGACCAGTGAATGAAACAACCCAACTGATTGTGGTACGAAGGAAAAGTGTCATGTTCAAGAGCGACTTGCTACCATCAAAGTTTTCTTGAGTTTCTCCCAATTTTTCCCCAGTCATTGCTGACCAGTACCTCTTTATTTTTGTCAAGCTTGAGGAGGATAACATATGCTTGTTCTATAACTTGCCCTTCAGGCAAGCCCATCGCTATGTTTTAACGAGCCTAGCGATAGTGAAACTTGTTCTCGTCTGAAGACAAGTTTGTCGCTATTTCATGCATTTAACGAGTCTAACGACAAGGATAACTCGGTCCTTTTCATCTTTAGAGAGTCTGAAAAGGTACGTAAAGTTAACTCCAAAATTCCTTTTTCGTCATCTAATCCCTTAAGTCTAGAAAAGTATAAAACAATACAGAAGGGATGGATTTTCGATATCTTTAACGAGCCGAATAAAACAAGCGCTCGATCTTTTTGTGCAATAATCCCTCAGGTCCAAAAAGATTAAAATCTAGAGGAGGGATAGCTCTTCCAGTCACTTTATCGAGCTGGAAGGCCAAAACTCGGCAATCTTTTCATATTTCACGAGTCAGATGAAAAGATCTTAAAGAAGACTCGTCTTTTGAGGAACGAGTGATAAAAAAGGTTAGCAACTGATTCCAGGGAAGGATTGGAATTTCCAAATCACGGCAGTGTCACAAGGATGGCTACAGAAATCACTCTTCGCAGCTGTTCCTCAAAATGGGTAAACAATCATATGGAGGTGAATGATCGGCCAATGGAAAAGTGGAGGTGATGGGCAAACACGACCAAGGCTTTAATGGCTGATGATATTACATTCACGGTGGTTATTTACCGGAATAGTTCATTTTTTTAACGAGCTTAAACGCGGATGGAAACATTTGCTTGATCTTATGTTTATTTTTTAACGAGCATGAACTATGCGCTAAAACTGCTCGGATCTTGTGTTTATTTTTTAACGAGCATGAACTGTGTGCTAAAACTGCTCGATTAATCCAGTCATATGATAAGAATGTCTCATTAAGATCCTATTTTTTATGGAGCTTCATCTTACAAAGCTTTGCTCCGCATCCTTTCTTTATGCAAGTTAGGAAACGACTAATCCAAAAAACAGATAAATAACCGCTCTTTGCTTGCACTCCAAAAGGTTTTCATGCCCCCAGGCATAAAACAGAGTTTCAAGGTTACCCCTACTTCATCTTCCGCCAAAACATTTGTTTTACCGAGAGAGGCCTACCTCTTACAGGTTACCCAAAGATTGTTCTATTTGCACTCCAAAAAAAACACTTCTTCGGCGATGTCTACCGAAATAGACAAAGGTGAGCGCCAAACACATAACTTTGACAAGAGAATCTTATTCTAGAATAACCCCTCTTCCAACCATGGACGGGGTACAAACTAGTCATATTCTCCTGCGGGAACCTACTCTATACCCAAAGTTTTCCTGCCGAAGCAGACCAGGACGCATGCTCCCTGGGTTCCAGTCATATCCTTCCGGATTACTCACGCTCATCGGGAGGACAGACCGTGGGTTGAGACATTTCTTGAGTGAAGAGACTATTTAGGGATGGTATATGACTATTTTCGATGCGTGATCCGGGGAATAAAAGTTGGTCCACGAGCTTGACCATTCTTCCTTCGTGCGGAAAGCACATTACTCTAAAGAGTGAGGAGACGATGGCTCCCATGCAATATATATAGTCTCGTCCAAGGAGTAGGTTATAATCCAAGGGTCCTTGAACGACCATCATGTTCATTTGAACGGTCTTCCCTTTCAATGTGATAGGAAAATTAGGGAGGATCCCTAAAGGTTGACTGGTTCCTTTATCGAAGCCTGTCAGATTTCTCATTTCAGGCAAAAGCGCTGGTGAACCAAGCGCTTTCCAAGCATTGGAGGAAAGGATACTCATAGATGCCCCTTCATCAATGATGGTGCCAGCCATGACCATTCTGTATATTTGGAAGATAATTCTGAATGGTATGCTTGCTGGCAAACAGGGTATGCCTAGTTGGTTCCAGTCGAAGGAGACAACTAGGTTGCTTGGTGGTGGGACCGAATAAACGGCCGGGTATCGCTCTGACGAACTTCATTCCTGCGATAAAGGAATGGGGGGAGTGCCCCCGTGCTCATCGGAGTCTGTGTTGATGAAGAGAATTTGGATGGTGTCATCTGTATCCTCTTCAGTGACTGTATCATTCGAAAATAAATCCTGTGAAGGCAAGACCGGGTCAACTGCCGCCTCGACCTTTTGACTTTCGTCGGGTATGGATTCAGCTGGTTCATCTTCAATGACCAGTGCTTCAGCTGACCACTTGAGCGGGCCAGCTGGATTTTCAACTAACGAAGGACTCGGCAAGAGTTTTTTATATCCAGGAGGAAGTCGTAACGGTGAAACCGGATGATCATCCAAAACTCTTTTTGCTTCGTCTAAGAAGGGACAACGGTGGATGGCGTGGTTGCCTTTGCACAGTCTACAGGGGGATCTAGCTCTCCCTTTTTGTCCAAGGACTTCACTCTCACTAGTTGACGGTATGCATTCAACATGGCTATCAGAGGTTGATGCCACCGGATTGTGCAAACGGGGAGACCAGTCCCTTAGTATCCGAGGGATGCAGGGACAATCTCTGTGGAAGTGGTCTCCCTTGCATATGACACATGGCGATTTAGGCCTAGTCAGTGCTGTGTGTGGATTTTTGTCAGACGACACTTGTTTGCCCCCAGTCGCTTTTGGCTCCTTCTTCTTCTTCTCTTTCTTCTTCTTTTCCTTCTTCTCCTTAGGAACTTGGTTTTTTGTTTTACCAGTTCTGTCAAGCGAAGAGGAAGGAGGAGAGGAAGAATTAGAGGAAGTAGAAGGCTGGTGGGCAACTCTGGACTGGTCTAACTGTTGATTCGACTGTTCAGGAATAGTGGTGTTCTGAACAACATTGGTTGAGAAGAGCCAGACCGGAAAGCCAATTGTCAGTTCTGGAAGCGACAATGTGGCCATATGGGGCGCACCAACATCTCCCCAAGAAGAGAAGGGACTAGGATTTCCACCAAGGGGAATTCCTTGGTTGGTGTGCTCCATTTTCTCAACCTAAAGACAACGCAGGAAAAAGGGGTGATTGTTTCGTTTAAAATAAATTTTAACGACGCTTTAGACACAACTTGCTTTTTCAATTTTAAAGAGTCAAGAAAAAGCTAAAGATGACTCCAGTCTCCTTCGATGTTTTAACGAGCCCGAAGTGACAAATGCTCGGATGGACTTTTTCCGTTATAGAGTCTGAAAAAGGCCAAAAGGAACTGCTCTGGAGTTCTAGGTAGAGGGTGTGCCAAACTTTTCACAAAACCACAGAATACTTTTTAAGGTATGGGCGGTCAATATTCTCGAATGCTGTGTTCAGTGCATTGCGATCAGTAGGGTGGCCGATACGGCTTCCTAAGGATAAAGGTTTTATGCCTATAGGGGTCTCCCAATATATACTCGACGGTACGTGGGAGCACAATCCGTACTGGCACTATCGTCCCTCAGGAGGAATCACCCAACCATTAGCGAGATCGACAGTCACCAGGTTTTACGACGCCGGAACACGTCTCTAGCCTAGACCTCTATGTTGTGCGTTAAGTTACAAAGCGTTGTTAAGTTCATTCAATTTATTTTAGGTTGATCTTTCTTAAAAGTTTGCCTTTTTGGATCACCACGAGATGTATGATACAATTCCTAAATGCAGTCTAAAGATGATAAGCAAGATTTATATCTTTTCAACAATGAAAATCCTAGCTACAAAGGGAAAAGAAAGACACCATCTTTTCTCAAAGAGCAATCAGCACACTCTAAATGCAATTTTCCTAAATCAAGCATGCAAACTATCAAGATGCAAATGCACAATGCAGGTGTTTGTTTTCCGCTCTCTTAATATTGATGCCTAAAAAGAAAGCTTTTTGTACAACTTTGAATTTGCTTTTAAATGACAAATACAAACAAGTTTACTTTTTCGAAATCAGAAAGGGTAGAAGAGAATACAACACTTTACGACTTTCGAAATGAACACTTGTTTCGACACTTAAAAGAGACAAACTCAAACCAAAAGCAAAAGTAAACGTATAATCAACTGTAAACAGCCAATGAACTCTCTCCCAAGATCACAATCAACAGATCTGAATCAAGGGATACAGGATGACTATTTCACTCTTGCAAAGGAAAACTGTAAATGACGCCACAAACACATAAAAACACTCACAGTATTTTTGTACAAAAGGAGGCGGAATTAAAGCGAGAAAAGGAGTTATCAGACAGGTACCTATGCTGGTTACAGGCTCTAGAAATCAGAGATCAAAACAAGGCAAAACAGAGCAGAGAACCCCAGCTGCACAAGGCCTAAGCTGGATCAGCGCACCTATCTAACAGAGAAACTGAATTGCAATGCAGGTAGCCTTCACGGGAACTGCGTTGAAATGCAGAGTCTCTTCACAGAGCCTGCGCTGGAGTAGAAACGAGAGTTCTTCTCTGGGTTCTGGGTCACGGTTTGCTGATTAATCTACGGTTTCAGGCCAAATAAAAGCAACAAGCAAGGTACAATCAAAGGGATGATTTGAAGGAGGGCTAAGATCTATCACAAAGGATCATCAAATCATTTGTGAGTCCATTGTTCAGATCATAGACAAATCCAGTGATTGGATCAAAGCAGCAGCTGTCTACTTTGCATCTGAAAATAGCAGATGCAGTTCGATTGCTGCTCTTGAGTCTATGAAACAAACAATGATAGAGACACAAATAAAATGACTAAACAGATCTCCCCAGCGGAGTCGCCAATTTTTTGTGGGGAAAAATGCCTATGCAGGACGATCCTATCCACCTAAGGTGTGACAGTGCCTTAGCAACAAACAAAAACAGCTATTCTAGTATTCTCCCTTTATGAATTAAGAATGAAGAGAGATGGATGGACTAACCGGTGTCTTCCGTTTGTCCCTCGATCCGGTTTCTCATCTCTTTGAGAGTTCCCAGCTACTTGCCTTCTCGTTCGCCCAGCTTCAACAGGTTCCTGCAAGATCACAAGAAGGGAACACTACACAAAGACATAGATTCACATTCATAACTAGTTCAGGATTAGAAATAAACTAAACATACTAATGCCATCATACATCAAAGATACATCAGTATATAGGAGAAACCAAGATAGCTTTATTGATGAATAACAAGGTTCAGGAGGAGATACAACCAAGAGAGTTCCAATCCAGCATCTACCTCCTAGCGAATGAAATCCTTTCTTCACCTCCCTTCAAAGCATTAAGCACCCAATGATTCCAATCTCAAACCAACAACAATTCTTTGCAATAACAAAATTCCAGCCTCCTGGATCTCATGGAGGAGAGATCCATATATAGATGTTTGGAGAGAGGATGAGTCAACTTGAGATCTGACTAGTGTCCTCTCCCTCTGTCAGTTCTTGCTTCCACTTGGAGACTAAGAGCCTCATACTCATCATTTAGTCGAACTCATCAAGGCAAGTGTCATGGAGGAAGATTCTGGAAGCTTCCACAGTCTTTACACCTCACACAAAGGACCCTGCCATTTGTCATTTCCCGATCAATGCACCCTGGTAGTGCTTCTACCTGTGTTGCAATACAACTAGCCAGTGTAGCCTCTGCATTTCAACGCAGGCAGCTAGTGGAGCCTCTGAATTGATTCTGAATTGACTTGTTTTTGAGGAGTTTCTGGTGGAGAACTTCTGTGAATTGCTGTGGTTTGTTAGCCTTGTTCCTCTAGGGGTAGGAACAACATGTTTAGGGACTTTGGATCCCTTGGATTATGGAAATTTCATGCTTACAGCTATAAGGCACAAAAATGTCTATAACAAGGAGCTTCCATTACTCCCATGAGATTCGGCCATCCGCAGTTGGATTTACCCAGTCTTTCTCCCACGCGGTTATCTTGTAGATGTAGTCGAGATCATCATCGCTATCATAGTCGCGCACACGCTTCGTGTACCAGGATCCTTCTGCAGGGTCTAAAGGTACCACTACATGCAGAGACGTTTTCTAAAAGATCATGTTGCGCTTCTTTAGATTTATCACTCCATTAATGTCAACAGACCAATTTATTCCCAATAGTGCGGGCTATGGATTTCTGTCATCAACAATCTCTATCACTTCAAAATCTACTAGCATGCTTTCTCCTTCAATATCTATTGTAATTCCTTGCAATCTCCCCATAGGTAGGATCTTTTGTTGGTTTTCCATTCGCAGTTGGATAGGGGGCCATTGCAACGCAGGCCTACCCAGGCACTCCCATGTCTACTTTAGTAGGACGTTCACGTCCGATCCTAGATCCAAAATCACTTGGTCCATCTCATATTGCCCAATCCGTGTGGTCAATCTTATCTCTCTTCCTGTTCGCATCGTGTGCTTCCCAAGCTTCTGGAATATGTGTGGTTGTCCTGGCGCAGTCCCAGCGCATCTAGTTATGAGTTCTTGCAGCCCCTTTACAGCCTTACTGTCGCGCAGCAGCTTCATGCATGTCTCCAGGAATGTAGTGAGGACCGATGGGTCCATTTCTGGCTCCATTCTATCCTTACTTCTTAAAGTGGAGGCATCAGCAAAGCTTCTCTTAGCTTCCATGAAAGTCTCCTTAGCGCACTCCAAATCAAATTCTGGTTCATTTGTTGCAGCCTTGCGAACCCAAGTACTTTCTTCAGGTTGCTTGCCTTTGTCATCTCCTATCGTAATTCCACTTCGGAGCATGCTGTTTACGTTGGGGTCTTCCTTGCATGGCTCAGACCTCACCATTTGCAGGTTCTAAGTCGGGGGAGGTTGGAGTGCTCCTTTATCGCGCAACCTCGCTATCAGTGTGGGACAATCCTCTGTCTCATGATCAAATAACGTATAATACAAGCATGCTAATCGCGTTGGATTCGTACAATCACGGGCATAATGCCATGGCCCTCTGCAATTGTAACATATCAACTGTCTTTGACCTCTTCCTGGTCCCCCTCCACCTCGGCCTCATCCACACCCTTGAAATCCGGTGTGCGCCATTCTTGCATTTTGATCGAGGGGTCATGTTTTAGCCTAAACTCTATAGGTAGGAGTTCGATCCCTCATCAACTCATAACTTCTATAGGTTTACTCATCATGTCCCACTAACCTACAGAAATTACAAAACAACTACTGTGAATTTTGCGTATACTTCTGTAATAGATGGCAATTATCTATAGCATGCTTTCCTCCTGTCTAACAAATCACGCACCATACTGTAGGCATCGTGCTTGGTCCTGCTTGTGCCTCCAGTCTTAGTGGCATTGGCCCTCCTCCTACAAGGTAATTCATGAACACTAGACAGTGGTCCTTGTCATTCCCCTGTCCCTTAAATTTTACGCACCATACCTCATCATGCATCTCTGGGTAGGTTGTCATGTCTTGTTTCAAACTCTGCATCTCTAGCAACAATTTTTTCAACTGCACGTGAATGTGTTGAACTTCCAGGTTGGGATCTTGTATCGTGGTCTCGTGCAATCTCATTGTGACCTCCAAGGCCTCAGCCTAAGTGCTTAGCCTATGTTGCAACAATGCATTCTATAGATGCGGCATTAACAATGCTACAAACCATTTGTGATGTTGCGCATCTGTTAGTGTCATGTTCACTTCAAAAATTGTGCACCTCAATCTTTGATCCAACTCCCACGGGGTCTCACCTGGCAGCATTGTGATTTCCTTGAATCCAATGATCGGCTATGCCTCTGCCTTTGGCCTGCTAAATTCTTTGTTTAGCGCAGCTTGTATATCTGTGATCCCCATATTCGGATTGTCATTGGAATGCTTAATGTACTAGGTCAGCGTGCGATCCCATAGAGTGCTAACCAACATTTCCTTCTTTATATTGTCATCCATGACTCCGTGTGCTTCCCATACAGCTTTTATCACGAACCAAAACTAGTATAGATCTTCATTCCCTACTCCCTTGAACACTGGTAGCTTTATTGTGCTTTCCATATTGCTTTGTGGTGGTGGTGGAGGTGGTATGGGCAAAGACGGGGGTGAAGATAGTGAAACTGGTGGTGGTGTGGGTGGAGGTGCTATGCGCAGAACTCTCTGCCTTATTAGATTAATTGCACTTCTTGGCGAGACCTTCGCGAGCTCTTCCTCGCCCCCTCACAGAGGTGAAATCAAGGGGCTAGCCTCTAGTTTTGTACTACCTTCGTTTCTGTAGATTCTCCCACTTCGTGTGGTCCCGAACATAAATTTATTAGCATAACCCGTTTTTCACACAGTAGCATTTTAATCCAAGTGTTCAAAGATTTAACATACTTACCTCGTGCCCCCTTGAGGAAGTGTCATTTTGCCTCGCTATAACTAACTGAACTATATACCGTGAATTTTGTGATGAATCCTCCTATGATTCGATCAAACCAGTGACCAAAAGTCCGCATGATCTTATCTTCCAATGCTTCCAGTCTGTGCACCAATTCTAGAGTTCACACAATAGGTTTTCCAAGTTTAAACCTTCCTTGGCTATCTGTTAGCTTCACGATCCACTCATACAACTCAGTGGGGAAGGATGCAAAGAAAAATTTGTGGATATCTGTATATAAGTTGAAGTCTAACCACTCTTCCTTTGATAGTCACGGGATTCCTGTTTTCCTGTGCGCGAACTTGTGAATCTTATTGTCCAACCAATGTTCAATTCCTTTCTTTGTCGGATTCTAGGGATACGACATTAGACATCTCTATGTAGATCCCAGCCCCGGTAATGGAACCATTTACTAGCTTTTTGGGGCCTGACCCAGGTTCAAAGTTAATTAGCCAAGAAAATCCCTGTACTACTGGCCCTTTTGGCAATAGTCTGCGGAGCGTGGACTAAGGTCTCACCCAATGTAGTATGGGATGGTGCTAGAACCAGGTTTCCGCACCCTTGAGATGTTTGAGAGGTTCGACTAGTCTCACTATTTCTCCCTACATGCAAGTCACTTTGCAGACTTCCATGTTCCTCACAGCCCGATACACTGCCTTCACGCAACCCTAACCAGGGATGGTGGAGGTTCTGCACTGCTAGAAGCATGCACTACGCTATTACCCAAGATCTTACTTATCTTCCTATACCAGTTAATTACATTCGCGTACTTGGATATCTTATGTTATAATTAGTTATACAAAACATTCAAATAAGTTCACATAGCATATAAAAAATATACTTGAAAATTATACCCGCTCATGTATCAAAATAGGAAAAGATGCACAGAAATATGGTAAACTTTCCCTTTATTGATTCTTTTAACAATTATAGACTTGACCTGCCCTGCGCACTCAGCTGCAGTGGTATGCACACTCAGCTGCAGACTACTAGACCTCTGCGCATTCAGATGCAGAGCGTTTCCCTACCCTACAACCCATAGACACACTTTACACTTAAGAGTAATCACTTAGACTTCTCTCTTAATCTCCTCTATTCCACCTTAGCTATTTGTTATCTTATACACTTATAGCCTTGCTCTATTTATACAATCCCATGATCCACGGACCATTGGTAGGTCTATCAAGTCAACATTACATTACAAAAACTAGGGTTGACAACCCTGTGACTCTATTATGATTTCGTGCCCCGCGCCGGTAATTCGCGAAGCTTTTACAAAAAGTTTTTGCCAAAACTTTGGATTTAAGACCCAAAACCTGGCTTGGGGGGATTCCATGCCCAACACATTATCAGAACAAAATTTAATATACCAAGTTAGCATGCGATCCTGCAGAGTGGTAACCAACTATGCCTTCTTGATATTGTCATCAGTAATCTGTTGCATTGTCCACACAACATTCACAATAACTAGAATTGCTATGTATCTTCACTCTGTATTCCCTTGAATATCAGAAACTTCATCATTTTCGCCATGTTAAATGGTGGTGGTGAAGGCAGAGGTGTGGGCAAAGGTGTATGCAGTGGAGGTGGAGGAGGAGTGGATGGATTATTTATTCATGCAAACCCCTGAGTGATTAGCTGAACAACACTTTGTGGCAGAGTTCGTTCAACCCTTTTGTCGTCATTTAAAGGAGGTCCAATCAATGGAATATACTCTAGCCTTGATCCTTTACAATTTTCAAAGAATCATCCACTTTGCATAGCTCTGAATATCAAGGTAATGGCATCACCTATTTTTCACATAACAACATTTTAATCCAAGTGTTCTATGAACTTACATACTTACCTCGTGGTCGTTTATAAAAAATTCACTCTGCTTCGCTATAGCTGACTGAGGTATCAAATATAAGTTCTATAACAAATCCTCATATAATTCGATCGAGCCTGTTGGGCATGGAATCCCCCCACATCATGTTTTCTGGCTCACAGCCCAAGTTTTGGTCAAATATGTTGTAAGACTCCACGAATTGTGGGCGCAAAGCGCAAAATGTATATTGAGTCATAGGGTTTTCCACCCTAAGTGTTGTAATGTAATGTCGGCCTACCCATGGTCCGTGGACCATGGGATTGTATAAAAGAGCGAGGCTCTAAGTTGTAAAGATAGCTAATTGGAGATAATGAGAGATGTATTAATGGAATGATCTAGTAGTGGATAGAGGTCATAGTAGTAGGAAATGTCTCTGAAGTTGAGTGCACAGAGGCCTAGTAGAGTCCGCAGCTGAGTGCGAGGATCCCTGTAGCTGAGTGCGCAGGGTCAAGTTGAGTTTGTAACCCAAGAAGGAGAGTAATAAAGAGAAGTTTTATTCTAAACACTGTGTATCTGGTTTTGTATGATTTTCTATGCATTTATACTGTGTTCTTTATTGCGTGCACTTATATGAATATTGAACACTATTAAGTATAATTGGGTTCATATAGATAAGTTAAGTAATCAGATAATATTGGGTTAAGAACTTGGGTAATAACACAGATCACACCTCGAACAAATGTGCGCAAAGGCAACATTGCAGGTTGCAAGGCACTGATTGGTGTGCTTTGCAACGTGCACGTGGGGTCAAACCGCAAACCACCGACAAACCATCAGCTATCTCTAGGGTACAGAAAATTGGTTCTAGCACCTGCCCATACTACTTCAGGTTAGACCTCAGTCTGCGCTCCTTGAGATATTGCCTAAAGGGCCAGTACTACCAAGATTTGTTTGGCTAAATCACCTTTGAACTTGGGTCAGGCCCATACAAGCCAACAAATGGTTCCATTGTCGGGACCGAGATCTGCATAAGGGATGTCTGATGTCGTGCCATTGGAATCCAACAAAGAAATAAATTGAAGGGGGGTTGGACAAGAAGATTCACGAGTTCGCGGTGCAGGAAAACAAAAATCCGCGAGTATCTAAGGAACAGTGGTTGGAGAGCTACTTGTATATGGAAATCCATGAAATTTTCTTTTCATCCTTTCCTTCTGAGTTGTATGAATGGATCGCGAAGCTAGCAGACAGTTAGGGAAGGTGTAGGCTCGACAAACCAATCGTGTGGACTTCAGAATTAGTGGGTAAACTAGAAGTGTCAAGAGTTAAGATCATGCGAGGTGTGGACCATTAGCTCAACCAAATTATAGGAGGATTTATCACTGAGTTCGCAGTAGATACGACGGTCAACTACAGCAAGGCGGAGCGACGTTTCCTCAAGGGAAATGAGGTAAGTATATTAAATCTTTGAACACTTGGATTAACATACTATTGTGTGAAAAACATGTTATGCAAATGAATTAATGTTTGGGACTATTCAAAGTGTGAAGATATACAAAAGCGGAAGTAGTGAAGAATTAGAAACTAGTCCCTTAATTTCCCCCTCATGGGAAAGTGAGGAAGAGCTTGCGAAAGTTTCTCCGAGAAGTGCGGTCAGTCTGATAAGGCATCGAATTCCACACTTACCACCTCCACCTACACTGCCACCCGTCTCACCCTCCTTATCTCCATCTCCACCCACCCCACCTCTGCCACCACCACAGTTCAGTATGGCGAGTGCGATCAAACTACTGGTATTCAGAGGAGTAGGGAATGAAGATCGGGACCAATTCTGGTTCATGGTAAGAGTGGTAAGGGAAGCATAAGGAGATGTGGATAAAAATATCAAAAAAGCTACGCTAGTAAGCACATTGTAGGGTCATGCATTAACATGGTACATGAAGAATTCTAATGACCATACAAATGCAGGAATCGCAGAAATCTAGACCACATTGAACAAGGAATTTAGCAGGCCAAAGTCGGAAACACAATTAATCATCAGGTTTAAGGAGATCGCGATAATGTTGGGCGAGACCCCTTGGGATCTAGACCAAAGATGGAAGGGTATGATTCACAAAGCCAACATGACATTGACAGATGGACAACACCGCGCATGGTTTGTAGCATCACTAACACTGCACTTAAGGACAACACTGTCATAGCAAAAAATTTCCACCTAGGCTGAAGCTTTGGAGATGGCAATGAGATTGCATGAGACCCCTATACAAGAACCTGTTCTAGGAGTCCAAAAAATCCACGTGCAACTATAAAACCTATGTTTGGAGATGCAGAGTTTGAAACATGACAGGACACCTTGGCCAAAGGCGCGCGAGGAGGTATGGTGCATAAAATGAAAAGGCCAGGGGCATGACAAGGACCACTGTCTAGTGTTCACGAATTACTTGGTAGGAGGAGGGTTGATGCCATTCAGACCTGAGGCACAGGTAGGACCAAGTGTGGTGCCTGCATTATGGTGCCCAATCTATCCGATAGGAGCAAAACACACTACGAATAATTGTCATCTATTGCAGAAGTATACATAGATGTCCCAACAATTATTTTGTAATTTATGTAGGCCAGTAGACCGTGATGAATGCACCTGCAGAAGCTACAAACTAATGATGGATTGGACTCCTACCTACAGGGTGCATATAGAAATGTGAGCCCTCGACCCAAATACAAGAATGGCATGCGCTAGATTTCAAGGGTATGGTAGAGGTCGAGGTGGAATGGGACCAGGAAGGGGTCGCAGAAAACTAATTTGTTACAATTGTGGAGGGCCAGGGCACTATGCCCATGATTGTAAAAACCCGACAAACACATCATGTTTGTACTATCCTCAGTTCGATCATGAGGAGGAAGACTGCCCTACAATGATAGCGAGACTGCGTGAAAAAGGGGTACTTTAGCCCCCTCTGACTCAAAATTTGCAGATGATGAGGTATGAGCCGAGTGAAGAAGACACGAAATGTAAACATGATGCTCAGGAGCGGTATGACCACTAGCGATGATAAAGGTAAGCAGTCAGAAGAAAGTGCGTGGGTTCACAAGGCTCCTACAAAGGAACTCAAATTTGATTTAGAACGTGCGAAGGAGACATTCATGGAAGCTAAGAAGAGCTTCACGGAGGCCTCCACTTCAGGTAGTAAGGATCAACTAGAACCAAGGATGGATCCCTCAATGCTCACTACTTTTCTGGAGACATGCATGAAACTGCTATGCGACAGCAAGTAGTAAGAGGACTACAAGAACTTATCACTAGGTGCGGGGGTCAAGAGAACCGCGCATGGTCTAGAAACTTGGAAAGTATGTATTTTTCACAGGAAGGGAAATGAGGTTGACTGCACAAATCAACAAGTATGAAATGGATCAGGTAATCCTAGATCTTGGATTGGTCATGAATGTACTATTAAAACAAAAATTTGAACGCATTTGTAGACCCACACTATAGTGATCTCCTATTCAGCTACGAATGATGAACCAACAGAAGGTCTTGCCCATGAGAAGATTGCAAGGGGTAATAGTAGATATTGAAGGTGTGAGTGTGCAGGCGGATTTTGAAGTGATAGAGATTTTCGATGACAGTAATCCCTATCTCACGCTACTAGGAATAGACTGGGCCACCTATATGAACGTGGTCATAAATCTGAATAAGCGCAAAATGATTTTTGAAAAAAGCCACTACGCGTAGTAGTACTGCTTGATCCAGCCGTAGGAGCGTGATACATTGAACCTGTGCACAATAATGATAGTGATGACGATCTCAATTGTATTTACAATATAACCGCGCGAGAAGAGGATTGGGTGAATCTGGTTGTAGATGGAAGGATTTCGTGGGAGTGAAAAAGCTCCTGCACTTCAGATTCAGACAAAGAGATAGAGCGATGGCAGAATCGGTTGCACGAAGTAACAATGCTTAATTGCAACATCATGGTTAGATCACTGCACTGCGTGACAACAGAGGCAAGGGATCTTCCTACATATGATGGGTTGACAATAGTGGATGCATTCCTGAACAAATTTGAAAGTGTAGTACCAGAACAGTAGCGGTTCGATGCTCTGAAATGGGCACTGCGTGCAACGCCCACAAGATGGCGGGGTACATATCAGGAAAGTTTTAAGGACTGGAACGCATGAAGAAGGAAGATGCACCTATGATTTGGAAAACCCCATCTCAGGATGAGAGCCAGTCACTAGGGGTGGAACAACTTGCACGCCCACCTTTTCTGATGGGTACATACATATGCCATACAACCCACACAAGTGCACACCACTCCCAGAATAGAGAATCAGAACAAAACGAAACAGCAAGAAAGTTGACATGCACTACCAATTATCCATGGAGAACTGTTCGATAGGGTGTGTGAAGTACTGAACTGGGTTCACCATGCGAGACGCACTGATTGGAACTTGCATGTACCAGCGGTTCGATGGGCCTATAGGACCGTGTGCAAAACCTTGACCCCAAAAATGATTCCAAATGTGTCGAACAGAGTAGGGACCATAATTTATGAAGAGAATGCAAAGGTGAATCCACACATAATAATGCCCGTAGATGTGATAGTTCGCAAAGCCCAGGATGAAGAAATCACACAGCTATACAAGGTCGAATACACAAGGCTTTAGGAAGCCATTCGGCGAGGGAACATTAGACTTCGCAAACTTGAGAAATACTGGGTATGATTGATGAAGAAAAGAATTTTGATGGACACAGAGGTCAAGAGGTTGGAAAATTAGATCAAGTAAGCATATCTTGTCGATAAACCAAGGATGACAAGGTAAGGTGTAGATGATCATACCACTGAATTAGAAGACTATCGCCGAGAATTTATGACTCTGCTACCATGGCTACGACTACATCTCACCAAACACAGTAACCCGGGGAGCGCACTACATACGACAGAATATGCGGTGTCGGTTATCGCGAGGGAAATTGAGGATTTTCTGCGGACTATACTAGAAGGTGAGTTAAAGCCTCACATAGGTGGTGTGACCACCTGAATAACCGTAGGAAGCACAGTCTCAGCACTCCAGGTAGTTGAAAGAGGGCACGAGACTATAAAAGAGTCTGTTTGTGAGCTGCACGATAAGGGAGGTGCATACAGAATCAACATATCATAAGGTTGGCACCCATGCACGAGGCCTGTGCTACCATGTGGGTAGGCTAGGAAGTGACCGTTGGTGTCACTGTTCATGACAGGATGTCTGATTTGAGGCCAAATGGAGTGGTCGGCAGACATTTAAGACAACAATTATGGGAAAGATTTTGGAAAATCTGCCGCCAAGAAAGCATTGATGGCCTGGAATTGGGAGGAACTGTTGAATTTGAATTCAAAAGGCACTATAAAACTCTAGGGGTTAGCCACAAGACAATCCTTATTCATTTCAGACTTGACTGGTTGAATAGAGCACATATTACTGAGTGCTGAGTGATATTTGAGCCCTTAGGTTCACGAAAGACTGCATACATTACAAAAAAGATGATGGATACAAAGGCAGGTTTGGGATTTGAAGAAGGAACCTCTGGTGAGGCTGAGCTGACCTACATGGTACAAGATGTTCCCTAAGATACTGGGGTCGTGCCAGAAATCCCGAAATCCCCTCAAAATTCGAGACCGAAAAAAGATAAGCAGACAATGGGACCAGTTTGCATGTCCCCAAGGAATCCACGGTTTGGTAAGCTATCAATGGAGTAAAAGGGCAAGGTTGTCACCATTGAGTCCGATGAAGAGGAGGAGGACTTACAAGTTCTGATTTCTGAGTTTGAAGAGGAAGAAGATGTGGAGGTGTACATCCAATAAATGTGCTCTGCAGCAAAATTTCCTGAGTATGTCCCTCCATGAAAGGGTAAAGATAAGGTACCAAAGGCTTTGGATGCAACGAAGAGTGTGATCCAAACCCCGCTCCTCCCCGATGGAATTACCTTTGAGGTTCCACTCCTAGGATGTGTGCCTCCCTAAAATTTGAAGACTGGGACCTCGCGGACAACGAGAAGTTCCCACACTTAGAGATAGAGAGCGTAATGAAACAGAATACGGAGGGGCCAATGATCACATTATAGCCGCAAAAATGGCTATGCGGTGTGGAGAAGGTCAGGTTGCTTCATCTAGTGTGGATACCACACTTTCATTATGTGCCCATCACCATTTTCATCATCAGCCAGCTGCTTTGCCTGGTGCGTGATGGGTACTTAAGGCTAGATGAGCCTATTCCCATCATGTCGGATCTCATCCACAAAATTTCTTAACTTCCTTTTAAGAGAAAGGGCCCTACAACGATAGTAGGAAAAGGCGGTGCTTTGGCTCTCGTGGAAACCATGAAGAAAAAATATAAGCTCAAGAAGAAAAAGAGGGGTTACGCCATTAGCACTATCTAGGATAAAGGAGTGCACGTAACCACCCAACTCCTATCCGGGAAGGTAATGAGAAAATTCTACGATGATGAAGTACTAGCACTGGTAGTTATAATGGCTGAACAATACACAGAGGGGGTTCAACTCAACTGGGCCAAGTCCCTCTGCGAGGAATTCTTGATCAACTGCAATGGATCCCAGGGGCACAATAAAACCTTCCACTATGTGTGGTTTCTCTTGTCCATTTTGTTGGTAGTAGGATAACTATTGGAGGACAGTCAGTTCTCAAGCAATGAGCATGACATACCAGAGGCTGCGAAGTACTCGTCGCTCTGGGCTACCAAGGATGCAAAGTGGATTCATGATAAAAATAAGTTCTAGGTGCTCATGGAGGCGAGCATCTGGATGTGGATTAATAGGAGGCCGCACCTGTCCCCCACAGTGCACAATAGTCTACGAAGCTTTACAGACTTCAAGGTGGACATGCACAATATTTACATAGAGGTGGAAAATGATCCAGCAAAGAAATGGACAAAGATCCCATTCATAGCCACTGACGAAGCGATCTTTACAATGTTAGAATCATGGCCTCTGGAGTGGCGCACCCCAGAATTGGCGTAGTTGGATAAGACAGCAATGAAAAAAAGGAAGGATGATGCCAAGTAGCAGGTCACCCAACTGGCTGAGAAAAGGCACAATGAAAAAGTGGTAGCTCAGGTCAGGGTAGCCCGTGAAGCAGCACAAGCCGCTGCGAAGCAAAAGAAGGGAGCCGAAGTAGTAGCAATGCAGACATCAGAGGCCGAAATAGTGTAGGAAGAGAAGAGTCAAGTAGTTTTTACAGAACAGGAGGCAAACGAGACAAACTTTGCAGAAGAGAGTGAAGACCCAGGAACCACCTCGACCGAACTCAAATGGCCATGTGTAATAGAAAGATAGGGTCCCAGAAAAAAGGTCAAGGCCTCGAAGTTGGCCATCGACCCGATCACCTTAACTAAAGGTGACCTCCATGACAACAGTGAGATGGTTTGCGATGTCACTAGTGAAGCACTCCAAGACATCATGAAAGAGAAAAAAAATGTGTTGGGAACCCTTAAGATGTAGATGCAGGAGTTAAAGGTGTGGCCCCCTCAGGAAGGTATCCTGTCTACCCACGTAGCAATGGGCACTTCACCAGCAGAAGAGATGTTGCGCACGTGGATGGCCAACACAATAGTGTTTCCAAAAGGAGCATTGGTATCAGCAGATGCGACGGACCGAATGACTGTTAGCATGACAAAAGGCCTTGGCCTTAATCTAGCTTCCCTCCCCCAAGAAACACTATATCAGCTACATGATGGAATAACAGCAAAGCTACGTGCCAGAGAGAGCCACGCGATCTAGGTTTTGAGTGAGCAGAAGATTAATATAGAATAGCTTAGCTTGCAGCATGATGAGCTAGTGTTACAGAACAAATAGTTGGTACAGATAGTAGAGGACACTTGCTGACACATCCCAGAGCTAGCTATCGCAGCAGATCTACCGGTAGAAGTGTGGATTCACAGTCTAGCAAGTGGAGTCTGCGATGCTAGAGAAGAGACAACAAAGGTGCAACTGGAGCTAAATCTCCACATTTCTGAACTACAGTTGAAGGCGCAGCCTTCCACTCCCCCAGTGGTTAGAGAGCAGTGCACTAGCACTATTGCAGTAGGTATGGAGGAGATTGGAGATATAGTGTGCGACTGTACCACCATGTTGGAGCAGGCACTTGAGGTCCTCACGATGTTGCAGGAGGACCCCAACATTCAGCGGCTAGAGACAGAGGCATGCAAGCTCCAACAACGATATGACAACATTAGAGGGACTGCGTAGACAGTAGTCCTTACTCAGTGCCTTGCAAAGATGCAGCAAGCCAAGGCATTGAAAGAGCAAGTGGAAGCGGCATGCCATAATGAAGTCGTTCTCAAAGTGCGCATCCAACCATGGATTGACGAAGCCTTCACAATCATAGTAGATATCGAAGGAAAGCTCACGTAGGTTCAGGGGATGTAGGTAGAGATTCAGTGTAGCACGCGAGACATAGAGGGCTTCGAAGACAGAATGCAGTAGGTGCAACAAGCAGCAGCCCAATGCACTACCGACATTGAGGCCGTTCGGGACCAATTGGAGGTACTCTCCGCCAAGATCACCGTGCCGACAGAGTGACTCGAGGGTGAGTCATGATGTTTTCGTTGGGGGCCTGTTGGGCATGGAATCCCCCCACAACATCTTTTGGGGCTCAAAGACCAAGTTTTGGTCAAATATGTTGTAAGAATCTGTGAATTGTGGGCATAGAGTGCAAAATGTATATTGAGTCATAAGGTTTTCCGCCCTAACTTTTGTAATGTAATGTAATGTCATGTCGGCCTACCCATGGTCCACAAAACATGGGATTGTATAAATAGAGTGAGGCTCTAAGTTGTAAAGATAGCTAATTGGAGATAACGAGAGATGGATGAATGGAATGGTCTAGTACCAGATAGAGAAGAAGTCTAAGTGTATTGGGTCATAGTAGTAGGAAGAGGCTCTACAGCTGAGTGCGTAGAGACCTAGTAGAGTTTGCAGCTGAGTGCGTGGACCCCTGCAATTGAGTGCGCAGGGTGAAGTTGAGTCTGTAACCCAAGAAGGAGAGTAATAAAGAGAATTTTGATTCTAAACACCGTGTATCTAGTTTTGTATGATTTTATATGCATTTATATTGTGTTGTTTATCATGCACACTTATATGAATATTGAACACTGTTAAGTATAATTAGGCTCATATAGATAAGTTAAGTAATTGGATAATATTGGGTTAATAACTTGAGTAATAACATAGATCATACCTCAAACAGAGCTATGCGAAGGCAACATTGCAGGCTGCGAGGTATTGATAGGTGTGCATAGCGACGTCCACACAGGGTCAAACCGCAGACCACTAACAAACCATTAGACATCTCTAGGGTGTGGAAACCTAGTTCTAGCACCTGTCCATGCTACTTCGGGTGAGACCTCAGACTGTGCTCCATGGACTGTTGTTGAAAGGGTCAGTAGTACCAAGATTGGTTTCGCTAAATCACCTCTGAACCTGGGTTAGGCCCATACAAGCCAAAAGAGCCAATGATCAACAGCCTGAGCGATCTTTCTTTGAAAGGCTTCTAGTTGTCACACTAGTTCTAGAGTCCACACTATTGGATTATCGAGCTTCCACCTTCCTTGGCTATCTGTCAATTTAGCCAACCACTCCTCCTTTGATAGGCGCAAATTCGTTTTTTCTCACGTTGCGAACTCATGAATCTTCTCATCCAGCCACTTTTTAATTTATTTTTGTGTTGGATTCTAATGATACAACATCACACATCTCTTTCAAGTAGATCTCAGTCCCGACAATAGAACAATTTGTTGGCTTAGAGGGTGTTGACCCAGGTTCAAAGTTAGATGCACCAACCAACAAATCCCTACACTGCTGCCCCTTTCGGCAAGAATCCACATAGCACAGGCTACAGTCTCACCCAAGGCAATATGGGGGGATGAAAGAACCAAGTTTCTACATCCAGAGACTAGTGTGATGTCCTTTAGTGCCTCAAATTTTCCTTCGCGCAAATCGATACACTTCTAGCTCACTTCTACAACTCTATCAAAATGGTCTTTAGACCTCCACAAAGGTCTACGATTGGTATTCACGGACCTTTAACAGTAAATCTATCTACTAACAAACATCAGAAAGTAGTCCTAAATTAGGGTTCACACAGATTTATTTAAGTTATTCATAACCATCAGATAATGTATCAGAGTGTTCGCGAAAACACATAAACGTGCATTGCGTACATCATTAACGCTTATTTAGTAGAATCGTGCAATAATTAATCAATATTTCATAAATCATATCATTCATCGACAACATATAATATTAACATAAATAAACATAAATACACAATAATTCTTTGAAAATTGTCTTCATTGATCTTCAATTCAAGATTTTAGACTCAAAACTACCTTGCACACTCAGCTGCAAGGGTCCATGCACTCAAATGCTGACTCTACCTAGGCCTTTGTGCACTCAGCTATAGAGTCTTTCTTCTCCTATCTGGCCCACTTATCTTCTCTATCACTTCCCTACTATATGTCCATTACATCCAATATATGCCTTAGAGACTCTCTAAGACACCTATTTATAGCTTTTTTCATACAATCCCATGGTCTATGGAACATGGGTGGATCTCAAAACCATCTCAAACTTTAAACAAACAAGGGGTTAAAGCCCCTTTGACTCCTAATCATCTACATGATCCACATCCACAAATCGCAGACTTTACATTAATTACAAAATTGTATCAAAACTTGGGTTATTTTAACCCCAAAACTGAACTAGGGGACCCCATCCCAACACGGCCTATCTAATGGATATAATAATTACTTTATTTTGTTTTCCACTCATGAAATGGAACCATTCTTCTAGGCACCAACAATCCATTCAAAAATACTCGGCAATTCTTTATGAAAACAATTTCAAATTTTATTTTTATGATGTATTCAATTATGTCATGATCCCCTTGCATGAAGTTCTATTTTCGAAGACTCCTCTAAGAGTCAGACAAGATCTAAAGGAAGAATTAAATCAAATTGGTGACTAGTTTATTGATGATATTTTGACTTGAATAAGGGTATTTGGTAGTGAGGTAGGACCTCATGCTTTGCCAAGATACATTTATGAGAGAATTATTGTAAAGGAAAAAGAAAATCTAACTACACTACATGGTCATGCTAGGAAATTAAGTAGACTTCATAGGAAAATCTTCCCTATGTTTCCAATCATAGTTGGGAACATGAGTTTGAGAGATAGAGTTCATGCTAATAAAGAAGCATAAGAGCTGTAGGATGTTTGGTTATACACATTATCTCATTGTGATAGTAGACATTCCTTGTAGATTCAAACTACTTATCTAATATGCTAAAACAAAAAACTTGAATCTACTATACTCATCAACTGAAACAATTAATTGATCGAGAAATCATGAAGTGTACAAGAGAAAAAAATCAATCAACACATTACAGAATGATTTCTTTGGTAAATCCACAGCTAAAACCCTTTCTATCTGTATATTTCATTAGTTAGAAAATATGAGAAGAGTAGAATTTTTTTCTCAAGCCCGAGAAACTTCTTCACTATCTCTATCTATCTCACCACTTCACAAGCTGCCTCTAGTCAATACTTAACCAATTTCCAGGTTTCGTGAGCCCCTATTTCCTTGCATTGTTCAATGACAAATTAGGCTCCTATTTACTAGGAATTTTCCTCCATTGGATTGTGCAGTTCCTTTACACTTTTCCTTTGACTGCATGCACCATATGTACAATTCAAATAATTATACAACAAATAGTACACTGCCCTTGAAATCCAATATCAACTGGGTAACTTTCAAATTTGACATGCATGAGTTATTATGAGTGAATTATCAATTAACTAGTTGAACACATGAAGAAATACCCCACTATGTGACCTCCTACTAGTTCCTCCGTTAGTTGGAACTAGTTTAATTGAATTTAACTCGATTAAACTGAATTAATTAATTACAACTCAAAATAAACTCAATAATGGCTCCTATAATGTAGGATACACTCTACGTGACTCAAGTTAGACCCTCAACTCGAATTAGTTGAACCAACTAAGTCACATTAACTTAGTTAACTCATACAAGTTTCCTTGTGATGTGGAATTACAATTTTTCTCCTAATTTAATTCTAGGACAAAATTAATATAGGAATTTCTTGTTGCATTTTCAACACTCCCTCTCAGCAAGAAAGAGATTCACATTTACCCTGATCGAACACCTTTGGAATGTATTGCATGTAGTACTTCTCACTGTTGATTTTGTTACTCCAACATCTATATCTTAAAAGCATCAAGAAATAATAATAAAAATAATCATTGAATCAATCTGCAACTGTTTACTGGGAAAATTTTGCTTATGTTGGCTCTGCTATAGGGAAAATTTTAGGGGCTAATTTTCACAAGTGGGCTAATTTTACATGCTTTTTCCAAAACAAATATTTGTTATTTTCCATTTTTTATAAAAAAAAGTTGCCCAAATTTTATAGTATAAAATTGTTTTACCTTAAAAATTGCCAAAATTATATATAGAGACTATATAAAATCATTATAAATTTGAATACTTTTACAAAAACATTTCCAAACATTTTACAAATTACATATTATGTACTAGTGAGATTTGTCAAGGTTCCTAAACTTTAAAATAAATTTCCATTCTTAATATTTTCCCTGCTCTTCTATTGAGCCTCTTTCTCTGTTGTCAACACTACTCTCCACTCCTCAATATCGAACGAAAATTGATCCTCTTGCTACTAAATACTATGGGCACATGTAGCATGGGGAGAACATCTCAATGGACTGTGCAAAAATTTCTCCAACTCTTGGACTAAGGCTTCACATGGCACCACCTCACACCTGTAGGTGTAGATGCATGTTCTCCCTCTTCCCACTTGGCTCGAAATCTCCTACTAGAGGTCTCTGAATGGTCCTCTTCATCATCATCCTCCTAGTCATCCCAACTTCCAAATGGTTGAGGCTTCCTCTTGAAAGTTAAATCATGCTCCCTCTCAACCACAACATCTCTAATCACCGCATTTCTCATCAAGGCTATTCATGTATTTTCGTCTAATGTGTAGATTCCCTCGATCATGACACAAAATTTCTTAATTTGACATGAATCAAGATGCTTGATGTAGGCCTTCCCATCTTTGAATACTACCTCATTCCCTCTGTCTTCAATCCCCAATTTCTTCATCAGTTCAAGCTTATTGGCTTCATGTTTATTATCAAATAGCTTATTAAGAGTCTTCCACATAGAATAGGGAGTCTCTTTTCCTTGTAGTTTCAAGAATATGTGATATCTCACACCCTTCAGGATGATCCTCTTAGCTCTAGCCACACACTTCTTCCAATCTAATAGATTCTGAGTATCAGTTCTTGTTGGTTTCTGGAAATCATTATCCATGAATTCCTTCATCCCATTATCTTCTAGCACTTCCTCCATGTGGTCCTTCCAAGAAACATAATTCGATCTTCCCTCAAGGGCATACTCAAGTATTAATCCATAGAAAGTCATCCTGCTAGCTCTGAATAAATGATCCTGCAAGTTCAATCCTCCCACAATAACAAGTTCAAAATATATTCTCTATTGTGAACACTGCTCTATAGTGACTCCAGATTTGATACCATGTAGAAATTCCTTGTATATTAAAACTGCATATGTAATATTCTAAAACAAAAGACTTGAATATACTCTACTCATCAGCAAAAACAATTAATCGATAGAGAAATCATGAAGCATAGAAGATAAAGAATTTAATCAACACATTACACAATGATTTTCCGGGGAAAGCCACAGCCAAAAGCCCATGCTATCTGTATATTTCATTAGTCAGAAAATATGAGAAGGTTATAATGCTTTTCCCAAGCTTGTCAAGCAACTTCTGCACTATCTCTATTTGTCTAGTTGCTTCGCAAGATGCCTCTGGTCAATACTTAACCAATTTCCTCCCTACCCAAGAAGTTATTTCCTTGCACTTTTCAATGAGGAATTAGGCCCCTACTTAATAGGAATTTTCCTCGATTTGATTGTATAGTTCCTTTAGGCTGTTCCTTTGACTGCATGCACCATCTATAAAATTCTGATAATTATACAACTGATAGTACACTGCACTTGAACTCCAATCTCAACTGGGTAACTCTCATATCTGACATGCATGAGTTATTTATGAGTGAACCATCAATTAAATGGTTTAACACATGAAGTAGTACCCTAATTTCTGACATCCTACTAGTTCCTCCATCAATTGGAACTAGTTTAACGAACTTTAACTGAGTTAAACTGAATTAATTAGTTACAACTCAAAATAAATTCAACCAAGGCTCCTATAAAGTAGGAGACACTCTAAATGACTCAAGCTAGACCCTCAACTTGAATTAACTGAACCAACTAAGTCAAATTAACTTAGTTAACTTGTACAAGTTGTCTTGTGATGTGGAATTACTATTTTTCTCCTAATTTAACTCAAGGAGAAAATTATTTTAGGAACTTCTTGCTAAATTTCAACAATGATTATGATCCTAAGGATATAATTAATGAACATTATAAAATTGTCAGTTATATCAAAAAAATTATACATCAACAACCTCCCTTTGATTATGTCTTTTTAAATATTGATGTCTTTTATTAGGAAATTAATAGAGGAAAGTCAATTGATAATGAGGAGAAGGATAGAATTAAAGTGTATAGAGAAAATACTTATGAAGTCTTCCTCAAATAGAAAACTCTCCACTCTTTCATCTCTATTGAGGATATCAAATCTCTTGACTACTTAAAATGTCAATTTACTCAAATCCCCTAAGTTTCAGCCTCTACCTCTAAAAAAAATAAAGAAACTAAATTTGTAAGATTATCTATTGTTTCTATTATAGTTCATGAATCAACTAGTTTGGATGATGGTAAAGATGAAAACATAGGAGATAAAGTGGAGGACAACAATAAGGTTAGAGAGAATAAATATAAAAAAAACATGATACAATAGAGTAAGAAGAACATACATAAAAAAAGGAACCCCTACTGGAGACATAATTGATCTTGATCCTCCTAAAGAGATCAATCAACATTATCCTCAAATTGATAAAAATTCAAAACAAATGGATAAATGGATATTGATAAAGATAAAGATAAATAAGATACTCCTCAGTCAAGATTGTTGGACAACCCTAACAAGGGAAAGGAGTCAATAGAATGAAATATTTTGAGCTTTCGATTCCTAAGACATCTCCCAAAGCCTCTTTGACTCATATTTGTACAAAAATCCCATTAAGTTATTTTATTTCCAAGCCTTTTTATGATGTTGAACTAGTATTGGAAAATTTTCCTTCTCTAAATAAACATTATTTTAACTTACAAACAAAATCAGCTATGAAGGGAATAAATAAGAGAAAATTAAATGATTTTAAAACAATATCTAAGTTTATATGGCAAGCATCTTGCAATATAAAAGGAAAGGTTGAATATTCAACAAAAACTCTTGGAGCTTATGTAAATTACAAACAACATTCGACTACTAAACTCTTAACAAAATGTCATAAAAAACATGAAAGGATTAAGGAATTAGAAGCAGAGTTGGAGAAAAGTAAAGTTTTCTGTGAAGAGCAATGAGAAGTTCATTTTGCATCACTTATAGGATGTTTCACTATTGAAATGAATAACTAAAAAAAATGAATTATTGAACAAATTAAATGATTTAGAAATAAAGCATGTCAAATACATGGAAGAGTTTACGAAAGCCCATGATGATCAAATTTGAATTATGAAAGAAGAAGTTGATAGTAATATTAAGATAATGAGCTCAGCGTTAAATCAATAGATTGGAACTCTTCAAACTAAAGTAAACCATAGTCTTGATATTGATTATAGCATGAGTATGTTCAAACAGCAAGCTTTGCAAGTTAATCAACTACTACAGAAAAATCAGGTCAACTTCTAAAAACAACTAATAAAATCTCTCTATTTTATCAAGAAATTGTAAATCTAAATGATATAATTGAGCCTCTCGTTGAAGAAGACAAAAACATCAAGGAGAGATTCATATTGATTCTAGATTGGGAGAAATAACTAGAACCTAAACATATTCCTAAAGTTTCGAAGAGAGATAAAAAATTAATGTTTTCTTCTTTAAGTCAAAGAGAATCTAATTCCAAAGAATTTTAGGAATGGACTAAAAGAACCATTTAACATTGTGGCTCAGCCTAGGATTCCGGATCTGATTTCATTGAAGAGTTTGATTTTCCAAGTTCAAATCCATTAAGAAAAGTTGTACTTGGAATCATAAATCAACAAAATTTGAGGAAAGGAGGGAAAAAGATGATAAAACAATAAAATAAATCAAAATTTGGAACCTACAGGAATTTTAGAAGTTTCTTCAATTTCTATTTGAGAAGATTAAATTGATTTCCATATTTTCTACCAAATGCAAAAAAAGGAAAATATATATTCAAAATTTAGTAGCCAACTTTCATGTTAACATTGATCATTGTCCTCCAATTCGTTTCTCTGTAATCACTCAACATTTTACGGATTGGGTAACCTTCATCCAAGCAATTGTTCTGAGTTTGTTTCTCGCATAAGTTGATTATATTGAAGACAAAGAAGATAAAAATGACCTACCACATTCCAGGACAAATATCTTTCTGATAAGGATGAAATCTTATTTTTAGCATTGTTATTTTCTAAATAAAATCTTGTAGATTTTCTATCATTACCTACAAACAAATTTTATCCTATTTTTATTTTTTTATTTATATGACCCATTACTTTGGTGTAAGGGTGAAAAAAAATTCATACTTAAGACTTGCCTTCTAATATTAGATTTTGACTTTAAGATTTTTTGAAGACCAAATTTCATAATTGAATGAGTTCCTGTGTTATGTGTTTGATACTATGCAATCATTTTACTTATTTAATTCATATATATAGTACTCATTCTCTAACTTGTTTACATATTTATTTTTATTGAATATTAGGATATTCTAGTTAATATCTCTTATGATATGTTACCACATATTTTCTCTATCAATGTTATTCAAGTACACCATATTTTTTATATGTTCATGTTTTATATTTGATGGTAAATACTGATATTCTAAGAATAGTATTTTACTTTTCTCTTGAAATCGAGATAGTTTTCCTTTTGATTTATTTATTTTAATATATTGCATGCAAAGTAATATAAAACACACACACACATATAGATATATATATCAACTATTACCAAAATCTTGAAAGGGACTCCTCGAAAAAGTATCTTGCCTAGTTAGCTAGACCCAAATTCCAACCAAACTCAAATACACATAATGTTTTCTTTTAAATATTATGTTTGAATGAATTAACCATCCCCACACCCTCACTGTTGTTGGAGCTTGCAAGCCAAATCCTACACACACACACACATCAATTTGTATATTACCACAATCTTGAAAGGAAGTCTTCGAAAAAGTATCTTACCTAGTTAGCCAGACCCATATTCCAACCAAATTCAAATACACATAATGTTTTCTTTTAAATATTATGTTTTAATGAATTCACCATCCCCCCACCCTCACTGTTGTTGGAGCTTTCAAGCCAAATCCCACACACACATCAATTTGTATATTTTTTGTAATTAATTGTAAATATTAATATATGTCATATATTTCCCCTAATTTAATTTAATTTTTACATTTGTTCAATTTAGATTTAAGTTAGAATACACAATAGGGCCTTTTTTCGATATATTATACAACTAATACAATGAAAAGTGTCTAATTGGAGCCCTAATCGGGCCAATACTCATTTCATTGCAGCAGGGAACTTCCCCCCCATCAACAATTTTGGTTCTAGAAGGAGGGCCACAGATAATGTGTGGTTGATAAATATTTTGAATCCATTCCTCCCATTAGATCATATGATACCAGTACCTCTTCAAAATTAGTTTATCCAAGTGAACCACAATATACCTCTTCAATAGTTACACATCATCCAAAATCATCTTTAGCATAATCTATTGAGGTTACTTCAGCACCTATTAACCCTCCATTACAATTTTCAAGGGTGTATACTTGCTCACAAAGAAATGTTTTAGGTTTATCTCCCATCCTATTTGATATATCTAAAAGAAGAAGATCCAAGAATGAACTTGAAGCTATAATTTCTTCTTCTTCAGAAATAAGTCCCAGATCTTCTACAGAAGCAAGCCCTAAAGCCTCATCAGAATTTTCCACTTATACAAATCCATTATTTCCATTAGAACAAGTTGAATGGGAAAATAATATTGTAGAATCTTGAATAGTTACACTTGTAACTATTCCTCCTTCAACCTAACCTATTCAATTTTGTCGTTCTTCACTGACTCAAACTTATGTAGCACCCACTACTTCTTTTCTAAGTTTTGTATTACCTATCAAACAACTTGTGGATCCTCCTCCTTTAATACCTCCACCTCCAACTCCACCTACCGTACCACCACATGTAGGTCCCTCACTTCCATATAAACTGACTCAAGGTTCACCTTCTACAAAATCCACCATGGTTGGTCAACCTTAGTTATCATCACGTCCAATTGTTATTGTCAATGATCAAAATGATCTTCCTAATCAGTCTTAGATATTTCTTCATATGTTCAATCCTAATGGGCATATTACTACTAAAGGAAATATCAAACAATTTATGTTATATTTAGAGTTAGGAGGAGTATGATAATAATATCAAGTATGTAAGCTTTTCCCTTTTACATTTGAAGGAAACACTACGAGTTGGTATTTTAAATTAGATGAAGGCTCTATTACTGGTTGGGAAATTTTTCAAAAATAATTTATTGAAAAATTTTGTGAAGATAGGACAAAGGCATCCTTAATTGTAGAAATCTAAAATATTTGAATGAATCCCAGTGAAACAAATAAACATTTTAATTAAAGTTTATACTATTGTTCAATACTAGGAGATGACATTTTACTATTGTTCTGCCTTCAAATATTGCACTGATTTTCATAAGAGCAGAGAAAAAACATTGGCTGAAAATTTGGGAGAAGCCTTGAAAGTTGAAAATAAAATTCTTAAAATAGCCTCTAAATAATAGCAAGTTAAGAAAAATCCAAAACAAACTCGATTTTGAAAAAACCATCAAATAGTAAAGTTGTTGATGATGAAAAAGAAAAAGGAATTGTTGACGTAGATTCTATTCAAAAGATAATTAAGGAAATGTCTAATGAAATAATTGATGTCAAGAATGTTCTTTCTAAAATGACTCCTATTAAGAAACCATGGAGACCATTTAGGAGGAATCAACCACCTAATTCCAATCAAGCCAATGTTGAAGAATTGAATATTCATGATTATGCACAAGATGAATTCTTTAGATCACATAAAAATAATGATTCTGAGAAAGGATGTGCAAATTTTATAAATATGTTTAAATTTTTCGTAGATAGTGAAGAGGAAGAACAACCACAGGAAGAAAATAAAGGGGAAGCCATATCTTAGAAAATAGTTAATGCATTATGGGTTGTTTCACAAGGTGAATTAATTGATAATGATTTAATTGAATATGAAGAATAAGTCAATGTTGTTCATACTAGAAGGAGAAGTCAAAATTAAACTCCTAATCCAACTTCTACCTAAATTGTTAATAATCCTCTTAGTCCTCCTAAAAACACATAAACTTATGACAAAGCTATCGTCACATCCAATATAGCTCCTCAAATTGGACACATTGAATATGATTTAGCAGAAGACATGAATAAAACTAGGGAGAATATTTCTTTATTTGAGTTGTCAAAATTATCTCAGAAAAAGGATAACCTTGACTAGGGAGAATATTTCTTTATTTGAGTTGTCAAAATTATCTCAGAAAAAGGATAACATTTTCAAGGCCTTAGGAAATGAATCATATGATACTCAAAGTTCTATTAATACTAAAAAATATCCTACCAAAAGAATATCTACTATAATGCAACACTCATTGGAGATGGATCATCTTCACGTACTCCTCCCTTCCTCTTGAATTTTAAAATTTACAATCAAAACATTCATAATTGTCTTTTTGATTTAGGTGCCTCATAAAATGTTACATATTTATCAGTCGTTGAAAAATTGAATCTTTCTCATATTCAGTCATCAACCGAGATTATATAAATCAACAAGTTAAGTGTTGAAGTTCTTGGAGAGATTTAAAATGTACTTATGAGGCTTGCCTCTAATACTAAAAATATTGATATTATTGTAAATGACATCCCATAATCCTATGGTTTAATACTTAGTCAAGATTGGTCTAAAAATATTAATGCATTTTTCTCAATTGATCGGTCTCCGTTATAGTTGACATTAAATAACATACCTAATAAGGTAAAAGTATAAAGATAAGAACACATGAACCATATAGTTACAGACCTTGAAAATCCAAATGAACCACTCATGTTTGCGCAAGCCTCTTTACAAAATTAATCATTTGATATCTTTCTTTTTTGTTCTTGAAACACAAAGTGAAATTTTTAATTTTCTTACTAAACCTTCTTTAAATTCAAGAGAAATTTCATATGCTAAATTTCTTCATTCTATTTTGGAAAATAGTCCCAAAAATATCGGTCTATGGACTTTATATTTTGATGGCTCTAAGTTCGCAGAAGATGGTATCATTGGATGTATCTTATTAGATGTGTAAGCTAATGAATATAATGAATATATTTTATCTTGTAGATTAAATTTTCCATGCAAAAATAATGTTGTAGAATATGAAGCCTTACTTCAAGGTCTTTATAAATATCATGAAATGGAAATAACAAAATATTAAAATTCATAGATGATTCAGAAATAATTGTTAGACAATGTAAAAAGATCATTCACTATGTTTCCAATCATATAAAAAACTACGGACAAGAAGTATGGGATTTAGATAAAAAAAATTATAGTTTTGAACTAGATTCAATTCCTCAATCTCAAAATAATGATGTTGGTCTTCTAGCTAATATTGCTTCAAGGCTTTTACTAGTCGAAATTTTTTCACCCGAAAAATTTTCAGCCCAAATCGTTTTTAGACCACTTATACATGATAGAATTTCTAATTGGAAAGCAATTCATGATGGTGATAAGATAAAGGATTTTTTTACCTTAGAATATACTTTTAAAGAATTTTTTATTGATGAAGATCAACATGAATCACAGTTACAATTAGATTTTCCTGATGAACTTAAAATTCAAAATTCTATTCCTAAATTCATAGTCTGTTTGAAAATTTCGTATGATTTTCAAAACAAATTCAAAGGTAGTACAAATTGAAAAACTAATGTCTCTTCAATGCAATTTTAGTTTGTGAACCTGGGATCAAATAAACAACCACAAAATGTTAATCTGAGAAACAATTGTATGCTCAAAATTCATTAAGTCATTCAAACAATACAAAGATGTTTTTGCATGGAATGATGATGATCTAAAATTTTATGATACCAAAATCATTCAATGTGTAATCCCAATAATGCTAAACACTAAACCTTTTCAACTAAAGCTTAGAAAAAATCATGCAAGGATGGAAGGTCAAATTAAAGAGGAGTTGAATGCGTTATTAAAGGCCAGACTATTTTTCATGTTAGACACACTCAATGGGTATTAAATTTATTTCCAGTCCCAAAGAAGAATGGGGATATTAGAATTTGTATTAATTTTTGTAATCTAAACAAATCCTCTAAAAAAGATAATTACCTTGTACCTCGACTGGAACAAATTTTACAATTTGTTACAGGTACGGAGATGTTTTATTTACTTGATGGGTTTTATGGTTACAAGTAGATATTGGTTGCATCTGAAGATCAAATTAAGGCTACTTTTCAAACCAAATGGGGCACATTTTCGTATCAAAATATGTCTTTTGATCAGACTAATGAGGAGTAACCTTTCAACAAGCCATGAATATTTCTTTTAATGACCTTATTAATAATTTTATGGTGATATACTTGGATACTATTATTGTCTATTAAAAGAAAATGGTACATCTTGTTGATCATTTGAAAACAATATTTGATAGATGTCACAAATATGGTATCTCTTTTAACCCTAATAGGATTATGTTTGATGTTACTAAGGATAAGTTATTGGGCTTCATTGTTTCTAAGATCAGTATTATAACTGATCAAAATATAATTAAAGGAATTTTACAAAATACATTTCCTCATAATAAAAAATCTATGCAATCCTTTCTAGGAAAGATTAATTTTGTTAGGAGATTCATTCCTAGTTTTGCAGAGACTTTATGACCAATGCAAGTTATGATTAAGAAAAATCATATTTTTGAATGGGGTATACCAGAAAAATATGCTTTTGAAAATAATAAAGAGGCTATTGTTGTGTTATGCTAAAACACCATCTCGATTTTGGCCTACATTCACATTTTGTAGCCTCCCTTTTATCAAGTGAACTATCATTTTGAGTTATTAGAGTGATCTAATACTCGTTCTTTAAGTTTTAAATTCTCTTTCTAAAGGAATCCGAAGTGTCATATTTTGCTAGGGAAAGTGTTGTTCTATGTGAAAGGAAATTTTCACTCACCTTTGAGAGACATCTCCACTACATTCTCTACCATTGATGGATCCTATCTATCATAGGGATACCCACTAGAAACATCCATAATGTATTGTGCACTTTCATTTTGAAGTGGTCACTTTTGTTGTAAAAAGTATAACTTAATTGTCACACTTGGAGGTAAGTGTCACTATGTCGTTGTTTTAATGAATACGTGTTGATTTCAGGTACTTTGTGTATTCTTAGCATGTGGTTGACCATTTATAAGTGTATGATCGCAATCAAGTAATGTTATATTCTTTTACTCTCACCTTCTTATCTCACTGATCCCACACTTAGTCATTTTTGGAGCTTTCATTGTCCTCAATAATTGCTTAATCAATTACCAACCCTTAGCCCCTAAAAACTATGAATTGTGTAGTCATAAGCCATAGTGATGATGCATCTATATCCTAATTTCACATTGCATAATCCTAGAGGACAGTCTCCCTCAACTGCATATTAAGAAAGTACAATGCTCAGTAACTCTGTCTTGTTGATTTCACTTTCCCATTATTCTAATCATCCCTATCTTGTCGTACACACTGCAAAATCATAGTGGATAGTGGAGCCTCTTTTGGACCCTTGTAATGCTCAACTATTTAGTACCTTGAGCCTCTACCTTAGCCACTATGTACTATGCAGTCACAGTGCCCAATCATGCCACCCTACCTCCTCGACTTTCCCATTGTGCAATCCTTGGTCTGCCTCTCCCTCAGTCACTATGCATTACACAATCATAGTGCTTAGTTCTTCACTCCTTGCCTCATTCTCTCGTGCACTACACCCAAGAAGGCCTCCCTTCCTCAACCCTTATGCATTTTCCCGTCACAATCAACATGTTGCATGAGAAACAAGGTAGACTAAGTGATTTCAGGACTGATGTTGTATTTTCATGAGTTAACTTCATTTGCAAGTATTATTATCTTAACATGGTAGGATTATGCTCAAAGAGGAAATCAAGGTGATGTTGTAAAGAAACTTGTGGAGATGAAGCACAAAGATACCATCAAACAAAGAGATAAAGGGATAGTGGACTGCAATAGATGGATAAAGACTAAGATGACATTGAATACTCCCACACTATAACCAACCCCTTTGGAGGATGAATATGAAGTAAAAGAAATACCTATCATGAAGATGTGAAGACATATAAAGGGGTGTTCGGGGGGGTGATTGTTGGGTTTTATAAATCCATTTCTGGGTTTTATTAAACCATTGTTTCCATTGCACCATTTTTGGTATTAGAGCAGAAGAAAGAGTTGTTTGTAGTGAAGATGCTGCCAAGGAGAGGGATTGGTTGAGGAAGACCTGAACCAAATGAAATTATATTGGAATAGGTGTGGATTCTATGTGCACGAATGGAGACAATTGGGACTGTTCAAAGAAGAGCGCCTAATGAAGGAACTGAGAGCTCTTCAGAAGAATCTGTTGTGGAAGTGGAGGAAGAAGAGGAAGACAATGAGACTACCAAGGTCATCAAGATGCTAGCAAAAGTAGGAGGAAAACCCAAGGTGGAAATCCCTATGTATGAAGGGAGTCTGAATGCAGAGGAGCTTATGGATTGGATCAGATCCATAGACTAGTACTTTGACTATGAAGAGGTTGAGGAGAGGACGATGGTGAAGTTTGTATTCACCAGATTGAAGGGTCATGTAGCCATCTGGTGGGACGAGGCACAAACATCAAGAACGAGCAAAGGGAAGTCCAAGATCAAGCAATGGGACAAAATGGTAAGTAAAATGAAAGCCAAATTTTTGCCTAAAGACTATCATTTGAATCTTTTTAAGCAATTGAAAAATTTAAAACAGAAAGGAATGTCTGTTAAGGAGTATACAGAAGAATTCTATAAATTGAGTATTGGAGCAAGGCATGTAGAAGATGATGTGGAAAATATAGCTAGATATATCAATGGTTTAAGGTATGATATACAAGATGAGATTAGCTTGTTAAGTATGAAAACTATTGAGGATGCATATCAAGCAAGTTTGAAGGGAGAGGAGAAGATCTTGAGAAAGCAAAATCAGAGAAACAGAGGAAGAAGCTCAGTGAGCGATAGAGGGGCTACCAAATCTAGAGGACAACAACATCAACATAAAGCAGGAAGCTCAAGTAGTAGACCACCATAGAGGGGTGAAGCTAATAGAGGAAGATTTTCACCCAGAGGAAGAGGGCAAGGAAGAGATGATTGATGTTATACATGTGGAGAATGGGGACATATGTCATGGGATTGTCCTCATAAGAAATCAACAAGTCAAAGGAGTGAAAATGTGGCTGAGGCAAAGCCAGAACCACCTCGGCTTGTGGAAAAGGAAGAACCCCCTGAAGAAGGTGAATCACTGTTATTATGAAGACCTTTTCTAAGAGCAGAGAAGGAGACTAGAGAGCTTGTGCAGAGGAAGAACTTGTTTAGAACCACCTGTAAATAAAAAGGTAAGTGCTATAAGGTAACAATTGACAGTGGAAGCACTGACAATATTGTATCCACAGACATGGTGGATAATCTTGGGTTAGGAAAGATAGTACATCCTGCACCCTATAGAGTGTCTTGGTTGCAGAAGGGGCATCAAGTCATTGTGACATAACAATGCAATGTTGAGATACAAATTGGTACGTATAAAGATGTGATTTTATGGAATGTAATGCCCATGGGTGTATGTCATATATTATTGGGGAGACCATGGCAGTTTTATCGGAAAGCGGTTCATGACGGGAGGAGAAAAACCTATACCATAGAGAAGGATGGAACTAAGCACACGTTGTTGCCATTGAAGAATGATGCTGATAAAGGAACGCCTGGAAATAGTATTATATTGATAAGTGGAAAAGAATTACTATAGGAGGTAGTGAAAAGTGAGGAGTTGCATTTTGCTATCATAGGAAGGCCAAAGGTAATCTTAACCTCCACAAATTTAGATGTTCTGCCTGAAGAAGTTAAAGTTTTGTTAGATGAATTTGTTTATATCATTGTGGATGAATTATTGAATGCCTTACCACCAATTAGAAGTATTAGCCATCATATCGATCTAATACCAGGGGCAAGTTTACCAAATAAAGTTGCGTATAGACTAACTCTTCAAGAAAATGCAGAAGTTGGAAGGCAAGAATAGGGACTGATGGATAAATGATGCAAGAGCATCTAGGCCTAGCCAGCAATGTGATGGAGTGGTCACATGTTGTGGCTAATGCAAGTTTGGAGAAAGACTTGGGTGTTTAATTTGTATTAATTTTAAATACATGTAAGTAGTTAATTATTGCCTAATTCTGAACAGAATTGGGAATAAATGGCAGATGATCCTCCCTGTGTGGAGATCAAGCCAAGTAGTCTAGTTTGTTTAGATTAGGATAGGATTTGAATTCTAAATGTATAATTTATTCCTTCAATTGTGGAGAAGATGGTTAGCTTAGCATATATGTGTTCCTTTCTTTTCTGAAAATAAAAGGAGAGACAAAGAGAGGATTCGAGAGTGTTTTAGAAGCCTACAGGCAACATGGGAGAAAGAGGCCATTTATTAGGAGAATCAGACTAGAGAAGGGAGAGAGAATTGAATGTAGTTTGTATTTATGTTTGTACAGATAATTGATTTGAGTGTGGAACTGTGTAATCAATGCATTCCTTTGAGACAGAGGGTTTTTCTATGTGATTAGGCCTAAGGCCGAGACTCTGTAATGTGTTTATGGTGAATAAATCAATGTTGCGTGTATTATGATATAAACGGCCCGTGGAGGCCTCAAATGCTTGTTTTCTCTTTGATTTTGGCTAAATTTGGTGTTGGCCCTATGTTTTCATCTTTTGTAGTGGAAATCCCTATGGGTAAGGAAAATTTGGTGTAATCTGGGTTCGCAGATAGAAAACCCAAAATACACTAAGTATCGGCTCAAACTGCATTTAAACTGAGAATCCGGACCTCAAAGCTTTTAAACGAAGGTTTTGAATGATATTGGGTCCGTAGAACCCCAAACCGCATCAATCCTGTGTATTTCCTTGTCGCATCGCTGAAAGCCATTTACAAAGGAAAATCACGCTAACACTTAGCGGATTCAAGAAAGCAGACGTGAAAATCTATGCATAGGAGTTTTGGAACCTATTGGGTCCAGCACTTAGATCGCATCGGCACTTTGGAGCGGTAGTAAGAAGTGTTAAGCGCCCGTTGCAATCGCTGATAGCGATTAGCGATAATTGCATCGAACCTTGCTAAGGGATAGCACCGATATATGGCCCTTGTGACTACCAATCGTTGATATAGCGATTGAATCTAAGCTGTCCGATCGGCCAGATTTCGATCCATGGCAAAAGCACATATAACTGTGTAAAACAACGTAAAAGTTTTGTTTTGGCATTTTGGAGAGTATTTGGTCTCGAAAGGGAAAAATCCTTGTTTAAGTGTTTTCAGAAGATATTTCGGTTCCAATAAGGAACAAGGCCTATATTGTGTTGAGAAAGAGTGTAAAGCGTGGTGATTTGGGGTTTTAGGGCTAAATGCCTATAAAAATTTTCCGATGTATATATATGTGGCGTGAAGCTTTAAAGGGTCGTTAAAGGGGAAAATGAGTCCCGATAAGGTATATTAGTTGTGGCAGCCTTACGGTTGCACCATTTTTGGTATCAGAGCAGATTTGTGATTGAAATAACTGACAGCAGGGAAAAATTGTAATTAAAATCAGTTGGGTTAAACATAATAGAGAAATTCCATGTGAAGGAACTGAAACAGAGCTATATGTGTTAAATTATTTATGTAGGCAAGAGGAAAGATCAGATTCTAATTTGACAGAAGGGAGGCACATAGAGGTGATGCATAGTAGAACTAGCAGATGCAAGGGACAAAGGAAATCCATTCAAATATAGGTGACAGCATAAGAAAGTGTGAAGACTGCCGCAATATAGAACAAGAGAAGTTGGGCAAGGAGAACCAAATGTGTTCTTAAAAGCAGAGTAAGGAGAGCACTCTAAAGTGGCAGTGTACCTGAAGAATCAAACAAGAGATTGGACAAAGAGGACAACTGAAGTGTTCTCAAAAGAGAGAGTGAGATATTACAGAAGCATAGAAGGAGCAAAGGTGTTCCTCAAGATGAATTTATAGATAGAGGGCCGTGCTTAGCAAAATACTGAGTGAGGAGAGCTTAGTGAGGTAATATCGCAGTAAGGAGGACTTGTTGTTGCATAGCCTTGTTACAGAGGAGTGAGGAGCTCATGGAAAGAGAGGAGAGGAAGATGACTACTGATAGTCATAGCAGAGGTTTAGAAAGAGGCCACAACAGAAGGAAAGTTTCCAAAGCAAATGGCATGAGGATGAGTCAAGAAGTGTTTGATAGAGAGAGAGTTGAGATAGATTTCTAGATTGGAATATTGATGGAGATGCTGCAAAGAAGTGATGAAGACCAGAAGCATGGTTGGCCATGAGAAGGAGAGTAAAGTGGCAGAGGCTACATGAGAAGAGAAATCAACAAGTGAATTTAGAGATAGTAGAAGAGTTGAGAAATATTGAGCAGATATTGAGTGCTCAAGGGAAACCGGAGGAACTTAGAGAAGCATAAGTGGAAATGGAAGTTTCCATCTGTAGACCAGAACAAGGTGAAATGTTGGGTGGAGAGGATAGTGAGAGATCAGATGAAGATCTCATTGACTATTGGCATAGTTCAGAACAATTAGAAGATATTTTGACAAGGGAAGCAAATGAGGCAATGAAGCCTTGTGATTTTAATTCTCATAGTTTGTGTATGTTTGTAGGATATGAAGAGGATGATGGACAGTCTAGTAAAACTGTCACAAGTATGGATGAAGCTCTTGAGGTGAAGTATGATGGAGAATGCCTTTTAGAGGAAGAAGGCGCTGATCTATTACATCAGAAGGAGTTCATAGATGAAATTTTGTTTGGTGAAAGACAGTCTGTTGAAGTTGATATGGGCCAGAAGTATAATGACAATGCCGTAATGGTACTACAAGAAGGTAAGCAAATGAATTTGTTTAATGAAATTGATGAAAGAAGCTTGCAACATGACAGTGAAGAAAACATGACAACTCAGGAGGATTTCCAAGAAAAGAATGAAACTAAGAATGAAAGTTGTGATGAACTGCTAGAGAGATTTCACATGGAATTAGAATTCTTGGAAAGAATGCTCAAGGAACTTGAAGAAGAAATGAAGCTTTCAGAACCTGATAGAGAAAAGGATATGGTTACTATGCATGATAAGGATGAACTGTCTCTAACATTTATAGAGTTAAGTAAATGTTTAGACTCTTTAGTTAATGATGTGACTATAGGTATGGAAGACAACATTAATAAATATGATGCTAAAATCAAAGAAATTGAGCTGAGATTATTTGAAGGTGAGATGAAAGATCAGGAGCAGCAAGGAAGTTATGTCCTTAGAGACATGAACGAGACAGAAGTATTAATCCATCAAGATGAATATGGAAGGAATCAAGAATTTAAAGGATATGATCAACAACATGAGAATGAATTTGAGGAAGGCATTATATTTCAAAGGTATGACAACTGGCAGCAGAATGAAGAACAAGAGATTAGTTTGGTAGTACAAAGAAAGACAAGTGAAGACCGAATATACGGATGGAGAATGAAGAAAAGGGTCAAGTGGAAGCTATTGCAACAGAGGTGGAATGGAAAGATGATGAATGAGTTGAGGGAACTTAAACAAATTCATATTGATTTGTTCGAGAAGGAAAGACTCAAAGGAATGGATTCACAGCAAGAAGGATCTGCAGAAATCCAACAGATCTATTATGGAGGATTGGTGCTTGAAGCATCAAAAGAGGATGGAAGGTATTGTGTTTTTAAAATTAATGATTGTTGTATGTTTGCAAGTCATATAGACTTGAGGGAAGACAAGCAGTTATTGGAAACTGTTACATTAACAGGTGAAGAGATAACTACTCAGAGTCATATGAGGAATAAAGAGAAAATTTACAGTCAAGTGAAGCAAGATGTCTAGTCAGATGACATCCAAAGGATAATTCAAAAGGAGGATGGAAAAAGAATTATTGAGATCAAAGGACACACTGAGGTAAGGCAACTATTTAGTGTTTTCATAAGTGAATGGAATAACAGAGATATGAATTTTCAGAAGTTAAAGGAAGGAAACTCACATAATCATGTGATGCAGAGGGAAGAGCAATTGTTGAACATAGTTGTAGTAAATTATGTAGATATTAGACAACTGTTTAAGGCTGAAGTCAAAGGATAGCAGTCACTGAAGGTTGATATAGAAGACTTTGTGGATATTAAATAGTCATTGAAGATTATTGAGCTTGAAGAAAGCCATAGTAAAGAAGGACTAAAGACAAATGATGTAGGCAATGAAGATTGTGCAGAACTTTTGGGAGAAATTCCAAATGAAATGGTAGATTGGTGGCATGAGTTAAAGAGGCAAGGAAACCAGGGAATATGTGATCAAACTATACAACCAGAACCAAATGAGAACAAATTTGTCATGGATGACAAATATGGAGAAGAAGTTGTCAGAAATGTTGGCATAACGAGGAAGACAGGTAAATCATTTGTGTTTATTGAATTGATTAATTCTGATGAAGATTTATATGCAGGAACAAGGCAATGTGAAGTCAATCTGAACCAAGGAGTTAATTTTGAAGATCAGATAGAATTAATGAAAGGTGAGATCAGAATGTCTCAGAAAGATGAAATGGTGTTGAATATACAATATGAAATTGTTTAACTGGAGATGAGTACAAGAGATGATAGTAACAGAATTACTATTGTACCACAAAGAGTTATTAATGAAGAAGAGGCTGGAAATGACATTTTAGGAGAAGACACATATAATGCCATAATCCTTAAGAGTGCAGAAATGAAGTTAATGGAAGAAGAAATATTCCAAGTAGCTAAACAAGCAAGAAGAATTATTAGTTTTCAAGAAATTTGTAGAATTGCAAGTATACTGGAACTTGAACTAAGAAATGATGAAACCATGAACGAGAAACCAGAAGAAGGAACTGAAATTGTTACAGGAGATCAATGAAGGTATTGGCATAGAGATTATGATGTTCTTATTCAAGAACACAATCAGTTGTAGGAGGATAGCATTCAACATATGAGAAGTGGAGTGGACAAAGAATTTGATGAGTTGTGGAAACTCATACAACATCATTCCAATAAAACAAAAACAGGACAAAAGAAGCAAGGAAGATTGGCTGGAAGGAATGGTACAGGTGAGGGGAATGGAAAACTGCGAATTAAGATGAGAAAAATGGCACTAAGATATGTGAAAAGGACAGCAACAGATAGTGACAACATGGCTAACGGGACAATATAGCATAAAGGAGGGAGACCTGAAGGACAACCAACAACAGCAGTAACCAAGGACAAACTACCAAACCAAGTATGGGGTCCAAGACAACACAGATTAGAAGTGCATGATCATGAGTTCATGATTACTTTAAACTTTGGGATTCAGATGCAGGAGCATCTAGGCCTAACCAACAATGTGATGGAGTGGTCACATGTTGTGGCTAATGCAAGTTTGGAGAAAGACTTGGGTGTTTAATTTGTAGTAATTCTAAATACATGTAAGTAGTTAATTATTGCCTAATTCTAAATAGAATTGAGAATAAATGGCAAGTGATCCTCCCTGTGTGGAGATCAAGCCAAGTAGTCTAGTTTGTTTAGATTAGGATAGGATTTGAATTCTAAATGTATAATTTATTCCTTCAATTGTGGAGAAGATGGTTAGATTAGCATATATGTGTTCCTTTTTTTTCTGAAAAGAAAAGGAGAGACAGAGACAGGATTCGAGATCATTTTGGATGCCTACAGGCAACATGGGAGAAAGAGGCCATTAATTAGGAGAATCAGGCCAGAGAAGGGAGAGATCCTCGAATGTAGTTTGTATTTATGTTTTTACAGAGAATTGATTTAGGTGTGGCACTATGTAATGAATCCATTCCTTTGAGACAGAGTGTTTTTTTGTATGATCAGGCCTAAGGCCGAGACTTTGTAATGTGTTTATGGTGAATAAATCGATGTTTCATGTCTTACGATAAAAACGACTCATGGAGGCCTCAATTGCTTGTTTTATCTTTGATTTCGGTTGAATTTGGTGTCGGCCCTGTGTTTTCATATTTTGCAGTGGAAATCCATGTGGGTAAGGTAAATTTGGTGTAATCTGGGTTTGCAGAAAGAAAACCCAAAATACACTAAGTATAGGCTCACACTATGTTTAAATTGAGAATCTGGACCTCAAAGCTTTTAAACAAAGGTTTTGAATGATATCAGGTCCGTAGAACCCCAACTCGCATAAACCCTATGTATTTCCTTGTCACATCGTCGAAAACCATTTACAAAGGAAAATCACACTAACACTTAGTGGATTCAAGAAATCGGACGTGAAAATCTATGCATAGGATTTTTGGAACCTATTAGGTCCGGCACTTAGATCACATCAGCACTTTGGAGCGGTAGTAAGAAGTGTTAAGCGCCCGTTGCAATCGCCAATAGTGATTAGCGATAATCACATCGAACCTGGCTAAGGGATAGCCCTGATATATGGCCCTTGTGACTGTCAATCACCGACATAGCGACTGAATTTGAGCTGTCCAATCGGCCAGATTTCAATTCGTGGAAAAAGCACATATAACTGTGTGAAATGGCAAAAAAGTTTTGTTTTATCATTTTGGAGAGTATTTGGTCCCGAAAGGGAAAAAGCCTTGTTTAAGTTTTTTCCAAAGATATTTCGGTTCCGATAAGGAACTGGGCCTATATTTTGTTGAGAAGGAGTGTAAAGCAGGGTGATTTGGGGTTTTAGGGCTAAATTCCTGTAAAATGCTTCCAATGTATATATATGTGGCATGAAGATTTAAAGGGTTGTTAAAGGGGAAAATGAGTCTCGATAAGGTATATTAGTTGTGGTAGCCTTAGGGTTGCACCAATAAGGGGTTTATCCGAGAAAGTCTCAGTCCATGTGTTGTACCAACAGTACTCAATCCGAAGAAAGGAGGAGAATTGCGCATGTGCATAAATTCCAGAGCTATCAACGAGATCAAAATCAAGTATAGATTTCCTTTGCCATGCATGCATGACTTAATGGACTATTTAAGTGGATCAAGAAACTTTACTAGGATATATTTGAAGAGAGGTTATCATCAGATAAGGATTCAGGAAGGTGATGAATGGAAAACTACCTTCAAAACAAATAGTGGACTATATGAGTGGTTAGTGATGCCTTTTGGGCTCACTATTGCACCCAACACATTCATGAGGTTAATGAACAAAGTCTTGAAGGAGTATGCAGGTAAATTTGTCATTTTTTGCCTTGATGATATTCTAGTTTTTAGCAAAAGTAAAGAGGAGAATTTAGAACATCTTAAGTTGGTCCTGAGAACTCTGCAGAAGGAGAAACTACTAATAAATTTGAAGAAGTGTAGTTTCATGAAGGAAGAGCGAGTGTACTTTGGGTTTGTTGTTTCTGAAGTAGGCTTGAAGATGGATCTGGAGAAGGTCCAAGCAATCTGGAACTGGCCTACTCCCAGAAGTATATTTGAGGTAAGAAGCTTCCATGGACTTGCAAGTTTTTACAGAAAATTTATAAGAGCGTTTACTCAAATTTATGAACCAATTCTTGAGACAAACAAGGAGATAAATCAGCCATTTTGATGGATAGAAGTAGTAGACAAAAATTTAATTTACTGAAGAAGAAGATAATAGAAGAGCCAATTTCAACATTACCTAATTTTGAGAAAGTCTTTCAAGTAGAAACAAACGCCAGTGGGGTAGTAGTTGGCACAGTTCTGAGTCAAGAGCAAAGGCCAATAGCATATTTCAGTGAGAAACTGAATGATGCAAAGAAAAAATATTCTTCTTATGAGAAGGAGTTTTATGCTATTATGCAGGCTTTAAAAAAGTGGAGACATTACTTTCTGCCAAAAGAGTTCGTACTATATTCCGACAATCATGCTTTATAGTTTATCAATATCCAGCCGAAGCTGAATCAGAAGCATGCCAAGTGGGTATAATTTATGCAAAGTTTTACTTTTGTAATAAAAAATAAGAGTGGTAAGTCTAATAAAGTAGCAGATGCATTCAGCAGGGTAAGTTTTATTATGCAAGAGTTCAAAGTGGGTGTTGTAGGGTTTGAGGAAATGATAGAAATGTACAAGGATAATGAAGATTTTAGAGATATCTACACAACAGTTCAGAATCCAATGAGCAATAACAAAGGTCAGGGGATGGACTACCTCATTCAAGGAGGCCTATTATTTAAAAGTAACAAGTTATTTATTCCCAAATGTTCCATGAGTGAGAACATAATCAAGGAGAAACATAGTGGAGGGTTATCTGGTCATTTTGGATAAGATAAAACCTTGGCTCAGGTGGATGCTTTTTATTATTGGCCCAAAATGCAAAATGATGTTAAAAATTTTGTTGAGAAATGTACGATATGTCAGCATGCCAAAGGAAGGAGTCAGAATACAGGACTGTGTCAGCCATTGTCCATACCAGATCAACCATGGGATGCAGTCAACATGGATTTTGTTCTAGGATTACCAAAAACTCAGAGAGGAAATGATTCTATTTATGTTGTAGTAGATAGATTTTCTAAAATGGCACATGTTATTGCTTGTAATAAAACTAGTGATGCAACACGCATAGCTAATTTATTCTTTTCAGAGATTGTAAGATTGCATGGCTTACCTGTAAGTATTGTATTAGATCGAGATACCAAGTTTGTAAGGCATTTCTAGAGGACACTTTGGAAGAAACTGGGAGCTAACCTCAGTTTTAGCTCAGCATACCATCCTCAAACAAATGGACAAACTGAAGTAGTGAACATGAGCTTCGGAAATATATTAAGGAGTTTAGTATATCAGAATCCCAAATAGTGGGATTTGGCACTAGCACAAGATGAGTTTGCTTAAAATGGTACACCAAACTAAAGCATTGGAATAAGTCCATTTCAAATTGTCTTTGGAATTCATCCAAGAGGTGTGTATGAGGTTAGGGATTCAGGAAAATAGGAAGCCAGGAGTCCAAGCACTGAAGAATTTGCAGAACAGATGTAGATATTATAGGAAGAAGTCAAGAGAAAATTTCAGGAAAGCAGCAACAAATAAAAGCAGAGGGCAGATTTGAAAAGAAGAGAGAAAGAGTTCCAAGTGGGAGACTTAGTGATGGTGCATTTGAGGAAAGAGAGATTTCCTACTAAAACTTACAACAAACTGAAAATGAAAAAGATAGGACCTTGTAAAATTATAAGGAAATTTTCAGCCAATGCATATGAGATTGAGTTTCCATAAGGGATTGGAATATCCCCCATTTTTAATGTTGCAGATTTATATCCATTCAAGGAGGCAGAAACAGAATTGCAGGAGGAAGCTACAGGAGATGAAGTTAAAACCGTGAACTGGGAGGAACAGGTACTAAAAGTAGTAAAGAAAGAAGTTAAAGCTATTTTGGATCAAAGAGTACCCAAGAAAACTAGAGGGTAGACTTATTTCTAGTATCTAGTCAAGTGGAAAGAATAGCCATTGAAAGATTCTAGTTGGTTGATAGCAGCAGAACTACAGAAGTATGGAGTAAGTCCTGAAAGCTTGAAGGGAAAATCTTTTCTTCCCCAAGAGTCTATTTCCTAGAAAGCTAGTGTCCATTCATAGCTGCTAGTCCCACTAAGATGGGTAGCTATCTTAGAGAAAAACAATTCAAAGTAACTTGTGTTTTCCTTTATGAGAGATAGATGAGAGAGAAGCAGAGATGATCCGGATTTAAACAGGAACGCAACAAATTACAGAGATAACCATATACACAAAGATGCAGCGGAAATAATACTTCATTTCATTAATGGAAAATACTGAAATATGCTTACAACCAGAAATGGAAATAGACCAACTAGGGCGACAGTAGCTTATCTCTGAGAAGAGATGTGATCGCTACATGCCTCTGAACTGTGTTACAATGAGGCTCGAAGGCCTATTTATTGTTGAGAAACAATGGAAAACCCTTAACATTCCAAAACCTAACCCTAGGAGATGAAACGCCAAATTGTGGGCCCCGTTTGGGGTAAATTGGTACATCAACTTCCAGGGGTCGTAACTTTGGCATATGATCTCCGTTTGACGCGTACAATAGCTCGTTAGAAAGATCTATCCGAGCACTATCATTGTTGGAACGAGAAACATCGGTCCATTCCATGGACCCATCTTGCCCCCGGATTCCCCTAAAAACGTCGTTTAGGGCCTAAAAACGGCTCCGGAAGTTCAGGACCCAAAAAAACTGCTAAAAATAGTAAGTTGTGCTACAATTAAGGAAACTGAAAATACTGAGAAAGACAATGGTGGGGGTCCAGGTGGACTTGGCAGGTGGCCACGAATATCCACCTAGGTCATTCCTCCCCACTTAGGAAGCAATGGTCCCCATTGCATTGAGCTCCTCCATGAGATGAGGAAACTTTTGCTGAACTTGTTCCCTGGTGAGCCACTTGCCCTGCTGAAGGAGTTGGCCTGCTTTGACAACTCGATATAGTTGGATATTCTGTTGGTGAGTGTTTTTTATCTATGTGTCCATGATCCGATCAGTTGCAACTTGTTCCATTCAATCTGGATTTAATTCTGTGGGTTTGAGCTGTTCTGCAACGTCGGATGTGTCTAGCAATGGTGGAAAGTATGGCCGCAGGCGGTCCACATTGAACACTGGGTGCAGGCCAAGGAATGGGGGAATGCTGAGCTCAAATGCATTGTCTCCCACAGCCTTAGTAATGGTGTACGAACCATATCAGAGTGGTCTCAATTTCCGATAGGCTCCAGTAAGGCATTCCTTTTGCAAATGCAACCAGACTTTGTCGCCCACCTGAAACTTGTGTGGCACCCGATGTTGATCATGTCGCTGCTTGTACTTGGCATTTGATTTCTCAAGAATGTCATGGACCTGCTGGCGAATATGTTGGATGCGCTCAATGAAGCTGGTGGCCTTATCTGTTTCGGACTGGACATGAGCTGAATTCATGTGAGTAGCTGCAAGTGGCATGGCCACATCAATGGGGCATAGTGGCTGGAATCCCAAACCCACCTGAAAAGGGCTATGGCCAGTGGAGCTGTGAAGAGCTCGGTTATAGCTGTGCTGAACATAGGGGAGGCTCTCGTCCCATGTGCGTGGATGCTTTGAGTTATACATGCGCAGAATGTGCACAATCATCCTATTGACAACCTCTGTCTGGCCATCAGTTTGAGGATGGAAGGCTGTGGACTTCGTGAGTTTGGTGTCCAGCATTGACTAGAGACTGGACCAAAATGTGCTGAGAAACCGACTATCCCGATTTGAGATGATAGACTGTGGGATCCCAAAGTGCACCCACACTCGTTCAAAGAAGAGTTTAGCAGTGGCTTCTGCTGTGATATTCTTCTTGCAGGCCACCATAATGGCCATCTTCGACAACCTGTCGACGACCACAAAAACACAGTCATTTCCATGCTTAGTGGAAGGAAGGCCTGACATGTAATCCATGGAGATGGATTCCCAAGGTCGACTAGGGGTAGGAAACGGGGTATAGAGGCTGTGCTTCTTAATGGTCGGTTTGGCAATGGCACAGGCAGTACATGATCGGATGTACTTCCCAACATCCTGTCGAAGATTCGGCCAATAGAAATAATTTTGCAGTACTGCCACTGTTTTCTCGACCCCGAAATGCCCAGCAGCCCGACTGTAGTGTGCTTCCCAAATCATCTTGGCACGCTCGCTTGAAGGAACACAAAGGTGACCGAGGTGGCATAATAGGGCATCTTGGAGGTGAAAATCTGCAACATGCCGACCCTCCAAGAGTGTCTGGTATGTGTGGCCGAATTCTGGGTCGCTTTTGTAGAGAAGTGGTCAATCAGAAGTCTCGTGCCCACAAGAGTTGAGCACGGTGGTTAACGCCATGATCGGTGGTCAACTGAGGCAATCTGCAACATTATTGGTGCTGCCCTTCTTATACTTGATATTCAAGTGGAACTGTTGCAGGTATGTAGACCACTTCTGATGGCGATCATTCTGCAATTTCCCTTGGCTCTGTATGAACTGCAGGGGTCGGTGGTCTGTGTGGATGACCGTTTCCTTCCCCAAAATGTAATGCTTCCATTGTCGGTAGGCCAGTACAATGGAATACATCTCTTTATCATAAGTGGGGTACTTCCGGACTGTGTCTGAAAGTGTTTCACTGTGATATGCCACTGGATGTCCTGTTGAGTAAGGACTGCCCCAATAGCATAGTCAGAGGCATCTGTCTCGACCTCAAATGGTTGTTGTAAATCTGGTAACGCAAGCACTGGTGCCGTGCAAAGGCGATCCTTCAACTCCATGAATGCCTTCTGTTGAGATTCAGACCAAAAGAATTTTGCTTTCACCCCTCCCTTGGTGACTTGACTCAAGGGCCAAGAAATATTAGAAAACCCCAACACAAACCTGCGGTAGAAATTGGAAAGACCTAGAAAGCTGCGGAGCTCTGTTAGAGTGGTTGGAGAGAGCCAATCCCGAATGACTTGGATCTTGGCTGGATCGACATGCACCCCTTGTTCATCAATGATGTATCCCAGATACTGAACCTGGGTCATGCCAAAAGTGCATTTCTCCAAATTGGCACATAGCTTGTGTTGCCGCAGTGTTTAGAGAACCTGTCGGATGTGGTGGAGGTGCTCTTCCCAACTTTGGCTGAAGATCAGAATGTCATCCAAGTATACTACTACAAAGGAGTTGGTGAATGGCTGCAAGATGTCATCCATTAGCCTCATAAAGGTTGCAGGAGCATTCGTCAATCCGAAAGGCATGACCAACCATTCGAAGAGGCCCTCCTTGGATTTGAAGGCAGTCTTCCACACATCAGAGGGTTCGATTGGTACCTGGTGATATCCTGACTTCAGATCGATCTTGCTGAAATATTTCACCCCTTTTAGTTGGTCTAGGAGGTCATCAATCCGCGGGATCGGGACCTATTACGGACAGTGAACTTGTTTAGTGCCCGATAGTCAATACAGAGTCTCCACGTCCCATCCTTCTTCTGTACCCACACGATCGGGCTCCCACAGAGCGATGAACTCGGACGGATGTGACCTTTCTGCAGGAGCTCCTGAATCTGCCTCTTGATTTCATTGTTCTCCAGAACGGAGCGCCGATAAATTGGTCCATTGGGTAGCGGCGCACCTGGGGTTAGATAGATGGAGTGCTTGACTTGACAGTGCAGAGGAACCCCTGTCGGGGAGGTGAAGATGTCCTCGTACAATCTTGTCCATTTGTAGTTGTCATGGAGAGGGACCCCGTCTGGAGGTCGCAGCCACTGTCTTCTTCTTTCCTTGAGGGCGTATCATCAGGAAAACAAATTTCCTGGTTTTGGAAATGATCTTACTGCATTGTTTTGCAGTAATCAAAGAGATGGCGGCAGGTGGTGCTACCTCTGGTATCTTGAACAACTTATTTCGCAATGTAATAATAACAGCACGGGGCCTTGATTCATACACAGCATGTCAGTTCCACAAGTATGGTTGTCCTAGTAATACATCACAAACTTCAAGGGGAGCAATGTCACACAATACCTCATCCGTGAAGGGCTTGATGTTGTATGGAAGGCGACACTGCTGGCTCACGCGAAGATCTCGTCCTTGGTGAAGCCACCCAATGGTGTATGGTTGTGGATGTGCTGTGGTCGGTAAGCCCAACCGCTTCACGACCTCTGCCGAAATGAGGTTCTTTTGACTCCCGCTATCAACAATGAACTGTATCGGGGAGCCCTTTACCCACATCTGGGAGTGGAAGAGACGCTCCTCCTCCTCTGGATCTTCGGGTTCATTTTTCTGGATCTTTGCGGTAGCAACAGTGGCGCTAGGATCCGCATCAATGATCTGCTTCCCTTTTTCATACCCCTTATCGGGTTCTGACTCAGAGTCGGAACATGCATCTGATTTTGAAACCTTTAGCTCAGCCACCAGTGACTGCTTGGCCCGACACTCACTTGTGTTGTGAGTGGAGCTCTTATGGAACTCGCACCATTTTCCAGTGTCCTTTTTCGGCTTCGTGGCACTGTTCTTTGCTTGCAGCTTCGCCTGGTTGTCTTGGGCTGTCCCGCCTTGGCTTTGTCCTTTGTTCTATGGTTTAGGGGCACCTTTCCCCTACTTTGGATTCGCAGATCCAAAGTCTCGCTTGTTTTGTTTAAACTTCTGCTTGACCTTGACGGCATATCGGTATGCTGCGCCGAGCGAGGGGATGTTTAGGAATTGTATTTCTTCCTAGATGTACTTGTGCAAGCAGCCACGGTATTTGAGTATCAAATGTTGCTCCAAATCCTTGATACCCAACTTTGTGCGAAGGGTATGGAAAAGATTGGTGACCTTCAGCACATCTTGGTCCCTTCCCTGCCGCAGTGTGGTCCACTTTATGTATTCATCCTCATAGCTTCCGACAGGGTAGTACTACTCCTTGATGGCATCCCGGAACGAATCCCAGGTGGGTACGGCGAAAAATAGTGAGCCAGTACTTTCATCCTTCTGCTCGCAGTAGGTTTCCCACCAGTCCTTGACGTGGGGGTCTGCTTTGAGAAGAGCAAAAACAATCTTTTCCCGACTCGAAAATTCATGAACAGAAAAATAACCCTCTAGCAGATTTAACCATTTATCTACGGCATTTGCGTCTATCTGACCCTCGAATATGGGGATTTCAAAATTAACTTGTACCTTAAAGGGTGTGGCGTTTCCAGAGTAGCTGCTGGAAGCCGATGCGTCGCTTTTGGGTAGCCGCTGAAGGATCTGGGCAAAGTTGTCCATCATCGCGTTCCGTTGTCGCTCGAGGGCTTCTTCGAGCAAGATTTTGATGGGATCTCCTGCCCCCTCGTCTTTCTTCTCGTCCGCCATGGGAGGCCGTTGGGATTTGCAAGGCTGGTCTTGCAAAGGTTCAACCAGTTCAAGCCCTAACTCCTTATATCCCAACCTTGTTGGGGACATGCAAAGAAAAACAGAGAAAAAGCAGACCGCTCCGATACCGCTAATCCGGATTTAAACAGGAATGCAACAAATTACAGAGATAACCATATACACAAAGATGCAGCGGAAATAATACTTCATTTCATTAATGGAAAATACTGAAATATGCTTACAACCAGAAATGGAAATAGACCAGCTAGGGCGATGGTAGCTTATCTCTGAGAAGAGATGTGATGGCTACATGCCTCTGAACTGTGCTACAATGAGGCTCGAAGGCCTATTTATTGTTGAGAAACAATGGAAAACCCTTAACATTCCAAAACCTAACCCTAGGAGATGAAACGCCAAACTGTGGGCCCCGTTTGGGGTAAATTGGTACATCAACTTCCCGGGGTCGTAACTTTGGCATATGATCTCCGTTTGATGCGTACAATAGCTCATTAGAAAGATCTATCCGAGCACTATCATTGTTGGAATGGGCAACATCGGTCCATTCTATGGACCCATCTTGCCCCCGGATTCCCCAAAAAACATCGTTTAGGGCCTCAAAACGGCTCCGGAAGTTCAGGACCCGAAAAACTGCTAAAAATAGTAAGTTGTGCTACAATTAAGGAAACTGAAAATGCTGAGAAAGACAATGGTGGGGGTCCAGGTGGACTTGGCAGGTGGCCACCAATATCCACCTGGATCAAGAGAGTACCAACCTCAGTCTTTCGCTTGGCTCCTTGCTTGTTTCCTCTCTCCTCTGATAGAGCTTCGCCACTCCTTTCTCATTTGTCCCGCTTCAAAGAACACCTGTAGAGTCAAAGCAGCAAAATACCATCAAAGCATAGAGATCTATAACCATAAACAATGTAGAATCAGTTGTAAATTAGCCACACAAATGCATACACAAATACAAGATTCTGAAATATACAAGTATATGGAGGAAAACTCAAACAATTTTATTGATAGAAGTAGTAGAAGAGAGGATTACAACCCATTTATTTGATCTAGCATCATCCTCCCAGCATGAAAGCCCTCTTCACCTCATGAAAATCTAGATCACCCAACAATACAATGTCTCAAAGAGAAACCAACAACACTTCCTTACAAATTACAAAATTCCAGCCTCTAGATCTCTAGGATGAGGGATCCATATATAGATTTTGCAGGGGAGTGAGTCAGCTTCTGGGATTTTGATTAGTGTCATTTCATTGATAGTTATTGGTTCCACTTGGATATTTCATGATCTATTACTCATCCTTGGGCGAGTTCAGAGAGGCAAGTGTCATATGAGCAGTTTCTAGAAGATTCTTTGAGTTTCCACCTAGAAAATTTCCTCTGTTGTTTGTCTGCTCTCACTCGTCGCACCCTACAGAAGGGACTTTCAGTATGCATCACACCCTTTGTGTGCTGCAGGTGAGATGCATAGCACCCTCAGCATGGAGCAGTCTGTATAGTCCAGTTTTGACTAGTTCTGAGGAGTTCTTCATGGAGAACTTCTGGGAAATGACGTAATTAGTTGACCTTGATCATTTAGGGTATGAAACAAAACTTTTAGGGGTTTGAGAGCCCTTGGTTTATTTACATATGTGATTGGGGTTGTAGTGCCCAAATATGTCTATAACAGAGTCTGATGCAGGTGCATCAGTACTTAGCCAGCAATGTGAAAACTTGTTCACATGTTGTGGCTAAATAGGTTGAAATTCATTGACAGATTGGTCAAAACAAGTTTTTACTGAGAGGGTTGGATCTATCAAAAAATTAGTTATAATTCATTATTGTAATAATTTAGAGACTATCTTATTTTAGATTCAGAGATAGAGTTACTAGCATAGGTGTGAAGAAGAGCTAGTCATTAGAAGATTGCTATTAGATATATTAAAAATAGAGATTTGTTGATAGATATGGTTAGAGTGTTTATCGATTGAAAAAAGGAAGGAAAATGTAATGAGTGTAGGGGGAGTGGAGCGAGAGCATAGAGCGAGTGTTGGAATGCATTTTTTTGGAGACAGAGGTCTTTTTCCCTGTGTAATCTGGTCTAAGGCTGAGACTCTGTTATTGATTATTGTGAATAAAATAGTATTGTGTGCATCATTCTATAACCGGCCTGTGGAGGCCTCGAATGCTTGATTTTTCTCTAAATTCAGATAATATCGATGTTGGCCTATGTTTTTCATATGTTTTAATGGAGATCTGGGGTTAAAGGATCAATTGGTGAGTGCATTCCATCGTTCTAGTTTTGCAGGCAGAAAAACCCAGATACACTAAGTATCAAGCTCAAAACACATTTAAACAGAGAATTCGAACTTCAAATTATTTAGACGAAGGTTTTGAATGCCAATGGGTGTTATTGGGAAAACTAGTGTCTATGCAGAGCTGTTAGTCCCACTAAGGCCAGTAGCTACCTTAGAAACAAACACACTAAAAACTACTTTCGTTTTCCTTTATGAGCAACAGATAAGAGAAGAATAAGGAGACCAACCTTTGTCTTGCGCTTGGTTCCTTGCTTGATTCCTCTCTCTTCTGGTAGGTCTTTTCCACTCACTTCCTTGTCTACCTAGCTTCAAGGAGTACCTGTAGAATCAAAGCAGCATAACACTATCCAAGAACATATATCTATTATCATAAACAATATAGGATCAGATGTACATTGACCACACAAATGCATAAATCATCAATCATACAAGAATGTGGAGGAAAATTTGAATAGCTTTATTGATAATCAAGAAAGAGCAAAGAGGATTACAACCAATTGTTCTGACCCAGCATCATCCTCTCATCAAGAAAGCCCTTCTTCACCTCATGAAAAGCTTAGATCACCCAACACTATGATATTGCACCAAGAAACCAACAACACTTCCTTACAAGATACAAAACTCCAGCCTCTGGATCTCTGGTATGAGGGATCCATATACAGATGTCTGCAAGGGAGGTGAGTCAGCTTTTGAGATTTGATTAGTGTCTTCTCTTTGATAGTTATTGATTCCACTTGGAGATTGATGATCTCTTACTCATCCCTGGTCGAATTCAGAGAAGCAAGTGTCACATGAGAGGTTTTTGGAAGATTCCATGCTCCTCCACCTTGTGGATTGACCCTGCCATTTGTCCCTTCTCGCCCATCGCACCCCATAGAAGGGCTTTTTGACATACATCACACCTACTGTGTGTATTTAGGTGCGATGCAACACACTTTGCCTATGGAGCAGGTGAAATGGTCCAGTTTTGACTAGTTCTGAGTAGTTTTTCATGGATAACTTCTGGGAGACGCTGTAATCAGTTGACCTTGTTCTTTTAGGGGTTGGAACAACACCTTTAGGGACTTAGGAGCCCTTGGTTTATGGACATTTATTCTTGGGGTTGCAGTTCCCAAAAATGTCTATAACAGTTGCCCCCTAAAGCATGAGGTCGTTAATCTTTTGATGTCGGGTGAAATGCTTTATCATGAGGATCCAAAGTTTCTTCGAGCTGGAAGGCGACCTGTAATAAGATACAATACAATACATTATCCTCATATTATTTGCATGATCTAGCTGAGGCGGGCATTCCCATGCTTAGCTTTATAAATTCATTTTCATGTACATAGGATAGACAATCGTCTGAGTGTAGACTGATGATTCTGGTAGAGCCATCATACCTTAGATTGGATGATTATCTATGCAGCAATGATGTACATTTGATGTCTTTATTTTCTTGAATATATATCACAGCCCAGATGGATGAAACTAGATCTAGGGTCTTCAATCTCATTCGATCTTCACTCTAAGTACAAGTCGATCCATGTGAGAGATGTTCTGGAGTCGAACATGGAAAGACATCACTTGATTACCAGCCAATGATGTAAGTTGTTAACAGGCGCGAGAGGAATCACCGATAATGATAATGATCCTCAAGGTACTGCAGTACAATTCACGTGGTGTGAATAAGTGTTGAGTTATGGTATGTTCTATGCTTATGACAATTTACTTCTTTTTCTTCTTATATTCCACATATTAGCAATCACATATACATAAAGTAAAGTGCAGATAGAACATTAAACGATCGACAGAAAACAAGCCAAGACAAGAGACACAAGATGTGGCGGCTAGCCAGGGACAAACCCCACAATGGGTGGGGAAACCCTTTGATCAAATCTTCTTTTATCTTCAATAATTCAGCAGAGAGAAATAGTACAATAAATCTGATTCATATAAGCAGTAGCAAACCCTAGTTCAGCAGCATCAGCATTAGCGGCTTCATCATCAAACTAGGGCAAACAATATCTCACAAACCGACCGTCGGATTGACTTCATTCCACCATCAAAAGTTTCAGCTTCCAGAGGAGGTTCAGATGAACCTACAACACAATTCAGATGAGGAGATCTTCTAGGCCACGCAGGTCAATCTTTACTTCTGCAGTTGCAGCTTTAGTTTCAGCAGTTTTCGGCTTCAAACTAAGGCAGTCGATATCTTGCAAACCGTTCATCGGATTGACTTCATTCCACCACCAAAAGTTGCACCTTTCCGAGGAGGTTCATATGAACCTACAGTGCAATTCCAAAGAGGAGATCTTCTAGGCCACGCAAGTCAATCTTTAGTTCTACAGTTGCAGCTTCAAATTCAATAGCTTCCGGCTTCACATGTGTGAGAGAGAGAGAGACCCATTCTGTGCAGTAGAGAAGAGACTCATTTCTACGCAGTAGAGAGAGAGAGAGATGTTATGAGATGAGTGAGTCCAAATGAGGAAAATTCCTCTTCTATTTATACACAACGTTGGTGGGTGAATAGATGCGACTATTGGGCTTCTGAGCCTACATGAGTTGTAGGTCGGCTTGATAATAATTCCATAATCAAAATAAATTCATATCTCCATGAATACTTATCGGAATCAGATGATCTTTATATCAATCCTACACCTCTCGACGAGAGGAATCTAATAAAAATATTATCAGCCATGAATAAGATGACCCACATGAAGTTTTTCCCTGATTGCCAATTTTAAAACTCCCTCTCAACCATGGAGAACTTCATCTGAAATCTGTCTATCGGTAGTTACTATTCATCCATCAAATGCACTACCCTATATAGCCTAACCCTTGCCCTGCTCTACTCAATTCTGCCAGATCTTCTTTGACTTGTTCTGCCCTACACTGATCTGTACTGTTTTTCTCTATTTTGCTCTGCTCTTGCATTGTTCTGTTCTGCTCTACTTTTGTCCAAATTATGAAGAAGAAGAAATGATCGAGGATGTATCGTACTAATTCAAAAGTCGGTCTGAGAGTATGTACCACTGGTCCCAGACTAGTCTCAACCAACCCAAAGTCAGCGTCATAGTGAGTACAACTCCAATGGTCCCAGACCAATATCATCCTCCACTGACTCAAAGTCAATCTCATGAGTATGTACCACTGGTCCCAGACCAGTCTCAACCAACCTGAAGTCAGCGTCATAGTATGGTACAACTCCTACCACTTGTCCCAGACCAGTATCATTGATCCCAGATCAATGGAGGTCATCCTAGCGTAGGGAGTACGGTAGTTACAACGATGCATCCATCAGTACTACTATGGTCCCTAACTTCATTTCCCTGCTCATTGATCAGATGCGAGGTACTTCCCATGAGTCCTAGACTGCATGGGTAGGATGCCTCGACAGGAGAACTAATCAATCCTGTCCTCACAGGAGAACACATCAATCCTGCTACAATTTCCATGGAGAACACATCAATCCAGGCCTCACAGGAGAACACATCATTCTTGCTACAATTCCCATGGAGAACACATCAATCTAGGCCTCACAGGAGAACACATCAATCCTGCTACAATTGCCATGGAGAACACATCAATCCAGGCCTCACAGGAGAACTAATCATCCTGCTACACAGGAGAGTGAATCATCCTGTTCCACAAGAGAGCGAATCATCTTGTCCCACAAGAGAGCGAATCATCTTGTTCCAGTGTGCACCACCAGGGCAGGGTGAGTCACCGTGTGGTCATATGTTGCTCCAGTAGGAACCGCAAGCCCTCAGAGCTCCCAGAGCTCAATGTATGCAACATGCAGGACCCTTGTACAAGGGTTTCTTGGCAACTCCAAGTCATTTGGGAAAATCACAGATTAGATCTTTCCTTGGGGCTTTGACAAGGTGTATCAACCTGTGCATCATCTTAATGTGATGGAGCCTCCTTTCTCATCAAATTACCATATCCCAGATGATGTCTATCTGCTGGAGCAATCGACGAATACGGGATTCCTCAATAATCGAATCCCACCTCTGGTTGTTATAGAGAATCACAGTGGTATCCAATGTAAATCCAAACAGCTCACTGAAGAGCTTTTGCAACCAGACTACCTCACACGAGGTCATGCTAGCAACAATATATCCTACTTCGGCGGTGCTCAAAGCCACCGACTTCTACTTCCTGCTCATCCAGGATATCGAAGCAGATCCGAAGGTGAAACAGCACCTAGAAGTGCTCTTACGGTCCACCACACTGCCTGCCCAATCAACATCAGTATATCCAAGTATTCTCACATCTCCGGCAGTGTATCTTAATCCATGAGAGATTGTGTCCTGAAGACATCTTAGAAGATTCCTGGCATTAATCCAGTGAGGCTCAACCAAATATGAGCTCACAATGCTAACTGCAAAACATATGTTCGGACGGAGGTTCACCAAGAACATTAATGCAAATGAGTTTTTTGAAACTCTGAGGCATTTCCCAAGTCTGGTCCAACATCACTACCATATAACTTCTAAAATTTAAGATCCTCGAGGTAGTCACAGGCTTGCAATCCATCATACCGAATCTTTCCAATATATTTACCACGTATTTTCCTTGAGATAGGAAAATTTCCCTTGGCTTCTACCACACTTCAAGTCCTTGGTCCTTCATTTCAAATTCAAAGGCCAGCTCCCTCTTACATTTGTGAATGAGAGGGTCTGCACCTATTAGAAAGAGGTCATCCACATACAACACCAGTATGAGAGGCTTGTCATCTTCAACCTTAAAGTAAAGGTTAGGATCGGCTTCACTCCTAGTGAATCCTAGCTTCATCAAGTAGCTATCGATCCTCTCATACCATGATCGGGGTGCTTGCTTTAGCCCATAGAGAGCTTTCTTCAACCTGCATACATGAGATTTTCAATCATAAATCTCAAATCCTTTGGGTTGCTCCACGTAGACCTCTTCTTTGATCGAGCTATGCAAGAATGCGGTCTTGACATCCATCTGATGTAGGTTCCATGCTTGTGAAGCGGCAAGGACTATGATCGAGCGGATGGTCATATATCTGGCAACAGGCGCAAATATCTCATCATAGTCAATACCTTCCTTTTGGGAGAAACCTCGAGCAACAAAACGAGCCTTATACTTTTCTGTACTTCCATCTGTTGCATGCTTTATCTTGTAAAGCCATTTTGAAGTAAAAATTGTCTTGTCCAAGGTCTGGGAACTACTTCCCAGAAATCATTCTCCATAATAGACTCATATTCTATGGTCATAGCACCCTTGCATAGTTAATGCTTGACGACATCTGAGAATGATGAAGGCTCATTTTGTATGATCGTTCTCATGATGGTCAAGTATCCCTGATACCTATTAAGTTTCTTACTTTGACGGAAGGTTCCTCAGGCTGCAGCATGTCCTTCAGCATCATCAAGTAACCCCTTAAGCCATGAAGGCCTCTTCCTAGAAGAGGAAGGCTCATATGGAGGAGGATCAATCGGATCCATGGGTTCTTCTACATCAGGCATTGATTCATCATCCTTTTCTTTTGGTTCCCTGGTGTCGGCTTCTTGAGAGCTCCTCAAAGTCGGAAGATTGATCACCTTGCTGAGAGCCATATCTTCGTCAAAGGTGACATCATGACTAATTATGACTTCTCTTTGACCGGCTACATAGATTCTATAGCCTTTAGTATTTTCACCATAGCCCATGAAAATTCCCTTCTTTCCAGATGCTCCCAATTTATTTCTTTTCTCTTTCGGCACATGAAAGTATACAGGGCTTCCAAAAATTTTAAAATGAGAAACATCAGGTTTCTTACCAGTGAATTTTTCTTCAGGAGTCTTGGAACCCAATGCTTGATGAGGGCATCGATTTTGTACATATACGACGGTGATTGTAGTTTCAGCCCATAGAAACTTCAGAAGTCTTTGATCATGTAGCATGGCCTGGATAGCTTCCATCATCGTGCGATTCTTCCTTCCCACCAGACCATTCTACTCAGGAGTATGTGGTGTAGTAGTCTCCCTCTTAATGCCAACCTCAGGTATGCCTAAGTAAACCAAATGCAATATATCGGAGGTCTTTCTTTGGCTTGAGGGGAATGGTCCCCTTTTGAGCTTTCCTTCGGCACATCCCGAACATAGACCTTCTTTCTCTACTTGGAATTCGGGCATCCCTGTTATCATCTGTCTTACATCGAGTAGAGCTTTGTAATGAAGGTGGGCAAACCTCCGATGCCAAAGTTCGGACTAAAGAGTTGTGTCACAAGACATGACACCTAGCGGACATCCATCGACCTGATATGATGAATCAACACTAAACCCAAGAGTGAAGGCATCTTTAACATTATTTTTCCATATACGTACGTTGCCATTGTTGAAGGTTACCTTGTAACCTTTTTCTTCCATTGCCGAGATGGACACTAGGTTCTTTTTGAGGTTAGGTGCATTTAATACATCCTGGACTTTCTAGCCTTCTTGAATGGTTGTCCTCTTCCTCGATCCCCAGCTCTCCTCTTACCTTTGCTTGTTGAATTTTGTCATTCCTTTGATTGCCATCAGAGGGATTTCAAGTTGCACCACTGCATACTGTACCATGCTGCTCTAATCATGATTATCATCATGCTGCCCATGTCCATGATTTTATTCATCATAATGCTGCTCAAACTAGTGTGCATCATCATCACGCTGTCCTATATGTCCATGATCTCATGTTGCCCTTTATGTCCATGATCTCATGTTGCCCTTTATGTCCATGATCTCATGATGCTCATGATCTCATACATAGTGACTTGCTTTATCGCAAATGTAACATTGTCATTTTCTTCTAGCGTTAGGTCCAGCCTTTCCTTTTGATTTAGTCTCGGAATTATTTATTTTCTTTGCATGAGAAGAAAAGGCAACAGGAGGACCTTTAGGCATGGGCATTTCTTGCACTTCTACCCTTGTTTCTTCTTGAATGCATCTAGCCATTAATTCCCCAAAACAAGGAAGTACATTATTGTTCGGAAGAGTAGTCCTGAACACATACCATTCAGATGGTAATCCTCCAAGAGTTGTGAGTGCCATTTCTCTGTCAGTAATAGTTTCCCCAATAGATAGGAGATCGTTCTTGATCTCGGTGATTCTTAAGAAGTATGCTTGCATACTTTCATCTTTACCTTTCTTGATTTCCCTCAGCTTATTTCTAAGAAACAAAACTTGATTTGCATCATTAACTTTTAAATAAACTCACCAGTCTGTCGTATATTTCCTTGGAGGTGTCCAGTTCAAAGATGTAGGCCACCAAGTGCTTGTCGATAGAGTCCCGGATGATCTTCTATTGTTTTGACTTCTCCATTTTTCCATTTGTTCCAAGCAGCAGCAGATGCATTTGATGGAGGCTCAACAATATTGCCTCTCACATGATCCAACACTCCTTGATTCTCAAGGGTTAGATCGATAGACATCTTCCATCCGTGATAGTCAGCTTTCTCACGGAGCTTGTCTTCGGCAGGAAAGAGTGTTGAGGACCCCATAGTTCTTTTAGGATAGCCTTGCCAATCTTCTCTATGATGATTGCTCTTGCTCTTGCTTGGGCTTTGTCTTCACCTCAGCTCTGATCCCATGTTGAGTTATGGTATGTGCTATGCTTATGACAATTTACTTCTTTTTCTTATTATATTCCACATATTAGAAATCACATATACATAAAGTAAAGTGCAGATAGAACATTAAACGATCGACAGAAAACAAGCCAAGACAAGAGACACAAGATGTGGCGGCTAGCCAGGGACAAACCCCACAATGTGTGGGGAAACCCTTTGATCAAATCTTCTTTTATCTTCAATAATTCAGTAGAGAGAAATAGTACAATAAGTCTGATTCATATAAGCAGTAGCAAACCCTAGATCAACAGCATCAGCATTAGCGGCTTCATCATCAAACTAGGGCAGACGATATCTCACAAACCGACCTTTGGATTGACTTCATTCCACCACCAAAAGTTTCGCTTCCAGAGGAGGTTCAGATGAACCTACAATGCAGTTCAGATGAGGAGATATTCTAGGCCACGCAGGTCAATCTTTACTTCTGCAGTTGGAGCTTCAGTTTCAGCAGTTTCCGGCTTCAAACTAGGGTAGTAGATATCTTGCAAACCGTTCATCGGATTGACTTCATTCCACCACCAAAAGTTGCGGCTTTCCGAGGAGGTTCAGATGAACCTACAACGCAGTTCCAAAGAGGATATCTTCTAGGCCACGCAAGTAAATCTTTAGTTCTGCAGTTGCAGCTTCAAATTCAACAGCCTCCGACTTCACATGTGTGTGAGAGAGAGAGACCCATTTCTGTGCAGTACAGAAGAGACTCATTTCTGCGCAGTAGAGAGAGAGAGATGTGATGAGATGAGTGAGTCCAAATGAGAAAAAGTCTTCTTCTATTTATACACAACGTTGGTGGGTGAATAGATGCGACTATTGGGCTTCTGAGCCTACATGAGTTGTAGGTCGGCTTGATAATAATTCCATAATCAAAATAAATTCATATCTCCATGAATACTTATCGGAATCAGATGATCTTTATATCAATCCTACACCTCTCGATAAGAGGAATCTAATAAAAATATTATCAGCCATGAATAAGATGACCCACATGAATTTTTACCCTAGTTGCCAATTTTAATAATAAGGGACTTGGTGTCGAACACCATGCAAAATCTTTCGGTCGAAGACCATTGATGTAAACCTGTCACTGGAAGTGAGAAACTTGCCATTGAGGCATGCAAGCTTCAAAGTACTGAAAGGGTTGTTCCTAGATTGACTTCTTGGATAATGAGCTGATGTCGAAAAGAAGTGATCTTCCATAGGAGGGCCTTAGTGAATCCCACATAAATGACACAGAATGGAGCAAATGATTTTAGTGGAGGTGAAAACAATCTGGTGATATACATTTCAGGGTGGCAGTCTTGAAGGAATGGAGAAAAAATGTATTATAGTGGGTGAGACACAGGTGAATTCTCTGAGCGACTTCTCTTGAACATATCGGCGAAACTGACATGATGGATTGGTAGCATTAACCCCAAATGTGGATGGTGTGATGGAACCATGGTGATGTGACCAGTGAATGGAACAACCCAACCCGACTCGGATGCAAAGTGAAAGTGTCATGTTCAAGAGAGACTTGCTACCAACAAAGTTTCTTCAAATTTTCTTCCCAAATTTTCCCTAGTCATTTCTGACTAGTACCTCTTTATTTTTGTCAAGCTTGAGGAGGATAACATATGCTTGTTCTATAATTTGCCCTTCGGGCAAACCCATCGCTATGTTTTAACGAGCCTAGCAATAGTGAAACTCGTTCTTGTCTGTTATGGACAAGTTTGTCGCTATTAGGTTTTAACGAGTTTAACGACAAAGATAACTCGGTCCTTTTCAATTTTAGAGAGTCTGAAAAGGGACGTAAAGGAAACTCCAAAAATCCTTTTCGTCATCTAATCCCTTAAGTGCAAAAAAGTATAAAATAATACAAAAGGGATGAATTTTCGGTAATTTTAACGAGCCGAACAAAACAAGCGCTCGATCTTTTTGTGTAATAATCCGTCAGGTCCAAAAATATTAAAATCTAAAGGAGGGATAGCACTTCCGGTCACTTTAATGAGCTGGAGAGGCCAATGGCTCGAAAATCTTTTCATATTTTACGAGTCAGTTGAAAAGAGCTTAAAGGACACTCGTTTTTTGAGGAACGAGTGATAGATTCGGGTAGCAGCTGATTCCAGGTAAGGTTTGGAATTTTCCAATCACGGCAGTGTCACAAGGATGGCTAACAAGATAAATCTTCGTAGATGTTCCTCAAAAGGGGTAAACAATCAAGTGGAGGTGAATGATCGGCCATTGAGAGTGGCGGTGATCATGAGAAAACGACCAAGGCTTCAAAGGCTGAAGTAATATATTCACGATGGTTATTTACCGGAAATTGGTTCATTTTTTATTTTAAAATGAGCTTAAACGCTGGGGGAAACACTTGCTCATTGCTTATGTTTATTTTTTAACGAGCTTGAAGTCCGCGTTAAAACTACTCGATGATAAATTTGCATGCCCCCAGCATAATAATGCAAATCGAGGTGCATGCCCCCCAAGTTTCATTGCATTCAACATGGTGGTTGGAATGAAGGTTTACCTCCGAGATCTTTGAAAATCTCGACTTGGATTTTACGAGACCATAATTAAAGACTCGATTTGGAAAGGGAGTTGTTTCATTTTTTAATGAGGTTGACACAGTAAAAGAACTATCCTCATGACTCCTTGTTTCATTTTTTAACGAGGTCGACATGAGATAAGAACCATCCTCGAAATCCACCGTATTTACAGTATTTGATAGAAAATAAAAAACGGAAGGATGATTAAGGTTGCTGGAATAATCTTCGTGGTAATCCGGAAGATAGGAGCGATGGTGGTAATCTTCCCATGGTGCCTCTCCTATCATCATTGATTGAATGATTCCTTCGTATGTAGAATGTACATGCGATCAAGGATCTGAAGAGGTGCCATATTCCTTAGACCTATCTATCCAAACACTCGATGAGCGTTGATTTGGGTTTGCCCCCCAGGCCAAGAAAATTGATTGCTACAATATTTCTAAAATGGCGATGATCCATGCTGACAAAATGTTTAGGAATCTTCTGAATCCATTTTTTTTTCCGGAGAAAAAAATCAAAACTTTTTATTAATGGTATAAAAAGTTACATTTTTCAGTTAATCATCATCGAACCACCAAGAAGCGGTATCCAAACTGATAGGACTATTCCTTATTTTAGAACTGTGAGCAGAGAGAAGAGGGACCCATTGTCAACCTCCACATAACAAAACCAAAAGAAAACGCATTCAGAGAATCTGAACTGCCGCTAGAAGCATATTTATCTGTTCTGGTTCTCTGGATTCACAGTAAAACTTCTTCATGATCCATTTAAAAAAGACTATGTGGCCTCCTTCATATAAACATATAAACAGCCACGAATACATGTAAACATTTAACGAATGTAAAGGATGCAGGAAAAATAAAGATATTAGTCAGCTTCAGCATCCTGTGTGAGAGATAGAAAAAAACGCGGCCCTCCTGAAAACGACACCATGGAAGAAGATGACCATAAAGCAGAAAACGTGTTGCAGCTGTAAAATGTATTTGGAAAAACCATCAAAGAGGCGGAGCAAAAGGAGGCAACTGTGATGTGGTAATCTGCCCCTGACATGTTTCTTCTATAGACCAACTCCCCGTCGCTTGCTGAAGGCCATTTTTTGAAAGCTGGTCTGCTGATGCATTGTGTTCTCTGTAAATATGGCAAATAGAACAGTTGTTAAAATGAGATTTTAGAGAAACTATATCATCTAGGATAGTCTTCAAGATCTGGTTTTGACACATGGATTTTCCATTAACCCATTTGACAGCGTTCATGGAGTCTCCAAAAATTTGAATGGACAAGATATTCTTTTTTAAAGCCCAGCACATGAGGAGACGTAATGCAGACATTTCGGCATAGTTATTTGATCCTTGACCCAGACCCACAGAAGCTTTAAAAGACTGATCGTGGTTTAAATGAATACATATTCCAGCACCTGCCCTGTTTTCTTGGGATGCCCCGTCGAAGAAAGCCCAAGGAGAACCTTCCTTTATCGCTGGAGGACTGTTTCGGTTTTGTGCACTTTTTGGTTCAGGAGGAGGGATAGATGAGTATATAGCCACACAGGTTGATGCAATTGTTGATGTGGATATGGCCTGGTCTTGAAATATGCTGTTATTCCTTGCAAGCCATACACCCCAGAAAAAAATTGGGGGAAGGTTTCTGAGGTTACCATCGGGGTGGTTGTTCCACCAATTTTTCCACGCATCTTCTAATGGAGCGGATCCCCAGTGGACTTTTAATTTTAACAGATCTGTTATCTCTCCCCAGATTTTTAAGGAAACAGCGCAGGATGTGAAAAGATGGTTAATCGTTTCCTCATTCGCCTTGCAAAGAGGACATCTCCCCGGCCCTATGAAGAATCTGGACTGAAGAGTGTCCCATGTTGGGATTTTCCTCTTTAGCATACACCATAGAAAGATCCTGGATTTCATAGGACATTTGAGTTTCCATAAATTTTTCGACCACCACTCCGCGGCAGACCATCCTTTCTTCTCCATCAGGAATGAGTAACCCTCTTTTGGAAAATAAACTCCTGTTTTTCCATGTGCCCACATCAGATTGTCATGTTCATTATTTATTCTAACATGGGAGCGATGGAGTTCTTCGACATACGAGGACCATTCAAGATGCCATCTAATATTTAATCCAAGGTCTTCTGCACTTTTCCATGCCTGTCCCCAGATGTTTGACTAACCCACTTTCTCCACTTGATTTAGAGTGAAAATGCCTCTACTACCCAAATGTCTCAAGAGGCCAGGGGAGAGGGCAAAAGATTCGTTACATCCAACCCAAGGATCCCTACCAATTTTTACATTTTTCCCATCGCCCACTTTCCACGCCAAACCCTGTTCTATCACTGAGAAAGCTTCAATTGTGGCCTTCCATATCACTGAGGACTGTTTCGACTTCTTCTCCTGAGTTCTGATCCAGTCTTCCAGGTGGGTTGGATCAATATATTTTCTTTTGATCACCCGGGTCCAAAGGTTTTCCATTGTGATAAGTCTCCATCCAGATTTTGCTGCCAATGAAAGGCTGAATTCTGGTAGTCTCTTGATACCCCATCCGCCCCACTCCTTTGGTCTGGCAATCTTGTCCCATGCCACCCAAGGGAGAACTGATTTTTCATTTGAGCCGGCCCATAAAAATCTGCAACAGAGCCTTCTGATCTTCTCCATTATGCCCTTTGGGATCCAAGTAAGAGCAGCCCAATAAACAGGAATGGCCAATAAGACAGATTTTAGAAGTGTCGTTCTTCCTGCTCTCGAAAGCCATCTAAAGCTCCAATGGGATATTCTTGCTTCAATCTTTGCTATGAGCCAATTCCAGTCCTCATTTTTGTAAGCATCCGGTTTTAACCAGAAGCCCAGGTATTTAAAAGGAGAGGCCAAGGGCTGTAAATGGAAAGGGAAAAGATTGGACATTGTATTGCATTCTCTCCTGTTATATCCTGCAACACACACTTGTGATTTTCCATAGTTTATCTGCATTCCTGTAGCTTTCATAAATAGATCAATAATAATTTTATATTCCTTAAGTTCGTCATAAGATCCATTAGAGAAAATCAGAATATCATCAACAAAGAGCAGGTGGGTGATATAGAGGTTTAAAGCCACCTCAATACCTTTTATCTTGTTTGTCCTTCTGACTTTGTGGATCAGTCTACTAAGCCCTTCTGCCACAAGCAGGAAGAGGAGAGGGGATAAGGGGCACCCTTGTCTGAGACCCCTTTGGCTTTTGAAAAAAAGGGATGCCGCTCCGTTGATCAGCACAGCAAAACTCACATTTGTAATGCATCCCATGATCCAACTGATGAAAGAGTAGTTAAAGCCCAAATGTGTGAGCAGAAATCTGATATATAGCCAGTTGATACGGTCATATGCCTTTGAAAGGTCTATTTTTAGGACCACCCCTTTCTTCTTCTTTTGTTTGATGCTATGAAGAACCTCTTGGGCGACACCGATCGCCTCATGTATTTGCCTGCCGTCCAAGAAGCCAAATTGTTCCATTGAGATATTCCTGGACAGAATTGGAACAAGTCTGGTTGCTATCACTTTGGCGATGATTTTGTAGATGCAGTTACAAAGAGATATGGGTCTAAAGTCTTCAAAGGTCTCCGGCTCGTCTTTTTTAGGAATCAGAGCGATGAAAGTTGAATTAAAGGGTTTGTATATTTCCCCTTTCAACCTCGATTCCTCCACTACTTCAGTGATATCAGACCCTATCTGATCAAAAAAATGAAGGAAAAGTTCAATAGTCCAACCATCCGGACCAGGACTTTTGTCCTTTCCCATGCTTTTCATTGCCGCCTCAACCTCCTCCTTGGTGACAGGGCTTGATAGCTCAGCTGCTTCATCCTCCTCCAGGAAACTAGGAAAACATTGAGCTGTCCTCATAACCTCAGCTATTGTAGCCTCTCCTGAATCAGAAAAGGTTCTTTGGAAGTGCCTCTGACCCAATCCCGAAAGTTCTGAGAAATTTTTTACCACCCTACCTTCCTCATCTCTAAGGCTCCAAATTGTATTAGCAGATTTCCTCCCTTTTGCATAGTTATGGAAAAAACTTGTATTTTCATCTCCTGATTTTAGCCATATTGCTCTGCTCTTCAGTCTCCATTCCTCTTCCTTTGCTAGAAGGATCTGATTTTGGGCTTTTTCCAGAGAGAGGATTCGGTCCTTAGAGGCCTGCGAGGAGTATCCATCTGCATCAATGCTTTCCAATGACTTCAATTCCTCCCTGATTTTTAACAGATCTTCATTTTGCTTTTTTTGTCTTTCTTTTGCCCAAGAGATGGTTGCTTTCTTTAATCTCTTCAGATTTTCCATAAATAAGAAACTCTTACAGTCATTGGTAATTCTGTCAGGATGGATCCACGTGGATTTAAAAAGATTGATGAAAGATGATTCTTGCAGCCAGGAGGAATTAAATTTGAAAGGTGCAGGAGGCTTTGGGGGGGGGAAAGAGAGATCCAAAAAAATCGGGAAATGATCAGAGTTCCCGATCTCGTCAACCCATTGCCGAAAAAGAGGCACTCTTGAAATAAAGCCTTCAGAAAGCAGAAACCGATCTAGCCTTTTTGCAATCCTGTCCTCCCCGGCTCGTCTATTTCTCCAAGTAGGCTTTAAATTAATCGGGATTGGATCGATGAGTTTATTATCTGTAAGGGCTTGGAAGAAGAAGTCCGTCAGGGGATCCTCCCTAGCTGAGGGACCCCATGCCTCTGCTCTGCCCAAAGAAAAATTAAGGTCCCCACCCACAACCATCAAGGGCTTGTTCATCAAAGATTTTGACAACAAATCTGTCCAGAAATGTTCCCTCCCTTGACATGGGCCATAAATATTTACAACCTGAAAGGATGTAGGAAAATCTGGGCAGACTACTTCCATTCCCATAACATTCTTCAATCCCCACATGTTTAAACATTTTATTTTTCCTTCTCTATAGCCTATGGCTAGGCCCCCCGAATGGCCTGAGGAATCAATAGCAGAGAAGGACCATCCTGGCAGCAATGATTTCAGCACCGTTTCCACCTCTTGTCCTTTCCCCAAGGTTTCTTGTAGGAAAAGGATGTCTGATTTTGAGGTTTGAAGCCATTCCCTTAAAGCCAGTTTCTTGGGCTTGCTGGCTAAGCCCCTGCAATTCCATGAAGAAAAGATCATTTTTTAACATGTTCAGGGGTCTGCACTGCTCTAAGTACCCCAGGAATAGAGAATTGCTTCCCATCCGCCACATCGATTTTAGCTTTTATCTTAGCTTTTGAAATGTCTGATTTTCTACCCCGCTTGCCCTTGATCAATCCAATAGAAGGCATCTGACCAAGGCCACCAAGAGCCCCATCCTGCTCGGGCTTTGACCCCATAGATCTGAGGTTATAGGGACAAGGAGCACATTGAGGCGGGGGGGTGAGAGGAGGCCAATTTTTATCACATTTTAAGTTGAGAGAGCCCGTATCCGCAGAAAGAGGTTCTATATCAGGGGCAAGCACTGGTGGTATCCCTTCCACAGATTGTTTTACAGGATGTGCTACAGAAACTGATTGAATATCATGCATGGAAACATCTGAGTTAATATGATTTCGAGGAGACAAGTTAGGAGGATTCGAGCACTTATCCGTTTCCGCCTCGCGAGGTGAAATAGGTTCAGGCGAAAAGCTCCGGTCGTCTTCCTTCCCTTCAGCAGCTCGATGGGGGTCCTCAGCGTGTGCTCCCTCGGATTTCTGTACCCCCACAGAGAAATCCCCGTCTCGTGGTCCGCCGGAATCCAAACCGATCTCGGACAGAGGCGGCGAGCCATTCTTTTCCTGAAAAGTCTTTGCATGGGAATTTCTGGTTGTTCTCTGACCATTTTTCCTTCTGAATCGCCTCTGTCTTCTGTGCAGTGGGCACTCCTTGGCAAGGTGGCCATGAGCATGACATATATGACAGCGGAATGGCAAGCGTTCGTAATCCAGAATTTGTTCATAAATATAATCCTTATACTGAAGAGTAATCGTTTGCGCCAGACCCTTACTCAAATCAATATTTGCCAAGATGCGCGCCGTTGCCCTGATCTTTGTCTCCCTGAATGTCATATCCGCCTCCAAGTAAGATCCCAGTCGATTACCAATGGATTTGAAAACGGCCTCTGTCCATAGAAAAAAAGGGAGGCCCGGCGCCCGAATCCAAACTGGGAAGACTTCAGTATTTTCCTTAATAGCATCAAAGAGAGGGGTCCAGCGTTTCATCAGCACTGGAATGTTCCCAATGTACCAATTTTTCTCCAGGACCCAGTCGGCCGCTTCCTTTTCTTCAAATCTGAACAGAAACCAGCCTTTTACAAGGCATTGTGCCTCAAAACGTAAGGGGTTATCCTTAATGAAGCGTTCTTCTCCCCATAACTGAAGATCCTCTGGAGAGAACTTCTTTCCTCTTGCCCGGCCAACAATAGTGCAGTCTGCAACCGTAAGGGTTTCATCAATTGATACTTCCATACCTAATACAAGGTTTCCCCCCAATTCTTGTGACCCTATCGATTTTTGAGACTTCCTCTTCTCTCCCTTCTTTCTCAGAACTTCTTCAAAACCCCCGCACTCCTCAGGAAAATCCGGCCGAGCTATATCACTGTGAGGCGCAGCCACTGTATGTGTTTCCATATGCTGAGATTTCTGACGAAGAGAAAAGGTTCCAACATGGGCTTCTGAAGAGCTAATGCCACTGAAAGGGGCACCGGGCGCGCCCAAGACACCATCCTTTGGACCATGGATCCCCTGACATTCCCTAGAAATAGGAATTTCAAGATTTCGAAGTCCGTTTGTCAGTGAAACCCTTGAAAGAGGTGGAAACCCCCCAGAGGATTTTACCTTGACGAGGCTGGACGCACGACCCAGGGATTCAGAGTTTTCTAAGCCTATAGAAGGAGGGAGCCAACTAACAACGGACTTACCCTTATCCGCCGAAGGTGTAGCACCAGTTATCAGACCTTCCGCCGCATCTCCCTCCTTATTTCTACCAGAGACCCCCTGATTAGGAGCCGAAACATCCACAGCAACATCTGGCCCACCATGATGTAAAAATGGGGGAAAATCCACCAGTGGAGGGTAATCCGTTCCATTAAGTTTTTTAACCCCAAAAAACTGTTCCACATTTTTAGCGGATGTGTCCTTACCCCACATAGATAAGATGTCTTCCAGAGTCGGGTCTAAGTCCACCAGTTCTTCTGGATTAACCATGGTTAGGGTAAAACAAAAGGAAAAAACGACAGCAATGGCAGCAAGGTTGACCAACGATGCCCTATTCCACGACACCGAGCCCGCAATCCAATAACGAAACTGAGGGTATCTGCGACTAAAACCTGGAGCTCTGTTCTGTCCTTATCTGCGGCCTGTGTTTGGTTCCTCCCGATACCCGCGCTGCCAACGCCAAACCCTAACAAGACCCATCGTTCCCAATATTAGTCCATCTATCTTCTGAATCCATTAGATATAGAAGATTTCATATTGCAGGTTTCCATTGTGGACACTTCTGCCAAATTACTCAGAGGCGGTAGGGAAAAAGTACCCATTAAAGAAGGGTCTTTTAGGAGGCCTACTCCAGTATTTTGAAGCGAATCATTGCTTCCATGGATCATTGGAATGCTTCTCGTAACTTGTGAACTGTTGGGGAGAAATGTTTGTTGGTCAACGATTGTAATTCCTGCTTGGAAGGGAAATGCAATCTTCCTGAAGCAGGTCAACACAACTGCGGCCATGGCATATATCCAGGGCCTTCCCAGTAGGATGTTGTAATCGAGGTTTCCGTCGATTACTTCAACATCAATTTCTACTGTTTTGCCACCCAGTTCAACTTGCAAGTTACTTAAAATCCCATATGGAGTGTATGATCGTCCATCAAATGCTTTTAACATCATTGACGATTGCAACAAGGGTGGTGAGCCTAAATTTTTCCAGAAACTCATCGACATAATACATGTAGATGCCCCCTCATTAATAATTGTTCGATGAACAGTTTTGTTGAGGGAATAAGGAAAGCTAGTTGAGCTGGTAACTGAGGGTCATATCCTTTGTGATTAAAGGATACAAGATTGGAATCTGTTGGATCAATCCCACCTATTGCTGATAATAGAGTCTTCTTTTGGGAGGGGAAATTTTGCGGTACCTCAAGTGTCGACATAGCGGACGGTGATTGGGCCAGGTCCTCTACTATATTATAATTCTGTGCTACTTTGGCACGAGGATTAAATGTTGATTTGTGTACTACTCTCTTTGGTGGCTTTATCATTAGCTCAGGAACGATGGGTGGCACAACTTCGGTCGAAGTTGTTGTCGAAGTACTAGGTTGATCTTTATCCTTGTTGTTCGACAGCTGTGGATTCCCGTAATATTTATTCCTTGTCGTTATCAAAGCATCATTTTGTTGTTTCAAAACTGACAACATAAGCACTTCGGATCGGGAAGCATTTTTATTAGCAACTAGTTTGGTTCTCAGGTTTCGAATCGGATCCGTCAATACCGCTGAGATTTTTGAACTCTTAAAGAGTTTCTTAACTTCAACTTTATGTGGACAATCTCTTGTCCAATGATCCTCATCGCATATTTGACACCCCACAGGGGGTTTCCTTTGCCCAGAAGGGTTTGCGGAAGGTTTTTCAGGAGATGACTCATCTTGCTTCTTTTTTCTCCCTTTCTTTTTCTTCTTGCCCCCTGGTTTCTTCAATTGTTTTCCCTTGTCGGTCGACACGGCATTTACTTCCGAGGCGAGAAGTGTAGGAATTTACAGGGTAAGTTCCTCAGAAAGAACACCAAAAGGACACCGCTCACAACCAGATCACAGATCAATACACCAGTATTTTTGACGTGGTTAAAACCCTCAAAGAGGGAAACCGTCCACAGCCTGCGCCAACGTGGCTACTACAGGAAATTTATTAATCAAAGAATGAAAATTTACATAAGCTTCTCTCATGCACGGATTTCCCGAACAATGACCCTCCATGCACTTTAAATAGAACTCATGGGCCAATCGGGTGTCAAGCCACGGATCAAGTGTCGGTAATACCGAGGAAAGAATGAACCTTCGGATCACTACATATCGTGACCGTCGGATTGTAAGTTACAAAATGTACAACGGTAAAGAAACACACTTTACCTAACTCTATACCTAACTCTAAACTAGACCAAGTTGTACTTAACTATTTCCTATGTGTCGGAATATCCTAACATCCCCCCTTAAGAACAACTTGGGATAGGATTGAAGGATTTACAAATATGACACAATAGGAGAAGGAAGGAGGCACTAGAGCCTATCCCCCCTTAGTGACAACTTCCTGAACTCCAAGCATATATCGAAGTTTAGTGAACTTCGCCTCTGTGAGAGCCTTTGTGAAGATGTCTGCAACCTAATCATCTGTTCAACAATATTGCACTTCAAGAACATGGTCATGAATGAGCTTTCTGATGAAGTGCATGTGTAGTTCAATGTGTTTGCTGCGCTGATGCTGGACTGGATCTTTGCATAGCTGAATGGCACTTTGATTATCACACCAAAGTGTGGTTGGATGCTGCTTCTCAAAGCCAAACTCTAATAGGATCTGACGAAGCCACAAGGCTTCCTTACTAGCTTCCACAGACCAAGAGAAGAAACCAAAAGATGAAGACAAGGCTGCAAAATGGGAAAATAGACAAGATCAAGCACATGGTTTGATAGGGATGTCTATTTCTCCTGATCTTAGATTCCATATTGCAGAACTTGAGACTCCTCATGAAGCATTGGAAAAACTCACTAAAGTTTTTGGGATTAAAAATGAAATTAGAGCCCATCAACTTGAAAATGAGTTGCTTACATTGGATCCTAATAATTTTTCTTGCATTGAAGATTTCTTGTCCAAATTCAAGACCCTTAGATATCTTTTGGAAGGTGTTAAGGTTAAGAAAGAAGATAGTAACCTTATTTATTCCATCCTTACTAAGTTGGGACCAGCCTACTCTGTATTTGTTTCCACCTTCCATTCTACAAGGGAAGCTTTCATTTGTCAAGGAAAAGACTACAAGGCCCCTTCCTTTGACTCTTTTTGTGATTCTTTAATAAGAGAACAAGAAAAACTCTTACACCTTGGTCTTCTTAATCTTGGAAACTCTTCCACGAAAGCGTTAGCCGCCCAGCAGCAACCAAATTCAAAGAATCCTAAGAAGTCATATCCTCAAAAGAATGGTCCTAAACCAACTCAGCCTCAAAATGAAAGATCATTTCAGCAAAATGATAAGACCAATAAAAACAAATGGAAGAAGACTGATAGACATTGTAACTTTTGTAATCGAGATGGCCACTTAGAATCTAAATGCTTTAAGAAGATGGAAGCCTTGGAAGCCGCAATGAAGAAACATAACATCCATGTGGAGCACACTTCAACTTCAACTTCCGGAATGGCACTTTCTGCATGTCGTTGTCAATCATCTCAGTCTGGTTATGCATTAAATGTATCTTCTTCCTCTCCTTCTCATGAGTGGCTCATTGATTCTGGAGCCTCTTATCACATGGCCAAAAACCAAGCCATGTTTTCTTCTTCAAATGATTGTAACACCAAAAATATATATGTTGGTGATGATAGATCTCTTAATGTTGTCGGGACTGGAACTGTTCATCTAGACAATGGTCAGTTTAATGATGTATTATGTGTTCCAACCTTATCCTGCAACCTTCTATCTGTATATCAGATAACTCATTCAGGTGAAGGTGAAATTGTTGAATTTTCACCTCATGATGTTGTAATCAAGGACCTAAGAGATCCTAAACAGATTCTAGCTACTGGTATTGCTGATGATTCCACAAGGTTGTATAAGTTTCACAACTTTGGGTCATCAAATCTTCCCTCAGTATTTGTTGCTCATAATGATGAAGTGAGCAAACTTTTGCATGAGCGATTTGGTCACTTAAACTATCGCTCCCTTCAGCATCTATGTAAAGAAAATATGGTGACAGGTCTTCCTATGGTATCTTGCAGAGATGGTGTTTGTTCCGGATGTGTACTCGGAAAACATCATCGGGACAGTTTTGACAAACGTGCCTCTTGGCACGCCTCAGCCCCTTTACAGCTTGTGCACAGTGATTTATGTGGTCCACTTCCTGTTGCTTCATTCTCTGGCTGCAAGTATTTCTTAACTTTCATTGATGATTTCTCCAGACGCACTTGGGTATACTTCTTAAAACTCAAGAGCGAAGTATTTAACACATTTTTGGCCTTCAAATCCTTTGTTGAAAAACAATCTGGACATCAAATTCTTAAGCTAAGAACTGATAATGGTGGAGAATATGTTAAAAACACATTCATCAACTTTTGCACCGAAAATGGAATTCAAATGCAACATACTGTTCCATACACTCCACAACAAAATGGTGTAGCTGAAAGGAAAAATCGCACCTTAAAGGAAATGGCTAATTGTATGTTGCAATCTAAAGGACTCAGTCTTATTTTTTGGGCCGAAGAAATTAATTGTGCAAATTATATAATCAATCGCACTCCTACTAAGGTTCTAGAGAATATCACTCCAGAAGAAGCTTGGAGTTCCATTAAACCAGATGTAAGTCACTTTCGTGTTTTTGGAAGTGAAGCATGGTCCCATATTCCAGATGAAAAGCATAAAGCTTTAGAACCTAAGAGTGAGAAATGTACTTTTTTTGGATATTCTGAAGATGTAAAAGGTTATAGACTTATTCCATTTAAGTCCAAAAATGTTATCATTAGAAGAGATGTAAAATTTGATGAAAATAAATCGGCCTGCGAGCCTAGTCCGGCGGATGTGCCACCTCTTCCTATCTCTTCTACTTTTGAAAACATTTCTTCTTCAGATGATGAAAGTGAGGATGATAATCCTCCCCCACCTTCTCAGGATCCTCAACTTCCAAGATGGGTCCGTGCTACTCGGGATGCAGCAGGTGATCTTGCCGGTGATCCTACAGATCAGCAACGTACACGTTCTCAGTTTGAAAGAGCCTCTTCTTTACTGGCTCAAGCTCCAGTAAATCATGATCCTGACACTTTTGCAGAAGCTTCAGGCCATCCACATTGGGAAGCAGCTATGAATGAAGAATATCATCCATTGTTGGCAAATGATACATGGGATCTTGTTCCTCTACCAAAGGGACGCAAACTTGTTAGATGTAAATGGGTTTACAGAACCAAGTATGGACCAGATGGGAAAGTTGATAAACATAAAGCTCGTCTTGTTGCTAAGGGCTTTTCACAGGTTGAAGGCATTGACTACACTGAAACCTTCTCCCCTGTTGCCAAAATGAACTCTATCCGCCTTGTTCTTTCCCTTGCTGCCTCTTTAAAATGGGAAGTCCATCAGATGGATGTTAAATCTGCCTTCTTGCATGGGGACTTGCAGGAAGAAATATATATGGAACAACCCATTGGCTTCATACAAACAGACTCCAGCCTTGTTTGTCGACTTAAGAAATCCCTTTATGGTCTCAAGAAAGCTCCTCGGGCTTGGTATGCCAAAATGGATAGCTTTCTTTTAGAATCTGGTTTTTCTAGGTGTTATTCTGACAATACTGTCTACACCAAGAAAGTGGGCAACTCTCTTATCATCCTTGTTCTTTATGTTGATGATCTTATTCTTACTGGTAGTGATCCCAACCTTATAAACCATGTGAAGTCCAGCCTTAAAAAGAAATTTGAAATGACAGACTTAGGACACTTACACTATTTTCTCGGTCTTCAAGTCTTGCAATCCAAGGAGGGTATTTTCCTTTCCCAGTCCAAGTATGCTTGTGATATTCTTCGTCATTTTCACATGGAAGACTGTAAGCCAGCCCCTTCTCCCTTTCTGTCTGGAGTCAAACTTTCAGTCTCTTGTACTTATCCTGAAGTTGATGCTACCTTATACCATCAACTTGTAGGAAAACTCTTGTATTTAACCCATACTCGTCCTGACCTTTCCTTTGTTGTTGGCCTTGTTGCTCGTTTTATGCAAAACCCCCGTGAAAGTCATTGGAAAGCAGCTAAAAGAATACTTCGTTATGTTCGAGGTACAGTACAGTTTGGGATTCATTACAGTGCCAAAGCAGCTCCTCTATTAGTTGGTTTCACTGATTCTGATTGGGCTGGTGACCCTCATGATCGGAAGTCTACTGCCGGTTATGTCTTCACTCTTGGTTCAGGACCTATTACATGGGCTTGTAAGAAACAGGCTGCCATTTCTCTTTCGTCAGCAGAAGCAGAGTATCGTGGTGCCGTGGAAGCTAGTAAGGAAGCCTTGTGGCTTCGTCAGATCCTATCAGAGTTTGGCTTTGAGCAGCAGCATCCAACCACACTTTGGTGTGATAATCAAAGTGCCATTCAGCTATGCAAAGATCCAGTCCAGCATCAGCGCACTAAACACATTGAACTAGACCAAGTTGTACTTAACTATTTCCTATGTGTCGAAATATCCTAACAATAAGTTCCTCATTTGCATTTTTACTAGAAATCTTACGTCTTTTAGACGTAGCCTTTGTTGATTTTGTGTTTGTAGTACCAATCACACAATTGCCGACATGAGAGTCATTGTTCGATTTAGGAGGAGGAGGAACGGAAAGTTCCGGTCTGGGAGTGTCAAGAATTTTATCGTAGAGCATGCCACACTAGGTATAAATCAAGTCTAAATACTACGCATGAGCAATAACTTGCTCTTCAGTGATGACCCCTCCCTTTGCCACATCTTCTGTAATGGAAGGTAATAATGACTTAATAAACCATTCAGCTAAAAGCTAATAAGGAACGTACGTTTTTACCATTCTATGATGACGTCGCCACTCATGAATATGATCAGATATGTGAGTGGCCGTTGTCTGTTTGAAATTGGTAAGAAGCTCTGTTCCTGTTTCGTACCTTATTGGTAACTGAAAATGGGTTAAAAAGGTTGTGGCTAGGGTGTTGAAGTTATCGAATGAAGCTCTAGGCAATTCGATATACCATTTTGCTGCCGGACCAGTTAACGTTCGCTGAAAAAGGCGAAGCCTAATCGAATCATCGTTTAGAGTATTAGATGAACACCACAGATGAAACGTCATCACATGATTCGACGGGTCTTCACCCAGATTTCCATTAAATTTAGGAATATCTGACAGAAGTTTATGTGGAATCGCCAGCCACCAAGGGGCGTAAGCAATTGGATCATTCGTCAGCCGATTTTGATCTGGTAATTCTAGAGTTACTACAAAGGGCAACTATTGATTCAGGTTTGGAAAAGCATACCCATGATAAGATGGAATGGCCTGAGCAGTTGGCCTTTGCATACCAGCATAATGCATTTGATGCTGGTAACTTTGGTAAGGTTGATGGGCATAACCATTATAGAACGGTTGATTTTGACCGTTTTGAATATACAGCTGCCCACTATTTGCAAAGATTTGTTGCTCAGATCCTTGCTATACTTGTTGGAATTGCGGTTGTTGGTATTGCACCAGCCATGGTTGCGAAGCCATGTGCTGTTGTCCAATACTGACTATTTGACCAAGATGAGGGGTAATTGTACCCATTTGGGCCTGTGTCATTCCACTAGTTGGCGATTGTGGTTGAGTCATAGGGACAAGAGGTTGTTGCATTACCACCTGAGAAACCTGAGGTTGGCATACAACAGGCAACGCTTGTACTTGCGACACTGTCACAATAGCTGGCGTAGTCAGTATATTTGACATAGGTAAGCATTGTTGTATCGAATATACAACTCTTGGTTGTTGAGGTAATATCGGTACCCAACCGCTAGATGTAATTCTAGCATAACCTGAATTTTGTTGTGAACTCCCGTATGGTTGTCCTCCCGGAGGAGACAATGAAAGGGTATACTACCCCCCATACGACGGTAATCCGGTACTTAAAGGAATTGTTTGCCCTTGAGGACCGGACTGCCCAAATTAACACCTTGAAGGATCAATTTACTGAGATTCAACATAAGAGTTCCCGGAAACTATTCTGGATGAACAAATAGGAACAGACCATACTATCAAAATAGTCCCTGAGTGGGCCCCGTCTAGCGATTGAGAGCTAGTTGGGACAGATGGTATGCCGACGAACATTGTTGGAGTGACAACAGGGAGTTCTGTCGTCGTTGTGTCGAATGACACAGTCCTAGATGTCGACGGTTGTTCAGACATTTCTAGTCTATCCAAAAGATTGCCTAGCGATTCTACAGGAGCTTCCGATGGCGGTAGACTAATTTCTGACGAAGAAGGATATAGAGTGATACCGACTCCAAATCGCGATGGAGTACTCGATGGAGGATCCTCCACAATCTCTTCTATAGCAATTAGACCAGGTGGAAGAGGTAGACCGTCAGGTCCGTAAAATATTTCTGGTGCCGAAGAAGGTATAGAATCTGCAGCGGCAAATGTTTGGGGAATAACACCTTCCAAATCAGTTGTAGATGGAGCTGGCTCAATAACACAGGAGTTTAACTTCAAACTAGGATCAGTTCTACTGTCCTTTGGTGGCTGCTGAACTTCTTTTGTAAAGGCAGGGATACCAGAAATGTTTGGAGTAACCGGAGTCTCCGATGGTGTCAGAACACTTGTTCTAACTTTACCAGGTGATTTGGAACCGATTAAATGAGTTTGCTTTGTTCGAAACAGTTTTGACTCTGGAGACAAAGACGATTGACTCGTAAGCCTCTGCGAATGAAGAGGTTTCAATTGACTTTCTTCCACGATTGTGGATTACTCAATCAACTAAAAATCAAGGGGAAGTATGTTTCCAAATTAGATGAATTTTAGACGCTTTGACACAATTTGTTTTTTCAATTTTTAAGAGTCAAGAAAAAATAAAAGATGACTCTAGTTGCCTTCGATTTTTAATGAGCCTGAAGTGACAAGTGCTCAGATGGACCTTTTCCGTTAATGAGTCTGAAAAGGAATGAAAGGGACTGCTCTGGAAATCTAGACAGAGGAATTACCAAACCAATCACAAAACTGTAGAATACTTTTTACGGTACAGCAGTCATTCTTCCCGAATGTTGTGTTTAGTGCATTGTGATCGACAGGACGGCAGACACGGCTTCCTATGGATAAAGGATATAGCCTATTGTGGTCTCCCAAAATATACTCGATGGTACGTGGGAGCACAAGTCCGTACTGGAACTTGTCATCTCAAAGTGGAGGAATCACCCAACCAACAGTGAAAACAACAGTTACCAGGCTTTACGACGCCGAAATACGTCTCTAGCCTAGACTTCTAAATGTTGTGCGTTAGGTTCCAAAGCATTTTTAGATTCATTAAATTTATTTTATGGTTGATCTTGCTTAAGAAATTTTCCTTTCAGGTTCACCGCGTGATGTAGATGTACAATTCCTAAAATGCAATCTAAGATGATAAACAGTCGTTTAATCTTCTTTCTGCAATGAAAATCCTAGCTACTAAGGAAAGAGAGATGGTGTTCTTTCAACAAAGAGCATAAAACACACACTATATGCACTGTCCTAAATCAAGCCAACAAACAGTATAAATGCAAATGCACATGCATGTATTTGTTTTCAACCTTCTTAATGTGTGAATGATAAAAAGAAAGCTAAGCGCAAATCTGAATTATTTTCCAAAGCGGCAATTACTAACAAGTTTTTGTTCAAAACAAAATGAGGACAATGATGACACTTTGTTATTTGGAATTGAAAACTTGCTTTCGACACTTGGAAAACTACTAACTCAAATCAAATACAAGAGTAATAGTGTAATCGACTATCAAGAACAATCAGATCCTCTTCTATGACTGAAAACGACACTTGCAACACTTTCAAATCAAGAAACGGTAGTACAATTACGCTACTTCTTTGTAAAGGAGAACTGAAAATGACTCAAAAATACATAAAAACATTTACAGTTCTTTGCATAATGGAGGCGGAATAATAGCAAGAAAAGGGGTTTCAAACAGAGGTGTACTGACTACAGGGAACAAAACTCCTGAATAGAGCTTAAAAGAGTGAACACGGAAACCAAAATTTAGGAACAAGGCCTTGTCTGATCAGCGCACCTGTAACACAGTGAAACTGAAATGCAACGCACCTACTACACTCGGGAAGTGCAATGCATTTGAAGTTCACAGAACAGACAGTGCGCTGAACCAGGGACGAGACTTTGATTGGATTCTGGGTCACAGTTTGCAGTTCAGTTCAGGTACTTAGGCCGAGCAAGTGGTAATCAATAAATCAATCACAGGGGTAGATCTAAGGAGGTTACTAGAGCCACCATGAGGGCAATTAGAAAGCTTGTAAATCAATCGTTTAATTCATAGACAAAACCCGGAGATTGACTGAAGCGACGTTGATCTACTTTGCACTTGCATAGCAAATGCAGTTCGAAGGCTAGCTAGCTTGACTTCAGGCTCCGTCTGTAAGTTTATAAAGTAAACAAATGTAGATGAACAAACAATCTACTCGCTCCCCAATGGAGTCACCATTTTGTTATCGAGAAAACTAGTGTCTATGCAGAGCTACTAGTCCCACTAAGGTCGGTAGCTACCTTAGAAAAAAACACACTAAAAACTACTTTCGTTTTCCTTTATGAGCAACAGATAAGAGAATAATAAGGAGACCAACCTTTGTCTTGCGCTTGGTTCCTTGCTTGATTCCTCTCTCTTCTGGTAGGTCTTTGCCACTCACTTCCTTGTTTACCCAGCTTCAAGGAGTACCTATAGAATCAAAGAAACATAACACTATCCGAGAACATAGATCTATTATCATAAACAATATAGGATCAGATGTACATTGACCACACAAATGCATAAATCATCAATCGTACAAGAATGTGGAGGAAAATTTGAATAGCTTTACTGATAATCAAGAAAGAGAAAAGAGGATGACAACCAATTGTTCTAACCCAGCATCATCCTCTCAGCAAGAAAGCCCTTCTTCACCTCATGAAAAGCTTAGATCACCCAACACTATGATATTACACCAAGAAACCAACAGCTCTTCCTTACAAGATACAAAATTCTAGCCTCTGGATCTCTGGGATGAGGGATCCATATATAGATATCTGCAAGGGAGGTGAGTCAGCTTTTGAGATTTGATTAGTGTCTTCTCTCTGATATTTCTTGATTCCACTTGGGGATTGATGATCTCTTACTCATCCGTGGTCGAATTCAGAGAGGCAAGTGTCACAGGAGAGGTTTCTGGAAGATTCCATGCTCCTCCACCTTGCGGATTGACCCCGCCATTTGTCCCTTCTCGCCCATCGCACGCCATAGAAGGGCTTTTTGACATGCATCACACATACTATGTGTATTCAGGTGGGATGCAACGCACTTTGCCTATGGAGTAGGTGAAATGGTCCAGGTTTGACCAGTTCTAAGTAGTTTTTCATGGAGAACTTCTGGGAGATGTTGTAATCAGTTGACCTTGTTCTTTTAGGGGTTGGAACAACACCTTTAGGGACTTAGGAGCCCTTGGTTTATGGACATTTATGCTTGGGGTTGCAGTGCCCAAAAATGTCTATAACAATGGGGTCCGTAGAACCCCAAATCACATCGCCCTGTGTATTTCCTTGTCGCATCACCAAAATCCTTTTACAAAGGAAAATCACGTTAAACACTTAGCGGATTTAAGAAAACGAACTTGAAATTTTATGCAAGGGAGTTTTGGGCCTTATCAGGTTTGGCATATATGTCACATCGACACTTCGAAGTAGAAGTGGTAAAGTGTTAAGAGGTCAATATAATCGCCAATAGAGATTACTGATATCGCATCGGACCTCTGCCGAGGACTAGCGCCTATAGTGTGGACCACTAGAACCCCGATCACCGATATTGCGATTGGATCCTGACCGTCCGATCGGTCAGATCTAGATCCAAAACACTAATGAATATAATTGGTTGAAAAGGCATTAATGCACAATTTTAACATTATTCAAGGCTTTTGGGTTCTGATAGGGAAAGGCCCTATATTTTGTGGAAAAGGGGTGATCAACGAGGTCATTGTTGGGTTTTGTAAATCCGTTTGTGGGTTTTATTAAACCATTGTTTCTACTGCACCATGAAGTCTTACGTCACTTTTGCAAATTCATTTCATCTCAAAGTGTCATCACAAAGGTCATATGTTATCAATGTATTTTGCCACTATTTGTGGAATGTAATATTGTATTTTAAAAGAAAATGAGAAAATATAAAATGTATGGAAGCCCAAAAGTCACACATGGAATGTGAAAAGTCACTAGAAAGCCCTAGAGTCATGTAGAATCTCTAAGGTCACACAAGAGTTTGAAAAGTCACATAGAAGATCAAGAGTCATGAGGGAGGTCAAAAGTCACAACGGAAATGAAGAGCCACCTCATTGTTTTATATACACCCTTATAGCTCAAGAAAAGTAAATTTCACCTTGGGTTCTCAAGCTAGGCATAGGAGAGAGGATTATCCTTTTGAGGAGCAAGTGGTGTTTTAACGTTCCACTATTGGAGCTAGTGTTGTATCATTGTAATTGCGTATCTTGGGAATTTCATTTAATTATTTAAGGCTCTTGGAGTCGGCGAAATTTCATGCATATGTTGTGAATAATTTTAAGACTATTATTTCATTGTTTGTGGCATATGTTTATGTTTATACATGCTAATGAAAATGAACTATTTTGTTGGATTTAGAATCCATCTTTGAACAGTGTGTCTCTTTATTTCATGATCATTGTTTCTTTATGAACTATTTCACAAGACAATTAATGATTCCTTTAGATATATATACATGTGCCTTTATTAGGATAGTATTATTACTTTTCTCTTAAAGACTCACATTCTCTTCCCTTCCATGAAAGAAAATTTATACACTTTTCCATTGAATACTTCATAAGACTAACTTACTTGCCCATCTCAAAAGTACATTGCATGCTGTCTTGTGTTTTTTTTTTGCAACCAAGGAAAACCATTAATAATATGGCAGTCATGTTGGAATCACGATTACCATTACACCAAAACTCATAGGTGTTAGTAAACGAACACATCACTAGAGTTAATGGATCCATGAAAGGTGGTTAAGCACATGTCACAAAATAGATGGGAAGTGTTAGTTTCTAGTAACATCGGATGTGTAGCTCTAGCCATAGAAAATTTGTGGAGAGGTTAAGGCACATGAGTTATAAAGAACCCAGAAGCTGTTTGGTGAAATTCCACCTGGGTTGTATTTTATTAAAATAATTAATTTTTTTAATGGGGTTCCTAAGTCTAAACTTAGGAAAATTAAAATGTCAATGAGTATTAATCAAATTATGGGTGAGAATGTTCTAGAAGATGGATGAATTCAAGTCTTAATCTTAGTCGTTGATTAGAGACTTAATCTTGACTGTTGAAGTCTCAACAAGAAAATTATAAGGAGGCTTGGGGTTCTTTTGAAAACATACAAAGGGTTGATCAGTCAGTTCGATATTCCTAGGGTAGGGTTGGCTAAGGAATTCGAACAAGTGATCAAGAAATGAGGATCAGAGGTAGTATTGGAAGGAAGTCATTTCTAGGTATAGCGAACATACTTTAGAGAAGACAGTGAAGGATCAGAGAGGAAGTGGAGTGCCAAGGAGGGACACCACATCAACTAGAGGAGGTTGACGCAAAACTGTTGGGGGATAGTAGAGATCAGTGTCAAGAATCACTATGGGTGATTGATAGATGAACTCTCGATTTCTCAGCAATAGACGTAGTAGCCGCAAGGGTGACGCATTTAGAGGGAGTCGCCACGCAAAAGCCACACAATGACTGTGTAGGCTCATGCAAAGATTGCGTAGTGGGTCATCTAGGAGTTGGGGCTAGTGCAAAATCTCCAAATTCAGTGTGAGAAAATTCTCACTATTTTTCTATCATTTATCTTGTATGACTGGATTTCCATCTCCTTGGGGCATCTAGATTCTATTCAGAAATTTACTACCAATAATAGAAACCCTCATATTTGTTGCACCAGTTTTCCCACATTGGGTTTTTCTATGGACTATTGTCCAAAAAAAAGTGTGTCAATGTGATTGTTCATGTGCTGGTGTTTCTCTTGCTTTTCTCAGCTCATAATTTTTGAAGTTTGCAACTAAATTTATTTTGATATTTACTAATGAATTGGTAAATAAATTATTATTGTAAATAACAAGGAGAAATAAATCAATCATTGCAACATAATTTTTTCACATGGTATTAGAGTGAAGATCGGCCAATATGGTAGTAATTTATGCAATATATGTAGGTGGTGCCAGATTGGTAGCAAATTGATCTCCAAAATATTCACGCAGTCCCTTGCAAAAATTACTAGTAGAGAAAAATAGCATGGAGAACAGTAGGGATCATAATATTTCCAAATTAGCTTCTAGGTTGGAAGAGGAATTTGATTTCTTATTGAGTTCTGCATCAACCAAGGATTGGTGCATTGATAGTGGGGCTTTATCTCATATGACTAGATAACAAGAATATTTCTTAAGCTATCAAGACAAACAAATGAAATTTCAAATCGCAATGGGTAACAGGATGAAATGCACCCCAGTAGGAAAGGGAAACATTACATTCTAGACAGTAGCAGGAGATAGTCTTCAGGCCACTAACATATTACATGTGCCAAGTATGGGAATGAATTCAATTCCAATATATCAATTACAAGATAAATGATATGATGTCTACTTCATCGGTAACAAAGTATATGTGAAGAATCCTAAGTGGAAAAAGAGGGCCTAGATTGGAACTCAAAGAAACACATTATATAATTTGCAACTTGAGTCTCCTATGGCACTGATAAGCAATAATGGTAGTGGAGAGAAAGAATTGTATATACTATGGCATAGAAGGATAGGACACTTACATCATGGGTTGTTAAAAAATTCTTAAGGAAACTATTACGGGGGTTATAGTAATTACTACCAAGCATGATGATACATGCAGAGGTTGTGTACTAGGCAAGTATGCCCAAGTGACTTATTCTGGAAGCAAAAATAAAGCTCAGAGTGCATTGGGTTTAATACACTTAGACATCCGCAGTCCAATGTATACAAGATCTATAATTCGTGTTGAGTATTTTTTCACCTTCATAGATGACCATTCTAGGAAAACTTGGATTTATTTCTTAAAAACCAAGGATGAGGTCTTTGATTGGTTTAAGGATTTTGAGGTTCTCATGGAAAACCTGACATGAAGGAATATCAAAATATTGCACTCAGATAATGTTGGAGAATACACAGAGAAAAACTTCACATATGTTTGTGCAAGAGAAGGGATCGAAAGAGAATGGACAACACCTTATAATCCAGAACAAAATGGAGTTGCAAAAAATAATAACAAAACTATCGTTGGAGCGACAAAGGAAATTTTATATGATCATAATATACCCAAGTTTTTATAGGCGAAAGTGTGCAACACGGTTGTATACATTCAAAATAGGACCCCTCATAGGGATTTAGGAAAGAAGATGTTGGAGGATGTTTTCACCAAAAAGAAGCTAGAAGTGAGTCAACCCAAGATATTTAGAAGTGTGGCTTATTGTCATATTCTAGATGAGAAGTGGAGCAATTTAGAGAAGACTACCGAAGTTGGATATCTCGCGGGTTATAATGAGACTTCAAAGGCATATTGAATCTACATTCCTAGCAGTAGGAAGATTGTAGTAAGGCAGGATGTAAATTTTATGGATGATAGAGCTTTTAGGAAATCAAGAGAGATGCCTTTTGAAGAACAGGTTAAGGATGTTCCTATGGTCCAGCAATAGGGAGAAGGTCTAGCAAGAAGATAGGTATCTATTTTGAGCACTGTAACCAATATTAGCATCCCCTCAAGATAAGAGGAAGAAGTGTCATAGCAGGTACAATAATAGGAAGAATAAAATATGGAACCTCCCATCACTAGTGGAAGGACTAGTCGAGAGGTACAAGAGACTCTGAGGGACGCAGAGGAATTTTTTGGATCTCCTAGAGCTAAGAAAAGGTAGCATAGACAATCTGACAAGTACCAAGAATTGGTAGCTGAGGTCGAAGAACCCTCTAGTTTTCATGAAGACGTAAAACAATAGGTGTAGGTGGATGCCATGGTAGAAGAGTATAGTTCCATTATGATAAATGATGTTTGGGAAATTGTATCATGACCAGAGAACAGATCAGTTGTGTATTTGAGATGGATCTACAAGATCAGGTATGTTGTAGATGGAAACATAGACAAGTATAACACTAGGTTCATTGTGAAAGGGTATGCTAAAAACGAAGGAATATACTATGAAGATACCTTTGCCACAGTAGCTCAGTATACCTCTATTAGATCCATTATATCCCTTGTAGCATAGATGGGATGGGAGATTCACAAAATGGATATCAAGATAGAGTTCTTGAATGGGTTGATAGAAGAAGAGGTATATATCGAACAACCAGAAGGTTTTGAAACACATGAAAAGAGAACTCATGTGTGTAGATTGAAGAAAGCCTTCTATGGGCTAAAATAAGCACCCAGATCTTCGTATGGTCGAATTGACAGCTACTTACAGCAGTTGGGATTCATCAAGAGAGATCTCAATCCCAATATTTATTATCTATTAGTAGAATATGAGTCATTAATTATGGTATTATATGTGGATGATATATTTTTGACGGGATAATCCAAACTCATAGAGGTTTACAAGAAGAACCTACAAATGTAATTTGACATGAAGGATTTGGGGCTAATGCACTACCTTATAGGATTGGAAGTTTGGTAGTAGGATGGTGAGATCTTCCTTGGTCAAGGTAGATATGCGTTAGAAATTATAAAAAGATTTATAATGTAGGATTGTCAAACTATGGCTATGCCTATGATTACCAATTGGAAGAAAATAGATGCATCTGGAGATAAGGAAGTGGACCCCACCTTATACAGACAACTCATTGGATCATTTATGTATCTGGTCAACACTAGGCTAAACATATGTTATGATATCAACACCCTTAGTCAGTTCATGGTTGAACCAAAATGGGAACACTGGGAAGCAGCAAATCACATTCTCTCGTATGTGCGAGGAACAATCAATTTTGGATTAAGATACTCCAAGGGTCATGATATAAAATTGAGCGGATTCACTGATGCAGATTAAACAGGAAGTTCAGTAGACAGGGAAACTACCACTGGGTATTTCTTCAGTATTGGATCTAAGATGACCTCCTGGTGTAGTAAGAAGCATAATTATGTAGCACTAAGCTCAGTTGACGCTGAGTATATGGAAGCCAATACAACAACATGTGAATCTATATGGCTCATGAAACTACTTGTAAATTTATTTAGGAAGGGGATGGAAGCGAAAAAAAATCTTCTGTTATAATCAGAGTTGTGTCAAGATATCTAAAAATCCAGTATTTCATGATCATTCCAAACAAATTGATATTCGGTGTCACTTTATTATGGACTGTGTTCAGTATGGCGTGTTACAGTTGGAGTATGCTCCCACATGAAATTAGGTAGGAGATGTACTCACCAAGGCTCTAGGAAGAACAAATTTTGTTCAATTCCAAGAATAGATGGGTATGCTAGAAAATCCGTTTCAATAGTGTGATGCAGCATTTTAGAGGGAGGTGTACTACAGATGTAGCAATGGAAGTGACAAGTCATGGGAAGCAATATAGTAGTAGCAGAAACACAATTTTGGTGGCAGCAACAGTGCAGAAAATAGATACTTTAAAGGCAGAGCATCATGCAGTTGGACATTGTTGCTAGAGCACATTCCTCGCTAAGAGGGAGTATTAGTTTTTGGTAGCATCGGATGTGCTCTAGGCATGAAATATGGTGGAGAGAATACGGCGCATCATTTTCAAAGAACCCATCAATTCTTTGGTGAAATTCCATTATGATTGGATTTTATTAAAATAATTAAAATGTTTAATGGGGTTCCTAAGGCTAAACTTAGGAAAAGTAAAATATTAATGAGTATTAATCAAAATATGGGTGAGAATGTTCTATAATATGGATCAAGTCAAGTTTTAATCTTAGCCCTTGATTACAGACTTAATCTCGATCATTGAAGTCTCAACGAGAAAAGTATAAGGAGGCTTGGGGTTCATTTGAAAACATATAGAGGGTTGATCAGTCAGTTCGATATTCCTATGGCATGGTTGGCTAAGGAATTTGAACAAGTGATCAAGTAGTGAGGATTAAAGGTAGTACTGAAAGGAAGTGATTCCTAGTTTCATTAAATATACTTTAGAGAAGACATAGAAGGATCAGAGAAGGAGCGCAGTGCCAAGGAGGGACAACACAACAACTAGAGGAGGTTGACGTAGAACTGTTGGGGGATAGAAGAGATCAGTGTCTGGAATCACTGTGAGTGATTGACGGATGAAATCTCAAATTCTCAGTAAGAGACACAGCAGTAGCAAGGGTGACATAGTTAGAGGGAGTATCCACATAGAAGCCACATAATGATTGGGTAGGATCACGGAGAGACTACACAGTGGGTCATCCAGGAGCTGTGGCTAATGCAAAATATCTAGATTCAGTGTGAGAAAATTCTCACTATTTTTCTATCAGTTATCTTCTCTGAGTGGATTGCCATTTCTCTATGGAATCCAGATTGTATTCATAAATTTACTGCCAATAATAGAAACCCTCATATTTGTTGCACCGTTTTTCCCGCATTGGGCTTTTCCGAGGACTATTGTCCAAACACAAGTGTGTCAATGTAATTGTTCATGTGCTGGTGTTTCTCTTGCTTTTCTCCATTCATAATTTCTGAAGTCTGCAGCTGAATTTATTTTGATAGTTACTGAAGCATTAATAAATAATTTATTGTTGTAAATAAGTAGGATAAATAAGTCAATCAATGCAACATAATGTTTTCACAGGAAGTGTTGGTTTATCCAATGTCCAACAATCTTTCCCCTAGTGCATGTTGGCTGTGATTCTAACTCGAGACCTTTGGCTTTGATACAAATTTTGGGAATCATGATTACCATTACACCAAAACGTATAGGTGTTATTAAACGAACACATTTCCATAGTTAATGGACTCATGAGAAGCGATTAAGCAAATTTCACGAAACACACGGGAAGCGCTAGTTTATCCAATTTCCAACAAGTCGGGCCTATTTCTTGGATGGGGCTCCTACTCCAAATAGTGTGAGGTCTAATTGGGGCTTCGTATCAAGGATACCCCCTGTATGTTGGCAGTTTACAGAACCATCAATATTCTAGCACTAGAAGGAGGGCATCCTTTGTATGGATGATATTTTAACACATCCACATAAAGAAAATTTAGTTCAAGGTAGAAATTGTTTGACTCTGACTCCAAATATATATCTAAGAAAGAGGGGTCATCTCATTAAATTCTAGAGCATGCTTATCAAGTTACTTACAAACAACTCTGGAGGATTTGGCTTATCACTTGTTAATTTGCTAAAGATCTTGGATTATTCCCTATTACATCCATTCTTCCTCATAAGAAATCAAAGAAAGAAATAACACACCATGGTTTTTTAGTTTATTTAGTGGAAGATTTGGTTACTACTACCCTAAGTAGATGGCTGATTGACCTGAAGAATCTCATCATCAAGGGGATATTCCACCATATATCAAGGAAAATATAGAGGGAGATGGGGAGGACTTTAATTTTTCAAACGACAAACAACTAAGAGATTATGAGCAAGCAAACAATAATGAAAATATGAACAGTGAAGGATAAGAGTCTTGAGACTCAAAGAGTGAAGAGAAGAAGGAAAATGAAGACATAGATGATGACCAATTGGATTGGATGTCTCAAGGGTCTCTTTCTCTTCTAGGAAACCTTTATCACTTACTAAAGCACCTAGAAAAAGTTCTTACAAAGTATGATCCATATAAGAAAGTGGAGTTTAAAGATCACATTGATTACTTCTACTTACATCTAAGGATTTTAGAGGTACATTTTTATGATGTTTCGTGTACATTATTTCCATACACTCTTGAGGGTAAAACATTGTTTTGTATAATAGCCTTCCAAAAATTGGAGCGAGCTTAAACAATTATTCTTAGAAAACTTTGTTGATGATAAAACTCTTGTCATGTTACTTAAAGAACTCAGAAATGTTAAGATGTGGGATAAAAAAAGGTAAGGATTTTAATTAAATATTTACTCATATTTTGAATAAGTTCCCCAATGATGCACAACATCATGATTTAATCACTAAGGATTATTATACCGTTGCCTTTCCCACTGACATTTATGTTGTTTTGAAACTAGATACAACGGAAACATTAACTCTTAACTTTGCAGAAGCAATTGTTGTGGAAAACAACTTAAGGTCCATTTGAGTCATTTTTTCTTGGGAAGATTCAAAGCACTCCAAGGACACCAGAAAAAAGGTCCCAAGCCTATTCCACTAAGACTAAAGAGAAAGATCCATTTGACATGGAAAGGTTAACCAAATCCCTGAAGTTGTTAGCCAACGGAGTATCTAAACTTAAAAGGAATTCAAGTGAGGCCTCTACTAGTATTAAGTCCTTTAAGTTGTACTTTAAGAAGAACACCAATCAACCAACAAAGGTTGCGTAGAGATCTAATGTTGTATTTAATGTTGAGAACATGGGAATGGATAATTATTGTATTTTTCATCAAGAACCACATTCTGAATAAACATGTATGCAATGGAAACATAACATGAAATTTTTGGTTTCCAATGTCATAGAAATATTTTTAGCATAAGAGAATTCATAGCATACTCAAGATATTGATGAAAAAACCTCGTCCGAGGAAAAAATAAGTGATGGTGATTCAATTTTCACATTTGATCTTACTTGGAATAATGACTGATAAGGTGTTAGTGAGCCCCCAGTGAGTGAATATCCTCCTCAAGAACCAATTAAGAAATATAATTTGAGGAGCAAAGAATTAGTGCCTCAGCAAGATGTGAGGAAGCAATTGTTATGAAAATTGTTACCTCCTAGTAATATTTCTCAGAGCAATCAAACCAGGTATAGAACCACCTACTCTTAAAAGAATACATCTTGGAATAATAAGAACAAGTTCATCACTCCTGAGGTATCGAATAAATTTTCACCATGTACCACTTTAGCACACCCTGCCAAAGATGAAGACATTGATGAAAATTCTCTCAAAGACATGAATAAATATCGTGCGAATATCACTATCTATGAGCTAGAAAAGTTGGTAAGCAAATGTGAGTTGATCATCGAGGCTTTTGTATCCTACCTTCTATCAGGTTAGATAATTTCTACTTCTCATGCCCCATGTGATAACTCTTCTATTATTATTGAATCCATAGTTAATGATACTAATGTTAATTATATATCTACTTGACCCCCTTTTATTTTAACTTTCAAAATTTTCAATTATAATTTCCATAATTTCCTTGTTGATTATGGTGCATTTATGAATGTTATTCCTTTAACTGTTGGAAAGAAAATCAATGCGAAACGAGAAAATATTGATGCCAGAATCATAAAATTAGATAGATCTCTAGTGCAGGCAATTGGTTAACTTAACAATGTTATAATTTTCTTATCTGATCACCATACAAGTCACCAATGTATTGATATTATTATAGTGGACATTCTAGAAGCCTATGTATTTATTGTAAGTAGAGATTTATCTAGTAAATTGCAATGGTACTTTGCAACTAATTGGTCACATTTGTGACTTCCTTATAAGGAAATGAATAATCATATTCATGTGTAAAGTGAACCTTTTATGAAGAATATCCTTACAACACTTGAGGCACATAATGATCCGATTAGCTTTGTGCAAGTGATATTTGGATACTGTTTCTTAGAATTTGATCATGGATGTTATCTTGTGCAACCATCCCCTATCCCACTAGTTGCATAGTTGGAACTCCTTCTTTGTAATCCACCTAGTGCAAATGAATTTTGAAATATAGACGTAAATAATACTAGTGTAAAAACTAACATTGTTGCTACTAATGTTTGGACCTTGTATCTTGATGGTTCAAAAATACGAGAGGGTTATAGATATGGTTGTATTCTTCTTGACCATCATAAAAAAAGGTGTTGACTTCCATTTCAATTAGAGTTTGAGTGCACAAATAACATTAGAGAATAAAAATCACTTATAGTTGGACTAAAGCAATCCATAGACCTCGATCTGGAGGCATTAAAGGTAATAGGTGACTCAGAGATTGTTACATGTCAAGTACGGAATATTATTCATTGTGTGTGACATAATCCTAAAAATTACCAACAAGAGTTATGATATCTTATTCATTTGTTTCAATCATTTAATATTAGTTAAATTCCTAGTGTTGTAAGCCTATTTTTCTCCCTAAGGTTTCTAACTTTGAGACGTTATGTTGATTTACCTTTTAATTGGACCTTAGAATGTCTTTTTCTAGTCATGGCACCCAATCACATAGATGATGACTCTATGAGATAGACAAGAACCTTTCAGTCACTCGCATGACTGCCTTATGGGAGTGACTCCAGTCTTTTCCATTATGTTCTTTTCCTATGAATGAGGACTCCTTTTAGGGTGTCATGGTTCCTAGTAGATTAGTTCGACTCATCACTTATTCGAGCTAGTTGTTATCAACCTATTTTACCCCCAGGTCCATTGTTCCTTAGTCCTCATGGTTGTTTGACTTTTTCCATGCCTTATACCTTATGTTTCCAGTCATACGTACCATTCACACAAGTAGAGGCATATGAAAGTGACTAGAGCTTCCTAGTCACTCGTAGGCCTTCCTTATGCGAGAGACTGTGGCCCTTTTCAGTATTTTCCATACTTGTGACCGGGGATGTCTCCTAGAGCATATTGGTCCCTAGGAGATCATTTTGAATCATCACTTATTCGAGCTGGCCAGGACTTATCATTTATAAGTTTCCATGATTTCTCATCATCCTCAGCATCTACATTCGTTCTCTTAGGACCTCTCTTCTGCCTATTTATACGGGATCATTTGAAAGGGTCGGGCTAGTTTCGGAGAGCCAAATTCTTGGTGAGGTAGAGAGATTGAGTCTATGTTTTTATCTTGTTGATAGAGAGATATTTTTTGAGGTTCTTTTTGGTTGAGTATTCTTTTCCATGCTCATTTCCTTGTTATAGTGGGGAGAATATGCTCAATTGCAGAGAGGAAGATTTGGTGTGAAGGAATATGGTTGTAATCTGATTTTGTTTTATGATTAATAGAAATATATGTTCCCTCCCTTTATCTATTTGTATTCAACATGATTTATTGTTTTTTTCTATGATATCTTTATATAATGACCTTCCTTGGAAAATCACTAGATCCAAATATCATAGAAGTAACTATAAAGCATGATCAATACAAATAGAAGCTCTAAGGCCTGGAAAAAGTCAAACAACCATGAGGACTAAGAAACACTCACCCTAGGGGATAAATGATTAAATGATTATGATTAATTTAAGGATTAATGATTAATGTAAATGATGAAAGAGTTTAGGCTTCTGTGATCCATATCAAGTTAGAGAGAGATTTCGGCGCATATCACATAGAATTTCATTTGTCGACACGTTTCGAACCAACTAGTGTGGTTCATCGTTAGGACAAGTTGAAGAAACAGATCTAACTCCTCATGTTAAATAGTCTAAGCTGAGCCTCCAACAGCTATCATCTCTAACGGCTAGTTTGACTCAAGTACAGGGGTCAAAAATAATTATAATATTTTAATTCTTAAAAATCTAAATTAAGGACCTAATAATTTAAAAACTATAAGTTAATTAATAATTAGTTAAATAAATGACCCTGAAAATCCTCAAAAATATAAATAATATTATTTAAAAGTATTAGAAATAAAGAAAATCAAAACTTAATAATTAAAAACTATAGGTTAATTAATAAATAGTCAAATAAAAGCCTCAAAAAATATAAATAATTTTAATTTAAAAGTATTAGAAATAAAGACAATCAAAATAAATAATAAAAATCATAATTTAATTAATAATTAAAAGGAAAATTAGTTAATTAAATGACCTAATGAATAAAAATGAGACCTACAAAACTTTATAAGTTAAAAAATAATTGGTTAAATGAAGAAAATAAATTCCTATTTAAAAGTATTACTAAAATGAACGTTAATCAAGGTTAAAAAATTTTAAGTTAGTTACTAATTTAAAAGGAAATTAGTAATAGTAATGAATAAATTAATTTCATATAAAAGTATTATTAAAATTTTTTTAATTAGGCTATAAGCTAAATGAATAAACTAATGATAAATAGTAAAAGGTAATAAAGAAATCAAAGGGAAATATGATAGATCTGAAATTAGATATAAGGAGTAAAGAATTAGAAATGAAAATTAGTTACATGGAGGCCCTTAAAAATAAACAATAAGCAGTAATAGGAATTAAAATGGAAATTAGGTAAAGGACCTTGAAATATCATAAGAAATAGGATGCTATACATACGAATGAAAAAATAATAAAAACCAAAAATGAAAATAAAAATAAAAATAAAATACATAAATGAATAAATAAACCAATAAATTAATACATAAATCAAAAAAAAATAATACAATAAATAAATAAGAAAATAGAGATCAAAGACACCAAAAAGGACAAAAAACGACTAGGCAGAGAGGGCTGGGACCCAACACCTACTGATTTTCCAACCATTGTCTCTATTGAGATTGCTTGGTCTCTTTTCGATCTCAAGCGCTTCCCTAAATTTTCGATGATGGAAATGCGAAACCCTAGCAATAACACTGGCTTCTTCAATACAAACATGATGATTGGTTTTCTCAGCATGTTTAGCCAAAGCGAAAGACTTAGATCTCCTGTGCTTCAGATCCGCTGCGTGCTCGCTAATCCTCTGATTAATGGAACGACTAGTCTCCCCAATATAGGGCGTCCCACAGGAACAGGGGATCATATAAACACCCTTCATATCTTTAGGGTCGATGGGGTCCTTCACCGATCTGAGGGACGAACGAATGGTGTTCAGGGGCCTAAAGGACACAGGGATACTATGCCTCCTGAGAATCCTACCAATTCTATCAGTGGTCCCTTGAACATAAGGAAGATGGACACCAGGAACATGATCTTTTGGTTCTCTTTTCGCCAGCAAATTCTGGGAAGCTTTAAGAAAATCCCTATGACCCATGTATCTACTGTAACCATTCTCCACAAAGACATCCAACAGATGGGATGATGGTTCCCTAGCCCATCAAGTTTTTCGAAAGAAAACTCATACGGAACAGTATCTTCATGCCAATTCCCACCATTTCCCGGCTCAAAAGATGGGTGTTCTCAGTACCCTTGCTACTCGGGCCCTGAGGATCTCAGACAAGAAGAGCTTTGAGAAAGAAAAATCCCATCTGTTGGATGTCTTTGTGGAGAATGGTTACAGTAGATACATGGGTCATAGGGCTTTTCTTAAAGCTTCCCAGAATTTGCTGGCGAAAAGAGAACCAAAAGATCATGTTCCTGGTGTCCATCTTCCTTATGTTCAAGGGACCACTGATAGAATTGGTAGGATTCTCAGGAGGCATAGTATCCCTGTGTCCTTTAGGCCCCTGAACACCATTCGTTCGTCCCTCAGATCGTTGAAGGACCCCATCGACCCTAAAGATATGAAGGGTGTTTATATGATCCCCTGTTCCTGTGGGACGCCCTATATTGGGGAGACTGGTCGTTCCATTAATCAGAGGATTAGCGAGCACGTAGCGGATCTAAAGCACAGGAGATCTAAGTATTCCGCTTTGGCTGAACATGCTGAGAAAACCAATCATCATGTTTGTATTGAAGAAGCCAGTGTTATTGCTAGGGTTTCACATTTCCATCATCGAAAATTTAGGGAAGCGCTTGAGATCGAAAAGAGACCAAGCAATCTCAATAGAGACGATGGTTGGAAAATCAGTAGGTGTTGGGTCCCAGCCCTCTCTTCCTAGTCGTTTTTTGTCCTTTTTGGTGTCTTTGATCTCTATTTTCTTATTTCTTTATTGTATTATTCTTTTTTGATTTATGTATTAATTTATTGGTTTATTTATTCATTTATGTATTTTATTTTTATTTTTATTTTCATTTTTGGTTTTTATTATTTTTTCATTCGTATGTATAGCATCCTATTTCTTCTGATATTTCAAGGTCCTTTACCTAATTTCCATTTTAATTCCTATTACTGCTTATTGTTTATTTTTAAGGGCCTCCATGTAACTAATTTTCATTTCTAATTCTTTACTCCTTATATCTAATTTCAGATCTATCATATTTCCCTTTGATTTCTTTATTACCTTTTATTAATTATCATTAGTTTATTCATTTAGCTTATAGCCTAATTAAAAAAAATTAATAATACTTTTATATGAAATTAATTTATTCATTACTATTATTAATTTCCTTTTAAATTAGTAACTAACTTAAAAAATTTTAACCTTGATTAACGTTCATTTTAGTAATACTTTTAAATAGGAATTTATTTTCTTCATTTAACCAATTATTTTTTAACTTATAAAGTTTTGTAGGTCTCATTTTTATTCATTAGGTCATTTAATTAACTAATTTTCCTTTTAATTATTAATTAAATTATGATTTTTATTATTTATTTTGATTTTCTTTATTTCTAATACTTTTAAATTAAAATTATTTATATTTTTTGAGGCTTTTATTTGACTATTTATTAATTAACCTATAGTTTTTAATTATTAAGTTTTGATTTTCTTTATTTCTAATACTTCTAAATAATATTATTTATATTTTTGAGGATTTTCAGGGTCATTTATTTAACTAATTATTAATTAACTTATAGTTTTTAAATTATTAGGTCCTTAATTTAGATTTTTAAGAATTAAAATATTATAATTATTTTTGACCCCTGTACTTGAGTCAAACTAGCCATTAGAGATGATAGTTGTTGGAGGCTCAGCTTAGACTATTTAACATGAGGAGTTAGATCTGTTTCTTCAACTTGTCCTGACGATGAACCACACTAGTTGGTTTGAAACGTGTCGACAAATGAAATTCTATGTGATATGCGCCGAAATCTCTCTCTAACGTAAATGATGAATGTAGACACTCAGGATGAATGTAGAGAGGTCCACTAATGTTTTCATGATTAATAGAAATATATGTTCCCTCACTGTATCTATTTGTATTCAACATGCTTTATAGTTGTTTCTATGATATTTTGATCTAATGATCTTTCGAAGGTCACTAGATCAAAATATCATAGAAACAACTATAAATAATGTTGAATACAAATAGATATAGGGAGGGAACATATATTTCTATTTATCATGAAAAAATCATATTACAAACATATGCCTTCACCTCAAAGCTTTCTCTCTGAAATATGACCGAGTCTCCCCACTATAACAAGGAAATGAGCATGGAGAAGAATATTGAAGTTAAAATAACCTCACAAACTCTCTCTCTAGCAACAATATAGCAACTTAGACTCAAGATATCTAGCTCACCAAGAATTTGGCTCTCCAAAACTAGTTTGGCCCTCTCAAATGGTCCAGTATAGATAGGCAGAAGAGAGGTCCCAAGAGGATGAATGTAGACACTCAGGATGATGATAATTCATGGAAAATTATAAATGATAAGTCCTGGCTAGATCGAATATGATATAAGTCAAAATGATATCGTAGGGACTAAGATGCTATAGAAGACATCCATAGTCGAAGGCATATAAAATACTGAAAAAAAGGCCATAGTCATTCACACAAGGAAGGCTTGGGAGTGAAAGGGAATATCTAGCCACTCTCATAGGTCTTCATCCATGCGAATAGGAAGCATGACTAGAAAAATAATGTCTAGGGTCTAGAAAAAGTCAAAAAGTCATGAGGACTAAGAAACACTAGCCCTAGGGGGTAAATAGGTTGATAACATTGGCCAAAGATTATCATGAAGAAGTTTCCATAGAATCTAGTCATCTCGAGTGTTCAAATTAATCCTCTTATGAGTTATCTTCATCCTATTTATACTAGACCACTTGGGAGGGTCAGGCTAGACACAAAGAGCTAGAGTCTTGGGTATACTAAGTTTATGCTTCAGATTCAGATTCTTGTTGTGAGAGACAAAGCTTATGAGGGTTATGTTGTTAGACTCCATATTTTTCCTTTTGTAGTGGGGAGATTCTGTCAATTTTTGGAGAGGAGGGCTTGATCGAAGGTATACTTGTACTTTTATTTTGGGTTAATAGAAATTCATGTTCCTTCTCTGTATATACATATTTTTAATAATATTTCTTATTATATTTATGATGTTTTGAGCTAATGATCTTCCAAGGAAGATTGCTTGTCATCGTTGCATGTACATAATATTATTCATTGTGTGTCACATAATATTAAAAACTACTAGGAAGAGGTATGACATATTATTTCTTTATTTCAAGCATTTAATATTAATTATATTCCTAGGATTCACAATGGAGTTTTCAATACATTAGATAACTCTACTGTTAGGTTATCACCATTTAAAGATGGTTTCTCTATTGAGATTATTTATAAGCCATCCATAATTGACAATGTCACTAATTTAGATGTGTTCAATGATGAACATTAGATATTATATTTTATGGCTAGTGCTAATGTGTTTAAATATGTGGCAATAAATGAATATGAGCATGAAATGGTTTTGCAAGAATTATATTAGGCACATAAACGAAATCCAATTCCTAATGGTGTGGTATCTTTTGAGAAGATTTATGACATACAAAACCACTTTAAGGGGCCAATTAATGCAAAGGCCCACAATTCCACGTTGTTGCATGAACAAGTTAAATTGGGCACCAAGGAAGATCCAAAGTTTGTGAACCTCAGTACATGTTTTTCTCCCTAAGAATGATAAGCCTTTGTTCATATTTTGAAACAATATCGATATGTGTACACATGGACATATGGTGATTTAAAAACCTATGATACGTGACTTATCCAACACGTGATACCTATAAAGGAAGGGGTAAATCCATTTCAACAAAATTTAAGAAAAGTTCATCCTATGATTGAATTTCTGATTCATAAAGAACTAAGGAAGTTGTTCGATTCTCATATCATATTTAAAGTTTTTCATTCTACTAGGGTATCTAATTTGGTTCTTGTCATAAAGAATTCTGGGGAAATATTCTTATCTATTGACTTTCACAACCTAAATTGGGCTTCAGATAAAGATAATTATCATGTTGCATCTATGGGGTAGATGCTCCAAACACTATATGGGTTAGATATGTTTTCTCTATTGGACAAATTTTCTAGATACAACCAAGTTCTTGGCGGATGCTCTTTGGAATTATAAATGTTGGTGATACCTTTCAGTGGGTTATGGACATCACATTCCATGAACTACTTGGATAGAGTTTGGTCATTTACTTTGATGATGTTACAATATTTTCAAAGAAAATATATGACCATTTTTGTCATATAAGGAAAATATTTGAGCGGTGTCAAAAATATGATATATCTCTAAATAAAAAGAAGATCATCTTAGGGGTGTTTGGGGGGAACCTTGTAGGAAGCATTATAGCTAATAGAGGGATTAAATTAGACCTTGAGTGCATCAAAAATATTTCTTAGATTCCATTTCACGTGAATAAGAAAGCCATGGAATCCTTCTGGGGGATAATTAACTTTCTCCATAGCTTATCTCTAATTATGTATCGTTTGTTAAGACTATGCAAGAGATGATCAAGAAGGATGTCATATACAAATGGGACCAGAGGGAGAAATATTATTTTACCCTAATCAAACAGGTTATTACAAATGCCCCAACATTATATATTTTAGACATTGATAAATATTTATTGTTGTATAATTTTGCTTCTAAAACATGTATTCAAGTCGTTATTACTCATAATGACAATCAATTCAACAAGCGACCAATATAATTTACAAGAATTGGCCTATTATTATAAATAAGCAAGCCTATGTAGCTTACATAGTGGTGAAGTGTTGTAGGGAAAAGTATCCGACTCGGATGACCCTATCCCACTCTAAGGGTGATAGTTCCTTAGCAACAACTGTAAAACAAACTACTTAAGGTTTACTTCTTTATGAAAGCAAAAGAGAATGGAGAAAGCACTAACCGTTGCCTTGTGCTTAATGTCGAATCCAAACTCTTCTCTTTGGCCGCTTGCTCCTAGCTCTTTGTTCTTCTGCTCGCCCAGCTACGATGAGATCCTGCAAAATAACAAAGAAGGAAACTACAAGAGGCATGCAATCATAACTGGTTCATGGATTAGTGTAAACCAAACATGCAATCATCACAATATATAATTGAAACAAGAGCACATAGAAGAACCTCAATAGCTTTTATTAATGAAGAAATAAAGGTTCTGAGAGTATTACAACCATTGAAGGCTCCAACCCAGCAACACCTCCCAGCAGAAAGAATTGCTCTTCTTCACCTCTCTCAAACAATCACCCAATAACTCAATAGTGAAACCAACAGCATATCATTACTTTGCACAAAATTCCAGCCTCTTGAGCTCATAGGAGAGAGCTCAATATATAGATGAATTGAGAAAGGATGAGTCAGCTTGCAACTGATGTGTAGCTGCCTTGTGTCCTCTCTCTCTTCAGTTAATCTTTAGTTGATCTTCAGTTCTTGAGTCCACTTGGAGAACTTTGCTTCCACTTGGAGAAACAGAGCCTCTGACTCATCACAAGGCGAAATACCTGATCCACGTGTCATTTTTGGAAGATTCCAAAGCAATGACTCACTGTGCCACTTGTCCCTTCTCGCTCAGCGCAGGTGGCCTTTGTCCCACTTGCTTTGCAACGCAGGTACACCATGGAGCAACTGAGTTTCAGCGCAGAAACCTAGTGGAGCACCTGCTTTGATTTCAGGATTGCTTGTTTTTGAGTGTTTTCAGGTGGAGAACTGATCTGAGAGCTGTTGGTTTGCTGACCTTGTTCCTCTAGGGGTAGGAACATCATGTTTAGGGAACTTTGGATCCCTTGCATTATTGACAATTCATGCTTGTTGCTGTAAGGCACAAAATTGTCTATAACAGATGCCCCCTAAAGTATGAGGTCGTTTATCTGGTGAAATGCTTTATTGAGAGGATCCGAAGTTCATTCAATCTGCTGAGAAGTGTCCTGTAATAAGATACAATACAATACATTAATTTTCATACATTTTTCATGATCTAGCTGAGACGGGCATTCCCATGCTCAGCTTTATAAATACATTTTGGTACATAGAACAGACGATTGTCTGATTGTAGACTGATAATTATCTGCTGAAATTATCATCCTTTGAGAAGGATGATCATCTGCTGTAATGGTGTACATATCAAATGTCTTTATGTCCTGAATATATATCGCAGCCCGGATGGATGAAACTAGATCCGGGGTCTTCAATCTCTTCCGATATTCACTCGATGTACAAGTCGATCCATGTGAGAATTTCTTGAAGTCGAACATGGAAAGACATCGCTTGATTACCGGTCAATGATGTAAACCGTTAAAAAGCGCGAGAGGAGTCACCTATAAGGATGATGACCCTCAAGGTACGGCAGTACAATCCACATGGTGGGAATAAAGGACTTGGCGTCGACCACCATGCAAAATCTTCTGGTCGAAGGTCATTGATGTATACCTGTCGCCGGAAGTGAGAAACTTGCCATTGAGGCATGCAAGCTTCAAAGTACTGAGGGGGGTGTTCCTAGATCAACTCCTTGGATAATGAGCTGATGTCGACAAGGAGCGATCCGTCAAAGGAGGGCCTTAATGAATCCCACATCAGTGACACGGAACGGAGCTAGTGATTGTGATGAGGTGAAAACAAACTGTGATGTATGATTCAGGGTGGCGGTCATGAAGTGGATGAAGGATAATGTATGGCAGTGGGTGGAACACGGTTGACTCTTTACAGAACCACATCTCTTGAACATATAACGACACTGATGTGATGGATTGGTAGCATTACCCCAATTGTGGATGGTGTGGCGAAGACCATGGTTGTGAGACCGGTGAATGAAACAACCCAACCCGATGTGATACGGAGGACAAAGTGTCATGTTCAAGAGCGACTTGCTACCATTAATGCTGTGAGGTTCTCCCAATTTTTCCCCAGTCATTGCTGACCAGTACCTCTTTATTTTTGTCAAGCTTGAGGAGGATAACATATGCTTGTTCTATAACCTACCCTTCGGGCAAGCCCATCGCTATGTTTTAACGAGCCTAGCGATAGGGAAACTCGTTCTCGTCTAAAGACAAGTTTGTCGCTATTTAATCATTTTAACGAGTCTAACGACAAAGAAAACTCGGTCCTTTTCATTTTTAGAGAGTCTGAAAAGGTACGAAAAGTTAACTCCAAAATTCCTTTTTCGTCTTCTAATCCCTTAAGTCCGAAAAAGTATAAAACAATACAGAAGGGATGAATTTTCGATTTCTTTAACGAGCCAAACAAAACAAGCGCTCGATCTTTTTGTGTAATAATCCCTCAGGTCCAAAAAGATTAAAATCTAGAGGAGGGATAGCTCTTCTTGTCCTTTAAGGAGCTGGAAGGCCAAAACTCGGCAAACTTTTCATATTTTACGAGTCAGTGAAAAGAGCTCAAAGAAGACTCGTCTTTTGAGGAACGAGTGATGAACAGGGATAGCAGCAGATTCCAGGTACAGGTTGGAATTCTCCAATCACGGCAGTGTCACAAGGATGGCTAAGTGAAATCACTCTTCGCAGCTGTTCCTCAAAATGGGTAAACAAGCATATGGAGGTGAACGATTGGCCAAATGAACGGATGGAGGTGATGGCATATAAACACGACCAAGGGCTTTTAATATGGCTTTCAAAGGTTACATTTCTCGAGGTTGTTTACCGGTTCATTTTTTCTGGATGAGCTTGAACTGTAGGGAAAGATTGCTCACAACTTGTGTTTATTTTTTAACGAGCATGAACTCTGTACAAAACTGCTCGATTCTTGCGTTTATTTTTTTTTAACGAGCATGAACATTGCTAAAACTGCTCGATTATATGGTTTACTTTTGATTTTTTACCATAATTAGCTTCTTTTTTTCATTGATAGCACCGCATTTTCAATTTGCTGCAACAAACTAGTTAGAAATGGGTAATATTTACTTGAAAATGAGATTAACACATCAATATTTACCTTGAATTACGTAAGAAAGCAAATAAAAAGGGTTTTACCTCTCATTTTACCATTTCATTTGCATTTTGCTTGTTGGAGCTTTGGAGGAGCCTCTTTCCCCTCGATTTTCATCAGCTGATTCCGGGAGATTCTGCGGACGATTTTCGGCGCCGTTTGGACCAGGTAGGAGCTAAACCTTAGCTCTTCATTTTCATGGTTTCATTTTCCTGTTTTATGCCTGTTTTGCTGCTCTATTGAGCCTCTGGGGTTTTGCCAGGGCGCCCTCTGATCAATGCAGGTTCCCCATTCGAAAACTGCGTTGGGATCCAAGTTGCTTGAAGGCAGCTTGTCCCCCAACGCAGGTAGTACACTGGGCACCTGCTTTGGGGCATAAAAGCAACAATTTTTCACAGATTTTGATGAAATTTTCGCCAGTTTTTCATCAATTTCAGGAGCTGACTCATCCTCTTGTCTTTTTTGCAGGGATTCTTGAACAAGATGGCCCTAACATGGCGAGAACGAGAACATGAAGAAGAAGATATGATTGCCCTTCATGATCCTGTTACGGTGGGCGCATTGCGAGACTGTGGTTTACTGAAGTTTTTCCGTATCTCTAGCATGAGAGCACAGATTTCACTACTGCAGTATTTGCTTGATGCTTGGGATCCTGTTAACCAAGTATTCCAGATCAGGAACAAACCTATTCCATTGACTGTGACAGATATTTACTTCTTGACTGGCCTGTCAAGGCGGGGTGCCCCCATTTCTTTATCAGGTACAGTTCGGGGGAATGATTCCGTGAGAGATTATGTTCGCCAGTATTGCAGGGAGGGGTCCCAGCGAGCAGAGACGGCAAGGTGGTTATCCGTGATGTTACTAGCAGGCCTCTCAGGTCCATTCTGTATACTCTTGGTAGGATGGCCGGTAGCGCATCTTTACATGTTGCCAACAGGTCTCACATGCAGCACGCCTTGGAATGTCTCCAACCGAAAATCTTCAACTGGAGTGATACATTGCTTAGTCAGATGAAAAATCAATTGAACAAGGTGAAGGACGGGAAGCTGAAGAACTTTGGTTTTGGTTCGATTCTGACTGCCTTCGCCTTGGAGAAGATCCCTCTGATGCAACCTCAGTACATTGATCTCGGAGTGCCTTCTCCTACCGAGCCACGTATGCAGCGATGGGTCGATCACATGTCCAGGCATGCCGGTCAATCCCAGATTTCTTTCAATGCTGCTTTCTTTAGGTGGTTCGATCGCCAGGAGATGGCTTTTTCCGAGTACCCATATGTTGGTATGGATTTCCGGGGCGATCCGGATATGGTACTGCCAGACGGTGCTCAGTGGGATGCTACTGGTAAGAACTTCAACCATATTACCGTTCATTGTTTTCATTCATAATGTTCTTGTGCTTTATTCTTTCAAGACTTTAATTGAACTCATGTGCGCTTGCAGATGTCGGTCCTGTTCGTCCGGCATTTCGTCCGAGACCACCTGTTACTGTTCCGGCAGAGGAACCTGCTCGGAGAGTTATTATCCGTGATCTTAGCGACACAGAGACCCTTACAGCTGTGCAGGGGCAGGTCGAGAACCTTGCCCGTGGTCTTCCGGATGTACAGATTGACGAGTTACCTTTACCGATGCAGCAGCATACTATCGGTGTACCTAGACGATGGACCCGTCTTCTGCGCATGATCGCACATACTGTGGCTTACTATCAGGAGCATCACTAGGCTAGGGTGCCCCCTAGCATTTTGAGTTTTTAGGCCATATGACCAATTTTGTCTTGGTTACAGAACATTATGTATGAACTTTATGAACAGCTTATATATATATTTTGATTTTCGAGTCTTATTCTGGTTGATTTGGATGATTCATATGTACACTTTTTATGATGTGTCCTTTATAAATGTTGCAAATGTCTATCTAACACATAGTTTGCCAATGAGTCAGTTAATGTGTTTTGATTTCTTGAAATATGTTGATATTGAATTGAATCAAATCGTCTTTCCAAGATCTTTACTCTTAGGAACATGCGATAAATAGCTGGATTACGAACAGAATATATACCATTGAGTTGTAGTACTACGAGCTGTGAGTCTAGCCTGACAATTAGTCGGCGTATGCCTCGTGTGATGGCATCAGAGAGTAGTTCTATCAACGCGCTATATTCAGCGATGTTATTCGTTGATTGCCCAATACATACACCTCTGAAACTTACTAACTCGTCACTTGGATCAAAAATGGCCCATGCTGCGGAGGATAGGTTCCGCGAACTACGACTCGCTCCGTCGGCATATCCAACACATGTCTCCATAAGGTTTGACATCTGCAACGAATGAAAAAGGGAATCACTCAACCAGAACAAGAACTTTGGCGAAAACAAAATACAACAAAAGCATGCAGGTTACTATTTAAGCATAGTAACGCTTGAGGTACAGCCCGTTCCGGGGCTGCGCCAGTGGAATTCCGTCGTAAACTATTAACTCGTAGGCTCCTTTTGCTAACACTCTTTTAACAATATAGGGGCCCATCCATAAGGAATTGAATTTACCTGCTCCTAATTTATCGGATTCTTGGTCATAAAGCAAGACCAAATCACCTTCTGAGAAGACACGGGGTTTGACATTTTTGTCGAACTGAGCCTTGACTCGTTTCTTATGGGCTTCGTTAACCAAAGCGGCATCACGACGAGTTTCATCCAATTGGACTAATTCCAAGAAACGAGCCTCTTCTTCCGAAGTTCCGGGGAGGAGATCAATTGCGAGTTTAAGCGACGAAATTTCACACTGGATCGGTAAGACTGCTTCTAGACCGTACACCAATTGGAAAGGTGTGAAACCGGTCGTGTTTCTTACCGAGGTTCGGTAGGCCCACAAGGCTGCATACAGGATTAGGTGCCATCTTCTTTTATGAACTCCGATCATCCTCTGCAACATACGCTTCAGGACCTTGTTGATTGCTTCAACTTGTCCGTTGGCTTGTGGATAATACGGAGTAGAGCTGTCGTGAGATAGCCCTAGTTTGGCAGCTAATTCGACCATCATGTGATTGCGGAAGTGTGATCCATGATCTGTAACTATAGCCTGGGGTACACCGAACCGGGCGACTACATGATTGAAAAAGAATAGGGCAGCTGTTTCACCAGTATTGTCCAATGTAGGCATCGCCTCGGCCCATTTGGTAAAATAGTCAACTGCGACTATAATATACCCATGCCCCCCGGTCGAGGTGGGGTTACATTGCATGAAATCGATGCCCCATTTGGCGAAAGGCCCAACCGCAACTATTGGTTGCAGCGGTGCGGGTGGTTTTCTGGTTTTGCTATCAAAGATTTGGCAGGAATGACAACTTCGGACTGCGATTATGCAATCTTTGAACATTGTTGGCCAAAAATATCCTGCTCTTAATATCTTTTGGGCTGTAGCGAAACCTGATTGATGCCCCCCACACGCGCCTGAATGACACTCATTCAGGGCTTTTTCGGCTTCTTCATGGGTGAGACACCTCCTCAGAACGGTATCGATACCACGACGGTAAAGAGTATCACCGACGATCATGTAGTCTTTTGCTTGGTATCGTATACGTTTCTGTTCGGAGTGTGAGGTGTCAGGCCGAAACTTTTGGGTTTGGAGATAGATAATTATATCTCCATACCATTCATCGCTTGCAGATATCAGAAATAAAGTCTCGTCCACTATTGACTCCTTGGAAGTTTCGTCGTTGGACGATGATGGGAGATCGCATAATAATTCTGCGAATACCAGAGCTTTCTTTGACTTGGATTTCACAAATTCCAGATCAAACTCTTGAAGGATCGCTATCCATTTGGAATATTTGCCCCCCAGCAACTGTCGCGACAGTATATAAGTCATGGGGTTGCAATCTGACAGAATGGTAGTTTTCCTAAAGAGGATATAATGTCGAAATCTCTGTACCGCTTGAACAGCAGCGAGCGCTAGCTTTTCAACGTAAGAATATTTACTTTCTGTATCATTTAAGTTTTTACTTAGATAATATACAGGATGTTCAACTCCATCGACTTCTTGTACTAAAACCATCGCAATAGTTGTATCTGCCGCAGCTAGATACAGGTTAAAATCCCTAAGATAATCTGGGGCGTACATTAATGATGCTTTTACTAGAGACTCTTTCAAAGCGTCAAAGGAAGCTTGCGCAACCTGGTCCCAATCGAAGGGTACATCCTTTTTCAAAAGACGTGTATAACCTTTAGCAAGTTCTGCGTAATTTGGAATGAACCTCCTCAGAAAGTTTGCTTTCCCTTGGAGTTTCTGAATCTGAAGCAAATTCGAAGGTGGAGGCAAATTAATGATTGCTTGAACCTTACAGGGGTCGAGACGAATCCCATCTTTAGAGACCACAAAGCCAAGTAAACGACCAGAACCGACGCAAAACACACATTTGTGAGGGTTGAGTCTTATCTTGTAGTGTCGGCAACGTAGAAATATCGCTCTTACATGCTGTGGATGATCAGTCCGCTTTCGCGAATGAGCCGGAAGATCGTCGAGATATGGTTGAACAATGCTCTTGATGTCATGGAAGGCGTAATTCATAGCCCTCTGAAAAGTTGCCCCTGCGTTCTTCAAGCCAAAGGGTAATTTTCGATAAGCGAATGTGCCCCACGGACATATAAATGTTGTCTTTGACTGGTCCTGTGGGCGGATATTTATTTGATTATACCCGGAAAATCCATCCATAAAGGAAAAGATTTCACATCCGGCGCATTCATCAATTATCTGGTCGATGAAGGGCGTAGGGTAGTTGTCCTTCGGACAAGCTTGGTTTACATCCCTATAATCGACGCACACTCTTATCGTCCCTTGTTTTTTCATAACAGGGACAATATTCGATACCCAATCGGTTAGAGGAACCGGGTAGATGAATCCAGCATGGAGAAGTTTCTCAACTTCTGCTTTAATGGCAGCGGCTTTCTTAGGGTGCACCTGTCGAAGCCGTTGTCTTACTGGTTTGACATCAGGATACATTTTAATTTCATGTTCAACGATACTCGAGTCGATGCCTGGCATTTCATCATATGACCAAGCAAAGACATCTCTAAATTCGCGAAAGAGAGCGTTATATATTTCCAGTTCTGAAGGGGAACAACCTTTGCCAACATGAATATTCTCTACAACATTAGGTTTTGTCGAGATATTTATGGCTATAGTCTCTTCAATATTTGATAAGTTTCGCTCGGAATCCACCGTGTTTACAGTATTTGTTAGGAATTCAAAGACTGAAGGGTGGTAAAGATCTTTTTGAGTATCTTCTTCGTATTCTGGAAGAAGGGAACGATGGTGGTGATCATTCCATGGTGCCCCCTCAATCATCATTGATTGTAAGATTCCTTCGTCAGTCCCATGTATTTTTGACCAAGGATCTAATGGGGTACCATATTCTCTAGATCTATCTACCCAAACGCTCGACGAGCGTTGATTTGGGTTTGCCTCCCATGCATGAAACATTGATTGCTACAATATTTCAATGGGGCTTGGTGGCAAAACCATTGCATGATCCATAGCGACTCTGCCTTCTGTGACTTTCAAGGTGGATACCATATTGCATGTTGCTACAAATGGTACATTTCCTATACAAATAGGAGGTGGTAGCGCGAAAGTTCCCATCATAGTGGGGTCTTTCAACAGACCTACTCCAATGTCTTGAATCGACCGGTCGCTGCCATGGATCATGGGAACGCTTCCTGTAACTTGTGAACCATTAGGGAGGAAGTTTTGTTGATCGACGACCGTAATCCCTCCTTCAAAGGGGAATGCGATCTTCCTAAAATAAGTCGACACAACAGCTTGCATGGCATAAATCCATGGCCTTCCTAGTAGGATGTTATAGTCAAGATTGCCATCGATGACTTCAACATCTATTTCTACTGTTTTGCCCCCTAGTTCAACCTTCAGGTTACTAAGGATACCGTAAGGGGTATATATCCTTCCGTCGAATGCTTTTAATGTTGTCGATGATCGCGACAAGGTTGGAGATCCTAAAGTTTTCCAGCAACTCATCGACATAATACACGTCGATGCTCCCTCATCAATAATCGTTCTGTGAACTGTTTTGTTGAGGGCTTTCACTTGGACGAGGAAAGCTAATTGAGCCGGCAACTGAGGATCATACCCTTTGTGATCAAAGGATACCAGATTGGAATCTTTAGGATCCACCCCACCAATTGCTGATAACAATGCCTGCCTTTGGGATGGGCAATGCTGTAATACCTCAAGAGTCGACATAGCAGATGGCGATTGCGCTAAATCTTCTACTATGTTGTAATGTTGTGCCGCTCGGGCACGAGGATTAAATGTCGACTTGTGTATTACTCCCTTTGGCGGTTTTATTGTTAATTCATGTGTGATGGGGGGCACAACTTCTGCCGAAGTTGTTGTCGAACTGCTAGGTTGATCTGTCCCTTTATCGTTTGACACCTGTGGATTCCCATAATCTTTGCTCCTTGTCGAAATCAAAGCATCATTTTGCTGTTTCGAAATCGACAACATAAGTACTTGGGACGGGGAAGCGTTTCCACTATCAACCAGATTTTGACCTGGGTTAGGAAATTGATCACTTGACACAGTTGAGGTATGAGGACTTTTAAAGAAGCTCTTTAGCTCAGCTTTGAATGGGCAATCCTTAGTGTTGTGATCTTTGTCATCGCATATTTGACACGGAAACTGTTTCCTATTCCCAGGAGGGTTTGAAGAATTTTTCTTAGGGGGTGACCCACCTTGTTTATTCTTCCTCCCTTTGTTTTGATTCTTCTTGCTTCCTGGTTGATTGGTTTCTTTGCCCTTATCTGTCGATACGGCATTTACTTCCGAAGCAAGAACTTCTTCATGCGCATTTTGATTCGAATCCTTACGGGCCTTCTTTTGATTGGTCCTTTTCGGATTCGTGTTTGCCGTGCCAATCACGCCATCACCGGCATGAGAGTCACTGTTTGATTTAGGAGGAGGAGGGATTGAAAATTCTGGTCTAGGGGCGTCTGGTATTTTGTCATAGAGCGTGCCGGACTGAGTATATACTAAATCCAAGTATTGTGCACGAGCGATAACTTGCTCTTCTGTTACGACTCCCCCCTTTGCTACATCTTCCGTTATAGCCGGAAGTAATGACTTTATAAACCACTCAGCTAAAAGCTGATCAGGAACGTATGTTTTAACCATTCTTCGTCAACGTCGCCACTCATGTATATGATCTGATATATGAGTTGCGGTTGTCTGTTTGAAGTTAGTCAATATCTCTGTTCCCGTTTCATACCTTATTGGTAATTGAAAGTGGGTCAAGAATGTCGTGGCAAGGGAGCCAAAATTGTCGAACGAAGCTCTAGGCAATTCTATATACCATTTTGCCGCTGGACCTGTCAATGTCCTCTGAAAGAGGCGAAGCCTTATCGAATCGTCATTTAAAGTGTTCGACGAACACCATAGATGAAATGTCATCACATGATTCGACGGGTCTTCGCCTGGATTTCCATTGAATTTAGGAATGTCGGATGGAAGTTTGTGTGGAATCACTGGCCACCAAGGGGCGTAAGCAATTGGATCGTTGGTTAACCGATGTAAATCAGGCAACTCTAAAGTCGCCACGAATGGTAACTGCTGGTTCAAGTTAGGTGAAGCGTAACCAGGATACGATGGAATCGCCTGAACAGTCGGTCTTTGCATACCAGCATAATGGAGTTGATGTTGGTATGATGAATACGGTTGATGGACTTGACCACTATAAAGTGGTTGATTTTGACCATTTTGAATATATGGTTGTCCAGTATTCGCCAATATTTGCTGTTCAAAACCTTGGTACACTTGTTGGAATTGCGGCTGTTGGTGTTGCATTATCCATGGTTGCGACACCATGGGTTGTTGCCCTACACTAACTATTGGACCAAGATGTGGGGTAGTTGTACCCAACTGTACTTGTGTTGCCCCACCAGTAGGTGATTGTGGTTGGGTCGCAGGGTCAAGGGGCTGTTGCATGAGAACCTGAGCAATCTGAGGTTGACATACAACAGGCATTGTTTGAACTTGCGACACGGTCACAATAGCCGGTGTAGTTGGGATGTTTGTCACAGGTACACACTGCTGCATAGAATATACAACTCTCGGTGGCTGGGATATCATAGGTACCCAACTACTCGTTGCAATTCCGCCATAACTTGAATAAGGTTGAGAACTCCCGTATGGGTACCCTCCTGGAGGGGGTAATGAAAGGGCATACTGCCCCCCATACGGTAGCAATCCAAAACTCAAGGCAATTGATTGTCCTGGAGGACTGGATGGCCTAATTAGATTCCCAAAAGGGTCAATTTGATGAGTCTCACCATGAGAGTTACCAGACATTACTCCGGAACAAACAGGAACAGACCATACTGTCGAGATAGTCTCTTGGTGGAATCCTTCTAGCGACTGAGAGCTAGTTGGGACAGATGGTATGCCGGCGAACATTGTTGGATTTGCAGCAGGTAATTCTGCTGTCGCCATGTCATTCGACACAGTCCTAGATGTCGACGGTTGTTCAGTCATTTTTAGTCTATCCAATTGATCACCTAGTGATTCTACAGGAACTTCCACTGGTGATGGACAAACTTCTGTTGTAGTAGGAAATAGAGTGACCCCTACTCCAAATTGAATTGGAGCGGATACTTGCGGTTCCTCTATAATTTCTTCTATCGCAATCAGACCAGGTGGAAGAGGAAGACCGTCAGGTCCGTAAAAGATTTCCAGTGCCGAAGAAGGGGTTGTATCGACCGCGACAGATGTTTGAGGAACAAAACTTTCTGGACCGGTTACAGATGGAACTGGTTCAGTCATACAAGTATTTTCCCCAGACTAGGATCAGTATTACTGTCCCTCTGTGGCGATCGAACTTCTTCTATAGAGGCAGGGTTTCCGGAAATGTTTGGAGTGACCAGAATCTCAGATGTTGTTAGAACACTTGTTCTAACTATTAAAGGAGATTTTGAACTGGTTCGACGAGCTCGCTTTGTCCGGATTGTTTTCGATTCCGGAGACAAAGACGGTTGACTCGCAAGCCTCCGAGAACGACGGATATTCAATTGACTTTCTTCCACGATTGCGGATTACTCGATCAACTAAAATATAAAGGGGAAAATTTGTGATTCCGATTTGAATGAATTTTATTAGACGCTTTTAAACATAACTTTGCTTTTTCATGTTTTAAGAGTCGAGAAAAAGCTAAAGATGACTCTAGTCTCCTTCGATGTATTAACGAGCCCGAAGTGACAAATGCTCGGTTGGACCTTCTTAGTTATAGAGTTTGAAAAAGGCCAAAAGAAACTGCTCTGGAGATCTAGGTAGAGGGTGTGCCAAACCTTTCGCGAAACCACAGAATACGTTTTACGGTACGGGTGGTCGATCTTCGTGAATGCTGTGTTCACTGCATCGCGATCAGTAGGGCGGCCGACACGGCTTCCTATGGATAAAGGATAATTGTCTATAGGGGTCTCCCAATATATACGCGACGGTACGTGGGAGCACAAGTCCGTATTAGTGCCACCGACTCTCAGGAGGAATCACCCACCTTCGTAGAGATCGACAGTCACTATGTTTAACGACGCCGGAACACGTCTCTACCTAGACCTCTAGATGTTTGCGTTATGTTTCAAATGCGTTGTTAGGTTCATTCAGTATATTTTAAGTTGATCTTTTAAAGTTTGCCTTTCAAGGTTCACCACGAGATGTATATCACAAATTCCTAAATGCAGCCTAAGATGAGAAGCAAGCTTTTTCAAATCTTTTTGACTGATGAAAATCTTAACTACTGAGGGAGAAGAAAGGCAAATTCTTTTCACACAGTTCATATAGCACAAACTAATGCACTTTCTCCTAAATCATCATGCAAACTTTTTCAAATGAAAAATGCACAATGCATGTATTTTCTTTTCCCTTTCTTAATGTGGATGGATTACAAAAAGAAAGTGGTTATATAACTTTGATTTCGATTTAAAGCGAAAGTAAACAAGTTTGTCCAAAATCAAAAGACACCTTAAGATTCACTTGCTTAATCACTGGAAATACATGAAATCAAACCATACTAACGAAAGTAAAATGACTAATCAGCTATGGACAGCAAACAAGCTAACTCTTTAGACCAGCAAAATGCTTAACACAGGTTCAGATCTAAAAGGCCAAAAGCATGACTAGTTTACTTTTCGTTATGGGAAATTGTAAACGAGTAAGAAATACAAAGAACAAGTACAATTTTTTTATATAACAGAGGCAGAATGATGGCAAGTAATATTGGTTTCAAAACAGGCACAAGACTGACACCTAGCAGCAAAACTAAGTGAAAACAGGCAAGAGAAAGGAGGAAACCCCAAATGCACTAGGCAAATTTGGGCCAACGCAGGCTCTGCACAGCCAAACTGGCTCTCAGCGCAGGTAGCCCCTTCGGGACCTGCGTTGCAAAGCAGGTAGCCTGTGTACTACCTGCTTTGGAAAACGAGAATTGCGTTTTCACAGTTTCCGGGTCATAATTTTCTCAAAAATGCACGGTTTTTGCTCAAATCAGAAGCAATCAGTCAAGCACACTCAAAGGGATGATTAGGAAGGTGCAAAGCTATCACTAAGAGCTTACAAGGATCCTTGTAGATCAGCTCTTCAAATCATGAATTTGCTCAGAAAATGAGCAAGAGTAGCTGCCTTCTACTTCGCTTTTGATATAGTCAAAAGCTTTTCGATTTGGTACTCTTTTGTTCAGGAAATGAATAGCAAAATACTACAAACACAATCAAACGGATACGATCCCCAGTGGAGTCGCCAGTTTGTTGTAGGGAAAAGTATCCGACTCGGATGACCCTATCCCACTCTAAGGGTGACAGTTCCTTAGCAACAACTGTAAAACAAACTACTTAAGGTTTACTTCTTTATGAAAGCAAAAGAGAATGGAGAAAGCACTAACCGTTGCCTTGCGCTTAATGTCGAATCCAAGCTCTTCTCTTTGGCCGCTTGCTCCTAGCTCTTTGTTCTTCTGCTCGCCCAGCTACGATGAGATCCTGCAAAATAACAAAGAAGGAAACTACAAGAGGCATGCAATCATAACTGGTTCATGGATTAGTGTAAACCAAACATGCAATCATCACAATATATAATTGAAACAAGAGCACATAGAAGAACCTCAATAGCTTTTATTAATGAAGAAATAAAGGTTCTGAGAGTATTACAACCATTGAAGGCTCCAACCCAGCAACACCTCCCAGCAGAAAGAATTGCTCTTCTTCACCTCTCTCAAACAATCACCCAATAACTCAATAGTGAAACCAACAGCATATCATTACTTTGCACAAAATTCCAGCCTCTTGAGCTCATAGGAGAGAGCTCAATATATAGATGAATTGAGAAAGAATGAGTCAGCTTGCAACTGATGTGTAGCTGCCTTGTGTCCTCTCTCTCTTCAGTTAATCTTTAGTTGATCTTCAGTTCTTGAGTCCACTTGGAGAACTTTGCTTCCACTTGGAGAAACAGAGCCTCTGACTCATCACAAGGCGAAATACCTGATCCAAGTGTCATTTTTGGAAGATTCCAAAGCAATGACTCACTGTGCCACTTGTCCCTTCTCGCTCAGCGCAGGTGGCCTTTGTCCCACTTGCTTTGCAACGCAGGTACACCATGGAGCAACTGAGTTTCAGCGCAGAAACCTAGTGGAGCACCTGCTTTGATTTCAGGATTGCTTGTTTTTGAGTGTTTTCAGGTGGAGAACTGATCTGAGAGCTGTTGGTTTGCTGACCTTGTTCCTCTAGGGGTAGGAACATCATGTTTAGGGAACTTTGGATCCCTTGCATTATTGACAATTCATGCTTGTTGCTGTAAGGCACAAAATTGTCTATAACATGAAGCACTTTAGGCATTACCTCTTGAAATTGATGTTATTATTTTTGTGCCTCACCCAGTGGTTAGATCACTCATTGTGAAATAAGAGTTGGGTGATAGGAGGGAGAACTAGATAAGAAGATTTTAAGAATAAGATATCGAATTCAAGACAACTCATATGATAAAAGGCCAAAGTCTTTATCATATTGTAACAAAAGCAGTCAATTCACCAAAAGAGGATTATTCTGGATGGGACAGGAAATTGAAATATATAGCATCGATTATTCTACCCCTACAAACACAACCACGTCTTGATACACTAATGTATGGAAGTATATAGAGGAAGGAACCTTTCCCTCACACTTACCAGTGAAACAAAAGAGGGAACTTCATGTCAAATATTTATCTTATCATCTTGTTCATTGCATGCTTTTACGAAAGCACGATAATGGTGTCTTACTCAGATGCTTGGAAGCATAGTATTTAGAAAGGTTATTGAAGGAACTTCATGATGGGCCAATTGGTGGGAACTACAAAGGCGATACTATAACTCACAAATTAATGAGAGCCAAATATTATTGGCCCAAAATACTTAAGGATGCACACACCTACATCAATAAGTGTCTTGTATGTCAAAGATGTTTTGGTCACGATAAGAAGTCGGCTGCCCCATTGTATCCAATTGCTATTGAAAAACCATTTCAACAACGGAAATTAGATGTTATTGGAGAGATTCTTCCTCATTTATTAAATAATTGTTGTTATATCTTAACTAGCATAGATTATGTTACTCGGTGGGTTAAAGAAGTTATGTTCAAATAGGTGAACAAGAATGAAGTCATTCATTTCATCAAGCATAATATCATTACCAGGTTTGGCATTCCTATGTCACCTATTTTTGACATTGCAACTTACTTTTAATTACTAAATGTTTATGATTTTTCATTAGAAAATGGTATTAATTTAGAGCACTCATATAACTATTACCCTCAGGGAAATGGTTTAGCTGAACATACGAATAAGAACTTAATTCACATCATCAAGAAAACTCTTTACTCTAAGCAAAGTAACTGGCATATTGCATTGGTGAATGCTTTGTGGGATGGCTGTGTTACCCCCTAAACCATCTCTAAAGACTTCCCCTTACTTCCTAATGTATGGAAAAGAAGTTATCCTTCCTCTAAACCTATACCTCTCAACCTTACAACTTTCTCAAGAATCCCAAGGCAAACCATGTCTTGTTGTTCAGAGTAGGATAAAAACCCTTCTTAAGTTAGAGGAAGAAAGGCGTAAATAAAAATAAACTTTTGTTGTGCATGAGAGTCATATTAAGCATTCGTTTGACAAGAAATCTATGGGGAATAAGGAGATTGGTGTGGGAGACCCAGTATTAAAATGGGATAATGTCTATGAAGAGAAGGGTAAACACACAAAATTTCAATCCCTATGGATCAAACCCTTTTCCATTCAAGAAAATATTGGCCATCATACCATTTTTATACAATCATTAGATGGGAAGATTGAATCTCTTCCCATTAATGTCCAATATCTCAAACATTATTTTCAGTAGTAGTGTTGGGCTGGTACATATTTATTTCCTTGTCTTTTTCATATTCTTGCCTTGTTTGTGTCACTTCTTATCTTTTTTCTCTTTGTTTTGTTTTGTTCAGTATACATAAAAAGTCCTTGTGTGGAATTTTTTTGTTTGGTTTTGACAAATGTGGAAATCTTTTTAAATGGAATTGTGACACTCAACAACACCTAGTTATATTCTGGTCCCTCTTCCTTGCTTGGCTTTGATATCTTTAAGGTCATTGATTTCTGAATGGAATATACAATTCATTTCAAAAAAAAATATTTAAGAAAAACTGTGATGCCCTTATTTCTTTTTTATCTTCATTCCTTGACTTGGTATTGTATTTAAATAGTTTTTTTCTGGCCAATCCAATCAAGTATATGTTGTAGACACTACAAAAGCACCCAAAATTTTTTAGTATATGCAAAATTTTTAGATTCCCCCCACTTGCCTAAGGTCTTAAAGGTGATTATCTTGCTGTGAATTGGTTGATTTTCCAATGCCCCAATTATCATCAAACCCTATTACTAATTGCACCCACATAGCACATTTCTCACATCCTATGCATTTTAACATTTTATTTAATGTATTAGGGTTTGATCATCATCCCCTTTAATTCAAATCATTGTGTGTATTTGCAGGTCCTTTGTTCAATAGGATGCATTCCAAAAGATTGGCAGGTATTTTATGTTGATAATCATGCCATACCCCAGCCTTCATATGTGTGAGAGAAGGGTTGAGTAATGGTTGTTTCACTTAAACACTGTCAAAACGTATATTATCATAACTAAGAATGAAGAGTTAAGCTATGTTGTCTTATCTTCACTTCAGTTGACATTACCTAACCCACACCCCATTAAGTTTTAATGGCGTTTCTAGTTGCAATAGTCCCATCATCATCCCTTTAATATCCATGAACATGGGAATTCAATTTCCAAAATGAATTTTTCATAGCATTGCATTTCACTTCACATGTCAATCTTTCAATGAAAAATTTGAAAATTTGAGTGAGTTTCCTTAAAAAAGTCAAATAAAGATTTTTTTTGCAATCATTTTCAGATCTACCTGAATTAAGGCTAATGAAATCATATTTGTCAGGGACCTTATTTTGTATGATTAAATCTTTCTATTTAAATTCATTAGCATTACTTTGTGTTAAAAATAAAATAAAAGGGCTCTTACTTTCTTACATGTATCATCGCAGGTCTCTTATTTGACCACTAGAAGTTGATCCTTCAAAAGGTGAACACCAGTACCTGGTGCACTATGGAAAGCCATATCAAGTGACCCACCATGGAGAAAATGTATATGCTATTGCTTAAATTTGTTACTCTATGTGAGAAGGAAAATTATCAAATGCATAACCATACAAGGAGAACATGATGCAACATTTTATCAAAGAACACAATGATATTCTATGCGTATGGATGTTAACGGAACACATTTGATTTATACCACATCATTTTAAATGAATAACATAATTATATCATGGAAATGTGAGGCCAACACATGAAGGAAAAAGGCCACTAACACATACCTTGAGGAGGTATCGGAGACCAATGGAAAAATGCTACAATGCAATCACATGAAGCATTATGAGAATGTGATGTACACCACCTAGAAAGGGAATGAATCAATTACGAGGCTATGGATACTTCTATGTGTCATATGCACTGAAAATAATTGATTGAGTGCCAACACATAGTGAGTTTAAGTATCAAGTACGAAGATGAAATGATGTAGATGTGGCAGTGAATTGTTTTAAGTGGAACACCGACAAAATACTTTCAGAGGAATCCTAGAATGTTATGAAGCAATCCTCGTAATTTTGGCTAATAATAGGAAAAACAAGAATTCTATAGGCTATTAGGATGCCATTTGACATCGGTTCAATTATGTATTAAACACCACTTGAAGGTTTCCTTGGTAATCTTGAAGGGGTTGAAAACAATTCTACAACTAGTGTACTATTGGATAAATAATTGACGCAATGGGCTATCACGTTGGTAAAATTGGTTATGGAACTAGTTAATGTGTGTTAGGTGATGTAAGGAATGTATGAAGATGCAAGTGATGAAACGAGGTTTTGATAGCAGAAGAAGATCATAACACATGTTCGGTGCAAGGAGTAGTCCAATCTTGCTTAAAATTGGTGTAGTAGTTTCACAAAAGATGGATCGAAGACCAGGAAATCCCCAAGCGTGTGGAGGAAATGCATCTCAAAATTGTAGTTGGTATGTGAATGTTTTCTTTAGAATAAGAATTGAATATGAAGTTAGCATTGAACCTTGAATATGTCTCATCATATCGTTGAGTAACTAACCACATGCCTAGGTTTTAGTGGTGCTGAGAACAAGAAGTTGTGACCAAATCATAGGGCACATTTGAAACTAGTAGTGTAACCTATATGATGGTCTTCAGGATGTGACTTCAAACCCTCAGACATTGTAGCTAGGAAATGGGACCGCATCCAAAATGCGATTGTGTGACCTCTTTAAGTCACATTTGTTGGTGACCTCCACTACCTATTACCTACCTCCCGACCAAGTTACTAAGTTTCATGGTCACAAGGTCACAATCGAGAAAGCCAACAATCCTTGTGACCGTCGATCTCTTGCAACCATGCAACCCCAATCTCAACTTCATTGCAGATAGTGATTTCATGAGGTCGCATGTTGCATTTTTCATCCCACCACTACAATGATAACCTGTTACCTTTAGTAAATTGCAACTATGTGACTCGCTTCCCACCTGCCACCTCCTCACCCAATTTGCAACCTAAAGAGATGTGGAAAAGTGATAGGGAGTGATATATATATCATTAAAAATGTTAAATTCATGTCACTCACATGTTGGAACTAAAACATATCGTAGAATATGTGATTAACACATTCATGTGATTCAAGAATATATGCATAATTATATTCAAAGTAAGCCAACAGTTGTGGCTACGCTTGAAAACTTTGGCATTGTATATGAATTCTAGAGACTCTTCTTTTATATGTGCTAGGGAAACATATATGGCTCCTTGCCTTTTACCATGTATACTTCAAAAATTATGCTTCCTATCAAATATGTCTTCTTCATAATGTGAGTTAATGGTAGGAGGAGGAGCACTCCACCCTCAGTAGGGAATTAAATGATCCAAAGGGCTCGATCATACACGAAAAAACATACAGTATCAAGAAATGAGTTGGAATATATCTAAAGAGTATATTAAACATATAATACAAAGAATTTTGAGAGCCATTGTAAGGATGAAGGAAGAATGAGCCAAGTAATCATAATACGATCATGACAAAGGGAAAGAAGGACCTAGATTGAAATATGCAAGAGGATGTTTATCATGCATATCGATGCTTGAGAAAAGTGATGGAAAAGGCATCATTCAGTATTAAAGAACCATGCCTATTTTTATTGTAGGATGAGGAAGCTACATTCAAAACATATTTTTTGGATTATAGTAGGTCCATGGATGAAAACATGATTGAGGAAACTTGGGAAAACCCTACAAAGGCCACTTGCTTCGACAACACTATTACAGAAAAGGGAATATACAAGGGTCCTAATTAACATATTTTTTTTTCAATCAAGTGATTATGATTTTATTGTCATTATTTGTTATAAAGTATGTATGACGAGTGTCATTTGTTTGTAGGTAAAATATTTGCCTAGAGAAAGCTAGGGTTTTTTTCAAGAAGTTGTGCAATTAGGGTTTCTACAAACAGGCAAACTGGCACAACTAGGCTGCTCAAGGCATTGTGCCAAAATGAGAGATAGGTGTGTTTGTAGGAAGATGGAAATTTAACACAACAAATGAGCATCAAAACTCTATTCATCAACTTTTACGAGTCACTATATATTTTCAACAACATTAACAATGAGAATTATGGTTCCTAGCAACCCTCTCAATTCTCCTCACAATTTATCTTCTATTAATATGTACATATCTCTCATCATAATTTTCATAGTTATGCAAAGATCAATTGGGCATGTTATAGTGATTAGACATGAGAAGGAAATGAGGGAGTTCAAGAGTCATGAAGGTAGGTAAAGGGTCATGGTAGGTGAACAATCACCTCACCTTTATAAATATGCACTTAGGCCTCATTTATAAAGGAATTTTAGCACTTGAGCTAGGACTAACAATAGATAGCCAATATATTCTTGAAGAGCTAGAGGAAGTCAGATCTTGGTAGCTAGTAGGGTGAGTTTAGGCAAGGCTAGGATTTTACATTAGAGAATGGTATGAGAAACCCATGTTCCACTATTGGGCTTTAATGAATTTCAAGACATGTACTTGTAATTTTAATAGAATTAATAATATTTTTTCCTCTTTCGACATTTATTCACATGCACTTCCATGGTGGTTATGATGCTTATCCAACATTTCTATTATGTGTGTATGTGTGCTTGGATGTGGGAAATTTGTCTATGAACTAATTATTTTCTATTGTGTGTGTGTTTTCTTTTGAATATCTGATCATATATTCCACATCATGTTGGTGACCTGTTATGAACTAATTTGCAATTAACCTCTTGCATGTTCTTGTTAATGTATGTCTGAGGTGATTTTGGCTCATCGATCCTTCTCATGGTGTTACACAAAAATATCGTCACCATGATTATTTGCAGTCAGTGTGGGTCTATCATCACTTGTACTGTCCTCCTAAGCAAGTCTCAGACCTCAGCTCTTCAAGTCAAGCTTTGAAAATGAGAGAAAGACATTGAAAATCAACAAAGCTCTAGTTCCGCACTTTTTCTCACTATTGCCTGTAGTCCCACACCTCCTGTTTACAAAAATTGTGGACCTACCCACTCTGTCCCTAAAGGAGTGGGTGCGGACCCCTGTGAAAGTCAAAAAGGCACAAGTTTATTATAAAAAAACTCACTTTGGGTTAATTCTAGATGATTCTAGAAGGAATTTTGACGTGGATTGGTCGCTCTTAGGTGGTTCATGCATCCCAAAAGAGAAGGAGCTAATCCCTTGATGAGAGGAGCTATCCCTTTGAAGGAGGGCTTTATCCCTTTGAAGAAGGACCTAGTAACTTCCCTCCACTGCACTATAAATTAAGGCATTGGACTGGTTGCTAGGGAGGTTAGAAGCTGAACATTTTTGAGGGTAAGTGCTGGTGGAATTGAGACTTCCTAGTTAAGCTTGAGAGGAGAGATCACATACCTTTTTGGCTTCATTGGGAAGAGAGTGAAACTTGTCAAAGTAGAGGAGACTTCTTGTTGGAACCTAGGAGGAGCTTGTACAGCATCAAGGCACAGGTTGTAAAGTTCTTCTTTCATTTGAATTAATACAATCAGATTCATTTTTCTCAAGAAATTGTCCTATGTCATTTGTTTCATGAATTCCTTGATCTTCATGTTAAGTATGTTTTATGATATTGGCTTTTCAGGTGCTATTTAATTTTTTTTCTTGTTTGTGTTTGCAGATTCGCAACAAGGGATCTCATTTGGATCAAAGGAGAGAGGCATCCACAAACTTGCATTGGACCCAAGGTAGGCCTAAACACTTGTTTGCCTTTGTTTATAAATGCATATTTAGAGAAATATAGTTTTTGATTGGCTTGCTTGTCACTAGATATCATTAGATTCTAGGAAGGTCTATCTTGTCCACAAGATCGACTCATTCCGTGTGACAAAATGGCGACTCCGCGGGGGACTTGATTTTTTCCTTGTTTTTACTTTGACCTGAGAAACGGTGTTTTGTTTCTGTTTTTGGCTTGTTGTGTGTGGAATTGGGTAGATTTAGTAGATCTAGGATTATTTTTTGTTTTTCATAACTTTGGGAGAGGACCACACCCTCAGCTTGTGACACAGTGCGAACCTATCCGAACTTTTGCTTTTAGCACAGAGCGGTACCGCACCTGTGTTAACTGTGGGCCTGCGGACCCTGTCAAAATTTTGGAAAACCTAAGATTTTCTCTGATTAGTTAGCTTAGTTTTTGTTTAGATGTTATTATCCCCTGCCAAAACCTGCATATAACTTGTGAGAAGCTTTTCTTAGGTTGATTCCATTGGTGTTAGGGTTTTAGGTGAAATTCCTAGAAGTTTTGGTTGTTGGGTTTGATTTTCATTTTGGTCTTGTAGTAGCTCTAAGCCTAGAAGCTGTAGAAACCTTAGATCCCCTTGGTTTTTGCTAGCCTTCTTATGAGTCTGACCATTTGCAAAATCTACCTTTGTTGAGGAATCCACCTTGTGTTTTCTCCTTACGAAACTTCGAAAAAGCTTGCGTTAAAAGTTTGGATTTCATTTTTAGAAAAGAAAACAAAAATTGGTTGTTTTTTGACTGATTTGTGATTCCGCACAAATTAGTCCTTAATTTACATCTAGCTAAGTAAAAAATCCTTAAAAAGACATCTTGTAAGCTTTGACTTCAAATAGGTTTTTATAGTTTATATATCTCAAGATTAGTCATTTCAATAGTTTTGAGTGTTTTATAAAAAATAAAAATCTATTTTGGAAAAAGTTTGTTTTTGTAGTGGTTGAGTGTTTTGAAAGAAAAGGGAAATTTTTGTGAAAATAACTAGTTGTCTCGTTTTGAGTGCATTGGAGAAGACAAAAAGCTCTTATTTTAATTTGTTTGTTAAGAAAGATTTGTGTTTACAAGTATTTGTATTCTCAAACTCTTTCCTAGCTAGAAGTTCATTGAAGGGAAAAGATTGCTTAATCATCTTAATTGCATTTTTTAGTGATTTCGAGTCGAGTCTTCATACCACGAGTTTCATCTCTGCACCTCTTGACTTAAACAAAAACCAATAAAAATAACGCTTAAAGTAAAATCTATCTAGTAATATTTTTATTTCTAGGGCTCTGATACACCAACATAGCTTAGGCTAGTGTCTTGGAGTAGGGAGTAATTAACTCTCCAAGACAGTAAAAAAAACAAGTAGTTGTATCTTGCGGTAGGAGAGAAATCCAATTGTTGCATTTATGCTCTGGGAAAGCTCCTCTTAAAGGAGAAGCACGAGATCGTGTGCGAACCAGTCTGGGAATCAATCCTTCCTCATTGGGAACAACGCCAGATATTCACATATTAAAAATGGTAAACCTCGGATTAACCATTGTTGAGTAGCCTAGGGTCACTTGTTGGTAAACCTTAGATTATGTCAAGGAGCCTTCAAGGGGATTGAGCTTGTTACTCTTCCCTTGCGTGCGTATTGGATCGTAGACTATTCCCCTAGGTATATTTGTTTCCGTTGGTAACCTTAGTGACCATATTCTATAGCATTCTTCCTAAGGTGACAGTGGTGGGAAGATCCCACTGTACCTGGAGCAGACGTTGGCCAGACTCACTTGGATTTTCTGGGGGGTTCTCTTCACTCGAGACAGTTTAGTGGAGGAACTTGTCCCAGTCTATTCATTAAGCAGGTTGTCGGGGTAACTGTTCCAACCGCCATTTCTGTATTGAACTCTGCGACGTTGGGCTTCATCACCAACAAGTGTTTTCAGTACGGAAAGTTATTGTTTATGTGTGTTTGATCTCCTAATTTCTTTAGGCGTGTGATTCAAATTTGTTTGGTTCTTTAGAGGCTTTAGGTGGTTTTCATTGAGATTTTACTTTGTTTGCGTGTGAAGTAGTTAAATTTTTTTAATCGTGGCTGAATTACCGAGGAAGTCCTGTAGACTTCGGGGCTAACCTCCTGAGTTTTCACCGAGCCAGCCTGAAGGATTAAGAGCCCACGTAACTCCTAGAGACAGTAGAGTTGGGTCACCTGAAGAAGGAGAGTCTTATTTGGTGGTACATCCTGATTTTCAAGCTTTAATAGCAGATTATAATCCACAATCAGTGTCTGTTTCCGAAATTACCGGTAGCTTTTCATCTACTAGTGATATAGGTGAGGAACCTGAAATATCCAAGCCTGAAAGTTAATTTGTTGCTACTCCAACATCGGGGTTTACCTCTCCAACTTCTAGTGGTCCTGGTTCACCTAGGGTAGAAAGAATAATTACCCAAAATCTTCCTTCTGGACTTATAGCTATCGAAGAACTTGCTACTCCGGAAGAAGAAGTAGGCATCCCTATCCCTAAAAATCAACCTGCTATTGAACTAAGGGAGCGTGAATTAATTTTTTACAGTCCACCTAGGATCAGTGCTTGGTATCTTTCTTTGATTAATTTCTTGGAAAACCCAGGGCTAAGTTTTTCACCACCTCGTGTTCCTTATCACCCAACACCTAGAGGTTACTATCCTCCGTTAAATATGTCAAGACAGTCGTCCATGTTTACTCAATCGCCAGAATCCTTTTTGTACGGCGATCCTTTTGTTCCCTCTGGGTATCAGTCACTTTCTGGTACTTTTGCGGGAGCATCTCCTCAACCCATTGAACAAGGGTTATTAACTGGAAACAATGGTACTAAGCCGTTGAGTGTAGAAGATATTCTCATGATGTCAGGTACTATTCCTAATCCTCAACCCCAAGGTGGTTAGTTACCGCCTGGGGGGCAGCCTCAAAATCCTCAATTATCGCCTGGGGGGCAACCTCAAGGTACCCAATTTGCACCTGGGGGGCAACCTCAAGGACAGTACATACCTACGGGACAGTATGTTCCTCAAGGTCAACCCCAGACTCAATATGTACCTCAAGGTCAACCCAGTATAAATATGTACCTCAAGGTCAACCCCAGTATCAGTACGTGCCTCAAGGGTATCAACCCCAAGGTCAGTACTCAAACCAAGGTTTCCAACCACCCTCCGGTCAATCATATGTTCAAGGAACGAGAAATGTACCTTTGAATAATCAACCCTACCCTCAACCCGGTTATGGTCCTCAATATTCTCAACCTGTTATGGGTCCGTACCCCAGAATGAATTTAGTGTGGGATCCATCGCAAACTCAACAGGTCTTGCATCCGAATGTACAGTTGTCATCTCAAACCGGAAAACCCTTAGTTTCTGGTTCACCCCAGCAACCTATCCAGTCTACTATTCAAACTTCTGTACCTTCGGTAGTTTCTCAGCCTGGGCCTAGTACACCTCGTACTCCACCTCAAACGGCTGCTGCAACTACTGCAACATCTGTTCAATCTAACCCACCTACTTCTGGAGTATCGACAGCTCCAGTTTCTGCTATTCCTGTATCTACTCCTCAGACATCTTTACCTCAGTCTGGGTCCACAATTCAAACTTCGGTTTAGATGCCTGTAGGACAACCTGGTTCAAGTATGGTTGTCACAAGTCAACCACAATTTACTTATCAACTGTACTAGGGATAGTACCAATTCAGTCTTGCTGTGCAGCAGCCATTCTATCAGTATCAACCATACCTTGGGTACACATATCAACAACCTCAACAACCCCAGTACGGTCCGGTTAATCCTGGTTTTCTGAGAGGATACAATATCCCAAATGCAACTCCTATTCCTAGTTATCCTAGATATCCTCCTCCTGGGGCTGGTCTCATGACCCAGAGTTTTAGGGACCCTAATTGTCAGTTACCGTTTATCGCAACTTTGGACTTGCCTGACTTGTCGCGCCTAACAAACGATCCCATTAATTATCTTCCATTTTCGCCGCCAATGCCGAATACGTTCCCTAGTGATATTCCTAAGTTTGAAGGCAAATCAAGAGAGGACCCTTCAAACCATGTGATGACTTATCACCTCTGGTGTGCGTCTAACTCCATTTCAAATGATTCAATCCATCTAAGGCTTTTCCAGCACACTCTAATTGGTCTTGCAGCCAAGTGGTACATTGAGTTACCGCGAGGCACTTTTTATAACTTTAGTCAGTTAGCTACCTTTTTTTTAACTCATTTTCAGTTGCCAATCAGATATGACAATGGCACAGAATTACTAACTTCATTAAAGCAGTCGACGTCCACTTACATTTCAGATCACATTCATGAATGAAGATGTCGATGGCGTTTAGTGAAGGTTTTATTCCGGATCAGATCTTAGCTGAATGGTTTGTAAAATCTTTATTGCCAAAGATCACTAAGGATGTAGCTAAGGCCGGAGTCGTTACTGAAGAGCAAGTAATTGCTCAAGCACAGTACCTTCACTTGTTTTATACTGAGTCAGGTACGTTACACAAGAAAATCCCCGATCTTCCTAAGCAAAACCATATCACTACAGCTCCTTCAGGGTCTCATGCCGCTGATGGTATGATTGGTACAGTTAACACCAAAAGTAAGAAGTCTTCCAAGAATTCTTTTCCTATCATAACCTTGCCAGATTCCCCGACAGGAGATTCTTCCACAGAGATTTCCGCCGATATTCACGTTGTAGAGTCATCTACAGCCAAATTGAAATCCGATGGTAAGAATAAAGGGAAGAAGAAAAATAAAACGGACAAAAATTCAAAAGAGAAACCTGAAAAAGTGGAATCAAATGATGAGAAACGTAAACCTCATTATCTTTGTCTCATTTGTGATGAAGAGCATTTTACGAGAGACTGGCCTCATCGTGCAGAGGTTGCGAAGATTGTCAAAGGTTCCCAAATACCTGTTGTTTTGAAGGATCCTTTTCCAAGTCAAGATAGTAAGATGATAGGTTCTTCCTAGAGTGCCAATGAAGAACCCATATTGATGATGTCTCATGTTAGGATTGCGACTCGATCGCATGATTATGGTAGTAAAATTCCTGTTGATGGTAAAGAAGCAGAATCTTCTCATTCTAACCCATCAACCTCAGCTCCCGGTTCCGATCCACTACAAATCGAGAAACCTAATCCAGAATTAGCAATCAAACCGCCCGTCAAGGGTATACTTCGAAAGTCAACTTTCAATCCACATGCGAGAGCGGCTCAGAACTATAACATTGTTGAGGATTTGGTTGTTTCACCTTCAGCAATGTCAGCTTTGGAAGTGTTGAAATCATGTCTAGCACAGCGTAAATTACTTTTGTCGGCTATAGGAGCTGTTGACATTCAAGACTCGCACCTAATAATTTTCGATCTAGAAAATAGTACACCGCGCTTACCTCATCAAATGGCTTTCCAAATCCCAGTGATAGTCAAAAACAGGCCTATTCATAGGACTATGATTGATTAGGGAGCCTCAACGTGTATTATGTCGATACAGTGTTGGAGATCGCTTGGTTCTCCTTCACTAACTAATCCCCGACGATTCTAAAGGCCTTTGATAGCCGTGGGTTTCATCCTTTTGGCATTCTACAGGATTTACCTATAGGGGTTGAAGGAAAAACTGTTAATCTAGATGTGGAGGTGGTTGATGCCCCTCTAGATTACAACCTTCTCTTGGGTCGTAGTTGGTCTTACGCTATGATAGCTGCTGTTTCATCAGTCTTTCGGGTTATAAAGTTTCCTCATAATGGAAAGATCGTAACAATAGACTAGCTGGCTTACTTTTCATCCGACCCAGCCTCTTCTGAAAGCATTCAGCATGTCGGTAAAACGACTATCCCATATAAGGATGTTGGAGTAGGACTAGTTAAAGATGTCGGTTTACTGGGAACTTTTCCTTTTCCTCCGATCAACGCATCGTCTTCTTTTGCAACCATTCATATGATTTCATCAGACACCATTGTTTATGATGATCCTTGGATCGTACCTTCTGAATCTGAGGTAGACTCATTTGGTTATGTTAGGCCTTTGAGTCCATATGAAATTGCGTATGAAGTCGTGCAATCGTTTACCGACCCATATTCAACCAAAATTGACTTAATGAATGTGGTCCGTGAGGAATCACTTTTCACATCAAGCTTGGATTCAACAACGTTTTCCGAACTTGTTCACTCTGATGAGAAAATTCGTGAAATCCTATGTGTAGATGATTTACCATGGGAAGATCTCCATCACAGATCTTCATTCTTACCCGAGAATGATTGTTTTGAAAATGTTTTTTCATCAATTTTTACGACTGAATATGTTAAGGAACCTCAGAATCCAATGAAAAACACTGATTCAGAGTTAAATTTGGGAAACATCTCTCGAACTATTCCTATTGACATTTCGGTTAAGCCTGGAATTGTTGACAACATTCATATAGGTGCCTCGTGTATAGAAGATGAAATTCAAATATATAAGGCCCTATTTCAAGAATTCCGTGACGTGTTTGCCTGGTCATATGAGGAAATTCCAGGAATTGACCCCACAATTGTTGTTCATGAAATCAAGACTTACCCGGATGCTAAACCCATCCGGCAACGTTTGCGTCAGATTTACCCAAGAAAAGCTGCTGCTATTAAAGAAGAAGTTTAAAAATTACTCAAAGCAGGTTTCATTTATCCGATCCCTTTAACGGATTGGGTATCGAATATTGTTCCGGTTAACAAAAAGCAAGGGACAATAAGAATATGTATCGATTATAGGAACATTAATCGAGCCTGTCCAAAGGAAAATTACCCAACTCCCTATATCGATCAAATCATTGATGATTGTACCGGAAGCAAAATATTCTCCTTCATGGATGGTTTCTCTAGATACAATCAAATCAATATTCTACCTGTCGATCAACCAAAAACGGCTTTCATTTGTCCATGGGGGACATTTGCTTATTGCAAATTACCCTTTGAGCTCAAGAATGTTGGGGAAACTTTTCAAAGGGCCATGTCTTATGCATTTCATGACATCAAGCACATTGTGCAGCCCTATCTCGATGATTTGCATGCTCATTCATTACATCGAGCTGATCATCTCATCCATTTACGAGCAATCTTTATGAGGTGTAGGAATTATCGGATTAGGTTGAATCCACACAAGTGTGTTTTCTATATAAAAACAAGTTGATTGCTGGGGTTTGTTGTTTCGAAAGCTAGCATTCTCATCGATCCCTCGAAGGTTGAAGCTATTGTCAAATTGCCTCATCGAGTCTTCGCCAACTCCAAAGTTTGCAAGGGAAAGCAAACTTTTTACGACCATTCATTCCTAACTACGCCAAGGTTACAAAGGGTTTTACCCGGTTGTTGAAACATGATACTCCATTCTATTGGGATGAGATAGCTCAGAAATCTTTTGATGCACTAAAACACGCGTTGACCCATGCACCGTTATTGCATCCTCCCAACTACAACCAGGACTACTTTTTGTATCTCGCCGCCTCTCATTCCACCATTGGAATGGTCTTAGTTCAGAAAGATGAATTCAGTACTGAACATGTGATATATTACCTTAGTCGAACTTTAAATCCAACTGAGCTAAAATACTCACATGTGGAGAAATTGGCATTGGCAGTTGTTCAAGTTGTCCAACGTTTTCATCACTACATTTTACTACGTAAAACTACAGTAATTTCTGATTGCAACCCTATGATCTAAATTTTGACCAAGCAATTGCTAGGGGGCAAGTACTCCAAATGGATTGTGATCTTGCAGGAGTTCGCCTTGGAATTTGAAAAATCTAAGTCTAAGAAATCTTTAGTTTTTGCGGAGTTAATGTGTGACTTCCCGCGTGCCGACACGGAAACTGTGGCGGAGGAGCCTATTGCGGACGAATCCTTGTTTCTAATTAGCACTTTAGATCCGCGGTATGGGGATATCATCGTTTATCTCCAGACCCAATCCTTTTAGCCAGAAATTTCAAGGTCAGAACGTCGGAAAATACGATTCCAGTCCCAACAATTCAGGATTATTGGAGATACTCTTTATCACCATGGGGCGGACTCTGTATTTCGATGTTGTTTAACTCACAAGGAAGCTGAAAGGGTTCTAAATGACTATCACTCTGGAGCGTGTGGCGGTCATATGTCTGGGTATGCCACAGCCCAAAAGATATTGCGCGCTGGCTACTTCTAGCCGTCTTTGTTTAAAGATTGTATTAACGTGGTCCGAAAATGCCACAACTGCCAAATTTTTGATTGAAAGATGCATGCTCCACCTACTCCTCTCCACCCTATAATTGTCGTTGGTCCTTTTGCCAAATGGGGTATCGATTTTATTGCATGTAACCCTCACTCGACTGGGGGGCATGCGTATATCATCCTTGCGGTAGATTATTTTACCAAGTGGGCCGAGGCGATGCCTACATTTGAGGCAGATGGCAAAACAGCTGCAATTTTCGTGTTCAATCATATAATTTCTAGGTTTGGTGTTCCATAGGTGATCATCGTTGATCATGGGCATCATTTTCGAAACGTTATGATGACCGAACTTATAGGCCAGCTTGGCTTGTGTCACGATAGTTCAACTCCTTATTATCCACAAGCTAATGGTCTGGTTGAATCCATCAACAAAGTTTTAGTCATCATGATCCGACGAATCATTGGGATTCATTGGTCAAATTGGCATAACATGATATTTTTAACGCTTTGGACGTATCGAACCTCAATAAAAACGTTAATAGGGTTCACTCCTTTCCAACTAGTTTATGGTCAGGAAGTTGTGTTACCCATTGAATGCGAAATCCCATCATTACAAATGGGCATTGAGTTACTTCCAGCCACTTCGGAAGAGGAAAAACGTTTGTTATACTTGGCTCAATTAGATGAGAATCATCGTGATGCTGCATTGGCGATCGAAACTCATGCAAAACGTATGAAAGCTCAGTATGATCAAAATGTGACCCCTCGAAATTTTTCGGAAGGAGATTTAGTCTTATTGTATGATCAAGCTAATGATAAATTAGGCGCTGGAAAATTCGTTCCTATGTGGCATGGTCCCTATGTTGTCAAGCGAAAGCTAGCAAAAGGGGCCTATGAATTGGTAGACTTTGATGGGGACTCTTTAGGTAAACCCAGAAATGGTCTTTACCTGAAGAGGTATTATGCTTAAAGAATGGGTATGGAGATTTTTAGTTAGGATAGTTTTCTTTCTAACTGGTGTGTTTTAGTTCAAAAAGTGTGCTTAACTTAGAGAGTGCTTTTCGTCATTATTACTGCTTATCTTGGTTTTACTCTTGATATTGCAGATGTCGATGCCTCTCCAAACATACATTCGTTTCACTGATGGTGCTTGTCGTAATACACAGAACATTTCTTCCGCAGCTTGGGTTATCGATTCACTCTCTAACGAGTTGGTATCTATGCATGGGGTAATCATCGATTAAACAACGAACAACATTTCCGAGTATAGTGCAGTGATTGAGTTATTATCTAAATCTATTTAATTGGGATTCGGAGTATGATAGTGAGGTTAGATTCTAAACTCATAGTATTACAGCTTAATAGAGTGTATGCCATTAGAAATCCAGTGTTATTAAGATTATTTTTGAGAGTGCGTCTCTTGGAATGTGAATTTGATTATATTGAATATCAGCATATTCCAAGATCTTTAAATACATTAGCAGATGCAATTTCTTCTCGAATGTTAAGTAGACATTTTCAATAATCATACATGTAAATTTAAAAGCATCCATAACATGATTTACAAGATAAGTCGGTAATAGTGATATATATATAGGACTGTGTCAAAATATACATCGTCCTCAATCATAGGTTGAAAAACACCTTATGATCGGCAAAAATGATAAGTACAAAAAGCAAAAATGACATATCTGTCTACAATAGGCGACCATCCTATCACTGGTGGTGATCTCTATAAGAAACCATTGTATGGGCCACCTTACAAAGGAACCTCCTAAAAGCTCCTAGGACCCCAATCACATAGCGCTGTAATCGACGAGGAATGTCATCTATGCCGGTCTCTAGAATGTCCCCTGTCAAGCGCTCTAGATGACTCTCCAACTCGGCCAAGGTCTCTGTTGATTCATCCTGTGGGGATGGTGCCGCTGCAGCTAGTTGTTTCCTCTTGTAAGGCCGGAGAGCGGCTGGTCGCTGTGGACCCACATCTATATTGAAACTTTTAATATCAATTTTGGGACGATATAAAATATATATATATATATATATATATATATATATATATATATATATATAATAGGAAAATGTTGAAAATTATTTTACCTGAATCATCCCATTGCTCTCCTGGTGGAAGAGCCATGTCTAGGTCACTGCGAAAATCTACCCCAGCATAAGGGAAGTCCTGAATAGCAAAAACTTGGTTTTCCAACCAATGGAAATACTCAGGTTTGAATCGAACGACCTCTGTCCCCTCGTCCAGATGACGAGCCATAACTGCAACCCATCGCATCAGTTTGGGCTCTCGAGGAAGCCCAGCTCCAACAGTAAGGTGTTGCGGGACCAACATTGGGACCCTCTCCAGACCAAAGCTCACAACCAAAGCCCCATCACCAAAGGTCTTCAGTTGTCCGTTCTTGGCTCTGGTTAGTTGGCCTTTTACGTTGGCCATCACAGCATCGCACTAGTTGAAGATGGTGCCTCGAAAGCAGTCAACTGCCATCCACACCTGGGATCCGGTGGCAATATGTAGTGCGGAACTCCCACAAAGTCTGGTGATAGTAAACATGATCACCATGAGTTCAGGACGGGATATGGTTTTGATGTTTATCCCTTTGTCTCTAGCCTGGCTGCTGCAGAACTCTAGCCGGAGGCTATCGACAGACTGGCCACCTGGCCTAGTCCCTAATAGAGTC